>CM060597.1:60578880-61178880 GCA_030578255.1 Tiaroga cobitis | reverse complement strand
CCCCTTTAAGGCTAAAAAGCAGCATACCTGTATGGATCCGTATGTGGTTCTTGTAATTTGTTGCGCTGGCAAAGGCCCGATTACAGCCTGGTTCTGGGCAGTGATACGGTTTCTCTCCAGTGTGTGTGCGAACATGGACCTTACAGATGTTTGAGGTAGTGAAGGATCGTCCACAGCCCGGGAAAGGACATAAAAATGGCTTCTCTCCTTAAAAGAACAGAGGTCAGTGGTAGGAGCCCAAGTAATGCGGTGGTATCGTGTTATCACATTGGCAATAAGGCTGATAATATGACAAATCTGCATATCGTCGCTGTTGGGCAGAAACCTTCTCCATGTCCAAAAACGCTACTTAGTTTTCAGGAAATGGAAAAAACACCATATTTGAAAAATAATTAAACACCACGCGTTCAAAGTTGATACTGTGGGTTTATATGTCATTGTATTATTAACATTTTACCAAAATCAAGCTCAAATGGAGTTTAAGGTTTTTGACCAGCTAATTTCGGACATGTGTTTTGTCCGTCATTAGAACGGCCGAATAATACTGTAAACGTATCAGGCAGTAATACGTTTATCAACTTAAAGGTTATAAAGTTAATGTAGCTATGTGGGCGCTCAGTTTTTTCTGTCATTTGACCAAAATCCAATGTTATTAACGAAGAAGTGTTTCGCACACGAGAGTATTGTTGGCTTTGACTCGACAAAAAATGCTAGACTCTTCTCCACTCCTCAAATACATAAAACATTAGCCTTGCTATATAGTGTTTCTTGAGTAAAGAAAACGCTGAACTTATTCAAAGAACCAGTTCTTTGTTTAGCCTTGCATTGCAAACAAGCAGAAACGGTCCAAACTACGTACAACACTTCATTCACGATAGAGTTACAGGGTTTAGTCGAAAGCTGTTTTTAATACTTTTCATTGTTTAGATATTTGCAAAACCCACAGAAAGACATAAATGGTGACCAATAGTAATGATTTATGAAAATGACGAAAAATGGAGATACGAGGTTTCCGCCCGAGAGCGACTATATGAAACATCCGTATTTTTAACAAAGTGCTGTGTAATAACTATATTCATATAATATATAATAAATACAATAATCCAAGGAATAGATGGAAGGTTTTAAGAAGGCAAAGCAAGTACCTGTGTGAATTCTGGTGTGCTTTTGAAGGTCCCCTGAGGTCTTGAAAGATTTTTTACAGTCCAACTCCAGACAGCGGTAAGGTTTTTCTCCAGTGTGTGTCCTGATGTGACTTTTCAAACCATAACCTTATAGAAAAAGAATGACAAGGGATGAATATAACACAGCAAATACGTTACAAAAAAAACTTTCAAAAGTTGGGGGTCGGTAAGATTTTTTATTTATTTTTAATACATTTATGTGATTGAAAATGCAGTAAGTGTAATTTTGTGAACAAATTATTACAATTTAAAGATGCATGCCTTTAAACTGCAGAACATTGTTTTGTTGTGCTTCGGCTCTGCGGGTGAATATGGTTCTCCTGCTGCTCATAAAACATACACTACTAGGCTTAAGAGATATAACCAGTTTAGATGGAAAGGATCTCAAGCTGACAAGCTGAAGTCGTTACTGTATCTACCCATTAATAGACACGGTGCTTCCTTGAAAATAAATTCCAGCACAGCGCCTCAACAACCATAATGAAATGACCCTTCAAAATAGATGATGCTTTACAATGAACTCTGTTAGAGCGCTGCATATGGCAAATTATCTGTTAAAAAAATAGCCTACCTTACTAACCCATTAGGTAATAAAAACGCTATCTTCACATCACTTTTACAACATTTCAAATCCCTCAGTTCTCGCCATCTCCGAAGAGCCAAGCCGATGTTGATTCTTGATTTATTACGAGCGCTGTTGCGTTTTCTTTTTGCCAGCAGACTTTCCTCTGTTTGGCGTTCGTTTAAAACGGGAGATTCCCCGGAGGTTCGAGATTTCTCACTCATTTTGACAACTAACTTATGCCACTCTCACACCATACAGGCATCAAAGCAGCCAGAACAACTTTTCTCTATTCACGGATATGACGAGACGCGCATAGTCAAGTGACGTTTGACGTATGGACCCCGCTAGGTCTAAAATATAAACACTTATAATAGACTAACCATTGTGAATCGGGGTAAGAAGACAAAAACACATGTACTGACTCTTTTAAATTTTGTTCATTTTGAACAAAAAAAAAGTTACAGCGTACCTTTAAAATAACTGGTTTATGGTTGTGTTTTGTTATACAGCATGTGACAGCAGTCACAAAAATTTCAAATGTTGAAAAAGAGATTCATCAGGATTATTTGATTAAAGCTACAGTGTGTGATTTTTACCCCCATCTAACGGTGAAAAGGTATATGACCATCCAGTGAATATTAGTTTCTGTTCCTCTCAATTTCGATTTCATTTTAACTCCTACGGTGGCCAATGGAGTCCAAGATTAACATGGCTTCCAGTACGACCTCCACGACACTGTGCCATCGAGTGTTAAAACCGAAAGGCGAAGCTTGATGTCCCTCTTTGGCTAAAGTACTTTCAAGATGGAGGGGCAACATGGCGACCGACATTAGAACCCCTCACCCGTATGTATTTTCAATGGCATATTATATACACTCACAAGAATACTTTATTACTTGAACAAGTAAATATACATTAATGAGCACATATATTTTTGAAAGAACTAAGTGTTTTTAGCTAAGGATAAACTAAAAAAGTTACACAGTGTAGCTTTAATAGAAAGTTCAAAAGAACAGGTTTTCCTTTTAAATAACAATCTTTACAAATGTCTTAACTGTCTTTCAATTTAATGCATCCTTGCTGAATAGGACACAAAACCCCCTGCTGAGGTGACAAATTGATCTGTAAATCTTTTTGTTACCTGTTGCAAACTTTTTTCCACAGCCAGGTATGTCACAACAGTACGGCTTGTCACCTGTATGCGCTCTTTCATGTACCTGATAAAACAAAACACGAGAAAATAATCATAATGCATTACATTTTTTATGTTGTCTATGGTGAATTACAAGCTGATAAGCTCAAATACACAAGGCATAATAACCTTAAGATGATTTGCAGTGGTGTAAAGCTTTCCACATCCTTCATAATTACACCGAAAACATTTCTCCCCAGGCACACTACGCCGGATTTCTTGACCCTGAAGTACGATCTAGAGGGAGGGAGGATAAACGTTTTTGTGCATCTCCTCGTTTGACTATTGATTTTTTTATTTTGCATGGATATTATATTCTAACCTGCATCTCCACAACACCGTGAGGATCATTGGCGATCAGCTCAGAGTTTGTGTACGAGTCCATTTCCTCAATCTGCAGGAAAGAATTCAGAATGATCATTACACTTTACAAAAATCATTTTCTTACCAATTTTGACAAATGATTAGCTAAAAAAAGTAACATTTACAATATGCAACACCGTCACCTAATTTTATATCACCAGCAAAGTGGTGGTAAATACACTGAGTGTCTTTGCATTAGCCCTTGTTATCTTTAAAGGGTACCTTGGTTGTGTATTGCTCCAAAGCATTGATTGTTTCTTGGTCAATGGATGTATCTGTCTGCAAATCTGCTACTGTGCCATTTGTCTGGATGGCCAGAATGGTGTTAGGCTGAGACACCTGAACAGCATGATGGATATAAGCGGTAGACCCGTCCTCTAACTGCACCGCCTGCAGGGTACTGGGTTCATATGTATCTGAAAATGCATTAATGACAAAAACACAAAAAAAATAAAAACATATAAAGCATTTACAACCGAATCCTATTTAACATCCTACACACACTCTTAGAAAAAAAGGTTCAGTGGCCAGAAAGGTTCTATAAAAGGAGAAATGTCTTAAATGACTGCATAATACTATGCATATTATGAGAAAAATTTAAGTTTTTTTTATATACATTTGATGCATGGAGAGCTCCAAAACAAATTAGGAACCTTTAAAATAGCATAAAAGGGGCAATTTAAGGTTCTACATAGAACTTATGCACCAGAGAAACGTGGGCGCCGTCATCTTTAGAATATTGTCTTTGAACTTCCGTTTTTGCGGTCGCTCTGTATATTTCTATGGCATCGCGGTCCAGGAGTAATTAGCTGGTGAAGTGGATTTACTTATTGTAGAGTTAACAAAAGTTATCATGAGCATTGTAATGTTTATCATAAGCATTGTAAAGCAGATGTCTTAACAAATGTCGACCGGGAACTTATTTACAAGCAGTTCATTCATACCTATGCAAGATCGCTGTGAAAATACAGACCGGAAGTCAAAAGACAACGAGCGCAGCGCTGAAAAGGGGCGGGGCTACAAAAGGTCTATAGAACTTATTCTTTTAAGAGTGCAACAAAAACGGCAGTAAATGAAAAACCTTTTGTGGTGTGGTGGATGTAAGCAGTCGTTCCATCTTCCAACTGCACAGTCTGAGCATCTTCCAGTCGCAAGCTTTCGTTACCAACAACATCACATACAGACGAGGCCGTCCAGTTATTTGGCTCATCTAGTAAGCATATAATATGGAAAATTAAAAAGACAAATTATTTGCATATTAAAGGGTTAGTTCACCCAAAAATGAAAATCAAGTCATTAATTACTCACCCCCATGCTGTACCAACCCCGTAAGACCTTCGTTCGTCTTCGGAACACAAATGAAGATATTTATGATTAAATCTGAGAGGTTTATGACTGCTACATAGGCTCCCTAAGGGAATGACACTTGATGGCCCAGAAAGTCATTAAAGAAAATGTTTAAATATTCCAGGTCGCAACAGTGGCTCAACTATAAGTTTATCAAGCGACGAGAATACTTTTTGTGCGAAAAAACAAACAAAAATAACGACTTTATTCGACTATTCCTTTTCTTCCTTGTAGGCCTGAAACGAGACTTCAAGAGATTTCCACGACGCATGCGCGAGAATTGCGATCTCCTTCAACTACTTCAGTTAAGTTTTAGCCGTCAGGATTCATTCCCTTAGGGAGCCTATGTAGGAGTGATCCAGCTGTCACATTTAATCAAAAATATCTTCATTTGTGTTCCGAAGACGAACGAAGGTCTTACGGGGTTGGTACAGCATGGGGGTGAGTAATTAATGACTTAATTTTCATTTTTGGGTTAACTAACCCTTTAACATCATTAGCCCGCCCGTTCATAAAATAATAAAAGCTAGAACACTTCCAATGAAACTAACATGATGATTTGCTGCATAAGAAACAGGAAAGTACCTGCTTTTGGAACAGCAATGTGTTGCACGTAAGCAGAGGATCCATCTTCTAACTGGATCACCTGTCCTTCAACTAGATTGCTGTCTGGGGAAAACAACCAGCACTCAGTTAATACCTCACTCAAAAGAAACGTGAATAAATATGAGATTTTAAAAGGAAAGTTCCATGGTAGTAATTTATGGGAAAGTAAAAACATGCACAACATTGATTTGTTTATAAAAAAAAACATGAGAAATACAGAGTTATAGATTGCAGATGCTTCCTGGTCACTTTCAATAAACCGTTTTTTTTTAGCAAGATTTTATTTGTTATATATTCACTGATGATCCAAAACATTATAACCAGTCACAGGTGAAGCGAATATTGTTGATCATCTCCTAACAAAGCCACATATTAAGTTCTGGATGGATTAGATGATAAGCAAACACCATGTTGAATCTATGCCATAAATAATCAAGGTAGTTCTGAAGGTAAAAGGGGCTCCAACCCGGTACTAGCCAAGTTTATCTAATATATATACACACACCAAGTAAAAAACAAAAACAAATAATTGTAAGGTCCCTGTAGCTGAACTAATTCAAAAGGTAATGGGTTTGATTTCCAGAGAACACATTACTGTTCTTCAAAACACGTACATGCAAATGTTTGATAGAAAATGTAGAAAGAATGTACGGAAGCGTATTGCATTCACTTGAGGAAAAAAAATCTACTCTGTTTTTCTGAATTAACGAGTTAATTATCTCAGAATTACGAGATAATTTTTCATGAAAAAAAGTTTTTGCTCTGTTTTTCTGAATTAACGAGTTAATTGTCTCAGAATTACGCGATTATTTTTCATGGGAAAAAGTTTTTGCTCTGTTTTTCTGAATTAATTACTTAATTATCTCAAAATTATGAGTAACTCATTAATTCATAAAAACAGAGTGAAAAAAATGTTTTTCAAGAAAAAAGTATCTCATAATTCTGAGATATTAACTCGTTAATTCAGAAAAAGAGCAAACACTTTTTTTTCATGAAAAAATATCTCGTAATTCTGAGATAATTAACGTGTTAATTCAGAAAAACAGAGTAGTTTTTTTTCCCTCAAGTGAATGCAATACGCATCCGTAAGAATGTGCTTAATAATAACCAAAAAAATAATAAAAAAAATAATGAAATAACCATAAAATTTGGTAATCAATATGCTTATTTGTGTCTTATAGAAGGTGATGCTGCTTTATATCTCAAAGTGTCTCAGGTGAACAATGTTTGTGCTCAGAACTCGTAATAGACATACCTTGAGGGTTGTGAGGTATATATGCAGTGGAGCCATCTGATAAAGTCACAGCCTGCAAACTGACTGTGTCCATGCTCTGATCACCATCTGAATAATTAACAAGACAAATAGATCATGATGACCTTTGTATGGAAAACACTGCCGTTTAAATGTCTCTTATGCTGACCAAGGCTGGATTTATTTGATAAAAAAATACAGTGAAAAATTGTTACAGTTTCAAATAACCCTTTTCTATTTTAATATATTTTAAAATATAATTTATTCTAGTGATGCAAAGCTGAATTTTCAGCATCATTACTCCAGTCACATGATACTTCAGAAATGATCCTAATATGCTGATTTGCAGCTCAAGAAGCATTTCTTATTATTAACAATATTGAAAAGAGTTTTGCAGCTTAATGTTTTTGCGGAAACGTCATTAACACATTTTGTTTCTAGGACCCTTTGGTGAATAGAACATTTAAAAAGAACAGCATTTGTTTAAAATATTTAAAAATTTGTAACAATATAAAGTCTTCACAGTCCCTTTTGATCAATTTAATGCATAATAGTATTCATTTCTTTCGGGGAAAAAATGCACAGCTTTCCCTTTAACAAAAGGTCAATGTCTGAAAAGAACTCATTTATAAAGTCTGACCTGCAATCCCCACAGCCTCAGTTAAGCAGAGCGTGACCTCCTGAGCATCACCCTCATGCTGGAAATCTGCTGACTGATTTATCTGGGCCAACAGCATTATAACCTAGGAGAAATCAAACGTTAGGAACGCAACATAACTATATGATCCCATTTAGTGAGATTTATGAAACTGTGATGAAGTGATGGTCTCAGATTGTATAAATGGTTGATTGTTTGACTAAATATGGTTATAAAATACTAAAAACTATTCATGTACCACTGAAAAAACATGGTGCCTGTCCAAAAAAAACAGTGATACAGTTTCTTTAAGGGTACAGAAGGGTGATTGCACTAAACGTTTACAACACTGTCATGTTTTGTTTTCCCTCAGTTCTAATGTCAAACTAATGGAAACCCATTATTAAAATTGTACAATTTAGTTTAAGAAGACAACAAACTTTATCTATCTGATAGAATGTTACAATACAAGGGTTTACAAGATAGATAAAAAAATATATTATAACAATATAATAATTCTAACATTATAAATTATAATACAAAAAAAAATATTTTTATGGCCGTTTTCCCCTTAAACATACAGCTATACATAGGGAATCAACATGGGAATAAAACACAATGCTCCATCATGATATTTCTAGTTTTAGGGTGCTCCGCATATATCTCGGCTGCCACGTCATCAAGCCCTGCCGAAGGCCACCTCGATTTGAAGGATCCTTGAAAGGCAGCCTTCGTTTCGCGTCCTTTATTCGGCTCATTTAAAGGAAGCATCGAGTGTAGCCTTCGCATCCTTCAACCACCCACAAACATTAGCATACATTCCACTTCAGGAAAAATAACTGACAGAAAATGAGTCGGCATTGAGCTTGTATGAGATCATTATGAAATGTAAGAAAGACCAAATATAATTCGGAGATGAAGGCATAGGCTACAAGTTTTCTTTTTGTTTTGGTGTAAATTAATCACTTAACTAACTGCATACTAGTGGGAGACTACAGACGCTTGTCATTCACTGTATTGCATAAATAGAAAGCCAGTTATATAGATTATACTGTACAGTAGTAAAATAAAGACTTTTAATACAAAGTATTTTTTATAAAATTAAGTTTAAGTTAAAGATATTAAGATATTCATACTTGAGTTGGAAATATCCATATATATAAAATACCCCTATTTTATTCAGAGGCCCAAACTTCGCAAAAATATGCATTTGGTGCAGTTGCTGATATTTATATGTCCAAAAAGTAATATGAATGATTGTAATGAAAATCAATAAGACCTTTATAACAGTAACAGACTACTTACATAAAATGCATATAAATGTAATTTGTCACTTTATGTCTCCCAATAATATGTCTTAGTAATATGTTGTTTAAATGCTCATAGTTTTGTGTAGTTTTTATTTTTCATGCAAAACATATAATGCAATGCAATACAATGATGATTGAGAGATGAACAAATAAGCGTTCTTCAAAAGTCTGATGAATAATATTTGATACTCACACATTTTAACATTTTTCTTTAAAAAAAACATGCATTGATGATCAAGCAAACATAAGTTGCTTCAGTCCAGTAAGTGTTCATCTTGAAATATTACTAACAATATAAAAGATATTCATTCGTTTACTTCATAGACATCGTCACTGCAAAAAGACACAAGCAACCTGAAGGGGGACAGTTTTTACAATTATACTAACGTTAGGCCTTTTAACTTGGTAAAAGAAAAAGTATCAGAATTCAGATTTTTTTTTTAAATTCATGTATCAAGTATGATAAAGTAGACTTTATAAGGATTCAGATTATATCAGTTTTGTAATTAAACATCCATTAACACGATCACAAAATACTAACCAGACGTGAAGCTTAACGTTAACTTCCTTTTCTCAAAAAAGCTTTTGTTCTTCAAATGTGTAGTGTTTTCTAGTCGCCTCAGTAGTGCTGCACGTGCTATTGATTCAACCCTGTTGCTTCTATCATTTGATAAAATACATAAATTCATTAATTAGTGTTAATCCACCCTAAGCATACACATATTTAACGCTTGAAAACATTGACACGTGACATAATGGGATGTGAACTCAAAGTAGCAGTTAACCTGCCACGATATCTAACGTTAGTGTCAGAAAGATGTAAACAAGCCGTGCGACACGTACAGTCGATCGCTTTCAGTACACTGTTTATAAACATGGTTTATTATGCTGCTGATGCAAATCTGATTTACAGTAGCTATGTAGAACATCACCTGATCTATAACATTAATAACAGATGTGTGTTTGGTGTTTCAGACACTCACCTCTGTGAAGAACACAAATCTATCAGATACGGCAAACCGGATCAAATTATATGTACAATATTTCCATCCCTAACATCGGGAAATACAACGGTGTGTTTTGAATTGGTCAATTTCTTCTGTGGTTTTGATGTCACAGAACACAGTGAAGAGGTTTATTCTGCCCCCTGTTGTTCAGGAGTGATACACTCTGCCAGTTAAAGGGATAGTTCACCCAAAAATGTTAATTCTGTCAGTAATTACTCTCCCTCGTTCCAAACCCGTAAGACTTTCCTTCATCTTCGGAACACAAATGAAGAGAGCTTAGTGGAAATGACTGTATTTCACACTGAAATGCAAAGCATTATGTATTCTTCTCAGTTCAAACAAAAGTCCTCATATTAGTAAAAAAAAATTAATAAAAATATACAATAAAAAAACATAGATTTTCAAGACAAACTAATTTTACACGACAACGGCTAAAATGGAGAAGTGTTTCCCTTGAGTTCTCTTATGAGAGGTTCTCTCGTATTGCCTAAGTTTAGCTTACGCTACGGGAAAGATTCATCTTCTCGAGATATTATTATTATTATTATTAGAAAATTATCCTTAATTTGTATATGTTGTCAACGCAGTGCAGCAGCTAGCAGACCTAGAGCGGGCATTCTAGCGCGCTCATAGGCTGCTCTGCTGGAACTGCACAGCCTACCAGTGAGCCCGGCGTGACGTCACGCCGCGTCCTAGCCCGCCAGAATAGACGTGGCATAGCGTATAAGTGGGGATCGGAGGCTGATTCTCTGATTTTCATCTCTTCAGCGAAGCTGCTCGCATCGCTGGACCTTGAGAAGCCGCCGCCGTCGAAACAGCGACAAGCCAGCTAGGACAGTGACTGAGGAAGCCGGCCGCCTTCGCCACCTTCAGCCTTCCGAAGCGAGCTACGCTATCCGGCGTCGTATCCTTTTTCTATTTGCAAACCGAGCATCTAAAAGAGCACGAGCGTCTTTTTAAAGATGCCTCGGTCCACTTGCGGCTCATGCAGAGCCCCTCTCAGCGTCGGAGACCGCCACGTTATTTGCGCTCTCTGCCTGGACCAGGAACATGCTGCTCTTGCCCTCTCTTCGGGAGGATGTGAGCACTGTGACGACCTTCCGATGTCGACCCTGCGGGCTCGACTCGAAGCCTTCAAGGATGAAGCTTTCTCTCCGCCCTTTGCTGCACCGCGCAGGAAGAAGAAGCGCCGTTCACAAAGGCCGCAGGAGCCTGCCGCCGCCGCGACGTGCTCGCCGGAGTCCCTCCCTCGAGCCTCCCCGACGCCCTCTTCTCACCGATGCACAGCCGCCGGCTACGGCCCGCCCTTTCGTCGAGTCTGAGGACGACGCGGATGGACTCGCCGCAGGAGAAAGCTGTTCCATCCTAGCTTCGGATAGCGAGGAGTGGTCGAGCTCTCATCGCTCCGCCTCCTCTTCTATTCAGGAGTCTGGGAGAACACGCGCCGGAGCGGAAGCCGAACTTATGCGCCTCCTCTCGCAGGCCGTCGACCGCCTCGGGCTCGAGTGGTCACCGCCTCAGGAGCCCGCCCCCAACAGGCTTGATGGCTGTTTTCTTCAAAGTCGCCGCCGTCAAGCGCCCGCTTCCAGGCCCGCGCCCTTCCTCCCTGAGCTGCACGCGTAACTGGCTAAATCATGGAATGCCCCTTTCTCCGCGATGCTTCGTTCCTCTGTCTCCGCGTGGCTCTCCCAGGTGGACGGCGCCGCCGAGAAGAGATACAGCTCCATTCCGAAGGTTGAGGAAGCTGTCGCAGCGCACCTTTGCCCGCCCTCCGCGAGATGGCGCTCAAAGTCTGCCCTGCCATCTAAAGCCTGCAGGACCACATCTGCCCTTGTCGGTCGCGCATACGCCACTGTCGGACAAGCAGCTTCCGCCCTGCACTCAATGGCTGTTCTGCAGATTCTCCAAGCCGATCTCCTCCGTGAGTGGGACGAGAAAGGCCGGGACCCAGCTGCCGTTACGGACCTGAGGAGCGCGACGGATCTCTCCCTTCGCGCTACTAAGTCTGCGGCCCAGGCCCTGGGGAGATGCATGGCCTCGTTGACTGTGTCTGAGAGGCACCTCTGGCTGACGCTGGCTGACATGAGGGACTCTGAGCGGTCCGTTTTCCTCGACGCCCCCCTCTCTCCCTCCGGTCTCTTTGGCCCAGCAGTGAACGGCATCGTCGACCGCTTTTCTGAGGTGCAGAAAACGTCGCAGGCCATGAACCTGTTCCTGCCTCGTCGCGCTAGCTCCGCTGCAGGTCACTCACGTGACCAGCCGCCTGCACGAGCCGCCACACAGCGCCCAGCTCAGCCCAGACAGAACAGCCAATCTTCGCAGCGACAGGGCGGCCGCCCTAGATCGCACTCAGCTAACCACAGCAGGCCGCACCCCCCACAAGGGCCTCGGCCGAAGATCGCGTTGAAGCCTGAGCACGCGAAGCCCTCCTAGCACCATCAGGAGGGAAAAGACGGTTGTGTCTCGCCGCGGCCGTACCACCGTCGAAGCTTCTAGCCCTGTCAGTCCCCTCGTCTCAGGCTACTGCAGTGGATCATCTAGCAGTCAACGAGTCGGTTACACAAGCCGCTCGCCTGCACACAAACGCCATTTTTACGGCGACCCAGAGAAATCTCATAAAGAGCAAGTTATCTGGTTATCCGGCTCATGCCGAAGGAGTTTTATGTGTAGTAAAAGTGCCCACAACCCAGTGCTCACCCCTAGATGTAAACACAACACTTCCCGTGTCCCACATAGAGCCCACTCTCATGAAGCAGCCAAATGCTGCTTGAGTGTTGCCCATAGCAGATGTGCCCACGTGCACACATCTTCTATCTGCCCGCTCTGTCACACGGCCAAGTCGCGCGCTTCACACAAAGCCGCACGCGCACCACGGTGCACAGTCCCACATGAGCCACAATATAAACTTAAGTCTCGTGCCCGCTCAAAAACGCTCACGCTTACTTACACGCACTTCGCCAGTGCTGTTAAACACACGCCACAAAGCGCAAGCTCATGCCGGTCAATCTATGGTTGTAAGTCACGCGTCCGCCCACGAGCGCCCGCGCTTACAAGCCTGCACGCCTCTCAAGGCGCCGCTCGCGCATCCCAATATGATCAAAAAGCTCCCCCCATTCACAGTAATCGGGAAGCTGCATACAAAACAGCCTGTCACTGTTTTCAGCGAGCCACCCCATATAAGCACACAGAGCGCGCGCGCTGCGCCCGCCCCTCCGGTTCAGTGTCTCGAGCCCGCACAGCGCGGCGACCAGAGCCCGGAGTCCATTCTACCCTTAGCTGCACACATAAAAGCATGGGACAACATCCCAGGGGTATCGAAGTGGGTGCTGAGCATTATAAAGCAGTGTTATGCGTTACAGTTCGCTCGCCGTCCCCCTCGATTTCGAGCGTGGACCAAGACGACAGTAAAAGCAGAGGTAGCACACCTACTTCGCTCAGAAATAACAAAGCTGCTGTGCAAAGGGGCCATAGAACCGGTACCGCCTTCTCTGGCTTTTACAGCCGTTATTTTCTCGTGCGCAAGAAGGACGGGGGACTCAGACCCATACTGGATTTGAGGCTTGTGAACAAAGCTCTTATGAAAAGACCGTTCAAAATGCTTACAACCAGACAACTCCTCGCGCACATTCGCCAGGGGGACTGGTTTATATCTCTCGATCTGAAAGATCCCTATTTCCAGATTCAGATAATACCCTGTCACAGGCCATTCTTGAGATTCGCCTTCGACGATCGGGTTTATCAATACACAGTCCTGCCATTCGGCCTGTCCTTAGCACCCCGTACATTCACGAAGTGCATGGACGCGGCTCTCGCCCCCTTAAGAACTCAGGGGGTGCGAATTTTGAACTATCTGGACGATTGGTTGATTCTAGCACAGTCAGAGACAGAGCTGTTATCTCACAAAACTGCGCTTCTCAGCCATCTGGAATGCCTAGGTCTCACGGTCAACTGGACCAAGAGCTCATTACTGCCCAGTCAGTCAATATCCTTTTTAGGAATAGAACTGGACTCAGTGACCATGACGGCTCGCCTGTCTACACAGCGCGCGCGCTGTGTCCGGCAGCTGACCATGTCATTCACGGCGGGCAGCGTTTCCCCTCTGAAAAAATTCCAGAGGATGCTAGGCTTGATGGCTTCAGCCTCGGCAGTACTCCAGCTAGGTTTACTACGCATGCGCCCGCTACAGCACTGGCGTGTGCCGCACCGAGTCGGGTCGCGAGCGGATCAGAGTGACTCAGAGCTGTATCACAGCTCTGCAGCCCTTGTCAGCGGCCGACTGGTACCAGAGGGGAGTGACTGTGGGGGCGGTCTCTTACAGGAAGGTCATCTCGACGGACGCGTCCAACTCAGGTTGGGGCGCCACCCTCGAGGGCAGACCAGTCTTCGGCCTGTGGTCAGACCGGGAAAAACTCCTCCATATAAACTGTCTGGAAATGATAGCGGTCGAGAATGCACTGAAACGCTTCCTCCCGCTCATTCAGGGCCACCATGTTCTAGTCCGATCGGACAACATGTCTGTGGTGTCCTATTTAAATCGCCAGTCACCTGAACAATGGCCCAGACAGACTGTCCAGGGACAACGTTCCCCCGGGAGAATGGTCCCTGCACCCCCAAACAGTCCAGTTTTCATTGCACCTTTTCGGCAAAGCGGAAGTCGACCTTTTTGCGCCACAAGACAACGCTCACTGCCCGACGTTCTTTTCGAAGGACAGGGACGTACTCGCCCGGATGTGGCCCAGCCGCCCACTATATGCATTTCCTCCGGTATCTCTGTTACCACAGGTGATCAAGAGAATCAGGGAAACGCGCCATTCAGTGCTCCTCATAGCCCCGCGATGGCAGAACCAGACTTGGTTCCCAGAGCTAATGCGGCTGTCACAGACAGTCCCATGGCCTGTCCCGCTAAGCAGACCTCCTCTCTCAAGCGCGCTGCTCGATCTGGCATCCCCACACGGAGCGTTGGTCGCTACACGTGTGGGTGATCAACGGGTATCCCTGCCAGACGCAGTAGTGCACACAATCTCGCAGTCTAGAGCACCATCTACCAGAAGGCTCTTCGCGTCCAAATGGTCTGTGTTCTGTAAGTGGTGCACTAACAAAAACCTTGATCCGCGAACGTGTGGGGTCCCGCGGCTGCTCAGTTTCCTTCAAGAGCTGCTGGATAGGGGCAGATCCCCCTCCACGCTCAAAGTCTATGTGGCGGCTGTCGCTGTTGTGAATTTGGCCCTTTAATTTCTTTCCTTTTTTTTTTCTCCTTATATATGAGTACTACATATCCCAGAATTCCAAGCAAACTACAATACTAACTTTAGTGCACTACATTACCCACACACCCCTTGGTCAAGGTCTATAAGTAGGCCTCATTTCCTTCCTTTGTTTCTTTTGCATTGGTGAGGTGTGGGTGTTTGAATGGACACCCAACCATGTCCTTTGAGTCCTTTCCTTAGGATGCGTTAATGACTTAAGAACATCCTGTTCATCCTGTCCATCCATTAACATCTGTCCATTTACATCGTGTGAATCAGCTCTATGTGAATCTATGAACTTCCTGTCATGTGAATTACCCAAGACTTAATCATCCTGAACTAAATTAAAAGAGACCAAAGGACTGGTATTTGTCCCGTGTTTTAATCAGACACGCCATCAAGTTTCTGCAACTCCTAACGAACTTTGGATATTTTTTTTTTTTTTTTAACCCACCTCCACCCCCCTCTTTGGAGGGCAACTTTATTTATTTATTTATTTTTTATTTTTGTTTTAAAACGACTGGTAACTGATAATGAGTTTGTGCTGAATGCAAGCCACTGAGCTGGTCTACAGACTGGTAACGGGAATGTGCTGAATGCAAACTGCTGGGCTGGGACACAGACTAAGAGCTGGTTTATGCTGACTGCAGGCCACTGAGCTACTCTACAGACTGGTAACGGGAATGTGCTGAATGCAAACTGCTGGGCTGGGACACAGACTGAGAGCTGGTTTATGCTGACTGCAGGCCACTGAGCTGGTCTACAGACTGGTAACGGGAATGTACTGAATGCAAACTGCTGGGCTGGGCCACAGACTGAGAGCTGGTTTATGCTGACTGCAGGCCACTAGGATGGTCCACAGACTAGTAGCCAGTTTGTGCTACACGCAGAGCACTGAGATCTAGTCCACAAACTGTGAGGTGGCTTAAGCTGGTTATTGAATGCCAGACTGGTCCACAGTTTGTAAGCTGACTTGGGCTAGTTTTTGGATGCCGGATTGGACCGCAGATTATGAGCTGACTTGGGCTGGTTTATTGGATACTAGACTGGTCTGCCGATTGTAAGCTGGTATATGATGGTTGTTAAATGCCAGATTGGTCCACAGACCGTAAACTGCCTTGGGCTGGTTGTTGAATGCCATCCCAATCCACAGATTGTGAACAGACTTGGGCTAGTTGTTGAATGCCATACTGGACCACAGACCGTAAGCTGACTTGGGCTAGTTGTTATATGCCACACTGGTCCACAGATTGTGAGCTCGTCTTGGCTGGTTGTTGGATGCCAGGCTGGTCCGCAGATTTTGAGCTAGCTTGGACTAGTTGTTAGATGCCGAACTAGTCCACAGATTGTGAGCTGGCTTAGGCTGGTTGTTGGATGCCATACTGATCCACAGATGGCGAGCTGACTTGGGCTGCTTGTTAAATGCCAGACTGCTCCACAGATGGCGAGCTGACTTGGGCTGGTTGTTTAGGTGCCAGACTGGTCCGCCAGCTTTGAGCTGACTTTGGCTGGCTGTTGGATGCCGGGCTGGTCCACAAATTGTGAGCTGATTTGGACTGGTTGTTGGATGCTAGACTGGTCCACAGACTATGAGCTGACTTGGGCTGGTTATTGGATACCAGACTGGTCTACAGGTTATGAGCTTACTTAGGCTGGTTGTTGAATGCCAGACTAGTCCACAGACTGTGGGCTGGCTTGAGATGGTTATTGGATGCCAGACTAATCCACATACTGTGAGCTAACTTGGGCTGGTTGTTAGATGCCAGACTGGTCTACCGATTGTGAGCTGTCATGGGCTGTTTGTCGAATGCAAGACTGGTCCACAGACCGTGAGCTGACTTGGGTTGGTTGTTGGATGTCGGATTAGTCCACAGATTATGAGCTATCTTGAGCTAGTTGTTGGATGCCAGACTAGCTCACAGATTGTGAGCTGGCTTAGCCTGGTTGTTAAATGCCCGACTGATCCCGACTGATCCACAGACTGTGAGCTGGTTTGGGCTAGTTGTTGAATGCCAGATAGGTCCACAGGTTGTGTCTTGACTTGGGCTGGTTGTTAGATGCCCAGCCAGTCCACAGATTGTGAGCAGGACTGAGCTGATTGCTGGATACCAGACTGGTCCACAGAATGTGAGCTGACTTGGGCTGGTTGTTGGATACCAGACTGGTCCACAGACTGTGGTCTGGCTTGGGCTGACAGCAGGCTATCTAACAGTTCCACAAACTGTGGGCTGACTTGGGCTGGTTTTTGGATACCAGACTGGCCCACTGATTGTGAGCTGGCTTAAGTTGGATGTTGGATGTCGGACTGGTACCGTACCGCATGTCGGAGTGGTATCGTACCGCAGATCCCCGTATCCCCCAGCAGAGCAGAACACATATCCCTTCCCTCCCACTAAGTGACATAATTAATCAGCGGGGCCCAGAGAGAATCGAAGTCACCCGATCGAAGATTGTTAAAAGCAAGCATGGACTCCAAACTGATATGATCCGACAGGAGATTTCTATACTGGTTAATGCTAAGATTGTTTTTAGTTTTCCAATTCAAAAGAATAGTTTTCTTTGCAACAGATAATGTGGTGAGGACCATGTGTGCTTTGTCGATCTCCATATTGATATCATTTAAATCCCCTAATATGCATAATTTTGGGCAAGTAGGTATATTACACTTAAGCCATATTGATAAGTCCTCACAAACCTTAGTCCAGAATCTTTGGACTGGTGTACAAAGCCACCAGGCATGCATGTAATCGTCTGCTGTATTACTTGTGCACTGCGTGCAAATATTTGATTGATTAAAACCCATCTTGAACATCCTTTGTCCTGTATAATAAGTTCTATGGAGGATTTTGTATTGTATGAGTCGTAGATTCAAGCTGTCAGTCATATTAAAGTTGTTTAATATTATTTCTGACCAAAACTGATTGGTGGGATTCAGTGATAGATCCGACTCCCATTTTGCAATTGGTAATGAGATTGTGTCATCTATTTTGGAGATGACTCTATATATTTTCGATAGTAGCTTTGGAGTACCAAGGCTCCTGAATTCTGAAACACTTGGTGGGAGTTCCAGATTTATTTGCTTAAGAGGGAATTTTTTACTTATTACTGCTTTGAGTTGTTGATATTCTAAATATCTGTTATTACTTATCCCATACTGTGAGGTGATTGTTTGGAATGCTAAAAAGTTACAGTTATGGATTAAATGCTCTAAATGTTTAATTCCTTTGTTTTCCCATTGGATAAAATGAATCATATTTTTGTTTAGTGTGATATCAGGATTATTCCATATAGGGGTAAGCCTACATGGGATCATTGAAGAGTCTGTTTTTTTAAGAAATTCCCACCAGGCTGTCAAACAGGTGCTGATGTTAATGCTCTGAAAGCACTTATGAGATTTAATATTTGAACTAAAATACAGAAGATTAGAAATTTCCAGGTTGTCACATAGTGTTTGCTCTATATCCATCCATGTTTCATCCAATACACTAGGTTTGAGCCATTTAGAAATATACTGTAACTTATTTGCTAAGAAGTAATGATGGAGATTAGGGAAGTCTAGTCCACCCCTGTCTTTAGTTTTCTGTAGAGTTTTCAGGCTGATTCGAGAGGGTTTATTCTTCCAGAGAAATTGAGAAATGTATGATTCTAGTGATCTAAACCATGTATAGGGAGGTTTCGTAGGGACCATAGAAAACAAGTAATTAATTTTAGGCAAGATCATCATTTTTATGGTGGCAACTCTACCCATGAGTGAGATGGGTAAAGATTTCCACCGAGCAAGATCGTCTTCTATGGTCTTCAGTAGTTGAGTGTGATTTAACTTTAATAAATCTGACAATCTGGAGGAGATGTTTATGCCAAGATATCTTATATTACCTGATTGTAATGCTATATTGGATGGCCCTTGAAACCTACAATTAATCGGTAGAACTGTGCTCTTTGACCAGTTAATAGAATAATCGGACAAGGATGAGAACTTATTGATTAATGAGATTGATTCAGAGAAAGATGTACATGAGTTCTGAAGGAATAATAAAACGTCGTCGGCATAAAGGCTTATCTTATGTTCATTCTTTAAGGACCAAACACCTTTAATATCCTGATTTTGCCTGATTGCCATTGCTAAAGGTTCTATAAAGATGGCAAAAAGTGATGGGGAAAGAGGGCATCCCTGCCTAGTGCCTCTCTGCAGATTGAAGCTAGGAGAGGTTTGATCATTTGTCCTAACTCTTGCATTAGGGGATTTATACAGGATCTTAATCCAGTTAATAAAGGTTGGTCCAAAGCCGAATTTACTTAAAGTAGCTAATAGAAATTTCCAATTAACTCTGTCAAAGGCTTTTTCCGCATCCAGAGATACTATTATGGTTTCTAAATTATTGATGTTGGAATAATCTATTAAATTAATAAATCTACGCATGTTTGTAGAGGAATGTCTGCCTTTTATAAAACCCGTTTGGTCAGGGTGAATTATACAAGGGGTTATTTTCTCTAACCTTCCTGCTAAGGTTTTGCAGATTACTTTAAGGTCAACATTTATCAATGATATGGGGCGATAGCTAGTTGGTAATGTGGGATCTTTGCCTGTTTTTAACAGTACGATAATGTTTGCAGAGTTCATAGTTGATGTTAAATTGTTTTCTTCTATAATTTGTGTAACCATTTTAAAAAAAGTTGGTGCCAGAATTGTCCAGAATTCTTTATAAAATTCTATTGGGAAGCCATCTGGTCCTGGAGCTTTATTGCAAGACATATGTTTAAGGGCTTCATGTAGCTCTGCCACTGTAAGGGGGGAATCTAAGGCCATGACTTGTTCTTCATTTAATTTTGAAAGATTTATGTTGTCCAAAAATTTCTGGATGTCGCTGTCTGATGGATCTAGTTGGGATGAATATAGAGTTCTATAGAAATTTCTAAAAGTGTCATTTATTGCGTTGGGCTCATGTGTGATATTACCTGCTGAGTCTTTAACTGACTTAATTGTTGATTTTTCTTTGTTAGTTTTTAATTGGTTAGCTAAAAATTTTCCAGATTTGTTGCTATGTTCAAACTGCTCCAAGCGTAACCGTTGTACCATAAACTGTGTTTTCTTATTGATTATTTCATTTAATTCAAGTTTAGCTTTCCTTATTTGCTTGAGCGTCTGTTCTTCCGGTGATGTATTGTAGATGTCCTCTAGGGATTTAATTCTTAATTCTAGTTCTGACATATTTGCGTTTTCCTTCTTTTTTTTATATGATGCAAAAGAAATTATTTTTCCTCTCATCACTGCCTTCCCTGCTTCCCATAGGATACCTGCTGAGACTCCTGGTGTGTCATTGTTTTCTAAATAGTTGGACCATTCTCTTTTGAAATAACTGATAAAATCAGGGTCTTTAAGCAATGCCAAGTTGAATCTCCAGTTCCTAGAGGGTAAGGTAGTTGATTTATTCCTCATGTTAAAAGAGACTGGGGCATGATCACTCACAGTGATCGGGTGAATTTGAATATCAGATAACTCACTCACTAAAGAGTTGCTAACTAGGAAGTAATCTAATCTAGAGTATGAATGGTGAACTGAAGAAAAAAAAGTATATTCTTTAAGATTGGGGTGATAAGAACGCCAGACCTCACATAGTCCCAGGTCCTCCATGTATTGTTTAACTGTATTGACAGATTGCCAGTTTCGATAGTTACCTGCATTACTAAGCCTGTCAGCTATGGGGTCCATTACCATGTTGAAGTCCCCTCCAATAATCAATACACTGTCTGTATACTCAGACAGTGAGGTGAAAAAGGAATGAAAAAAGGAAGGGTCATCAACATTTGGACCATATAAGTTGGCTAAGCACAGTTTCATATTCTGAACTAATAAATTAACTACTATAAATCTCCCTTCAGGATCCGTAACTATGTTGAATACTGTGAATTTTACCTTTCTATTAATCAAAATAGCAACACCTCTCTGTTTAGAATTATAACTGGAAGAAAAAATGTGCGGAAACTGTACTGTAGAGAGGATATCAACTGACGTATTCAACATATGAGTCTCCTGTAAGAACACAACATCAGCATTTAAATCTTTTAATCGATTATGAATTTTTAGTCTCTTCTCTCTGGTCCCGGCTCCGTGTACATTCCACGTGATAAATCTCAATGTATTCATGCTCATAGTGATGATGTGTATTGAGTGTTATCTACAAATGTATGTGCGTGTATGTGTGTGTGTGTGTGTATGTGTGCGTGCGCGCGCGCGTGCGCAACGCGTAAACGAGTACATGGTATGTGTAATTGTGTGTATATCTTTACATTTATGTGACACTCTCTGTGTAATATGTCTGTATGTATGGATCTTATACAGATACCAGTATGTTTCTATGTGTATATTCTTTGTATTAATGAAATGTCCTGGGGAGTGAAAACGGGAAATAGTGTGCAAAAATAGGGGGGGAAAAGTGCAAGAAAAGAAAATAGAAAAAACTGGAAAAAGAACTGAGAAAAAAAAAAATTAAATACGGAAACCATTATAAGATGGTTATTGACAAACTAGAGACTGGCGGTATTGGTGAATAAATATCAGCATCAATTAGCAAATCTTATGTATTAAAACCAGTGAGTCAGATTAACATCTCTCTCATGTAAACTAAATGAAGAAAGAGAATACATATCTGATTTCAGTAAAGCCAAGGGGTAGTGTTCTGGTCTCGATGTAGATGCCCATTTACATACAGTTTGTCCACCGAGATGACAGCGCGGGCTCCTTCCTCAAGGAATCTCCTCCTGATGGGGAACAAGATCTTACGACGCTCCAGAATTTCTTTTGGGAACTGATCGTTCATACTGTAGTCAGTTCCCCGGAGCTGTCTCCCGCAGCGCTTCACCTCTTCTTTTTCTTTATGAAGCACAAATTTAACAACTATGGGGCGCGGTCTTTGTCCTGCGGATCTTTTTGCGCCTAGACGATGTACGCGATCAAACTGAATAGCCTTGGCCTTAACTTCTGGAAGTTTCAGTTGTGTTTGCATAAAGTTTTTAACAGTTACTTCAGCATCTTCCTCGGGTTGCTCTGGCAAACCGGCGAAGACCAAATTATCCCTCATGCTCCTGCCCTGCACGTCTAGGACGGTTTCTTTCATTTTCTTATTCTCTACCGAGAGTCGTGTTACTTCTTCGTTTAGATGTTTCACAGATTCCCGGAAGGTGCTGTTCTCCGCGGCCAGATCTTCTACCTGCTTTTGACTATATTCCAGAGACTCTCGTAGTGCCTGGATTTCCCGGTAAAGGTCCTCCAGCAGACCCAACCGCGCATCAAAGCTGGATAATTTCCCTTCTATGGAGAGCAATATATCCGCCGTGTCGCTCCCGGTTGGTGATGTCGGAGAGGATTCCCCGGGTGAATCTTTCCGACTCCTCTTGGATTTGCCCATGACGACCCACTGATAGCTCTCGTCAATAAAGCTCGTCAGGCTGGCTAAATCCTCCTCCCTATGATCCAGGATTGCCGAGTTTAATGTTTTAAATTACTTACTTGACTTGATATATTATTATTATTATCCTTTGGATCAATCCTTTTCGTTAATTAAGCATTTGTTGTTTGCTTGCTTCAGAAGTACGCCATGTTAGATTCTGCCAAGTCTCGCCGTGTCTCGCGTTACGGCATCATAGTGGCCGGCCTATGGATGATGTTAGTTAGAACTTTGGATATTTAACATCTGATATCCTTCAGTCGCAGCATTCTCTGAATCAATGCACGGCCAGTCAATAGGCAGAAACGAGCTTATCATCCGCTTCCTCAGAGGAGCCAGAAGGATGAACCCCCTGCGCCCCCCCTCGGTTCCTATGTGGGACCTTTCACTGGTCCTAGAGGCCCTGAAAGCATTCCCCTTTGAACCCCTGGACACAGCGGACCTGAAATACCTGTCGCTCAAAGCTGTTTTTCTGATCGCACTGTCATCAGTCAAACGCGTGGGGGATTTACACGCGCTGTCTGTAAGCACGTCGTGTCTTGAGTTTGGCCCGAATGACTCTAAAGTCATCCTCAAGCCTAGACATGGTTACGTTCCCAAAGTGGTTGGCACCCCATTCAGAGCACAGGTCCTTTCTCTATCGGCTCTGCCAGCACCCGATAGTGAAAGTGATGTTAATCTCCTCTGCCCAGTCAGAGCTCTGAGGTTGTACATAACGCGCTCCGCCCCATTCAGGCGCTCTGAGCAGCTGTTCGTTTCGTTCGGTGGGCGCACTAAAGGTCTCGCCTCCTCGAAACAGAGTCTGTCCAGGTGGATAGTAGACGCAATCGCAGCCGCTTACACGGCAAAAGGTCTGCAGTGCCCCTTGGGCATCAGGGCGCATTCCACTAGAGGCGTGGCGTCGTCATGGGCATGGTCAAGTGGAATTTCCATTCAAGACATATGTGTGGCGGCGGGCTGGTCCTCTCCGTCCACCTTTGTCAGGTTTTATAACCTAGAAGTTCCCGCCCTGCAGGCGAAACTGCTGTCTGTTTAAGTGAGAGGCTAGCCCTGACCAGATACTATCATGCGCAGGCTACCCTCACGTGAATTCAGCTCTTCTGGTTGAGCTGCACTGTTTCAGGTTATGTGCTGTATATGCCTAAATACACCAGCCTCACACGGCCGCTCTGTATTGCCTGTCAGTGCTTGTTTACACGCGCTTATATGCTCATGGTACTCGCGCTTATCCTCGCACTTAAGTACAATGTGTGTGGTTCCCACTTTCTGGGTTCACAGAAGTGTTGCGACTCATGAGGTGGATGCAGGCGCGCACGGCATGGACAATGGGTTCCCGTAGCGTAAGCTAAACTTACGCAATACGAGAGAACCTCTCGTAAGAGAACGATACTGGTTACTAACGTAACCTCGGTTCTCTCTAGAAGAGGGAACGAGTATTGCGTAACCTGCCGTGCTAAACGCCACAAGCGCTTTTTCGCTTCAGTCGATGAAAACCAGAGAATCAGCCTCCGAGCCCCGCTTATATACGCTAAGCCACGCCCATTCTGGCGGGCTTCGATTGGACGTGACGTCACGCCGGGCTCACTGGTAGGCTGTGCAGTTCCCGCAGAGCAGCCTATGAGCGCGCTAGAATGCCCGCTCTAGGTCTGCTAGCTGCTGCACTGCGTTGACAACATATACAAATTAAGGATTATTTTTGGCTTCAATATCTCGAGAAGATCAATCTTTCCCGTAGCGTAAGCTAAACTTGCGCAATACTCGTTCCCTCTTCTAGAGAGAACCGAGGTTACGTTAGTAACCAGTATCGTTTTCTGTGTACAGACGACACAACGATCCCCATTCAAGATTCAAGATTCAAACGGATCTGCGAAAACAACTAAAACGCTGTATTCTGCTGCCAGGCCATTAGATGGCGATGCAACACTATAGACTGCACACGTAATACGCATGTGTATGACGTCATCGTTTTCACAGATTCGCGTTTTTGGTGTTTACACAGTTGTTTTCAAAAACCTGCACTTTGAAACCCGTTTTTAAAATGTTGTGTTTTCAGGCATCCAAAACACTGTTGTCGTGTAAATGAACGGCCAAGACGCATAAAAAGTTTAACATTTTTAAAACGGTTGAAAACGGTGTCGTGTAAACGTGTGCACGTGTTCAATTTATAGTGTTTCATAACTAAGTAATATTCCTTATCATAAGATCATACGAAACACTATAGATTGAACACGTAAGCTAAATTTAGTATTCCTATGTAAATTTGGAGGAAATAAGCTAGTTGTCTGGTTTTAACTGGTCTCCCAGGCTGGTTTTAGAGGGGTTTTGGACATATTTGGACATATGGGTATAGCTGACCTGACTGGTCTTAGCTGATCAAGCTGGGAGATCAGTTAAAAGACCATCTGGCAAAACCAGTTAGTTCATTCATGATGGTGGACTGATTTGTGAAAAACTAAGCTGGAACTACCCTAACTTACAGTGCCTATCCAATGACCGTGCGTCACTCTGTGGGTAAAGGCTGGCCTATCTAGTTGATCTAAATGAACGTTGCCTTTGTTTGTATAAAAACACAATATGCATCCATTAGGCTATTACATCAGTGGGTTTTGTTTGCGAGCCAATCAATAGACTCATCTGGAAAGCTGGTTTATTTTTGGCTGGGCTCAAAACCCTTTATATAGACAAAACACCAGGATGCTTCTTCTAGTCTTCATGTATGACTAGAGATGGATGGCAGACTCTTTACTTTGCTATTTTTGATCATCTCAGCATGTGGCGAAGCAAGACCTGAAGGTCTTTCCTGCCCCGAGCACCAACAGGCTTTCGAGAGCTCCTGCTATGAGTTTGTGGCCCTGAAGAGCAGTTTCCTCAGCGCTCAGGCTTGGTGTGAGCGGGACGGTGGGCACCTGGCCTTCATCCAGAGTGATGAAACCCAGCACTTTCTCCAGAAACACCTGCAGGCGGAGCAGGACTGGTGGATAGGACTAGTGTCTGCCTCCATCAACCTCGCTCTGGACACGGAAGGTACATGGTGTGACGGCACTAGATTATTGTGAAAGCTTGAATTAATGCTGCGATGGTTTAGTTGAAATATTATGGCCTTTCTATTATTTAGCAATAGTAAGACATGTATTAGGGTATTAGGCCTACAATTTCCATCTATTTGGATTAGACATCCTAAACTAATAAAATTAATTTGATGCACATTTGTCATACATAAACAGGATTTATGTAATAGTACTATTACATTTAATGTGTTTTAAATAACCAGGTATATATATTTGCCATTAATAAATCTTTTTTTTTTCAATTTCATATTGTTTGCCCGTATTTTAACCACGTTCATCCTTTTTAACTGAATAAATTTAAATGTTTTCACAATAAACCGATTTGTGCTGATTCTAAGCAATTTGAATAAATGCATTTTGAGAATATGATTTTAAGATTGAAATGAAAGCAAATAAAGGCAAATGTTTAATAATCAATTCAATGACTTTTTGAGTAGAGAAATCATTTGACCTGCATCAACTTCTATGTCCTCAGATGGCTTGATCTGGTTAGATGGTTCAGATGTGGTCTACTCAAACTGGCTCAGTGAGCCGAGGCTGGAAACTGGCTGTGGACACATCAACACACACTCTGGGTTTCACTGGAAGATCTCAAATAACTGTAGTCAGGAATATTACTTCATTTGTGAGTTTGGTGAGTTTTACGCTTTCTTTCTTTTTTTTATAGTATTTATATAGCTACAGTAAGTATGCATAACAATATAAGTATTTTAATATATTGGTATGCTCATTAGTTTTCAGTGTTGGGGTAACACATTACAAGTAATATGAATTATGTAATCAGATTACTTTTTTCAAATAACAAGTAGCGGATTACTTTTAAATTTACAACAAAATATGTTACTTTTTCAAATATGTAACCCATTTCTTTTATCTTATTTTCCCATTTATTGACTGACATAGACAAATCTTGAGTAAGTGCAGAGGCGTTGTGTGCGCTGTGTGAGAACATAATGCTTAGTTTTAGACTAAGTGTGAGCATTTACTCATCTCACTTGCAGAAAAACAGATTCAGTATTCCTCAAAAATGAATAAAAATAGTGAATTACAAATTCAGAATATCACGCAAACCCGCAGTAATTAAACATGTTAAGTAACACAAATATACTTTATGTATGTGATCTCACTTTATTAACCAAAGTCTTTGCTGCTGACCTTTGATGATCCAATTCGGCCATAGGAATTAGCAAGAATTACTTTAAGTTAACATAACATTTGTGTTTCCTTTTTTTGCTGAAGTAAGAGTGATGAACTTTATTATCCTTTTGGCGTGAAAGGGCATTTGTATTTGCCAAAAACAGAACTATTTTTTATTATTATTATAAAGCAAACAACCAAGTCCAGCCCAGGCAAGAAAAGTAACGCAAAAGTAACATAACATTACTTTCCATAAATAAATTAGTAACGCAATTAGTTACTTTTTTAGGGTGTAACACAATATTGTAATGCATTCCTTATTAAAACTTGGTAACACTTTACAATAAGGTTCATTAGTTAACATCAGTTAATGTATCAACATGATGATACATCATGTTGATACATTAACGTGAGCAAAACCGTGAGCAATACATTCACAGCTGTTCATTGTTTGTTCAGTTCACAGTGCATTAACTAATGTTAACAAATACCTTTTATTTTAATAACGTATAAATGTTAAAATCAACATTAACTAAGATTAATAAATACTGAAGTATGTTCATTCGTAGTTCATGTTATTTAAGGTAGTTAATATTGTTAACTATTGAACTTTATT
Organism: Tiaroga cobitis; assembly: GCA_030578255.1. Classification (NCBI taxonomy): domain Eukaryota; kingdom Metazoa; phylum Chordata; class Actinopteri; order Cypriniformes; family Leuciscidae; genus Tiaroga; species Tiaroga cobitis. Next base: position 61,151,905 of record CM060597.1, on the reverse strand, counting down.
GTAAAGTGTTACCAGTAACTTTCCCAACACTCAATTAAAAAAAGACAAGTAGCCTATGTAATATGAATAAACCCACTTATATTGAGTAAATAAATAGTCAGAGATTCTACTTCATTTGAGCTCGGTGTGTTTTACACGTTCCTTCTTTTTAATATAGTATTTATAATTAAGAATAATAAATAATGTAAGTATTAGTATTAGCTCATTAGTTATGTAAAGTGAGTATTATGAATAAGCCCAATTATATTAAGTTACACCAATAAAATGAATTCGTTATTTACAGCGTGGCAAAACAACAGAAAACAATGTTATTCCAAAGACATTTTGAGATATGCAAGGTATCTTAATTGTACGCCTGAGGGGGGAAAAAAACTTTCATTTGAACATTATAAAGGCATTTTTACTAGAAACATGATGTAGTTTTAAAAATGTTTCTGTAGAACTGGGACGCTCTCTGTCGTGTACGGACAGCACTATCCTGCGGTGTGGCTCCGATCATGTGATCGAGGTTGTGGAGAGTTTCTACGGCAGAAAGACGCCACATTACTGCAGGACCAACACGTCAAGCTCTCGCGCAGCTTTACCTCAGAACTTCAGCTGGATCGATGTGCGGGATTTAGTCGCAGGTACTGGACCACACTAACAAAAAAAGTACCAAAACAAAGCAAAAACCTAGGTGTTATTAAGTATTTAGGCATTTGGAAAAATCTTCCACTATGAAAATACATAAATATGCGCAATAATTCAGTACCATGGTATCAAAGCACCTGATGCACTGTACCATGGAACTATTGCAGGTGTTTAGTACATAGGTAATCCGAGAGCATCCTTTTATTTTTCTAAACCTTTAATGAGTCTTAGCGTCTCCACCCGTCAAGGACAGAAAGTGCTTTTGTGTGGTGCTTGTGAATTGATGCTCTTTTTCTGGCTTCTTTCTTTTAATTCGAATGCAGAGCAAACAATATGAAATCTGAAATGCAAACAGAGCTTCTTTTACCTGAATGTCCAGGGCTCCTGCGGTGTAATATTTCATCATAACGCATGGAAAAGAAGACCAATGTATTGATAGCTCAATAGGAACTAATGGACCTGAAAACGTCTCATTAGGCTAAAGAATTGTGAGCATATTTATTTGTGAACATAAATATTTACAGAGGATTCAGGCAAACTCTTTGTGAAGATGATTCTTCTGTTTCAATAGTACTTTACTGTTGTCAAAGTGCTTAGTGTTTAAAAAGCATTGAGAATCCCTGCATCTGTTCTTTTTCTGCATCTCAGTAGGCTAATGCTGTTTTGGCTGGCTACAGTGATGAATAGTAATGATGAGGTTTGTTGTTGCCTTCCAAGAGCTGTGTAACGGACAGCAGGTTTGCACGGCTGTGGCAGACGGTTCATCTTCTGGAGAGCCGTGTCCTGACCTGGGAAGTTACCTGTCTGTGGAATACCACTGCAAAAGCCGTGAGAGCTCTTTTATATTCTCTAACGTACAGTATATCCATGGACATTATTTTGCAAAGTGCAGTAAATGGTAAAACTATTTGTGCTACAAAGCAAGCGTGTTTTTATGGAAGCCCAAAAATCATGCTTTGGTGAATCATACATACTAAGTCATAATTATGACTTTAAAATGTCAAAATTATGACATGCCGTAAACTATTTGCGCTATACCAGTGCGTTTTTTTCCGAAAGCCCATTTCTGCCACATAAGAAAAGAATCGTGCTTTGGCAAATCATATAATTTTGACATACTAAGTCAAGTTACACTTTATTTTAAGGTGACGTAGTTACATTGTACTTGCTCAAATAAGTACTGAGTAATATTAATTAAATACGTGCTTTAGAGTTACGGCTAGGGTTTGGTTTAGGGTTAGTTACTTGTAATTATGCACAATTTACTGTTATTACTATAGTAATAAGTACATGTAGTAATGTGTAACTGTCACCTTAAAATAAAGTGTTACCCGTCCCTAAGTCATAATTAGGACATAAAAAAGTTGAAATTAATCACATGCTAAGTCATAATTATCACATAAAAAGTCATAGTTATGACATAGGGACATGGTGATGGAAAACATGAGATTGGAGGAAAAATTATATGTCAATGCTGCTGCGTTCTCTCGCGAAAAACGTTGTATTCTCTCAAAAAAACGTTTGCGTTCGCTCATAAAGAACGCAACGTTTCTCGGGGGAAAGCAAAAGCCTTTACATATAATTTTTCCTCCCATGATCTCATATTTTTCTCATTCCATGTCCTTATAGGCTCTCTATAATTTTGCCTTTTATCTCATCCGTTAGTATGTCATAATTTTGACATGGTATGTCATCATTTCATGTTTTATGTCTCATAAAAAGTCAAAATTATGACTTAGTATGTCATAATTATGACATTGTTTTGATTATGTTATATTTAACTTTTACCAAAGCTTGATTTGTTTTTCTTCATATTGTTTATTTTACTAATATATGTAATAAAACACTGTTTTGAAACACATTCAATTTACAAATGGCTGCATATTAAAAATAAGGTGGATAGAGAAACATATTAATGATACTCCTATTGTTTCTTTCTGACTATTAATACATTACAGACATTGAAGTTTTAGAATCAAACTTAGAATAAATAACCTATATGTGAAGACCTGTGTTTAGGATGGGGAAAAAAAGGATATGGTTGACTTCTATTTCACCAAACAATGTATATTTTCCATAATGCAGAAGCCTCTGGTGTTATTGTGAAAAGATCTGCAGATGATGGTGGAGAAGATTCTTTTGTTAAGGTGATCAAATAGATTTTTCAGTGTGATGCAGTTATACGTTTTCATACTTTTATTTATTCACTTTAAACACATTTTTCATGAAAGGTCTTTAAACAGCTTGTCAAGGTTTATTTTGTCATGATGACACCTTTCCTCCAACAAGATATGATTTTAGTAAATTTCATGGACTTAGTTATTAAAAATTATGAACCAACAAATGGTGATTTTTTTCCCCCCTAGTTACAATATTTATTTACTGAAAATCCTAAACAGGCTTCTGTCTCAATATCTATGTGATAGTTCTAGGGATTCTCATTACTTTATTTAACATTTTTTACTTTAGTCATTTTCAATGTGGAAACGGATTAATTTATTATTAAGATTGATTCCTAAATGCTGATTTCCTAAACCTTTTTAAGTATCAAAGTACTCAGAGACAGGGCACTCGCAATGGGGATGAAGAACCAGATGAGAACAGGATTTGTTATTCTGATGGACAGAAAACAGCCACTTTGCTAATTAGGTAAGACACATTTTTTGTGACGTTTATTTTCCATTACCTTGAACTCTGGAAAAAAGGGTAACACTTTATCTCGATAGTCCACTTTAGACATTCTACCAACTACAAGTAACTTTGCAACTAAATGTCATCAGTCATTACATTATTAGCAGACTGTCTGATTAATATCTGCTAACACTTTATTGTGATGCTCCTCCAACAGACATTCTACTGACTATAACTTTGCAAATACACTTAAACTTATTCTACTAACCCAAACCTAACAGTCTACTAATACTCTAATAAGAGTTAGTTGACATGTAGTTGCAAAGTTACTTAGTAGAATGTCTAAAGTGGACCATCGAAATGAAGTGTAACCAAAAAAAAGTTTTATTTACTTGCTAAGGTTTTCATAACTTTTGTTGGATGACGTTTATGAAGAAAGTTGATCTGTATGTATTTGTATTTTCTCCCAGCTACTCAAATTGTGTAAATAAGCCTGATAAATTCGATTTGACGCTAGAAAACCCTGACTGTGATGAAACTAACTGGTATGTGGGAGGAAACAGTACGTTAAAGTCAAAGGAGGTAAGTACAGTCTATTTCAAATGTATGTAATGATGTTATTTTCAAAATTACTATATACTGAATCAAATTGCCATAGCTTTTTAACTTTTGCAATGATATGCAGATGCTTCTCTAATTTTTATAATAACTGGCTTTTTTTCACATATACATTGTTCTGTTTCTAGGAAGACAGTTTTAAGAAAGACTGCTTAAAAAATGGCAAAAGGGTGCTGAAACTACAAGACAGTGATGATGACACATTGGAAGTTAAAGCTAAAAAGATTAGATCTTTCAAGAATCCCATCCTCGTTGTGGTGGCTTGTGCGTTGTTTTCACATTATTTTAATACAGAATCAATTGCATTACATCAATGTGCAAAGGGCATCTAATAACTATTTCTGTATGATTTAGGCCAAAAAGATGGAACAACTTCTTATGGGGAGTTCACCATAGTCAATTCCTTAATAGAGATAGACAAGAATAAGCTCAAGGAAGACGTCAAAAAACAATTGACTCAAACTAATAGAGCAGACGACACAGAAGAGGTAAAAAAGATGAAAAATATATAATTAACTAGACTTAATTTGTAGGCCTAGCAAAGAAAAAATGTGTTTTTGTGGTTTTCCACACCAATCTCTATTCCCAAATATCCATTTCCCACTTCCAGATCAAAGAGGATCTTCTTTTAGATATAAGCTTTTTGTTAGAACACTGTGGGGAACTCCAGGAACCCTCAGACGTGCAGGTCTATGCTGATGCTTTGAAAAGCATCATTAAAGATGAGGGCAAAGTGAATGTTTATGCTCAGGTAGCACTGTCACCAAACACATCATTAGACATGTGATCAAATGTTACTTATAATGGCTGACGAGGCACTTTTATTTCACAGGAGCTTGCTGGTTCCATACTAGATGTTCTTAGTGAATCCCTCACATCCTTCTATCTGACTCCAGATAACATCATTGCACTAACTGGCACAGTCAAAATCCTCCTTGAGTCCACTAGTCACGTTCTGGGTGCCTTCAATAAGGACAAAGAGGTACGTTTTTTACAAAAATTGTCTGATTAAACCTGCAGATCTATTCTTTCTTAGGATTGTTGGTTTAAAGGAAATTGAAAAACATGGTTTCCGGTTTAAGCATGTTTTGTTCAGTTTGTTTAAAAGTAAATAACGCTCCCCATAGAAAAAAAGGGTAACACTTTATTTCAATGGTCCACTTTAGACATTTTACTAACTATAAGTAACTGTGCAACTACATGTCGACTATCTCTCATTAGTATTAGTAGGCTGTCAGATAAATATCTGCTAACATTTTATTTTGATGCTCCTCCAACAGACATTACTACATGTTAACTTACTCTACTAACCTGAACCGCCAACCTAACAGTTTAGTCTACTAATACTCTAATGAGAGTTAGTTGATATGTAGTTGCAAAGTTAGCACATTGTCTAAAGTAGACCATCAAATAAAGTGTAACTGTGTAACCGAACAAAATTAAAAGAAACAACTTTGTATAAATAGCATTTTCGCTTGACATCAGAGTGTTGAAGTGCAGAACACACACTGTTTAGCTTCACTGACTGCAAAAATTAATCTGGGTTTAATTATTATTTTATTTTCCAGGTGTTTTTTTTTAAGTACATAACAGAAAATATGATTTTAAAAAGACATCACAATAAAAATGAAGGTCTTTCAAATTGGTAGTAAGTAAAGTATGTTAAACACTGACTAACAAAGTTTTGGTCTTATCTTAAGTTAAAATGTACGGAGCCCCTAAAGGGACATGGTGGTGGAAAAAAATATGAGATGGGAGGAAAAATAGTAATAAGTCAATGCTCTCTCGCAAATGATGCGTTCCCCCAAGAAACTTTTGAGTTCTTTGCGAGCGAATGCAAAGTTTCTCGGGGGAGCGCAAAACTTTGCGAGAGAACGCAAAGAAAGCATTGACAATTTTTTTTTCCCCTCCCATCTCACATTTTTTCCATCACCATGTCCCTTTAGTGGCTCTATAAAAATTCTACTATCATAGTATAGCTAATTTAGCGTTTGGTGAAATTAAGATGTAAAAACCCAAAGAAATATCACTTTGATTAAGCAAATTGTATGGCCTTTATATCAAATAATCTTTTTACTTTGCGTCAATGTTTTTGTCTTTGGGAAAATAAATATTTTGGATTCAAATATTTAATCTAAATTTAAGGTTTGATCCAAAACAATATAATTTGAGAGATAAATAATAAATGTGGCTGTAACAAATTAGATGTTTTTTTGTTTTTTTAAGTTGATGCAAAATATAATTTTGTTCAGTCCATGTTAAACTGCATGACACAGAAGCTTTTTTTGTTGCTGATCCGAGATTATCTAGCAGTGTGCACCAGTCAATGACTAGGTGTTGACTACCTGCTGTCATGTTCTTAAACAGTTAACTAAGTGAAGAAATCTACTGATGTATTCTCATTGCCTTTCAGTCTGACATCAATGGTCATGTGGTCAATGTAGTGGACAATGTGCAGACATTCCTGCTAATAAATAAATTACCTGATCTGGAGCCCGAGATCATCATCACTCCTCATGTCAGTGTTTACGTCAACAGGTAGGACAATCAGAGTTCAATGGTAACGCTTTAGATTACAGCCCGGAAAGTACTGCGTAATTAAAGCAATTTTACAGATTTAACCTTGGGTAATTATAGTGTACCTATAACGTACTTACAATATAAGTATAAGGGAACAATATTTTAAGTTTGGGGAATAAAGGGGTAACAACCAGGAGAATTAAAAAATTATTTATACTGTAAGTATTATATAACTAAGGGGTTCTTATTCTACTATTATGATATGACAATCTTTCATGTGGGAGCAATTTAGCAAGAACATACACTGCGTACGTTTTTGAAATAATGGTGAACCAGTACATACTGTATAGGCTTTTTAAAAATTACAGGGTACATATCTATGCATTAATAAAGTAATCTTTTTAACAAAAGTGCACTGAAAACGAAAACTATTGCAACTTTTGCTTAAATATTGGGGAAAGTTCATGTAGTGGTGCTTGTTACCCCCTTGTTCCATGTAGTTACAGGGTAAGTGTGACATTGCGGGTCGTAAATTAAAGTGGTGTTTGTTACCCTCTTTTTCCATGTAGTTACAGGGTAAGTACAATAAAAATGCACACACACAATCTTATATCACTGACTCGGAAACGTTTATTTATTATACAAGCACCACTTACCCTGTAACCACATGAAACAAGATATATTTCCCAGTATTTAAAAAAAATGCAATAGTCTTAGCTTTTCTTGCCTTGAAACATGTTTGCCCAAACTTAAACATCTGCACTTTTGCTATAAAAAAAAAAGAGTATAAATGCATAGATATATGTATAGATGCATAGACCCTGTAATTTTAAAAAAGCCTATACAGTTTGTATTGGTACACAATTATTACAAAAAGGTATGCAGTGTATGTTCTCGCTAAATTGCTGCCGGATGTAAGATTGTTGTATCATAATATTAGAATAAGTACCCCTTAGTTCTATAATACTTACAGTATAAATATTTTTTTAATTCTCCTGATTGTTACCTCTTTATTCCCCAAACTTTACATATTGTTCCCTTATACTTACATACAAGTACTTTATAGGTACACTATAATTACCGAAAGTTACTCTATAAATTCCTCCTAATTACACAGTACTTTCCGGGCTGTAATCTAAAGCGTTACCAGTTCAATTAATCACTGTGATCAGTGGAAATAAAACTGAACATTGAAAACATTTTGTGTGAGTTTTGATTTTTTTTCCTGGTTAGGTTATCTCCACCTAACCTCCAGAAAGAGCCTTTCAGTGTCCAGAACAGTCTAACCAGCTTCAAGCTTCCAAATCTGGGCTCTGATTTAATACTGCCTGTAGATGAGCCAGTGGATGTGAAAGTGAGTGTTTGTCATTCACCACAAGCCGTAAAACATCTAAACATCTAAACAAGACTTAATGAGATCATTTTTTTGGCCTGCTCCATAGCCTGCTCCATAGCCCTCCTGTCTTTCATATAATTATTTACTCAAGTTTGTTGAGGAAACATCTGCAAGTATAATATTTCTGAGTTCATTTCCATTTCATTTTCCATTAAAAACTTAGTTAAAAGTGCAACTAAATATGGCACTATTCCTGATGTACAGCAGACCATTTTAATTTGTTTATTCAAAAACATTTAGTCAGGAATGTTTCAAATTTGCAACCTTTTGAAATGAAATATTCCTCTGAGCCACATTGCTTTAATTTCAGGATTTCAGTTGAAATTCTAGAATTGCACCTGTTTTGACCCTTTCTAAAATAACAATTATATCATATAGGTCTAGGGTGCATTTTATTATATGCTGTGCTACAGATACTTTACACATATAATACAGTACACATACCTGTCCTCTTTTCACAGATGACACAATTTAACATCGATCCATGGATTGAAGGTCAGCCCATTCATAGTATTGTGGCTGGTTTGTCCCTTTCCAAAACAGACGGCTCTGTCATTCCAGTGGCAAACCTCACTGAGGAGATTGAGGTAAAAAGACGAATGACCTCTTGACAGTAACTAGAGCTGGAAAGGTGCAGTGTGTAATTTATGTGCCACTAGCATCACCAAATGGAATTACAAAAATAACAAATGGACTTGTAAAAGTCATTTTTGAAACGGGGGAAATAGCGCTTCTCGTTCTAGACCCCGCTTTTAACCCCGGGTAAAGAAACATTTTAAGCGTGGTTAGCACCTTTTTTAAATCTGGGGTTATGAAACTTTTTTTGCGGTGTTAACTCGCATTGTGGTGCCAAACGTGTACAGTGTGAAACAATGCCATATTATGCTGCATTCCAGACAACTTGGAATTTGTATTTTTTCCATGTCCTACTCGAAAATAACATCTGGAATGACGCTCAAAGTCATATTTCTGACCTGTGAACTCTGGGCAGATCAATAAACCCCGACCTCAGCGAGACCTGATCTGGTGTCAATTGCTACCTATCAGATTGTGCTGCCAACACTATATTTGCATTGTTTTAAGGGTAGGTGTACGGTAAGGGTAGGTATGGACGTTGCTGTTGGAGAAATAAACATCTGCAAAGTTACAATGCTCAAAGTTCAAAGCAAAGGGAGATATTTTCTTTTAAAGAAATTGCTTTTTAAGGACTACAACAAACGGCTGGTAGGGACTACACAAGCTTCCTCTCGGGTTACAAACCCTAAAATTTACATAAACCCCGCCCCCTGGAACATTATGATAATCAATATACAGCATACAGAATATGCTAATCAATGACTAGAAGATAACTACACATAAGCTACATAAATTCATCAACTAACCATTCAGAAATGTCCTGTTGCATTCTACATGTTGTCACTTCATCTTGAGTCTCTCCATCATTGTCTGACTCGGAGCATAAAAGGCTAAAAGTTTTGGAAATTTTCAGTGCGTGTCTGTGGTAAAAGGACACAAGCTGTTGAAGCTCCGCCCTCTGTGCCGGGAAGAGCAGCTCATTTGCATTTAAAGGCACAGACACAAAAACGGTGCGTTTTTGCTCACCCTCAAAAAGTGACAATTTTAACATGCTATATAAAAAATATCTGTGGGGTATTTTGAGCTAAAACTTCACATACACACTCTGGGGACATCAGAGACTAATTTTACATCTTGTGAAAAGGGCATTATACCACCCCTTTTATAAAGGCTCAAACCACATGAATATGATGAAGCACAATTTGATAGGTAGCATTTTTTGCTGTCGAATTGTGCTACCTACTGTTTTAATGGAAGGTAGTAAAATCTGAACGGGTAGCACAAATCATCAGTCCTACTTGCTGAGAGTAGGGCCCTGTCAATAATGGCACATTTCATATGCACTTACGGTCTTGTGTACTTACAATTGCTGCCGTGTGCAAATGTCCGTTAGGTCCACAAGACCGTAGGACATCCCATTTGTCATTTTAGTTTTCAGAAGGGTGCTTGCGAGAGAAGACTTCATCCTCGATGAAGACTATTGCCGAGCCCGCACTGAAGCAAGCTCCACAGTAGACTTCTTCCCGACAGTCAAAGCGACATTACGTCACTAACATGCGTACTTGTTGGAAGGCCGCAAGTGCTTAGTTTGCCATTTGGGACAGGGCGTAGGGCTACCTTGTGTCAAATGTAAAAACACTTTAACATTAAATATTAAGTTTTAACATTAAAATTTTATTTTAACATTAAAAAATAATGTCTTTTTCAAAACGCTTTCAAAGCGATCATCGGCATTTATGTTTTTTTTTTTTAAGATTCACTCGTGTCATGGCGAGATCTTGTGGTCAAATTCGGGTATACCACAAGCCAGCAAACAAACTGGGTCAGAGATCGCAGATTCTACCCTTCATAAAATGTCTCGGCATCCATCTAAAAATCTCTGAACGGGAGCATATTAAAACACATACATTAGCTGATCGACTTACAGTATAAAGCGTGTAGCTTTCCATTTTCAATTCAGCTTGTTCCTGTTATGTGTCCTCAATCTGGCAACCCGCCTGAGCGTGGAGTCTGATGAGAATATTCTGAATTTGGACTGCTGTAAACATTTAGCGCCAGATTTACTAACAGCTTGCTCCATCTCTATTTTGGTGTTAAAAAACTACTGTCGGGATTTACTAAAGACACGCAAAATTAGCGCTGAAAGGGTGTGGACAGGGTTATTTTTGCGGCTGACCTTATTGCATATGCATTTGTAGTAGTTTCCCTTACAGACGCAAAATTTATAGGAGGAGAGTATTTAAATGAATCATGCAAGGTGATTCACTAAGGTTTGTGCTAGTCAATTTACTGGTATTTGCGCCATTATTCAATGCCCCAAAAAGCATGTCTTAAACCAGAAAACCTATGGTGTCTGTTTTTTTTTATTTGCATGTCGTCAGTAGATCAACCGCAGAACTTTCCACTCCTATCATCACTTTTTTGGTTTTGCACTCTCACGCTAATTTGCCCAATTTAATAAATTTGGCCCTTAAACCGCTAGCTGTCAATATTACATATACTGCACATATTAAACCCAGGGTTTAGAAATGGACAGTATACCCCTGAATACCCAGGAGTAATCGATAACCCCTGTGTAAATTATGATCAGCGTGAAGCAAGATATCCCATGATTCTGTTTACCCAGGGTTTAGAACAACCCGGTATGAAAATCCCTTTTAAATTTCATTCAAAAACTGCCTTGAGTGGGCATGCTTTTGGACAGGGGAAAGAATTTTAACATCATTACTTCAACATTACACTTATAAAAGTTAATGTCATTAGAATTTGTAAATAGTTAAGAGATTTTACTGTTGAAAACTGAAAAAAAAAAATTAACTTCGGTCAATCTCCAGATCTTTTTACCAAGGCTGGTGGGCACAGCAGTGAACAGCTCAGTTCTAGATCTGAGAAACTTCAGCACTTCGACGATCAATATAACCACCCCCAACATTCCTCTGGTCTTAAAGTTACGTCCCTCTGAAGAGTTAACACTAGTGGTACTGCTGGGTTATCAGAACTATCCTACTGAGGAAAACCACGTGGCCAAAGTTACACTTCCTCAACAAGGAGATTCACAAGGTGAGTCATTTGCTGGAAACAACACAATGGTTTGTTAACAACGGGTGCTGCAACAAACACTTTTGTACTTTTTGTAATCTTTTCATACAGACCAAAGGTACACATGGGTACTGGGCCCCAGTGACATGGCAATAAATGTGGGCATTTACTTCCTCCTGATACGACCTGTTGTTCCTCCGGGCGTAAAGTCTGTTGATGCATCAGTAACAATTACATCCATAACTGCTCAGTGCATTTTCTGGGAAGAAACCAGATCCAACTGGAGTGACTATGGCTGTAGGGTGAGTGGTGACTTTTTCTTTTTGTGTGCCAATGGTGGAAACTATAAATGTAAACGTTGCTGACCACTGACCTAATATTAAGGCCCTGCTTACTCCTTGTATTAAGATGCATTTTGGTCGATTGGATCACAAGTGGACGACGCTAAATACAGGTGTAAGCAGGGTCTAAAACGTTTTGAGCTAGCCAGATGCTATTTAAACTGTTGGCTGAAGACCAAAGTTTGGTTTAAAGATTGAAAAACGTACCAAGCACAAATGTTCTCTCACCTTTCCTGATTTCTAACACACTTGCGGCAGTCAGAGCAGAAACGAAAGCTGCTGCTCTGTATGTTTTTCCATTGTCAAGTCAAGTCAAGTCATCTTCATTTATATAGCGCTTTTAACAATGGATTGTTCCAAAGCAGCTTTACAGAGATAAACATATAATTTAAGGTAACAGAGATTGTTTTGGCTTTATAGTGGTTCTTGAATAATGTTATTTCCAGCTAAAGTTAGTTTTGATTGATTCACCTCCATTGAAATGATCATTTGTTATTAAATTAGGGGCCACTAAGACGACGCTGTTCTCTCTAAACAGACTTTAAACGCGAACCTGTGATTAACGCTGACGGCGTTCACATGCGTATTAAGAATTGATTCTATAGTTATGTGCTTTTGAAAATATGTGCGCAGGTTTGCAATTCCATACAACCCATGCCTAAACAAACTACTTGTCTTGCCTATAAATTTTGCCTATAAAACATTGTCTCCGGTTGTGTTCATATGTACCGGTAAATTGAGCGAGCTTATTTTGTCCATTAGATCAAAAGATCTGAAAAGGCCATACATTTACCCTCCCATAGAAGAAATCAAGACAGAAGTGGTTAAAAGTGGACAAAAGAGGCAGATTAAAACACCAGGTGTAAACGGGTGTAATCAAGTCTCAAGTCTCGTTTATTTATATAGCCCTTTCAACTACAACGTAGACCAAAGGACTGTACATCTAAAAGCAAGAAAAAACATACAAAAAAAAAGTAAAACACGATATGCAATGACAGAGTCAAGAATTAAAACAGACAGAATACAAATACGTTTTCACACGAATTTTAAAAACATCAGCTGACGGTGCAGTTCTAATATCAGGGGGAAGAGCATTCCACAGTCTAGGACCAGCGACTGAAAAAGCTCGATCTCCTTTAGTTTTAAGACGAGTTCTTGGAACAAAGAGCAGTAGACAATTAAAAGACCTTTGAGATCTACTAGAGTTCATAAGCACCAAATCCTTGATATATTCCGTCATATTCATTCCACTGAAGGCGAGCTTGACGAATCCAAGTTAGGGTTGCCAACTGTCCCGAATTAGCCGGGACGTCCCGATTATTGGGCCTAATTTATTTATCCCGTACGGGACCTCTCTTGTCACGATTATTGAGTGCTACGCTGATCTGACTGATACAACAGCAACACGACACTTGAGAATGACCACGACACTGCTCATCATCCAGTCACGCGCATCCGACCATACAAATAAACTATAAATTGAGAATGAATTATCTAATCTATCTAGATATAAATTATTTATAAATATCCCGCATACTGATGCCGTAAGTGAGTTCAAATCTTCTGGAATCTAGAGCTGCGCATGCGAGACGGAACATGTGCGCCAGCGCCAAATCGTGTATCGCGCCCACGGCAGAGAGCGAGAGACCTTGCCTGCGAGATAACACACACCCCCCAATAATGACCCTAATTGTCCCGCATTTTTCTTTTCAGAAGTTGGCAACCCTAATCCAAGTGCACTTTATTCTAAACAATCTCAAAAAATCTAAGAACAAAGGCAAGCCATTGAACTCACCCAACAGTGGTTACACAAACATTACTTAAGGAACAAGGCAAACATGAGGGCTTAAATACACAAGGCTAAATGACAAGACAAGAGACACCTGTGAACATAATCAAGACAATTAACCAATGACAAGACAGGACACGTGGCAGGATCACAATATTAGAACAGGGAATCAAATGACAAGACATGACTGACATGAAACATGAACCAAAACAAGACGTGACAACGGGAATGTGTCTCCCTCGTCTACTTGTGATCCGATCGACCAAAACGCATCTTAATACCAGGTGTAAACAGGGCCTAAGTGAAGTTCAAATAAATAATGAATCAATGAAATATAAATGACGTTTGCTATCAGTCAATTTGCATCAGTCTATCAGTTAAAGACTAACAAGGCCTTAGCTGTCAAAAGTTTGGTTGTGAGATAACACTCTTCTTTATTCTTTAGGTTGGCCCTAAAACGACTGCAGAAGTTACTCAGTGCCTGTGTAACCATTTAACCTTTTTTGGGAACAGTTTCTTTGTCATGCCCAATACGGTAGATCCATCCAAGTCTGCTGAGCTTTTTTCCAACTTTGCGAATAACCCAGTGGTGGTGTGCTTTATCGGGTCTATCTTCTTAGCTTACATCCTGACCGCGGCATGGGCGCGCAGGAAGGACCTGCAGGACAAAGCCAAGGTCTGTCTAACTTTACTGCATCTATAGTCTCTAGACCCTGGCCTAGCCAACCTTGAATTCTTTGTTTTAAAGTCATGCTGAAAAATAATTGATCCTATTTACTTTCTTAACTTTTTGAACCCTTATATGACAGTCATAAAAATCTATTTTTTTTATGGAACAGTGTATTGAAACTTAAAAAAAAAAAATCTAAAACAACAACCAAAAATACATGTTTTATTTTTTGTATCATATTTGATACAGGCTTTTATGCTTCATATGGAGCTCATACTCAAATAGGAAAAATAACACCTTATTTTTATTCAGAGGCCCATAATAAGCAACAAAATATGCAATTTTGGGGAATGGCTGATATTTATATGGCTTGAAATATTAATATTTATTTATTATTAATATATAAATATAGGTATTTATAACAGTATAGCTACTGTTATTAAGTAAGTGATACTGTATATGACTTACATAACATGCATATACATATTAGTTATCACTATATCTCCCAATAATATGTCTTAGCAAGATGATATTTAAATGCTTAATTTTATGTAGTTTTTACTGGTGGGGCAAAACATATAATGCAATTCAATACAATGATAATTTAGAGATGGACAAATAAACGTTCCTCAAAAGCCTGATGGCTCATATTTGATACTCACATTTTAACATGATTTATCTACAAAATGATGTGATGATCTAAAAAGATATATTCTTTGAAGGTGAAGATTTCTGTGCTAGAGGACAATGATCCCTTCGCTGAGTACCGATACTTGCTGAAGATCAGCACTGGACATCGCATGGGAGCCTCCACTTCATCGCGGGTTAGCATGTGCTTTTATCGTAAGCACTTCTTCAGGAATTCTGATCATATGTTGTTACATACGAACTCTGCATTGTCACTTCAGGTCATAGTGACTCTACAAGGTGCAGAGGGAGAATGTGAGCCCCATCATCTCACTGACCCCGATAAGCCAGTGTTTGAAAGGGGAGGAGTGGACCTGTTCTTACTGACCACTGCCTTCCCATTGGGAGAGTTGCAGAGCATCAGACTGTGGCATGACAACTCAGGAGATCATCCTGCTTGGTAAAATGGTGTTAAAAGAACAGTTCACCTAGTCCTACAGACCACTCACCTTCACTATTATTCCTAAAGGGGCAGACACACTACACTTTTACTACACGAATTTGTATCAGGTGAAGACGTGTGACCAATACGCCACTCCATGAACTTTTCTAGCTGAATTAAAAGAACGCAAACTTTAAATAAGCAAGATTGCAGTAAAGTGGAGTAGATTGCATATTGAATAGTGAATTATGTTTTTTAGTGAGATGTCATTTTGCGACCATTGCAGTGTCTATAGAAATTCCTCATGCTCAAAGTCTAGTGTGATCGCAGCTTAAAGTGTTAAATAAATACAAATAAATAAAGTAAGAAATAAATAGAAAGTATTTTTTTGTCAAAGTGCTATCTAACTATAATGTTTTAAGACACATAATTGCATGTTAATTGCTATTCAATGAAAATGTATTATAGTTTACATTGATATTAAATGCAATTATCTGAACTTCAGTTTTTTTGACTCACTTAAGCAGGACTTAAGTACATCTTTATATGTAATTTCATAATCACGTATATTGTCTGAAATATGGTTAGTGCACTGCACAATGTACTGACAAGCATTTATGATAAACTAAAATTTACTTTAATGTCCCCCTGTAGTCAATAATTGTATCCCTTAAAACTAATCTTTGATCACCAAAATAACATATTTAAATGTTTTTTCCTTGAAAAAAAATCTTAATTTAAAAAGAAAAGCAAAAAAAAACCTTGAATATGCTAATTAGCCCGCCTCCACTTACTCACACCAGCTCAGAGATCCACTCGTTGACGATCACACGTTGACGTGGTTGGTTACAAGGTAGTTTGTGACGTCAGAAACACCAGCGATTTCAAACCGCGTCTTTGGTTCACTGCAGTTTTTGAGAAGACAGTACTCAGAAATGGTGCTGACTTATGAATTTGTATATCGTTTGTCTTAAAGCATATTAAAAACACCACATAGACATATAAACAACATTAAACGCTTGATTTTAACCACAGGCGAACTTTAAAGGACAAGTTCGGTATTTTACACTTGAAGCCCTGTTTTAAGATCGTTTCTGATGAAATAAAACGGTTAAGATTGAAATTTGTACACATGCTGCTGGTTTCTGTGGTTGCACCCCCACCCACCTCCACAATGCTTGCATTGGTGTTGCATTTGACAAAAACTACGATAAAACCTGTTGGAAAACATCTTTTAAAGCGATTTTTGTGTGAGCATAAGCTTATAAGTGAACATCGGTGAGTTTAACGTCTTTGTAAACTAAAGTTTAATGCGTTTTATGAAGGATTGTTCCAGTGCACCTATGCAACCATTGTGGAGGTTGGGGGGTGCAACCACAGAAACCAGCAGCATGTGTCCAAATTTCAATCTTAACCGTTCTATTTCATCAGAAACGATCTTAAAACAGGGCTTTAAGTGTAAAATACCGAACTTGTCCTTTAATGTAATTTTTATTAAAATCTGAATGTCATGTATTTAAATATTTGCAATTACACATTTGTAATGATGCAATTTAGTACATTTTAAATATATTATTATAACCTTCAAGGTCAAGGTCACTTTTTTTTATATAGCACCTTAAAACAGCATTACTGCTGACCAAGGTGCTTCACAGAAACATAATAAAAACACAATAAAAACAATAAAAACGAACGTTGTACAAATTATATATAACAGTTTGACTCACTAAGGCTACATATCCACAGTTATGAATAGGCCTGAGAGAAAAGATGTGTTTTCAGAGCTGACTTGAATACATGTAAAGAAGAAGCTAACCTAACAGATTGAGGTAACGAATTCCACAGCCTCGGACCAAAATATTACCTTAAAGTAATATTGAATAACACACAGCAGTAATAATCAAGTACTTTGCATGTGCTTTTGCATGTAATTTCGAACACATTAAAATAAGTGTATACTTCTTTAAATCACAACAATGATTTTAAATATTAAAGTACCTTAAAGTAAAACTTTTTATTTAACATTATTACAAAAATGCATACTTTAAAATAGTTTTTAAAGAGATAATCATGAAGTAGACTCTCTTTAAGTGCAAGTGGCCTATAATTTCATTAAAACTATATTATCTGCAAGTACAGTTTTTTTTAAACATACTTTTAAAATGTAAAGTGCGCTACAAGTGCACATTCAATACAATTAAGAGCACTTCTTTTTCCACCAAGGCCAGCATGTTTGAAAAATGCATTTTATATTTCTCAGGTATGTTAACTCAGTGATGGTTGAAGACCTGCAGACTGAGCAGAAGTGGCACTTCTTGTGCAGCTCGTGGCTGGCTGTCGATATAGATGATTGTACTGTTGAAAGAGTGTTTCCCGTTGCATCAGAGATGGACATGAAAGGCTTCAGGTGAGTTCACTATCTCGTCGTGCAGCTTTTCAAATAAGGATATTTGAAAATGCAACTAAAAGACTTCCCTTTTTTTGCAGCAATTTATTCTTCATGAAGACAACAACAGACTTCTGTGACGGCCACATCTGGTACTCTGTGGTCAGTCGACCCCCCAGCAGTAACTTCACCCGTGTGCAGCGTGTCTCGTGCTGTTTCTCAGTGCTGCTCTGCTCCATGTTGACCAGTATCATGTTCTACGGGATTCCCACAGACCCCACCGAGCAGACAATGGATATGGGTATGATTCAAAAAGTACTTTATTTCAGTAGTCCACTTTAGACATTCTACAACTACATATCAGCTAACTTTCATTAATTAGCAACTACATGTCTACTAACTCTCAGTAGAATGTCTAAAGTGAACTATTGAAATACTGTTACCGTAACATAATTATATAATAGTCCTGCTTGTGTTCAATGGCATGGAAATAAACTATTTATTAACGTCTAAATCCACTTTTTGTAAAGTCTATTCAAAGATTCACTTGTCTTGCCACAAAACTGTAATCGTGTCTTTGAATGATGTCAGTTTTTAAAATACCTTTTATATAATTTAAAAAGAAAATCATATAAAAATTGAACATTGGATTGATTGACAGCTCTAGTCAAAACTGATGTTTGGTGGGTGTTTGGATTCTCTTTTATCCAAAGGCCAGATTAAACTGACCTGGAGTCAGGTGAAGATTGGCATCCAGAGCTCCTTTATTGTGTTCCCCGTGAACCTACTAATTGTGGGAATCTTCAGACACTCACGTCCCCGAAAAAAGAAGACAAAGAAACAAAAGGCACATAAGCAGCCTGAGCCTCCTCAGATGGAGAAAGAGATCCCGTATGAGACCTTCTCTCCACATGTTGAGAACAATTTAACAGTAGATTTCATTAGCAATGTAAGTCCTCCATGTTTAATTAATTATGCACATTATTTTTCTTTAAACAAAAAGTACAGTATGTTTCAGCAATTCAGCTAGTGATGGTAACAGATGATAGTACTTAGTGTATGCCATCAATACTGTACTCATGTACCTACACTTTTAATAATAAAGGTTCTTTATTGTCATTGATGGTTCCATGAAGAACCTTTAACATCTGGAACCTTTCCATTGCACAAAAGGTTCTTTATAGTGGAAAAGTTCTTTAGGTTAATAAAATGTTCTTCACACAAAGAAAAAATGGTTCTTTTTAGAATTGTTCACTTAAAGGGGAACATTGGGGAACCGAAAATGGTTCTTCTATGGCATCGAAAACCCCCTTTTGGAAGCTTTATTTTCAAGGGTGTACATGCTGAGTAAAAGTAATTTAAAAACAATCAATGACCTCAAACCAACATGGGTGTATTGTTATTACTTGTTGTGTTTATTGCAGCATTATTTAGCCAAAATGTACATATTTTATCATTTTTCAGTAAGACTTTATTTTACACATCTCACATGTACTTGCTATAGTAATAACAGTAAATTAGGCATAATTACAACAAGCGACTAACCCTAACCCTAATTACATGTAAGTATTACTTAAATGTATTTTTACACTGTAACAAGGACACCTTAAAATAAAGTGTAACCGTTTTTCATTAGGACATACAGAGAATCACATACTTGTTTGGAAATGCCATGAGATGCCCCGTCCTGAAAACACAGCAGAACCCTGAGCAAGCAGACCTCAGCACTTTACTGTCAGCGCTGCAGAACCTCATCGAACAACAGCATTTCATACACAAAAACGAAACCTCCTCCGTTTTCTGGGCCTATAGCCATCATCTGTCCAGACAACTTGAAAACTTGGAGGGAGAAGTGAAGCTGCTGGGGCCTTCAGGCTTTTCTAGGCCTGGGTGTTACAGCCAGGTTTTACTGCAGATCCAGAGCATGAATAAACGGCTGGAAAGTCTCTGTTCCTCCAGACCCCTTATTGAGCAGCGGACCTGTAGCTTGAGCCCCAAAAAAGACGGCAGCAGGAAGGGTCTCCCATGGTGGTTTGTGTTTGTGGGTTGGCTTCTTGTTGCAGCCACAAGTGTGATATCAGGCTACTTTACCATGTTGTATGGACTGAAATATGGAAAGGATCGCTCGATCAGTTGGATAATCACCATTGCGATGTCCTTCACTGAGAGCCTCTTCTTTACCCAGCCCATAAAAGTAAAGAGCTGCAGTCTAAATGCTATATATTTGTATTGTATTCACAGTTTTTTTTTTACTATGTTATTGTGCGTTTCATTTGGCAGGTGTTTTGTTTGGCAATTTTCTTTGCATTGGTGGTGAAGAAAATCAGTTTTGAGGATGCAGAACTTGTTGACTCTTTAAGTAAGAAAACAACCACTTGCTCAGGTAATTGGAAATCAGGTATGCGGATCAAATAGCCAACCCTTGTGAAAAGAAATTAGCTTAATTGTGTTGAATATGCAGTTGTTGTCCTTCAAATCTTAAAGGGATAGTTCACCCAAAAATGTGAATTCTGTCATTAATCACTTGACCTCATGTCGTTCCAAACCCATAAGACTTTAGTTCATCTTCAGAACACAAGGGAAGATCTTGTTGATGAAATCTGAGAGCTTTCTGACAGCTACACAACTACCACTTTGATGCTTCATAAAGTTCATAAAGAGATCGTAAAACGAATCCATATGAATTGAGCGGATTAGTCCAAATTTTCTGAAGAGACTTAATCGCTCTTTATGACTCAACCGAACCTGCTTGACGCAAGAGAATAATTGAGAGGATAAGAAAATAAAACCTCTTTCTGTAGCTCAAACGTGCTGCGTAACACGAGAATGAACCTCGTTGGTTCTCGCACGTCAAGCGAACATGTTTTTGGTCCGTTTACCACAACTTATGTGTGAGTTGAATGTTTATGTGTGCAGTTAAAGACTAAATTCAATCTGTTCATCTAATAAAGAGATCGAGTCTCTTCAGAAAATTTGTAAACTTGTAGATTTGACTATAGTAATTATGAAATAATTTAATAATTATAATAATAATCTAATAATTATGAAATCCTTTTTTTAAAAGATACTATTCCCGTAATGATACTATTTCTAAAAGTATGCTAAAGTGCACTTGTTTTTCATAGGGGAATGTCTCTCATATCATTTTAAAGAGCCTAATCAGATCTTTGTGATTTGTTACTTTCAATCACGATCTCTTCAATAGATGGTCTCAATGGAGTGCGACTTGCTAAGAGGGATTGTACACACAGCTTCTATGAGCCTCCACCTTCCAGTGATATTGAAAAGATTAAGAGAAACATGGTCAAACAGCAGAAAGCACGGGCGCTCATCATGGAGATTTTAGGTAGGAAAAACAACTGTCCCCTTTCAGCCAATGACTATGTAAAAGAACGGTTGTGCACAGACTTGTATTTCTTTTGCAGTTTTTCTGGGGTTCTTGTGGATGCTGCTCTTGGTGGCATATGGTCAGCGAGATGAAAATGGATTTCACCTCACAAACCACATCCGGCAGAGCTTCAGCTATGGCATTTCAGACAGTATGAACCACAATGATGTGTTCTCCTGGGCTAATAGTGTACTTCTTAGTAACCTGTTTGGAAAATATCCAGGTAGTTCCATTATCTTGATTTGTCAAGTTTGATTTGTTAGTTTAAACCCATTGAGCTCCAGTAAATAGCCACATTATTGACTGATGTGTTTAATGACTGCTTAATTTTCATTTCAAGGCTTTATAACGGATGGAAACTCAAAACTTGTTGGCGGTGCTCGTCTTCGTCAAGTTAGGGTGACGAGAGACTCCTGCATGATTGCTAAGTCCATGCGTCACGCTGTTCCCCACTGCAATGCCCCTTACTCTTGGGAAAATGAGGACATGGGCTCTTACGGTCCAGGCTGGGAAGAGTTTGATTTTGTAAATGGCTCTAAGGACACCGTCACAGCTTGGCGGTACCAAAGCCAGTCCACGCTCAAAGCAGTCCCCGTTTGGGGTATGATCGCACTTTATAGAGGAGGAGGCTATGTTATGGACCTCGGTTCTGACCGGGAAAACGCGAGCAGGTAAGTAATCGCATAAATACAACCTCCATTTTAGTTAGACCAAACAGAGTTGCTGCGTCTAAAATCGCATACTCTCTTAAAGGTATTGTAGGTAGGATTTTTATAATAAACTTTTTTTCCAAATTTGTTTAAACTTTCTATATATATCAATGCATATTTAAAATGTAAGTACTCTGATAAAAAAGAGTATAAAAATCGAGTGACTCTAGACCGTTTAATCTGCACTAAACACAGCTCATTATTTCCATTCGGGACGAAACAAAGGATTGGCTTAGGCGACTGTCACTCTCTCGCAACCATGGCAACCACCCTTTTGCCACACAGGACCTGCCCACTTGTGCGCGCATCCGTTTGATTTGAGGAATTCAAGAGGCACGGAACCTAGGAATAGCAAAACAATGGCAGAGAAAGACCAATCAAAATCAAAACTCGACGCAGGTCCTCTTGTCCAAGAAGTGCTCCTTGCCCTGCACTTCGACCACCCCGTCCTCGGCCTCTACTTCCTCGGACCCTAGTTGCACGGCCTCTTGCACGACCTCCTCTGCTTCGCCCTCGACCCCGGATCTGTCCTCGAGCTGACGATGCGGTACTTGTCTCTGGAGTGTAGTCCTCATCAGAGTCAACAATGCTTTCATCATGGAAACTCTTACATGCAGAACACCATATATGTTATGATTGTTACACGAAATTCATCTTCATCACAGTGTAAATGATGGCAATGGAAAAACGTGTATCATGCAACCTGTTTTTAGCTTTGCCTTATAGATAACTAGCTCGTTAGCGAATCAATAAATATATATTTCAAACTTTACCAATATCAATATGCTAGCTTGATAGTGAGTACTAAAATACATCTTATTTGTTTATCTTCATAATGATAAAGTTAGATTTTTTTATTACATGTGATTCTGACATGATGTCACTGCACTGCGCTCCTTCCTCTCCGCTCGTCTCAGGTAAATAATGCGTCTTCAGCTCAGCGGTTGGAGTCGCGCGTTCAGGTGTTTTGGGGGCGTGGCTTTGGAAGGAGCCCAGAAGGGAGGGGGTGGAGGGAATGGAAATAATGAGCTGTCTTTAAAACAGTTGTGAGAGGTCTACAGACACTCGATTTTTATACTTTCTTTTTCAGAGTCCTTACATTTTAATTATGCATTGATATATACAGAAAGTTTAAATAAATTTGGAAAATAGTTTTTTATAAAAATCCTACCTACAATACCTTTTAAGTAGGTACTTGTTTTGAATAAGTAAGTACTTCACGACCACTAAAAAAGTATGTTCTATACACTGCCACGCCCCAAAAAAAGTTGCTGTTTGGATTTAAGCAAATGCTTAAGAGTCTATGGTTGGATCATTATTGCAGTGATTATTATGTTTCTAGCATGTTATATGTTTGGCAACAGTTCTTCTAACCCTAACTGATGGAGTTTTAGCTTTTCATTTCTTAAATAACCATGTAGAAAGACACATAATGGCCATGTTCCAGGATGACAATGTCAAGATTCATCAGGCTCAAATTGTGAAAGAAGTTCAGGTTCAGGTTGTGAGGAGCGTGAAGATTCATTTTCACACATGAATTGGCCCCTCTGAGTCCAGACCTTAAATTCATTGAAAGTCTTTGGGAAGTGCTGGAGGAGACTTTACAGAGTTCGACTCTTGCATTTTCATTACCAGATCTGTTTTTCGCCTACTACATAGTAGGCAAGTATGCGATTTTGGATGCAGCCAAGGGCTCACTATTAGGTGAATTTCTGCACACTGAATTGGGATAACAGAAAGTAGTATTACAGAAAAATTCAACCTTTTACCTTTAAAGCCCTGACATATCTTAAAACATCTCAGTGCCCGTTTTGTTTCAAGATGCACACTAGTAATGTTTTTTTTTTCTAAGGCATGTTTGTAAAAGCTACTTAACTGTCCTAATTGAACTAAGATCTAATCCTGGCTTAATCTAAACCCTGTCTGTGGAACTGTGCCTACATACAATGATGTAATTAAGCCCTACTTGAGTGGGTCTAAAAAGCACTCTAAGGTTTAGCTAAATGGATTTAACATAAATTTAAGCTATAATTTATTGAGTAGCATGTAGCATGTAGTTACGTGTCTGAAAAACATTCCATTTACACTTAAGTATATTCTTTTAAAGTCTATTATTGACATAATAAATACTCTGAGAAGAAAGACCCAAGGTCTAGCTAGGACCAAGGAACAGGACCGGAGCACAGAACGTATTAAATTAACTTTATTACAAAATGACTAACGTTTCGACGCCCATGCGTCTTCTTCAGAGATAGTAAATACTCTGTTTAAAAGTATACTTCTTTTTCACAATGCATACTATCCTAATGACATGTCTCCTTTCAACCAACAGGAAGCTTCAATATCTATTTGACTCCACCTGGTTGGATGTGTACACAAGAGCGGTTTTTGCAGAGTTTACGGTGTACAACGCTAATGTCAACCTGTTCTGCATTGTCACGCTGATACTGGAGAGCACTGCAGTGGGTGAGGGAAAAGAACAATCATTCCCATATATATAAAACCATAATGTTTTATTGCAAAGCTGAGCTGACATTCCTTATTTTTCAGGCGCATTTCAGTTTCGCAGCGTGGTGCAGAGTGTCCGTCTCTACCAGTCCACAGGTGGCTTTCAATCGTTTCTCATGGCGTCTCAGGTCTTTTACTTCCTCTTCATCGTCTACTACATGTTTTTACAGGTCAGCTCTCTGAAAGCATAATTTCATTGAAAATTAAGGTTAAATACTCAGTAAAAACACAGGTTTTCACAGTGAATGTCATTTAAGAACCATTTTGAGTTAACCGAAGAACCTTTCAGTATTCAGTTCTTAAAATAACTTTTTTTTTCTAAATGTGAAGAACATTTTTAATAATCTAAAGAACCTTTTTTCACTATAAAGAACATTTTGTGCAATGGAAAGGTTCTATGGACGTTAAAGGTTCTTCATGAAACCATCAATGCCAATAAAGAAGCTTTATTTTGAAGAACACAAGATCAGACTGTTCACGCTGCTCTTTTCAAATATAATGAAAGTGAAGCATGACCAGGGTCTGTCAAGCTCCAAAACTGATAAAGAGAAACCATAAAAGTAGACCTTCCGGCTTGTGCACTATATTTCAACTCCTCTTAAGCCATTCATCAGCTTTTCGCAAGGAACAAACTGAAATATTTCAATTGTCATGCATATGAGCTTTTTGACTTTTAGGATTCCTTTTTTATTATTTTTGGAGCTTGACTAATCATTCATTTGCTTTATACAGAAAAGAGTAGCTTGAAGATCATGTCAAAACATTCGGGGTGTAAAGGTACATGTATTTGTCCCAAACCGTCATGGTACGGACTTCACGGTTCAGTGCATGCAGTCAGATGTCGAATACAGTCAGTCACAGGCGATCCACACTCCAATCCAGAAGGGGGTGCTCGTGGTAATGCAACACTGGTAATGCTAACCGCCAAAACAGGAAAAAGCAGATGAAGAAGAAGAGATGATCTCTACGCAAAAATCGTTCAGATGACACGCAAGACCTTGTTAGTAGTCTATACGCCGAGTTTCAATTTATTTTTGTGACGCGCTCCACAAACTTCACGGAAAGAAAACTGTTTGATTTCTTTATTTTACAATAGCACAATCTTTTGTTTTTATTGTGAGTGTGCACAAATAAAAATAGACCCTTTACAGTTTCGAATGCTGTCTTACACTTATCTGTATGACAATTAACGATTTTAACGCCGTTATAATGATTTGTGTCGTGAAAGTCTCACTACTACAGTCCATGCAGTGATGAAATATGCGTGTCCTGGAAATGGAAAGTATCTTGTTCCGCTTCACTCACTGTCTCCTCTTGGAAAGGTGAAGTAGGCTCTTTTTCTCCTTCTGTCTTTCCATGAAATAGAAACATTATTCTATTTATTTTGTACTTTTATAACACAAGAGATGCTTTTCAGGTTTGTAGCTGATTTTGACCAAATCATCAGCCCTACAAAAAAATATAACCTATGCAAAAGTGCATTCTTTTTACTGCTTATAGTACTTAATACACTCAAGGAAGCTGAACTGTACCAACTACTTTAGGGGGGACTAAATGCTTGGTGGATCAAACTGTAATTTGCACTGTGTCTGTTCAAATTAAGAAACCTAGCATTGGGGATGTGTTGCTTTTTCCTGCTGTACCATACTAGTATCGAACTGTGACCCCAAAACTGAAGTACGTACCGAACCGTGACTTATGTGTACCGTTACACCCCTACTAAACATCTCCTTATTTTGTTTTATAGAATAAAGAAGTACTTGAGTAAATAATGATAGAAATTGAACTTTTGGGTGAACCGTTCCTTAAACTGCAATGCTCATATTAAACCATTCACATTTGTGGTTGAACAGGGAAAGCTGCTGAAGCGGCAGAAATGGGCATATTTCAAAAACAAGTGGAATCTGTTAGACCTGGCCATCATCATTTTAAGTTGGAGTTCATTATCAGTGTTCATCAAGAGAACAGTGCAGGGAGACCAAGACATTGAATACTACCAGAAACACAAAGATCAGTAAGTAGATCTTTTCTTTCTAATGTTTTGATATGAGCTTGAATTGAACATCCCACGACCCTACAGGTTTGGAGAATGGATGGGTGAACTGAACATGGTAAAAATGCTATTCCTGTCTTTTAGGTTTCCCAGTTTCCATGACACAGCTGTCATAGATGCTACACTGGGATATCTCATGGCTTTCTTGGTTCTTCTGGCCTGTGTGAAACTCTGGCATCTGCTGAGACTCAACCCTAAACTACACCTCATCACCTCCTCACTGCAGCGGGCATGGAACGAAATGTCCAGTTTCATTGTGGTTATCTTCATTATCCTCTTGGCCTATTCTCTCTCTGTAAGGGGTAACAACTTTTTACTGTCAATAACAGTTTAAAGTCAACATGAAACAGAAGTTGTGGTAGTCTTTTCTTCCCATTGGGATGTATAGCCAAGTGAAACAGCTTCTTAAATGAGAAAAAAAATGTAGGGCAGGACTTGATTTTGTCCATGGGGAATTGATCGGTTTGTTTGAATGGTTTAATTTTGCTATTATTGGTCACTCTCATGTGAGTGACAGGTTGTCCCGCCCTCACACCAGTAAATGCATCATCATAAGCTATATAAGCAGCCACAGTACCACAGACAATTTCTGTTTGCTCCTCAGGTTGTAAATCAAACAAAAACAAGATTTTATATTTAAAAAAGCCAAAAACTATCTTTTGACAGGAGCACATTACAATTGAAGTCTATGCAGTAAACATTGAATGGCTGCCCCATAGACTTCCATTTTGTGTGCATTTCAGTCATTTTATAAAAAGGTTTAATACCATTTATTTGTTTTCGATAGTGCAATCTAATATTTGGATGGAAGCTGTACTCGTACAAAACGTTTCCAGATGCGTTCAAGACAATCTTCAGTTTGCAGTTTGGCTTGTTCAATTATGATGAGGTATGTAAAATGATTTACAGGCCAAGACTGGGAAAGTAACAGAAAAGCGTTAACTCCATTACTTAACATGAACAATTCTTCTGCATCATTTATTAATCTTAGTTAATGTTTACTTACACAGTTTTAAGATCAAAAGTTGTATCTGTTAACAGTTAATGCACTTTGAACAAGCACGAAGAACATTTTTATTAACTACCATTAACAAATGCTGTAAAATATATTTCTCATTGTTATTTACTGCATTAACTAATGTTACCAAATGATACCTTATTGTAAAGTGTTACCGAAAAGCTTTTGCTTGATCTGTACAGGTGATGGAATCTGATCCCGTGCTCGGCGCTCTCATCATTTCCACTTGTGTCATCTTCATTACGTTTGTGATACTGACCCTCTTTGTCTCAGTCATCCTTGAGGCGTTCGGTGAAGAACAGCAGGATCACCAGGTGTTATATGAGTCACTTTCATATTTCAGTCTAACTAACTACTGATACCGAGTAACTACTGCTAGCTGCATTTACATTGCAGGTCTTGATGCCCAATTCCGATTGACATTATCTTCTTTTAAAAGTGACCCATATCTGCTTTTACATTATATACTTGGTGGAACAACCCAAGGTAGACGTACTGACCTGGAAAAGCTTAGGCTGAAAAGGAAGTAAAAACGGTGCGATTTGCAATGGATGCGGACAAAATGAGAATACAATCTTTTGCTTTCCACATCATCTTTAAAGGTCATCAAAACATTGAGTTGAGCCTTCGTCCTCCATTTGCTCCATTGAAAAGAATGAATGGGAATAGAAGCAGGCTTCACTCAATGATTAAACTTAAACTTTAAGAATGCTGGCCTGATGATTAAGATTCAGAATATATAAATAGGAAAGAGGGCGCACTATGCATAAATTGTTTTATTTGCACAAACGCGTTTCGGCGCGTGCCTTCTTCAGTGTGCCGATTGACTCCATTGAAAAGAGTCATGTGATTGCGGTTTATTCGCCACCATCACTTTCAAATGCAAGTAACAGATTCATATCAGATTTATTTCCACGTTTGAATGAGACCTGAAAACCGATCTGAGAATATCGGAATCCATGTGCTTTTTTCCTGCTTACACGTTCGTGGGTCATATCTGATCTGTGCCACATGGGAGGACAAAATCGGAATTGGGTCACTTGAACCATGTAATGTAAAGGCGGCCTTAGTCTACAGGTGAAGTCAATAACATTGCACGTACCAAATATGGTTTAAGTTTTAATAACTGAAATTACTCTTCTGATACTCAGCCTTCTGAGGAAGAGGAAATCGTCGACCTGATTTTGGTGAAGATCCTCAGTCTTTTTGGGATCAAATCTAAGAAAGAAGCAGAAGAAATTCATCATGGTGACAAGAATACCTAGTCCTCATCATTGGCCTGTGCTCCTCAGAGGATTGCATGTATGAACTGACCTTCTGCATTTTGTCTTCAGTTACTTAATCAGCACAAAGAAAACAAATATCTGTATCTCTGCTGATTTTAACTTAAAAATAACTCTGCTTCAGCAATAACATATGGCACTTT
Organism: Tiaroga cobitis; assembly: GCA_030578255.1. Lineage (NCBI taxonomy): Eukaryota > Metazoa > Chordata > Actinopteri > Cypriniformes > Leuciscidae > Tiaroga > Tiaroga cobitis. The sequence goes on along the minus strand of CM060597.1, from coordinate 61,123,137 downwards.
TGGTCAAACTTTAATTTTTTTCAGGAAAAGCAAAATGTACTTTTTTAGAGCACATTATTTCTGAAACATGTTCTTTTATAAACTAATAAGGAAAAATGTATTTGAATAAACACTACAGTAGACATGTTTTGAAAATGTGCTTTTGTGAACTTGTAACAGACTGTAGTGAACAAAATAAAACAGGTTAGGCCACAGGAGCTTGTTTGACTGCTGTTTATGATAAAAAAAAAAAGAAGAAATCTCATCAGTGTAAATACAATGACACAATGACATGGCTGCAGTTGGGCTTTGCTGTAACACTGGACACTTGTCCTAATATTCTGATGGTCTAATAATGGTACTAATATAAATGTGAATAGGTCAACCTTGATCAGGACCAAAACATCAAGCAAGAAAAAAACATTTGAAATGAATTTCTTTCTCTCTTTTAATCACAACAGAATATAAGTCCTTTATATCAAAAAGACAGACACAATGGCCGATTTAGCCTGGAGATTGTTAAAAGAGGCGACAAAGAAACGCAGACTTCCTCCTTTATTCAGCCAAGATTGTGTAAGCCCAAGTTCATGCCAGTTTAGGTTTATTTCTTTTCCTTTTTGTCATCTTTCTTGGCTGCAGGATCTCCCTTCTCCTTGTCTTTGTCCTTATCCTTCTCATCCTTCTTCTCTTTCTTGCTGTCATCTTTCTCTTGGCCCTCTTTCTTTTCTGCATCACGGTTAGCGATTTTGTTATTGATGAGATTATGGAGTGCCACTACAGAGCGGATGAGCGAGGCCAGATAGACCACAAGCATCTGGTCGTTGGTCTTAAGGTAGAAGGCCTTGACGAACTCCTGCAGGTTGACATCAGGCAGAAGATTGAACACGTCCTGCAGCTGATAAATGATCTGGTGATTGATGGGCAGTTTTCCAGTTGCAACCTTCTCCAGGTAGCTCTTGATATCCACCAGCTTGGAGTTGAGCCCTTTCAGGCCATGCACCTGATTGGTGATGCGTTGTGACAAAGTGCCAACTGTTGTGTCCTTGATATCACTGCAAGAAAGCATCATGAGAATAAATAAACTAGGTTGCTTACAGATGATTTAAAGTGCCCCAATTATGCCATTTTAAAGCTTCCTAATTTTACTTTGGAGTTCTCCTACATCCAAGGTCAAGAAAACACAATTTCCTCGTCTTTGGAAATGCAAGCAAAGTGGATTTGCTTTTTGCTTTACCATCTTCTAGTAATGTTGACAACACGAAGCAAACTCTTCCAGGCTTTAGCTATAACAACACAGTTTTAGGGTGGGTCAAAGTAGACGTTGTTCGCGGGTAGCCAATGAAGACCATAGGCTGGCCTTTTGCAAATCTGTTACAAACCTACTGTAAGTCTGTTCAGAAAGTAAGACTGGAATTGCTGACGACTCTTTTCAGGCAGTTCAGAATCGATTCTTTCTTTTGGGAGAAAATAACTCCATTTGTCGTGCACTTTGATCTTTCAAAGTTTGCAAAGCTTTTACATTCACAAACAGCTATATTACACTACATGAAAGGTAATATCCAAAAAAAGCATAATAGGGGCACTTTAAAGGGGTCATATAATGGTACATGCACTTTTACAAGTTGATTGTACTGAAATGTGTGTTGGCAGTGCCTGTACACAACCATCATATAATGATAAAAATCCATCCAGTGTTTTTTTTTAATCTCCTTATATGTTTTCCCCTGCCACAAATTGAGCCGTTCGATTTTGTGACGTCACTAAATCGGACGCCCCTCCCACGATTGTTGATTGACAGCAGCGTTTCAACACAGACCCGCCCTCGCTCGTGAGCGAGCGAGCTGTCAATCATAGTCCACGCGGACATTGTTGATATGCTGGAGCACTGTCTAGGAGCAGAATGGCGTCTAAGCGATTGTGGTGTTCTGTTCTTGGGTGTAATAACGATCACAGTCATTTTAATGTTCCTAAATCCGAAACTTTATATTAATATTTATATTAATCTTTGCAAATCGCTAGCTGCACGCTTCACAATAAATGCGTCTAAGGTTTACACTCAGGGTACATTACGGCATGTTTTCTATGTATGACGTTCTCAGTATAATTCATAATCCCACGTTTATACTGAACAACGCGTTATGGTTATTGTGTTATTGTGATCAAACGGTGTACGCACAGAACAGAGAGGCGGGGTGAGCAAAGCTCATTATCATTTAAAGGCATTTGCACTGATACGGCGTGCTGAAAACAGAGCTGTTTTTGACCAGGTAAAATAAGTGTTTTCTTACAATACTAATGAGAATTTTTAATTAAAGTATATTACAAACTTTTAATTTAGACCCTAAAGAATCATATTAGCTTGTTAAAAAATGGCATTATATGACCCCTTTAATACATGTAAAATGAATCCGATAATCAATAATGTACAAGTTTGTCTCCGTCTTACCGCAACAAATGCTCTACACCCACTTCCTCCGCCTCCTCTGCTCCGATCTCACTGGTCACATGTTCAAACGTCTTGGAAGTGGGAGTTCCATCCTTCAGCAAAGAATAAATGTCAACAATTACATTTATTCATTTAGCTGACGCTTTTATCCAAAGCGACTTAAAATTGCTATATATGTCAGAGGTCGCACGCCTCTGGAGCAACTAGGGGTTAAGTGTCTTGCTCAGGGACACATTGGTGTCTCACAGTGGATTCGAACCCGGGTCTCTCACACCAAAGGCATGTGTCTTATTAGGGCTGGGCGATAAAACGATAACGATAATTATCGCGATATCATTTTTCTCGATAAAACGATATCAAGAGTTCGATAAATGTTCGATAATGTTTATGCGCCAAAAGCGGAACGAAACTCATTTGAACCGCGCACGCCTCACGGACTGTTTATCCGCTCGGCTCAAAGTCCAAACGGCAGCGCGCGCGAGCTCACTGGAGCAGATGCGTTTACTCTGATCGGCTTCGGTCACGACATCCAGTGAGAAGCGCTTGAATTCAGCGAAGAACACTAATGACTCGGTGATTTAAACCAGTTTAAAAGCAGATGTAACAGCGCTGACAAACAGGAGAAACACTGTAGGCAACGATACAGTCAGAATCTGAATTGATACTGAATGCATTTACCATGGATTTACTGTAACGTTAGCCTAGTAATATTAACTGCACCACCATGAAATGTGGGATATAGTAGGCTATTGAGTTGTATTATATTATTAATGTAGACAATGTATTAAAGAACTAATGGAATATAATTACAGTATTTAATAATGTATTTAGGCGACAGTTTTTCATACAAATACCATAGAAACCATAAAGTTACATATTGCCATGATAGTGAGGTGCTATAGGCTATGCTTTGTTTTATCTGTGGTTATCATGATCTAAATGCATGATACTGGATAACCAATGGTTAATTTGAATAAAACTCAAACAGCCAGAATGTTACATTTACCAAATAAAAATGTGGTTGTTAATTTTTTTTAAATAGATGAACGTAATGATAGAATAGAATTAACATAAATTTAACATAGTAGTATTAGCTTGAGTTAGGATGCAGATTTACTGTCAACTCACTGTCAAATATGCATTTCGAGATAAAACATGTAATATTAATATTGCAGCCTGCACTGTAAACTGCTGAAGATACGTGCCAAAGTCAGGCAACAGAAACCTGTTTCAAGACTTGAAACAACATCCCCCATTAGCACATGCAGAAACTAAGAAATATATGTTTGGCAAGTGTTTGTCATGATATGTTCTGACAATAAAGAGTAGTTTAAAACCACAATTAACGCTCTGGTTTCTACAACTTTTACTTAGGAGCAAAAATCTGCCTTTAAACTTGAAAGAAATAAAGATTTGACATTTATCGTGATAATTATCGATATCGACTGATATAAAAAAAATTATCGTGATATTTTTTTTAGGCCATATCGCCCACCCCTATGTCTTATCCACTGCGCCGTCATTGACCCTATGTGTCTCAATTAGCACGTATAATAGAACAGCACAAATACTTACATCATGCACTTCTTCCACTGAGATGTAAGCTTCCGTTGGCAACCCAAGGTCTTTGGGTTTCACATCAATAATGACTAAAACCTTTAGGAAAACACAAAGGAATTTAATAACCTTAAAGGTGCTGTCTGTAAGAATGACAGCTAGTGGTTGAAATAGGCACTGCAGTCCTAATTCAAAATATCAAAGATCGTTGTTTTCCCCGCCCCTCCTCCTCAGACGCTCACGCGGGTCGCCAGTTTGAGGACACGCATCAGAAATGAGCGCAACTGACAATGAAAGGCGAGGAGACTTACGTAAGTTAATGAGTTGATTTATCCGCATTTTAATATGCTCTCGTTCATAGAGATTTTTAGATGGATATCGAGCCTTTTTAGGTTGTGTGGAATCTGCAATCTCTGACCCAGTTTGTTTGCTGGCTTCAATACGCTGTTTCCTGCCAAATGGCATCCCGGGGTTTCGAAATACTATTGGGTGAACTGGCAGTGGGCAGGATATTTAGCATGTTTCCTAAATATCTGCAAACATATTATGGTATTTTTATGCTTTAGTAGAGTAAAAAAAAGGATACAGGATACATTTCAACCCAAAATCAGAAGAAAAATAGGAAATTATATTTTGCGGAAAGAAAATTAAGCCTATTTTTGTATTGTGGCGTTTACAATTTATGTCTATTTAAGTCTATTGTTGTTATTTTGATTTACAGTAATGCAATTTGGCAGAGGATTTAAACGTAATGAATACAATTTAAATCCTCTGGCAAATTGCATTACTGTAAATCGAAAAAATAACAATAGGTAATATAAGACTTAAATGATACATCACAGTAATATTTGTTGTACTGACTGTAATTCAAGCATCAAGTAAAAAAAATTATGTAAAGTGAATCACTATCGAGAATGACAGTGGAAATTAAAAAAAAAAACCTTCACAATGCAGACAAAGTTAATATTACTAAAACAAAGTTTTTTTAATTATTTGTATTAGCATTAATTACATAGTCACATTCTGATGTGTAACCATAGTAAATTGCACATCTTCATTTAGAGCAGGTTGTCTGCAAAAATCCTGACCGGTGCATCCCTAGATATTACAGATAAAAAGATTGAATATTTAGCATAAAATTATATTAAATATTAATTTTATATATTTTAAAAATGTATATAAAAGAAAAATTATTTTGTATAATTTTATGCAAAATATAACTGTTTTTAATTTTAGAACGAAAGATTACTCAGACATGCTTTAGTCAGATTCAACCCAGTACAACTTAGCTAATACAATATTAAAACAAACAGTATTACATACCGAATTGGAGCAGTACTGTTTCATGAGCTCATTTATGGCAATATCATTCTTGTGCAGCTTTGGGCCCGTGTGGTACCACCCAACTATTCGCTCCCGTGCTAGAATTGAAAGAAACAACACCACGACTCTATTAGACCTGGGACATGAGGTCATGTTCTATAACAATGACATAACAGATTGTATAAAATATAACATTGGTTCTTGACGTGTGCATAGTTAAGCAAGGGATCTTACCATTGACTTTCTTGAACATGCCATACATATTCTCCAGATAGTCGTGGTCGAGGAACCAAACTGAATCATCCTTGTCATCCTCATCAAAAGGCACTGGCACACAATTACGAAACATTACTTACATTATATTTCAACAGGAAAGAAATGCATTTTACACCGAGAGATGCAAGCATACCAGCGAAGCTGTTGGACACATCAAGCACTTTCTTATGCCATGAACCCAGCAGAACACCAACAACTCGCTTCTGACTGCCAACTTTACCAATCCTACCAAACAAAGACAAGATTTACAAACGATACAAAAATAGACAAATTGAATGTTTTCTAATGTATAAATGTATGGCTCTTTGAATATATAAGTGTATAACATGTATAACACTTTAAAAATCTGTTCAGAAAGCTAAGTTTATTCTAGATTATATACTAATATAGATAAATATATGTCATACAGCAAGTTATGTATCACAATCAATGAAGTAACGTTAAATACTACAACAACAACAAAAACCGAGCAATACTTTGGTTCAATATTGAAATTATAGCAGACTATTAAATGATATAGTGTGTGTATTGAATTGTCATTGTTGGATGGCTTAAGTTACAGCCCTTCTTGCAAATACAATTATTTGTAAGTTAACTTACATGTTAATCATCATACAGATATCTGTGCCTCTACAAGACGACGTTTTAACATTAACTTTAATATTATTAAGTTCAGCCGATGTGAAACACTATAATATCCCTCAATGAATAAACACTTAAAATGTTGCTTCTTTTCATGTTTTTACATCCAGTTAGCCTTTAGCTTGTAGCGGCTACTTTCATTGACATAATGACAGTGAGTTAACAGTTTTACTACAGCAACACCACAACACTCATATTTACCTGTTAAAATGGTCCACGACACTCAATAGCACCAGGGGATGAACGACGACCCTTTCTACCGCTAAGTCCGGCATTTTCACTCAATAAATCCGAGTACTTATGGAAAAAATATTATTTTTCTGTTGCTCAGCACGCCAGTTTCATGGACGCTTCTCCGCTTGTTCCGCTTCTGCTTCGTGTGTGTTTCCCACAGTGGCGCTTCAGCATGACGCACGCGTCGCACGCGAGCGCCCTCTGGAGTGGAGGAGGAATTACACCCTTTCATCTAAAATCAAAATGAGCATTGCAATATAACAATATATTAACTTAGATACAATTAATTTGCAAACACGAAAATATTCAGTATGCTTTTATCTGTGAATGCATGGGCATTGTGATATGTTTTGTTTGCTTATATTATAGCGATCATTTAGACACCAGATGGCGCTGTTTATCGTGTTTAGTGTTACTTCATGCATAGGTACTTTTTAATTTATTTATTTGCTTATTTAAATGAGAGTCATCAAGTTAAATAATTCTAGTCAATTGATATATCTACTGACAAATTAATTGGACTCTCTCTAAAGTGTCAACAATTCCAATATATTCTATTTGTAAATAGAGGGCAAATAATTTACGCTGTTCTGACATCACCTTATGAATCATTATAGAATGACCTTAATGTTTGGTCGATATGTCCATTGTAGAGTAATAAATCACTGTGAGGTCTAAGAAGTTATACATCTAGTACAGATAAAATCATGCAGGGCTATAAAAACTAGGTCCATGACCCTTCTGAACATTTTTTTTTTCAAATTTACTTTCATAGTAGGCCTAATGAGAAGTTGACCCGACAAATTTTGTGAACTTTGTGAACATAGGCCTATTAAAAATGTCAGGGCTGAGATAGTGAAGTAATATTGCTGTGAGGTCTGAACGTTAAATGGGTTCTGTGACAGATCCATGAAAGACAAATGACAACATATCATATGTCACGTAGGAATATAAAGAGGTATTATAGAGTATTATTAATGATTGGTCAATATTTAAACAATTGTAAATCTATCTAAGTCGATCAGCGAATCTCATTTGCTTTGCAGATTTATAGGCAATAAACACAATTTATAATGATACAATGCTGTATTATAATTAATTTATTAATAGCTGTAAAAAAAAGTAAATGTCAACAACTGCTTACATCATCATTTCAAGGTTGAAACTTTCATAATGTCAAAGTTTGTTTCGACAAGCTTTTCTTGTTAACAATTACTGCAATTTTTCCTTACATTCAAATTCGATCGTGTACCTCAAATCAAATTCAGGAATTGAATTGGAATTTAAAAGGCATTCTCAATTTAATTCTGAATGGTGCACCTTAAAAATGGATAGTTCACCCAAAAAGTAAATGATGACAGAATTTTCCTTTCTGGGTGAACTATCCCTCTAACATCCATTGTATGAGGACAATAGTGAATCTGCTGAACATGAATCATGTGTCAGGCTGCCAAGCATTGTGTCAAACAGTCCTCACAGTCTGCGCTGTTCCTAGACAATAATGCTTTAATTTTTCCCAAGAACATCACTGGCAACGGCATGACCCTTCAGGGACACTGATTGGGTGATTTTGTTAAACATTTTTGTTTTTCCTAAGAAACATGTTCTACTAACATTTGATGAGCAAAAATGTTGATGTTTGAGTGGGTACCACATTACTTCTAATGTTGTATACAATATCTACTGCATTATTTACTTAGATGTTCTAAGTAAAGCATACAATTAAAAAGCATAGCTTAATTCAGTGTTATATTGTTTTTTTGTATACTTGAAACAGAGTATTGCAAAGTAAACTTCAACTAAGTAGAAATTACTCAACAAACTTGACTTGGCCAAGTTAACATTTCGCGAGGAATTGTAATAATAAATACATAATTACAAACTTCATATGTCAAGGGTCAGAGAGTCACCATTTTTAATGGTTTTAAACTTTATAGCCTACACTCACTGTCCTCTTTCTTACACCTGTTCAACTGCTCATTAACACAAATATCTAATCAGCCAATCACATGTCAGCAGCTCAATGCATTTAGGCATATAGACATGATCAAGATGATCTGCTGAAGTTCAAACTGAGCATCAGAATGGAGAAGAAATGTGATTTAAGTTACTTTGAACGTAGCTGGGTTATTGGTGCCAGACGGGCTGGTCTGAGTATCACAGAAACTGATTTTTTTTTTTAAAGCACAGACATGCTATCATGTCAATATGGACCAGAATCTCTGAGGAATGTTTCCAGCACCATTTTAAATCTATGCCACAAATAATTAGGCAGTTCTGAAGGCAAAACGTGGTCCAACCCGGTACTAGCAAGGTTAACCTACCTATGATTAAGCCAGGATTAGGCATAGTTCAATTAGGACATTTAAGTAGCTTCTATCAACGTACCTTAAAAAGAAAAAAGATTATGGTGTGCATCTTGAGACAAAACAATGACAGTGACATAAGATATGTCAGTTCAAGTCGCTTTCAGTTAAAACTCAAACATGCATTTTAGTCTGGGACTAACTGGGACTTTAGTCTTAGTCTAAGCCTTGTCTGTGAAACCGGGCATTTAAGTTTATAGTTTAGGTATAGGCCTAATTTAAAAAAGAAACTTTAACAACTTTGTTGGGCAGAAGAGTTTTGTCGAAAAAGCCAGAATTCTTTCCATTCTATGTCGCTGAATGTATTATTCCGACAACTTAAAATAATACAAATCTGAGTTCTATTTATTATTGATATAATTAACCTGTGTTTGGAACGCGTTGCTCTTGAAGTGATGACGCGTGGAGTGGGCGGGGCCGCAGAGGAAACAGACAACTGTTTCAAGAGTCGTGCTGCTGGCTGAGTGTTTATACACACACACACACACACGCAAACACACACATACACACACCACGAAGAGCGCTGGCCGACACAAACACTTTTTTAAATGATATTTAGAAGTGTCATTGCCTGCTTTTTCGACTCCTGGCTTTTGTTCGTTTTCGTCTTTCGTTTCGGCCAAATAAACGATGGCAGTTTGTTAGAAGCTGCGGTTGAAGAGCAAGTCTGTCACTTTCTCGGCGGGTCGGAGGATCTGCGATGCCCTCTGATTTCACAACGCTCTTCAGCGCGGATATCGACCTCGATTCGCCCAAGTCCCTCTACTCCAAAGGTAACTCACTTTCTGCTTACTTTCAGCACACTACTCATACTGTACATTTACTGTGTGCACGCGCAGCCAGGCTGTGTTCCCAAACCTAGTGCGTTGCCTACCTAGACAGCATCACGGGCACGTTCAAGTTCACAATGTCTATTATGATGCCCAAAAGTGCTGTCTAGGTGGTAACACTTTATTTTGCAGTCTCAACACGTGGCTGCTTAGTAGCCTAATAACTTCAAACTATGCATAATTACATGCAACTAACCCTAAACCAAACCCCTATCTAACCCTATAGTAGGCCTATACATGATGTAATTGTTATTACACAGTACTTGAATGCATAATGACACTGTAACACAGACATCTTCAAATAAAGTGTAACAGTGCTCACTTGGATTTGTTGTGTGCTCGTTTGTGTAATGCCACACTGGACTGTCAAGCAGTTTGTTTGTTAGTTTACATAGTCCATGTGACAAGTGGTTTAAATGGTGACCAAATAAGTGAGATGGTGTGAGATGATACACGCATTGCATGTGTGTGTGTTTGAGGGGGCGGGGTGTGCAGTTGTAACTTACATCAGCATATTACTATTTATTTGGTTTATAAATATCTCTGATGGATTGAATGAATGAGAAGACATTCAGACATGGTTAATGGACCTGCGATGGAGTTTGACATCTATTTAACACATTCTACATGAACCCATCTGGTGAAAGTATAATTGTGCAGAATATATAACCCTCCCAACTCCTCTGTTCTCTTAGAAAAATGAGAACAGCTTTAAATTTCAAATTTTTCGTGCATGATGCCTCCGCCTCCTTTGGTTATAGGAAAATGAACTCTCCTAATGAAAACCTCAGACATCAGAGACTGTCTGTTGTTTTAGACAGTGATTGAAAGCTGAATGAAGGTCTACAGAGAGTGAATATGACTTATCTAAATTTGTGTGTATGAGAGAAGCCAGTGTTAATGTGTGAACCTGTGTTATTTTTATCGTATTTATTCATATTTGAATTGCCATCTATTTTTTAGTTTTCATGATTTAAGTTTTAGTAATTTTGTTAGCCTATGTGCTTTTGTTATTTTTATTAGTTCTTTGTTATAGCCTATTTCTGGTTTTATTCCAGATTTAGTCATTTAAGTATTTCAGGTTTTTTTAGGGCTACTTCAGTTAGATGCCAATGTTACAATTCTAATTTTTATTTTATTTTGATCTAATAACTATATTTTATTTGAGCTTTGTTTTAATTAGCTGAATTATTTTTAATAGTGCTGTCAAATCACACACAAATGTGTGACACACACACACACACACTCACACACACATATAATATACATATAAAATATGTTAGATGCAATTAATTACGAGAAATCGATTTGACTGCACTTTTGAATAGTTTTAGATGACAATAACAACAATATTTCAAGCAGCACTTCATAAAAACTGGGAGTAACTCAAACTGTGGTGGCCTCAAACATTGTTCTCATACTTGTAGAGTTATTATGGGCAGCGTTCTCATGAAATACACCGCTCTCGCTGAGATCCTCTATTGGTGCATTTTTAATTTCCTGTGCATTAGATGTTCTTTATGTTGTTTGTATCAGCCTTAAACAGAGAGGCTGCAGTCTTAGATTTTAATTTGCCCAGTGATTTGATGTGGATTCTCATCTTATTACAGGTGACGAGTGCTATTGCCTAGGTGTGTACTATTGTAGTATCCTGAATCAGGGCTTTAGTCACACATGTTACGTAAGACTCAGCCTAATCTCATTTGCAATTCTTGTTAATAGTCTGCTGGCCCGCCATGGCTGTTGTTATTGTTGTTGCTTCATATTCAAGACATCCAGACCAAAGTTTTAGTCATTGTTTAGCTGTTTTTGTCCATTTCTTTTCAGATACACTTTGACATTGACTTCTGTTGTTCAAGTAATGAAGTGTTCCCTGTCCCTCTGAATTGTCTTGCAGTAAATATAGAGTTATTCTCTAAGAAGGACATCATTAAACTTCAACAAAAGTTAAGAAGCTCAAGTTCAACTAAATGTTTCATTGGCAGTGAAATGTATTACGTACAATGAAAATGTCACGCACTCTTAAAAATAAAGGTAAATAATGTTTTTTTTTTCAACGATGCCATAGAAGAACCATTTTGGGTTCCCCAAAGAACAGTTCCCAAAATAACCATTTTTTATTAAACTTTTTTCCACTATATCTTTTGTGAAATGCAAAGGTGCCATGGATGTTAATGTTTCTTCATGGATTCATTGATGCCAATTAAATTTTTTTGAAGTGCCCCTATTATGCTATTTTTAAGGTTCCTAACAGGTTTAAATGCATCCAAGGTAAAAAAAAAAATCAACACTTGAATTTTCTCATAATATACATTGCAGAATCAACTCTTTTCTTACAGTGTCTGAAACGGTTTGATAAAAGATTCAGTCTCTCTAAACCTCTCCTTTCTGATTGGTCGGATGGGCCAGTCTGTTGTGATTGGTCGACCGCTTTCAGCGCGTGTCATATCTAAATTTCAGGCTTCTTCAGAACTTGTATACACAGTGATACAAACAGTAACAATGGCATCAGTTTCATCGTAACCATTCGAATGTAAGTCCTTATACTTTTAAGGTAGATCTAAGATGTTGTTCACCGGCACCCAATGAAGACCATAGGCTGGGATTATGCAAATGTGTTACATTGTTACGTAGGTTTGTAACAGGAAGTGAGACTGGGATTGCTGACGACTAATTTCAGCAGTTTAGAACCGATTCTTTCTTCAAGGAGACAATAACTTTTTTTGTCGTGCACTTTGATCTTTAAACCTTTGCTGACCTTTTACATTCACAAACAGTTATATTACACACTGCATGAAAGATAATATTGAATATATCCGCTGCGCGTCGGACGGTTCACGCCTCGCCATCATCCATTAATACCTGACAATGGACACCTCGTCGGGCATTAACACTTACTTAAAAAAAGCATATTAGGGGAACTTTAAGAGGGAGTATGTAATGCATTGCATGCCTCTTTGATTCAATAATCTTGTAACCATCATAAGAAATACAGTAGCCTATGTGAATACAACACTCCATTTATGTAACACCTGCTGCGTCTCCTTAAACCTTCTTCAGGTTAAAGACCTTTTGGTGGTTCAGACCCCTGGCCTAGAGTAATAAATAAATGACCTCCATATCCACTTCCTCTAGCCAGATATCTGAGGTGAACACAAGGTTACGCAGTGACGGGGGTTAAAAACCTCAACCTTATCAGGTTAACAAGATAAGACCAGTCGTGAGACATTTTCCTTTTCACTTTTAAATGAGATGTTGACTACGAAGAATAGTCATGTCAGGTTTTGGAGGATGGCCTTCAGATGTTTTAGGCTAAAATGGACTTATATATATATATGTATATATTAATTTTAGTTACATTTTTAGTAAATTTGTTGTTTTTGTAATTTTTGTTATAGTTTTTAAATAAGTTTCAGTTTATTAAAATGTTTAGTTATTTTAGTACTTTATTCTATATCTATAATTAGTTTTTTTTTTTCAAATCATGAAAATTGTGTTTTAGTTTTATATTAGTTGAGGATAATAATCCTGCTATTTGCTTATGATACTGGATGAGTTTTATTTTTATTTAATCATTTATTATTTTGACATTGAGCACACAAAGAAGAATTTTAATTGGACAAAGCTATTTTTAGATAACAATTGTTTGAAAAAGTGATATTTACTATTGAAATTACCATGCTGTTTCACTGACTAAGAGATTCCTTGTGACTTTTTCACATACTATCTCAGTTATTATGAAACTGCATGCTGAATAATTGAGAAAAAAAAACATTAGACATGTTTAAAAAATTGTAGATTTTGTATCCATGGCGTGAGAGTTAAAAAAAGTGGCAGGGGTCTATTGGAACCCGGCAATCCGTCTAATGAGCTTATTTAAAGTAGTCAGTGGATTAGGCCTTTTCTCATAGACCCAGGCCAGTTTTGTTCCGTCATCGCACGTGTTCGCTCTTTCAGTATTCTTGTCACTCTCTGACATCTGCAGTTGACCTTTTCACATTGTTGTTTCCCCTTCCGCATCCCTGCCGCGCGGATCTCTTGGAGTGGACTGGCTAATGAGCTCGTGTGTCATGTGACGTGGGATGAGATGTAGCTAAGCATATGGCTGTGCATTCCCAGAAGGATGGCAAAACGCCCTGGAGATGTGGCTTGTGAATTTATTTTTAGCTAGATGTTGTTTGGTATGTGAGCTCTGAAAAACACATTGTCCAGCTTGAGTGGCTGTGCGATGTGGGATTGATTTGCAGCCAAGATCTGATTATTTCCATCCAGCTGATCACTGTTTTCTATAGAGGCAAATCCTGTTTTCATTCACTGGATTAGCTCCCTTACAATACTTTCCGTTTTTGTGACCTTACATTGTTTTAAAGATAATTTTTTTATTTTAAAAGTGAATTTGTCAAACTTCCGGACTATTATAAAATAGCTAAAACGCTATTTTATAATCTGAGGTTAATCAAAATTGTGAAATCCTCCTCGCTTGTTTAGAACATTCTATTATTTTTTTGAGTAGATATGTTTGGAATGGCAAATATGCTTCAATTGCTTTGTCAACATTAAGAATACTCAAAACTGCTTCACTCTTTATTAATGTTTGAAAAAGTTTTGTCCGCAAAATCAAAGTCATGGGTCACCCCTGCAGACCTTCATGACTGTTTGTCAAGCTCAATAAGTCTATTAAAATATAAGATAATTTGACATTTTAATGACAAGGCAAGAATGTTAGTTTTGGATGTAAAATGTCATGTGCTGCGACTCCCCAAAAACTTTATTGATCTCTGAATTAGCAATTCATGATGTTTGTAAAAAATGTTTTACCATGAAATATGTAGATGTGAGATGTGTGCACTCATGTAATTTGTAAGGAATAAATTCATCTTTTTTGGTTGGTTTTAGTTTTTATTTAGTTTGGTCTATACTTCCTTCCTTCCTTCCTTCCCCTCTCTCTCTCTCTCTCTCTCTCTCTCTCTCTCTCTCTCTCTCTCTCTCTCTCTCTCTCTCTCTCTCTCTCTCTCTCTCTCTCTCCCTTCCTCCTTCCTTACTTTCTTTCCTTTCACTTCCTTCTTCACCTCCTTTCTTTTCACTTCCTTCTTTCATTCATTTCCCTTTCATTCCTTTCTTTCTCTTTCCATTCTTTACTTCTCCCTTTCTCTTTCCTTTCTTTCCCTTTCCATTCTTTCTTCTTTCTTTATCTTTCACTTTTCCTTTCCTCCTTTTACTTTTCCTTTCCTTTCTTTCCCTGTCCTTTCTCTTTCCTTTCTTTTTTTTTCCCTTCTCTTTTCTTTCTTCCCCTTTCCCTTTTTCTTTCCTTCCTTTCTTTCTTACACTTTCCATTCTTTCCCTTTCCTTTCCCTTTCTTTTCTTTCCCTTTCCTTCCTTTCTTTCTCTCCCTTTCCTTTCTTTCCCTTTTCCTTATCTTTCTTTCCCTTTCCCTTTCCTTTCTGTCCCCTTCCCTTCTTCATTAAATCTAATGAAAATGGTCTACTTAACTCAATATATGTGTGTGTGCTATGTCTTCTTGTTCTTAATAGAAATCACATTGCTTACTCAATTGTTGAAGCAATTGTTGATCAAAAGTCTCTCTTGCGCTTCACGTCAGTCAAAGTTGCTATTCTGAATCAGTCACTTATAAGGTTTGGATGCTGTTTCTTTAGGCAGAAGATTGCAAGGCAGTTTACTAGTGTAAACTGTCACTGTGTAAATGTGTTTTTCTTCTAATATTTGTCTTAACTGGTTATTTTTTTTCTTGATTACTATTCTCCAGAGCCAATCCATGTTTTCTGAATAAACAAAACACAAAGGCCCATGCAGAACAAAATTAGGCCTGAGTGGTTTGGCTTCTGGTGATGCTTCTATTTCACAGACTGCTAAAATGTACCAGTCAACTATGTGCTAATGTCACATTTGCTATACCAGCCTAAATTGTGCAATGTGTGCGCTAAATGTGTTTCTTCTTGCTAGTTTTGTATGCAAGTTGTTGGAAAATGGTGTTCACATCTAATGTAGTCTTGTGTGTAGCCAGACCCTCAGACTGACGGCAGGTCTGCACTCCATATTAGCTTCCATTTGCCAAGGACCGCCCAAGAAAGCAACCAATCACAGTTAAAGCAACCAAGCAACCGTAAAGCAACCAATCACAGTTTGTTTTGTTCAGTGTCATGTTTATAGGGAGGTGAAAATGAAAGGTCGATGGACCCACAATAACAGACCGCCGTGCAATTCATTCAAGAATATTGTGCAAGTTTACTGCAACAATGCCACAACAATGGTGCGGTCAACTTCACATTGTTACTGAACAAAGACTCACAACAAGGATAAGGTTAATAAACAGTTTATTTGAGATCGGCAGGTATACGGACATAAAACAGGTAAGTATCCCTGATGTTGACAAACAGGAATGATGAATGAGATACTGACAGTTCCTTTGTGTTGTAGATGGATGAGGAGGTTGTGGATGAGGTGGATGATGGCAGCTGGTGAACACACAGAAGAAGGGAGAGAGGTAAGTAGCCGTTGTACGAGAGAGAAGACAAGGAATCCACGGAAGACCATTCAGGTAGATTCAGGTAGATGAAACAGTAAACGTAACATACACTATACTGGAGGTAAGTGATGAACGTAAATGAGAGTCCTTACTCAAATGAGACCAGACAACGTGACATAGTGATGTGTGTGCTTATATGCTGCCTGTGGTGATAGATGATGATGTGCAGATGATCATAAATGACGTGCAGGTGCGGGTGATTAGTATTCAGGTGATAGCGATCTCTGTGATTGGGTGATGGAGGAGCCTGACTGATCCCTGACACACATACTTTTAAAAATCTTGCATTTAGTTGATCCTGATAAGGGCTCATTGTGACAGTTCTTCCATAAGGGGGTTTCGGTTTGTTTCTTGGCGGACTGTTATGAAAAGGTGACACACACGTCTACCTGAAATCCTTGAGAATTTAACCAATCAGATAACGACTTCAAAACTCCCCAAGTGTTTCCCATTTTGTGTGCCATATGCATCAGGTGTTCAGCCAACGGTCCATGGGTCCTGACTGATCCCTGACAGTACCTCCCCTCCTCTCCACGGCCCGCTCCTGGTTGATCTGTCGTGTGATGGTGAAGGGACCAACATATCTGGGACTCAGCTTCTTGCAAGGCAGGCGCAGCTTGATGTCCCGTGTGGAAAGCCAAACCTTCTGTCCTGGCTGGTAGGCAGGTGTTTCGGCTCTCCAGGTGTTCGCTTGGATCCTCTGTCTGCGCACTGCAGGTGGTGATGTGCCTTGTCCCAGACCCTCTCACTCTCTCAGAACCAATGGTCGATAGAGGGGACGTCGGATGGTTCCCCGGACCACGGAAACAGTGGAGGCTGGTAACCGAGCACGCACTGGAAGGGAGTGAGTCCAATGGCAGGCTGACGGAGGGAGTTCTGCGCGTACACTACCCAGCCTAGGAATTGGTTCCAAGAGTTCTGGTGGCCATGGCAGAAGGTTCTCAGGAAGCGCCCAATCTCTTGAATCTTCCTCTCCATTTGCCTTTTGACTGAGGATGGTATCCTGATGGTCACACCTAGGAGTTTGAAGAAAGCTCTCCATACCTGGGAGAGGAATTGAGGGCCTCGATCAGATACTATGTCCTCTGGAATCCCATAGTACCGGAATACATGGTTGAAGAGGAGTTCCGCAGTGGTCATGGCAGTGAACGTATGAATGAGATACTGACAGTTCCTTCGTGTTGTAGATGGATGAGGAGGTTGTGGATGAGGTGGATGATAACAGCTGGTGCACACACAGAAGGGAGAGAGGTAAGTAGTCGTTGTACGAGAGGGAAGAAGAGGAATCCACGGAAAACCATGGAGATGGTGAGGACATGGAGGATGCAGGTAGATGAAACAGTAATACGTAACACACACTATACTGGAGGTAAGTGATGAACGTAAATAGACATGTGCCGGTATTCGGTAATGCGATAAATCGCGGTAATGAATATGCACGATATTGTTATCGCGGCCACTTCAAAATACCGTGAAAAATAATAGATTTGAATTTAGACTTTTAGAACACGCATTAGCTAATTTTCTATCAACCGCTTAAACACTGCGTATATGCTCCGCAAAACACGTGCGCACTCTGACGTAAACAATCCCCACATGTATAAGCACTGTGTGCACGCGGCGCAGAGCGCACTCTAGTCTAATCTAAACAATCATCACATGGAGTAGAAGCATGGCGGAAGGAGGAACGCTGCCGACGATTTATCCCCCCGCAGGGCTGCCAACTCTCACGCATTCAACTTGAGACTCAAGCGCCTTTCAGACAGGACGCAGAATACTCGCGGGGACGTTTTGTTGCTGCGTCGACCAAAGCACGCCGGGGTCAAAGTTAAAAATAGTTCAACTTTTTATTTGCAAAATAGCAAATCGCGTTCTGTCTGAAAGCCGCTTTACGGAATTGACACTTTTCACACGCTCTCACGCAGAGAAAAATCGCGGAGCAAAGAGGACACTGACACCGACAGACTAGACAGAGCAGGTTACTTTTGATATGAAAAAAAAAAGGTTCTGTCCATTGTGACAGATCGCTGCGCCTCAGTTCAAGTAAACCGATCATCTGTTACTTTTTATTTAAAGATACAGTACAACTTACCTTAAGGTTTATGCCTCATACAAAATGTCGATCAATCAGTGTTTTTCACGGAAAGAGGTCAATAAAACTGCAGGAGAACAGTTATGTCACAGAACGTTACATTTACCTCAGGAAACCCATTTAATGACCAGCACTTTAGTTGACTAGAAAAAATTTTCATTTTGCTAAATATGTGCACTTTATTACATATTAATTATATGTTTACTTGTCATTACATAATTGTTATTATAATGAAAACCGCATTATATTTAATTTCTCTCTGTTTACAGCATTATGTGAGATATATTTTTTTCTTGAGAAAAATTAACATGCAGACTGTAGCCTACCTAATATTTATCCAAATGAGTCAATATTGAATTAAGATTAAAATCAAATACAAGAATTTATTTGAATAATACAAACAGTAACCTACCAGTCATTGTACCATGTAAACATTGTAACACGTTGTCACTAAACTTAATAAAATTCTGTTTAGTTACCATGTTTTGAAAATCACAATTACACATTGTGATGCAAGTTGTTTTTTTAGATACCCGCAATCCATCTGTTTCTCTTGAGCAATTAAAATATTGTGATAATACCGTATACCGTGATAAAAGCTCATTCAATTAATCGCAGCACGAAAATTTGATACCGGCACATGCCTAAACGTAAATGAGAGGCCTTACTCAAACAAGACCAGACAATGTGACATAGTGATGTGTGTGCTTATATGCTGCCTGTGGTGATTTGATGATGACGTGCAGGTGATCATGAATGACGTGCAGGTGCGGGTGTTTAGTGTTCAGGTGATAGCGATCTCTGTGATTGAGATGTTTACATGGAGCATTTTCATTCGAATTAGACTTCTGTTGTAATCAGAATACATTGCTCCATGTAAATGCGCCTAGTGTCTGTGTTACCTTTAAGCTCAGCTGTTTGTTGTCTATAATGAGAAATGACAGATGTAAGCAGACTTGTTTTGACTTATGAAATGTAATCCTGAAGGTCCAGCCTTCTCTTGACGCCACGTTCTTTATTCTTCTTCCTCTGCCAGCCTAAGGTGAAGTGTGCTGCTGTCATGCCCCAATAACTCCTGCCTCAAAATTCCTTGGTAGTTAATGGTTAACACTAACCAAACTGTAATTTAAAGAGGCAAAGAAAAAATAAAAGAGTTCCTGACTCTGGGTCAAAATATTACCTCCCCCACTATTTGCCGTGCACACTCTGGATGTTGTTCTAGAGCCAACAAAGAAATGCACGAGTGGTTAAACTATATCAGCAGCCCCTGGCAACTGCCGAAGAGGGCTTTGGAAAGGCTGTATATTTCCCATCTTCACCTTTAAGGAAAATCCACAAGTATCTAGTGTCTATTTGAAGTGCTGGTGCACAGATATGACTGTGGTACCTTCTGCAGTATGAGTCTATGAGTAAAGTATAAGCATGGACTTTATTATAATTTATAACTTTATTAATATTTGTTTGTTTGTCCATTTAATGTGTTATATGTGCTGTCATGTCAATAAGGGGTTAAAGACATGACATTCATTTTTTGTCTGAATCTATTAATTTATTTAAAAATCAATGCAATTCATACAGTGACCTGAAAACACCTTGATTATTATGTTTTTTCTATTTTAAAATTCATTAAGCTTAAAAAAAATCATTCTTGAAAGAAAAATTGTGTAACAAAACAGCTTCAATGTTTGTTTATTTTTAAAAAAGTTTTGTTCACCAAGTCATGTGACCCTGTGACCCCTGCATGAAAAATGTAATGTTGTGTGACTCCCCCAAAACTTGATTGATTTTGCATTACCATGTAATGGTTACACCTCATGACATTTTCATTTAATGGCAAGTCATTAATTAAAAAAAAACAGCATTTTCATTTATTTATTTCTATTTTCAAGAGAGGCTTTTCAAAACCATATGAAACCAGCATGAATACTACATTTCTAAGAGCGTGGCACAAAATAGAGATTTGCTTGTGATACCGTTAACCTTTTTTTTCAGTTCAGGCTAACATCAATACCCCAATTTTCTCGAGGTTGGCAGATTTGATCGGTGAAGAAATAATGAGTAACACTTTACTCAAGGCCTTAATGTATAATGCATTATAAATGTATTCATAATGTATAATGCACTATATCTTTTCATAAATATAAAAAATAAAAAAAAGTTAAAATGCATTATAATTTTCACAGATTCCTTGTTATATCTGAAATGTGTTGTTTGTCATGTGTTTTAATGCCTTATGCTTTCTAAAAGTGTAAGAATGAATAGATCAATATTATAATGTATTATAACTGCCAACTGGTTACAATTATTCATGAGACAATGCATTATAGGGTGCATTACAAGGCATTATTAATGCATGAAAAATAAAGTAAGGAGGGATCAGTTAAAGTGGACTCTACTGACTGTCTCCTTTTAAAACGATTATATATGAAAAGTGCCTAAAACCCTTGTCTCTTCTACCCTGACCCAGACACTTTTTAAAGCCACACACAGTGTTAAATATGCAGGAAGTTTATCAAAAATCCAAGGAGTAGGTTTTCCATTGGCTGATGAGAAACACTCAGGTTACGGGATCGGCTTTCTTCTTAAAACCAGAGCCACACCGTAGAACGCACTTCCTTGTGTCACATATTGTCCCTGACTGAGCAGGCGTTTTTTCCATCCGGCACTTGGCAGAGTATCCCGACGGACAGTGTGGTCTGAAAGCCTAAAGCCAGATCCAGATTTGTGAGGGTGGTTGTCCTTTAAAAGGTTTTTCACTCAATCACAAACAACTCTTGGTCAAAGTTCAAAAGCTTTCTCACCGACATAATCCATGACTTTGTTTCTCCAGCGGTTTTGTGAGCGTGTCTGAGGTTGAAGGGGAGATGGGCAGAGCAGGAGCTTAATTAAAATTTCCTGTTTTTTCATTCCTGCTCAGTGACTCACCTGTTCTCCCCTTAGGGCAAAACTCAAAGCTTAGAGTGAGAAGAGTTTGTTCAATTTCTAGTTGATCGCTTCTTGCACTAGACAAACTTGACAGGCAAATTCTTGTTGTATGGGATGAGGTTTTGAATCAGTGACTCATCGCACTTCAAAAGACTTCTAAAACTGATAAAAGCAGTGCTGATTTATGTTATATCACAATCTAATAAAAAGTGAGTCATTAAATTGTTTTACACAAAGGAATGGGGAAAAAATAGGAAACCATGAGATGAAGATTTCAGCAAACTTCTTAATTCGGTGGACCACATTATTGTAGACCACTAATACACCAAATCTGGCGTAAACTAGTACAATTACAGTTTTTAGTAGCGTAAGGATGCTTTCACACTTGCACTTTTGGTGCGCACTTGGGTTCGATTGACGTCAGTTTGGTTCGTTTGGATTTTGTGAAAGCTGTTTTCCGAACATTGGTACGCACCCGTGAATCATACCCGAGTCTGCTTAGTGTGTTCACACTTGTAGTTCGGTTCACTTGGTTCGGACCCCCCAAAAAAAATTTGTCCTGGTCCGCTTAGCGTTCACATTGGCATTTTTTAACACTGAACCTAAATATACCGAACCTAAAGGCATAGAAATATGTTCACAACCTGATTGGTCGGCTTTTATGACGTATATTTTGCGACGGAACTTACCGAACATCCAAAATAATGCTGTGTGCTGGGATAAATGAGCTCGTTGAATGTATCTGGTGTAGATAGACACAAGTGCTGTTATGTGCTGATGCTTTAAAAAAAAAACAAAGCTTCAAAAACCAAAATATAAAAGTGAGGTGAGCAATGCTATGCATTTTACCGCCTTCTCCTGCGTCATTGTTAGCAAGCAAGAAGGGAAAACAGCTGCTGATTTGATCGCGCACACGCACCGCAGTTCAGACACAAATAATTAAAATATGAACTCAATCCAGCGGGGGCAGGGGGAGTGGGGAGCAATTGACCTCGGGTTTGGACAGGCAATTGAAACAATTGTAAAAGCACCCTAAAAATAACCCAGTTTGCCCATAACATTCCTGTCACGATCATGCCAGACTCTCCCTCACTCACTCAGCCTTCATAGTCACCAGAGTCAGCCTACTGATCACACACACACACACACATACACACACACACACACTGGCCTCATCTGAGAACACAGACTCGCTTACCTGGGTAAATCTTACCGTAACCTCAAGTGACCATCTGCAACGCTCTTATCCTGTTCCAAGTCAACCAAGTTGCCTTCAAATCATCTCCCAGTCATCCAAGTCTAGATTAGTAGAATAAGTTTTGTAGTTTCAAAGTTACTTATAGTCAGTAGAATGTCTGTTGGGGAGCATCAAAATAAAGTTTTAGCAGATATTAAGCAGACAATCTATTAATACTTAAATGACTGCTAGTTGACTTTTAGTAGAAAGTGAACTATCGAAATAAAGTGTTTCCAATTATTTTATTTAGATCTGTTTTTTTAATCAGCCCAACTCATGGACCAGCAGCAGCAAAAACTTCACCAATAAAAGTTCACCTTTAACTCATAACTTCATATAATGCACTTTTATTTTCAACAAATTTTCCCTGCTCCTCTCCACTTACTGTATGTTCTGGCATGAACTATTCTTGAAATTTTATATGGTAGTAGTACTGCTGTTTTCTCTTCTGTATTAATCACTTAAGTTGCTTTGGATAAAAACATCTGCTAAATAAATATCTTGTTACCATATACTAAATGTTGCTATGTTTTAGGTTGAGACTATTAGCTGTAGAGATTCATGGCAGGTTTACTGACGCATGTCTTTTTGGGAATGTAAAATCTAAATGTAAAATCTAAATTCTTGTCATCATGAGTAAATGATTTTATTTTTGGTTGAGATATTCTTTTAACTTAAAGCTAGCTGTGTTCCAGTTTATCATTTTGTGACTTTTTTTTTCTTTCTCCACTGTGAGATGATTTTATTTCGTTTCTGCTAACCTCAACTCTTGCCCAGGACAGGTGCATTGCTGTAATAATAGGTGTGTTCTCCTTGTGTCTATTGGATCGGCAGACATTCTACAGCCTTAATTAGATTCCTGGCCGAATCCTCTTATGCTATTAATGTTCTCAAGGTGTGGATTTAGCCTGACTGAGTCCAAAGGACAAACACACTGAGCTGAGGACTCTCTCCTACAAGATGACACGGAGTAACAGTGGGGCAATACGTAACAAAAGTCTGGGGCCGCATTTTAAAAAAGATGGGATTTCTATTTATTTATTTTTATTTTTATTTTATTTTTTATTTTTTTTTTAAATGAGCACAAAGCAAAGTTTGAAGAAAAAAAGAAAAGAAAAAAAAAAAGTGAAAATCTGCACTGTTTATACATTAGGTCACTAATTTCCACCTGTGGTCTCAGGCTGTTGGACCTCACCATGTGGCAAGAAAATGTAATTATCCAAATATTTATAACCCAAATGTTTTATCAGCTTTTTTGCATTGGTCAGCTATTTTATTATATTTCAGTTAACCTGTATTTTTTTTAAGTAACGAAGGTTTTCTTTTTTTATGGCTTTAGTTTTAGTTCTAATTCTATAGTTCTAATTTTAGTTAAAATTCTGACCCTCCAATCTGAATGTCGCAGCAGAAATCCAGACTCATCAGACCAGGCAACGTTTTCCAATCTTCTATTGTCCAGTTTTGGTGATCCCGTGTGAATTGTAGCCTCAGTTTCCTTTTCTTATCTCACAGGAGTGTCACTGGTGTGTGTCTTCTGCTGCTGTAGCTCTTCTGCTTCAAGGTTTGACGTGTTGAGCGTTCAAAGATGCTCTTCTGCTTCAAGGTTTGACGTGTTGAGCGTTCAAAGATGCTCTTCTGCTTCAAAGTTTGACGTGTTGAGACCTCAGAGATGCTCTTCTGCTTCAAGGTTTGACGTGTTGAGACCTCAGAGATGCTCTTCTGCTTCAAGGTTTGATGTGTTGAGCGTTCAGAGATGCTCTTCTGCTTCAAGGTTTGACGTGTTGAGACCTCAGAGATGCTCTTCTGCTTCAAGGTTTGACGTGTTGAGCGTTCAGAGATGCTCTTCTGCTTCAAGGTTTGACGTGTTGAGACCTCAGAGATGCTCTTCTGCTTCAAGGTTTGACGTGTTGAGCGTTCAGAGATGCTCTTCTGCTTCAAGGTTTGACGTGTTGAGACTTCAAAGATGCTCTTCTGCTTCAAGGTTTGACGTGTTGAGCGTTCAAAGATGCTCTTCTGCTTCAAGGTTTGATGTGTTGAGCGTTCAGAGATGCTCTTCTGCTTCAAGGTTTGACGTGTTGAGCGTTCAGAGATGCTCTTCTGCTTCAAGGTTTGACGTGTTGAGCGTTCAGAGATGCTCTTCTGCTTCAAGGTTTGACGTGTTGAGACCTCAGAGATGCTCTTCTGCTTCAAGGTTTGACGTGTTGAGACCTCAGAGATGCTCTTCTGCTTCAAGGTTTGACGTGTTGAGACCTCAGAGATGCTCTTCTGCTTCAAGGTTTGATGTGTTGAGACCTCAGAGATGCTCTTCTGCTTCAAGGTTTGATTTGTTGAGCGTTCAGAGATGCTCTTCTGCTTCAAGGTTTGACGTGTTGAGACCTCAGAGATGCTCTTCTGCTTCAAGGTTTGACGTGTTGAGACCTCAGAGATGCTCTTCTGCTTCAAGGTTTGACGTGTTGAGACCTCAGAGATGCTCTTCTGCTTCAAGGTTTGACGTGTTGAGACCTCAGAGATGCTCTTCTGCTTCAAGGTTTGATGTGTTGAGACCTCTGAGATGCTCTTCTGCTTCAAAGTTTGACGTGTTGAGACCTCAGAGATGCTCTTCTGCTTCAAGGTTTGACGTGTTGAGACCTCAGAGATGCTCTTCTGCTTCAAGGTTTGACGTGTTGAGACCTCAGAGATGCTCTTCTGCTTCAAGGTTTGACGTGTTGAGACCTCAGAGATGCTCTTCTGCTTCAAGGTTTGATGTGTTGAGACCTCTGAGATGCTCTTCTGCTTCAAAGTTTGACGTGTTGAGACCTCAGAGATGCTCTTCTGCTTCAAGGTTTGATGTGTTGGGACCTCAGAGATGCTCTTCTGCTTCAAGGTTTGATGTGTTGAGCGTTCAGAGATGCTCTTCTGCTTCAAGGTTTGACGTGTTGAGACCTCAGAGATGCTCTTCTGCTTCAAGGTTTGACGTGTTGAGCGTTCAGAGATGCTCTTCTGCTTCAAGGTTTGACGTGTTGAGCGTTCAAAGATGCTCTTCTGCTTCAAGGTTTGACGTGTTGAGCGTTCAAAGATGCTCTTCTGCTTCAAGGTTTGATGTGTTGAGTGTTCAGAGATGCTCTTCTGCTTCAAGGTTTGATGTGTTGAGCGTTCAAAGATGCTCTTCTGCTTCAAGGTTTGATGTGTTGAGTGTTCAGAGATGCTCTTCTGCTTCAAGGTTTGACGTGTTGAGCGTTCAAAGATGCTCTTTTGCTTCAAGGTTTGATGTGTCGAGCGTTCAGAGATGCTCTTCTGCTTCAAGGTTTGACGTGTTGAGTCTTCAAAAATGCTCTTCTGCTTCAAGGTTTGATGTGCTGTGTGTTCAGAGATGCTCTTAACAAGTGCTTATTTGAGTTACTGTTGCCTTTCTATCAGCTTGAACCAGTCTGGTCATTCTCCTCTGACCTCTGGCATCAACAAGGCATTTAAACCCACAGAATTGCCGCTCACTGGATATTTTCTCTTTTTCTGACCATTCTCTGTAAACCCTAGAGCATTTTCGGAAATACTCAGACCAGCCCGTGTGGCACCAACAACCCAGCTACGTTCAAAGTCACTTAAATTTAATTTCTTCTCCATTCTGATGCTCAGTTTGAACTTCAGCAGATCATCTTGATCATGTCTACATGCCTAAATACATTGAGCTGCTGACATGTATTTGGCTGATTAGATATTTGTGTTAATGAGCAGTTGAACAGGTGTAACTAAGAATTTGGCCGGTGAGTGTATATGATAAACAGTTACTCTTCATTAAAATATTGGCAAATCAATGGTGGACTTGGTTCTGGTTCCCAAAGCACAAGTCAATTGACCTTATTCAGAGCAGTGCCATGACAGGTATGAAAGCGAGGCTGTTAGGGATAGACTTACGGTGTTTTCAATGGCATCCACTATAAAAAGCTGTATAAAGCTCCTAGATCACTTATAATTTTCCACAGCTCATGTTGCCTGTAGTTTTTTGTCTACTGATATTTCTTGGAAAGATACTTTTTCAGTATTTCGTCAGCAGAACAATCCAAAAACAATTAAATAACAGTACAACCCACTGAAGAGATGTGGGTCTATCCCTCACAGCCTGACTTTCATTCCCATTAAAAATCAAAGATGGCGCTGCTGTGAATAAGGTGAATAGGGTGACCCCCAAAAAAATCACAAATTATTACATCCATAATGCATTTAGTAAAATTTTTGTTCTGCAAATCTTGTGGCATTATAATATACATTATCATTACACACCAAAAATAAACACACAGCTTTGACACAACGACTGTCCACCAGTCATTCATTAGGCCAGGCGTGCTAGATATCGCTCATTTTATTTCATTTGTTTTAGAATATCTTGACTTTTACCAGGATGATTTGATATGCTTTGATTAGTAAATTGTAAACATATGTAGTTTTGCACATAGCTATGTGGAGGGTTGACAACCATCCTGTAAACTTGGAAATGGCATTTAGTCTGTGTCTCTCTCAGATGGTTTTCATTATTGCATTGCAGATGTTTATGTGGTACACTGTTAAATGGGATTTAAATGTGAAATTTTACTCTTTCGGTGAGGGTTGGATGGCTTTGTGTTTGTGTCTGTGAGAGTGTTTGTGTGCATGTGAGCCTGTCAGAGCAGTGGCCATACTTGTGTAAACAGTGTGAATTCCTCACTGCGCTGAGGCACTGCTTTCATCCGAGCCCAATGGCTGTTTCTTTCCTTCTCTGCCGCCCTGTTGAAGCTGCTGGTAAACACAGCAGACACAGACTTGTTTCTGTGCTAAAAACACACTTCTGAGATCCAGCTGAGAGCTAGAACGGGCTTCTCACAAGTGTCACCTCAGGTGAAGCCACACTTCATGGTGCAATGAATGCATTTCCCCTTAAGTTTTTAAAAGAAATATATGGCAGTAAAGGTAGGGTAGGCAATTTTTTTCATAAACACTTTGTTATATTGGTTGAAATCCTCTTCATATGCTGATAGCAATCAATAATAAAAGTGGTCTAAATACTTACTTACTTGTACATACTTGTAAATCTTCTTTGGAAGTCTCAGGACCAAACAATGTTTGTCTAATTATTGCATTCAGTCCGAATGCAATAATAGGATGTCCTACCTGCCTGTCATGTCATACCATATGTATTTCCATACCTCCGCGCACCTTCTCGCGCAGACATCACACGTCATCAGCACGTTCTGTAAGGCTATGCAGAGTTGTAGACAGACATCAGTCACCGAGCACCACAAACAAACAGCAGCCGCCTTTTACAGTTCCTCCTGAACCAAAACAATGAGCTTATTCTGCGTTCATGTCGTGTCGTAACGGTAATTACAAGATGGCATCCTGTGACGAGCTGTTCTACTCTGATTTAATCGTTTTTATTTCAACACTATCAACGGCGAAATGAACCTGCAGCAAATGTAATGTTTACATTATTAATATTTACATTGTAATTTATTTTTGTCAGGAATTCAGTCAATGTATCCACACTCAAGAGGTCAAATGTCATGCTCAGATAGTATACCCATGTGAAAAAGAAAAGACGACGCCAACCCCTGCGAAGACTTCAGATTACGCAAACTCTTAATCAATATGCACCAATGCTACTTTTTTTTTAATTGTCATAGCCTAATCATTTGTTATCAAACAAGTATTCATTACTTCAAATAGCTCATTGTTTCTGCCTTAAATTATCACATTGTTTAAATTAATACATTTTTAGCTAACTGTGATTTTGTATACATTTCTGAAATACATAACATGACAGTTACCTCTGATAACAGACACTTGTAATGTGGACTCGTGCATTTTCTGTAAAGCTGCTTTGAAACGATGTGTATTGTGAAAAGCGCTATACAAATATATGTTAATTTAATTGAATTTATTTTAATGTGTCAGTATTACAGTGTAATTATACATTTAAGTACTGAGTAATAATTATTAACTACATGTACTTACTATGGGGTTAGGATGAGGGTTTGGTCTAGGGTTAACTGCATGTATGTAATTATGCATAATTTATAGTTATTACTACAGGAACTAGGCTACATGTAACATGTGTAACAATGACACTGTAATTAAAGTCTTACTGACTACTTATTATGGAAACAACATACAGTACTTAAAAAGAATATGCTTAAGTGCGAACTGAATGTTCGCACACATAAACAGCAACAGAGAAAAAGTGAAAAATGGTCAACTTCATCAACTTCTGATGATAGTGATGATGGTGCCTTTATTTTTTCCATCCTCCTTGTGTTTGGGTCTTTAGAAAGCTGAATGTAACAACAAGAGGTTTGTTTATCTGTCTGCACACTGGAAAGAAGCTGTTGAGAACCATCCACATTTCCACATTCAATGAACTCCTCTGGAAACTTTTTTGGCATTTATGGTTCCATGAAGAACCTTAAACATCCATTGAACCTTTCCATTGCACAAAAAGTTCTTAATAGTGGACAAGGGGTTTTAAGATTATTAAGAAGTTGCGATTTATTATAGTCTTTTACAATTGTTCCTTGTCAGACTGTAAGAACATGATCCCAGCTGTAAGCCATTTCACACTGTAATATCTCAGTCATTAATGTCAGACTGGGCAAAAGTCGAGATGCATTGAAAACAGACGCACACATGAAAACCCGTCTGGAGTTTTAATTTAAATCATCAATCAATGACACGTTCGGTGACAGTTAGCTGCATTTATATGTGAGATTGAAATGGTGGCTACAAAGTAATCTCTAACGTTAATTTTGGTCTTGGCTTGTCTTGAAAAATTAAGACAATTTGACGGTCGTGGCCAAACTCGTACAGTGTCCACCCGACTAAAAATAATCTTTCTTTTAAGAACTGTTTCATGAATGGAATCCAAAATGGTTATTTAATGGCATTACTGTGAAAACCCCTTTTGCAACCTTTATTTGTAAGAGTTTATGGAATGTAATACATTAACCTACATGTGATGGCACGCAGAATAAAATAAACATCCTTCTTACGGTTTACGTCCGCCTCAAGCTTAGGCCATTGTTTAGCCCATAGCTATTGACGCTGGACTAAGAGTGCCCATCTATCCTCCTGGCTTCTGTTACAGTAAGACCTCTTGACATGCTTCTAAAATCTAGGCCATGTAATCTGTTGCCCTTGGATGTTCTCATTATCTATTGCCCTTATGGGACATAGGGCAGATCCCGTCTGGTCCAGAGCTTAAACTGAAGTGGATGCTGGTTGTGTTATCTCTGAATGAAGGAGTGCTCAGTGTGTCTGACTTTTATGACTTTCTGAATTTACTGTAGGATGTTGTTATACTTCAGCTTTTCTCTGAATGTCTGACAGCAGATTGTGTTTGCATCTCTGTTGTAGCTGTCATTGCCACATCTGTCAATGTGCTTGTGCTCAGACCATGACTTTTCTGACTAGTCAGATATTATTTGTTAAAAATATTATTTTGACTAAAGACACTGTAAGAAGCATGGAAACGATCTCTTTAGAATATTGAGAGAAAACTATTTTTTGGGGGGAAAAAGTTAATGTTGACAGTAAGTTTGATTAAGGGTATGGCAATTTAGGACAAAAAAAAGTAAACTAGACCTGTGACTGAGATATCATACAATGCAAGAAACTGCCTTGCCATGTAAGTTACCATCCAGTTAGGTCTATTTGTGTCAAAATCAGTTAGTATCCTCAGAGTACTTTCTCTCCAAATACAAAAAGTTTGGTAACACTTTATTTTATTTTTCATGGCAGATCACAAGTGTTTTGGCTTGTAATTGAACAATCCTGATCATCTCAGATGGTGCTTTGCTTAGCCTATAACTTGTGTTTTTGTCGCGTTGTGTTTTAAGTTTTAGTTTCTGAATTCAAATGTGAACTGCTGAGATCATGTCTTTTATAGTCACAGAACTGCACGATTAATCATTAAAAGTCTAAAAATAAATAAAATAGTTCAAATTAAATGACATACATTAAAATAAGATATACATATTTTTAAATAGACTGCAGCAATTAACATTTTGTCAGAACCTCTATGTTATTTTCTTTTGGCCTAGTTGTCTGTTCAGAATCATGAGAGAATCGTGATCTCTGTTTAAAACACGGAAAAGTTATCCAGAATCATGCAGCTGTTCAAAATTTGAGTGTTATACTTGCTGTTTCTTTGTAATAAATTGTGAAATTGACTTTCAATTTCTGACCATTTTTTTTTTCAAATGTACTTTATTTGATCTATAGTACGTATATATGACAGACAGCCTCCCATACACACATTTTGATTAATGATATAAATGTACAACTTTAGACAGTTTCTACTTCTCTCTCTCTCTCTTGGGTTTGCTAGTGACAAACCAGACAGGACAGCAACTGTTGCCTTGTTTTTCTCCTCATATAGTGCACCCATTTAAATTTCCCTTTGCCACCTAATTAATGCTCAGAATACTTGGAGATGTAGGCTGCGCTTTGCTCCTGGTTGCTATGGTGCCATCGGCAGCAGGGTGGAATAAGTAATAAACATTTGTAGAGTGTTATAAATGATTCCCTGCTTAAATCCTCTTGTCCTTTGAATGGAGCCTTTCACCTTGTAAATCTTTAAAAGCACTGTCTGTATCAGGGCCGCCTGGATCACTTTCATCCCACATCCCATTGCAGATAATAAAATACAATGCTCACCTCTGGCTTGCATTAAAAGCACATTTCTGATTCTAGCTTTAGCAATTCAAACACACTGAAAAAAATTGTTTTGTTCAGTAAATATGTTGGGGCGGCGGGGGGACAGAAATATCCTGATACTGAATCTCTGTCAAAGCCTGCACTGCCCAGTCCTTCAAACCTATCCGCAATCTCCTCAACCCTCTGTCTCCCTGATAAATTCACCTCATTGTGAGTGTTCGCCAGTCCAGCCCTGAAATGTCGACCCACTAGCTTCACCTAGAACCTCCGTGTGGGTGTCACTCCACCTCGTCCTGTTGACCAGTCGGCTCCACCTGGGACTATGGCTCCACTGGGCTTCCTCATCCCTCCGGCTCCACCTTGGTCAGTCATCACACTGCCATCACCATGGACTTATGGGACTTAGTCTGTGACTCGTCCCTCCACCCCTTTAGCTCTGGCGGGCTCCTCCATCCCTCCAGCTCTGTCTCGGCACCGCCCTGCCCTCCAGGACCTTCTGTGTCGCCTGATCCCTCCAGTTCTCCGCCTGGGTCTCCACCGCCAACAGCTCCATCTCGGCCCGCGGTCCCCCTGGTTCCTTCTGCCAAGCCTCCACCATGGCTCCTCCCTCTCTCGACTCCACCGTGGGCTTGCGTCCTGGCCCTCCCGCCCTGGCTCTTACCGTTGTCTTCTCCACCCAGGTTCCTGTCCTATGTTCCTGCAACCAAAGTCCTCCGCCAAAGCCCCCTCCCACCCTCCTCTGTTGTACTTTTTGTAAAGTTAATGAGGCGCGAGGATGTGTCACCTCGATGGGGGGATATGTCATGGGTGATCTGTGTTCTATGTATGTTTGGGTGGGTTTTCATGAGTTTCCTATGTTTCAGTTAGTTACTGTGGTTTACTAAAGTTAACTTTAGCTGGAAGTAACATTATTCAAGAACCGCTATAAAGCCAAAACAATCTGTTACCTTAAATTATATGTTTATCTCTGTAAAGCTGCTTTGAAACAATCCATTGTTAAAAGCGCTATATAAATGAAGATGACTTGACTTGGTTTCTCATTGTTTGATTATTGTTTGCACCTGTTATTCATTTCATTAATTAGTTTGGTCTGTATTTATGCACCATGTTTCTTTCAGTTGATTTTCAGTTCTCGTCATGTGTATAGCGGTTATTCTGTTTCGAGTGTTGTGTTAAATAAATATTCACACCTCTGGCGAATAGGTCCGTTTTTCTCACCTTTATTGCAAAAACATATAAACAGTTCTTATATTTGTAATCATATTTTGCAGTATTACTGTTATCACTGTATTTTCGATCAAATAAATGCAGCCTTGGCGAGCATAAGAGACTTCTTTCAAAAATATAAAAAATTATATGTTTCCAAACTTTTGACAGATACTATAAATATATTGAAAAAAGGAATATCCTGATACTGAATCTTTGACAGAAAACTAAAATGTCTTCAAGGTCAATAAAATGAACCATATCTGATTCATTCAATGCCCATCAATTCATAAATAATACCAAGATTTGGTTTGAATATTAGTTAGGTAACATGACTGCATACTGAGCAATGTCATCATGAGCTAATTAATATTCATGAGCTCAGTGATGTCACTTACTCCTTTGTAATATGTTTCCCACCTCTGTTTTGTCTGTCTTTTTTGGCAGTTCACATTTCTGCTTGACAAGCCTCTAAGCTACTTCACAAAACCTGTTTAGCTAGTTAAATAAAGCAAGAGGATCAAGCCAAAAAGCTAACAAGAGAAAAAACATGAGGGGCTAACGGGGAGCTGACGGGCCAACAGCCAAAAACACTGGCACTCTAGCGTATCCAGGGCTAATCAGAACAAGTGCCAGGAATCTGCAATAGTGAATGAAAGTGTGAATGAGAGTTCGGAATTACTTGCATAATGTGTTTTTCCTTCCTTTACTTTTGTCCATTCATGCACAATGGGCTCAAATATGTGCAGCTTTATGGTTCGAGAGCATGAATTTCAGTCAATCGTCCACGTGTGGCCGAACTTCTGTGTTATTAAGATCACAATAATGACACAATAGCGTGACAACATCTGATCTGACAGCAGATACTTAATCAGGTTGCGTTTTTCTCAAGCACTCTTTACTTCAACTGCGTCTGACAGAAGAGTCAACAGCTTTCATGCACATTACACATCAGAAAAACATTTAAAATTACTTTTTTGTTGTTTTTTTGACTACACACTACGCGACCCACTCAAAGCAGCCTTGCGACCCAAAGGTAGGTTGAGAAACACTGTAATAAGCGACTCAAACTTGAGGAGATTGAGCTAAGCTTTTGCAAATTGATCATCGCACTAAACCATATTGCGATTATGGTTTATTTCGATATCCCTTAAAGTAATAATTTTATTATAACATATGTTGGAACATTAAATTAATTACAGGGATAGTTCACAGGAAAAAAATTATGAAAAAGCAGCACGTAGATTCAGATCAATTTCTTCTTTTGTGTTACATGGAAAAAGCAAATCTTCTGGGTTTAGATTAGAACAACACAAGGAAGAGTAAATGTCGTAATTTTCTTCTTGCCCTTTAATGTCTTAAGTGTGTTTTGGCATCAGATCTAGTCTGAACAAGAAAGAAGCCTGAAAGTGGGAAATTGTTTTGTAGAAGCAATGAAATCATAATGTTTACCAAGTTAATATTGCTCTTTGTTTTTCTTTTCCCTAGTGAAAGAAAAACTGTGTTTTGGGACACGAACGGCAGCCACCGTGTCCTGTTTGTGTGGGAAGAAACTGCAGCAAAATAGGAATTTTCTCTCTTAAAATGAGTGGAAACACTTAGAAACAATCCAGGTACTGATTCTGCAGCCGCAGTCTTAGTGCACAGCGCATATTTTCTGTCTATGTGGTTGGCAAACTGTTTACTGGAAGGGTTCTGTGCACACGGCACATGTTCCTGCATGTGCAGACCAGCCTAAGAAGACAAAAATTGGGAACGGTTATGCAGGGAAAGAGCAGGATCTAGGTACTATCCTGTCTTAAATTAGATTAATGTGCTTGTTTGTGTAGGAAAAAACTACTGACGTTAATTGGAAGCAGACTCAATTACTATTGTTCAGAGCTGTGAGGATTCAGAAGCAAATTCCAAGCATACAGTGCATCCTTTCTGTATTAATCTGCATGTTGATCCTTCTTAAGCAACATGCCATGAAAGGTGTTTAAAATATCACTAAACTTTCAAATTCATTGTATTGCAATGGACATGGTACCATGCAGAAAGATGCAAGCTCCAGAAATGAAATAATTCTATATCAAATAGAATGATATAGGCATATAAAAGTACAAGTCAAAGTACCACGGTAATGCATCTGATATACCATACTTTTTGGGACATGCTCTGAATTATAAAAGGGAAAAATGAAGTCTGCTTAAAGTCCAGACAATGATATTTAGAAAAAGTAATGGTGGTTATGCAAGAACTGTGATGTTGGTCTCAAGACCTTTAAAACCCGCTTTCCTAGGCTTGTTTGACTTAGAAACAGAGAGTGTCTGTTGCTCACCGTCTCGCCTATGTAAACTGTGTTGACGGCCTTACTGAGAATTTGCCTTTACCTGCCCCCATGTTTGCATCTGTTTCAGGCCATATAAGAGATGAATTTGTTCTCAGGATTTAAGAGGCCTTTAAACACACCTGTGCTTTTCACATTTTATTTTCTGTGGGACTGCTTGAAATCATCTAAGCATCTATTACATTGTAGATGCAGACGGAAAGAGTGTGAACATGCAGATATCCTCAGATCTGGAAAATAGTTTGTTCTCCAATGTGCAGAGACTTCTACAAGTAAACCATTTGTGATTGTAAGCCATTGTTTTGCATTTCTGTTTGGTGCCACTGGTGGACACAAATCCCTAAATGTACTAATGGATTCCCTTGAAAAGCATGCTGGGAACTACAGATCCACTGCCCAGGGCTGCATTTCTAAAACGCATTGTGAGCTAAGTTGATGGTAGAGACCATTGGTGGCAAAGGCTCTACGATCTACTTAGGCTTACGGTGCTTTTGAGAAATGCAGCCCTGGGCAGTGGATCTGTACCAGCATGCTTTGCAAGGGACTGCATTAGGTGAGTACATTTAGGGATTAAGTGTTATTTTATGTGCTTTGCACTTGCAGTAAAGAGAATGTTTGTTATGTGAATGTTAATGTTTAATGTTCAGTTGGACATTTAGAGGAGTTATTGAATGTTGTAGTTACCATTGTGCTGAAGAGTAGCGCAGTGTCAATTGTGATTTTCACTTGATGCAACATAATGTGTAATAACCCCAAACCACAATTTCTCATCGAAGCAAATTTCTCAGATCACCAAGGAACAGCCAAACACAAACCTTTTCTTCTTCTTTATCCTTCAGAGCAGATGTCCTGTTGCTGACACGAGTCACTACTATACTGCCCTCTATAGGTGTAGTGCAGTTGTAGAATGTGTCCATCCTTGAATGTGTCCATTGGAAATTGGGTCAATGTAACTCAATTAAGTTAAAACAGCTCGTTAAATAAACCTGATTGAATTGGGTTACAACAACAAAATTAGAATTTATAGGTAGAATCAGCTAGAAATACCTCATTAAAGCAACAAATCCACGTTCACTTTTTACAGGTTTTTCGACTCAATTTTAAAGAACCCTTTATGCTAAAAAGGAGAAATGTCTTATATAATTGCATAATAATTTCTTGTTTAATTGGTTATTTCAACTTTTAAGCTGTTTAATTCATAAAATGTAATTAAAACAAAATTAATTAATACTAAATCCATAAAATGATACTATGGATACTAAGAATCACCTGACAGAACCCTTTTTTCCAATAGTGTGCCAAGTTATTTTTGCATGGATGCTTTAACTGAAATGCAATATATAACAGATTATAATTTCATAACCAAACTGTGCAGTCCAATATAAATATAGATATTCGAAGGGGTTCGGTCTGACAAAAAATTTGGAAATCCCTGACCTATAACATTAAGATAGCTCAACCTGCTAATCAGACTGTATTCGTATCCTTCACAGCCTCATCTTCATTCACATTTAATATGGCGTCAGGCAACCCTCACTAAGGTCCATGACTAATACATTTTTTCCATTAACCCGCCATTGGCAGGTGTGACAATTAAGGATATTGTTTTCATAATTTGAGACCACACAACTGTGAGAGATGATCTGCATGGAAACATTAGCATCTCTAGGTACAGAATTGAGGATTTGAGGAGCTTGGCTATGGACAGATGGGCAACGGTTATTTTTTCATTTACTTGTTTATTTTATGTGCTTGATATGGCCTAACTGGTGGGAACAGTATAAAATCACAATTTTACTTCTCAAATTCCTCATCCCTTTGTAGCAGCCTTGTTTTCAAAGTAGTACTGATCAGAGTCCTGAACAAGGATTGAAGTGCTTTGTGTTCTTGTTCTGTTAAAATAACCCACTGCAATCACAAGAGGTGACTAAGGCCTCGGCATGCCAAAAATGGTATTTATCACTTACTATTGGTGTAAAATAAGCAGTCAGGACTTTTCACATGTTTTTTTCAATGTCTATGGCCAGGCTGTGTAGGTTCCAGAAAGACACTGTATACCTGGAATTGGACTGACAGATGTAGATGACTTTTATGGTCATGGAAAAGTACTGAAATAAATGTTGTGCTGATTATCAGGCTCTGCCTGGCGATAATCCACTTGAAATGAGATATTGGAAATTCACTGCATATATCAGTTGCCACAAAGAAAACTGTGCAAGGTTATTTTGACTTGCTGTGTTTTACTGAGACATAGTTGAAAATGGTTCACAGGACATTGTTTTCAACTAAAAACGGAAAACTTTGTATGCGTCGTGGCCGCTTATTTACACAGAAACTATGTTTTGAGGGCCTGAAATTGCAAACCTTTGAACAGTACCGTTATCGTCTCCGTGTAAACTACAAAAACATGAATTTGTTAAAACGGTGACATAATTTTTCGCGGATCTGTGTGAACGGGTATCGTTTTGACAGCTTTGTCGTCTGTATGCGAAAAACTCTAAGGAAAAACGTTTCCGTTTTTAGGACATAGTTGTTGTGTAAACGTACCCATAATTGATCGATTTCTCTTCTGATTCCCTCTAGAATCAGTATATGATCTTCTCCCGAAAGAGCTGCAGCTGCCATCTTCTAGAGAGCAGAACGCAGCCGCTATGAGTCAAAAAAGTGGTGGAGAGGCGGGACCTCCTCCTTCAACAGCTCTCGCCGCAGGTAAGCTTGCTTTTGTCTTTTAAGCCATCTTTTCTCTCAAGCTGACTTGAGTCTGATGCTGAAGACTGGAACTAAGGCCTACATCAAGATGCATATTCAACTGCCCAATTTTTTTCTGTGGTTTATTAATTTGGTAATTGAAAAATGGTCTCTATATGACAGGTGGTTTGAAGGGAGGGCTTGTGACATCAGACGCAAAAGGAAAGTCGTTTCAGAGGTGGAGCGAGTTTTGATATAAGATTACAGAGAACATGCACTGATGAATTGTTCACAATAAGACCAGGAACGTGCATTAAGATGTAAATAGGAACTTTTTTTAAAATTTCAGTTTTAATCAAACAGTATAAAGAAAACTGTTTTAATGGTAAACATTAAAACATTACTCATTGTTTAATTAAAAATTTAAATCTGATTGCATTTAGCACGTCTTTTACCAAAATCTAGATCCTATTGTGAATGTTGGTCTTTGCTGCAAGAATATAAAGAAAAGCCTTCAAAAAGAAAAAAGACAAATTTTATGAAAAGAAAAATCGAAATTTCAGAGTAAACAAAAATTTTTTTGGGGCATTAGAGTAGCAAACATGCTTTGCAAATAGTTTTGTTTTGTAATAAAATTAACAGTGATTAACAATTAGTAAAATAATAATAATCTTCTACTACTACTACTAATAATAATAAACTTATATAATTAATAAAAAATAAAATTTAACAAAGCAGTCAGACTGTCTTCCCTTGTGAAATTCCAGTTTGCTCTCCAGCATTTCTTTTAGTTTTATGAATGAACATAATTGGCTCAGTGCCTTTAGGTCCCACATTCCCAATCTCATTTGGTTTTGCACTGAAAAAATGTGAGGAAAAAACAAAATAACAAAAAAGGTTATTCTGTTTAGAATAAAATTCCGATGAGAAAATTCACCATGTGCAAAATGTATTCTCAGAAATTCTATATACAAGAGCCTTTATTTTCAGAAATGCATGCATAATTGGCAAATGCTTTCTAAAGGATTTTCAATTAAGATTCCTCCTGACTTGCATTGAACACTGAGCAAAGAAACTGTCCACAAAACACTCCTCAGAACTTTTCTTTTGAGTTCCTATTTGTACATTCAAAATGCAATTCACTTTAGTTTCTTTTACTCTGCCCCTTTATCAAAGTGCCCAGGTTTAGGGTGAGTTTCTGTAAGCCAGAAGTCTGTTGCCTTTGGACATCTGTACCTAACTGCAGCCAAATGCATCCCTCTGACGAGGCAGGACATGCTGGCTGCAGCTGAAGGAAGGTGACGTATTTTCCAGCTTAAATGAATTTCATTGTGGGATTTTAGGTTTCACTGCAAATTGGACTTGCTTCTTCTGGCTATTTTCTCCTCCTGTTTAATTAATATTTTTGTTTGTGTATCTTTTTATTTTTGAATCAAGAATATGTTCTTAGCAATCAAACATGTGCTCATTGTATTTGCTATTCGTTTGACTTATTGATTGGCATTTGTTTTTTTGTTTCTTTGCTTGTTGTTTTGTTTTCATTTTGTTTTTGATTGTTTTTTTTTATTTCTTTCTGTTTATTGTTTTGTTTCGCTTTATATTTTGTCTACTATGTTTTATTTTGTTTTGTGATGGTTGTCTCTTTTTGCCATATTAATGTCCCTTCTTTACATGATCTATTCTCTCTGTTCAGAGATATTTGGGTTCACCTGCATTGAGCCATTGTGTCACACAGCCTTGTCTCTAACCCTAGCCCTTTATTACTTTTATTACCTTTTATTCTCTTTTACACTGTCTGAGTAATGTCTAACATAATTGCAAATTACTGTTCCTTTCCTAAAGGTACACTATGTAACCTCTAGCGGTTAAACAAAACTCCATGCATTTTGCTGCAGAACATTGTTTTGGTTCGGTTCTGCGTGAATGAATATGGTTTTCCTGCTGCTCATCAAACATCCATTACTAGGCTTAAGAGATATAACCAGTTTAGATGGAAAGGATCTTAAGCTGACAAGCTAAAGACATTACTGTAGCTTTACCCATTAATAGACACGGTACTTCCTTGAAAATAAATTCCAGCACAGCGCCTCAACAACCATAATGAAATGACGCTTCACAATAGATGATGCTTTACAATGAACTCTGTTAGAGCGCTGCAAATGGCAAATGATCTGGTCAAAAAAACACCTTACTAACCTGTTGAGT
Organism: Tiaroga cobitis; assembly: GCA_030578255.1. NCBI lineage: Eukaryota > Metazoa > Chordata > Actinopteri > Cypriniformes > Leuciscidae > Tiaroga > Tiaroga cobitis. The sequence continues at coordinate 61,083,597 of CM060597.1, read as the reverse complement.
AATAAAAACGGCATCTTCACATCACTTTTACAACATTTCAAATCCCTCAGTTCTCGCCATCACCATCTCCGAAAAGTAAAGCCAATGTTGATTCTTGTTTTATTACGAGCTCTGTCGCAATCTCTTTTTGCCTCCTCTGTCCGGGTTTATTTTAAAAAGGGTGATTCCCGGAGGTTGGTGATTTAGCTGCTCCATGTCAAACTTTCTCGCTCATTGTGACCACTACCCTTTGCCACTCCCACACCAGACACGCGTCGAGTAGCTTGAGAAACTTTTCTCTATTTATGAATATGACGAGACACGCACGGGTGAGTGACGTATGTACGCAATTTTCCGCAAAAACCTTCCAGCTACGTCTAAAATATAAAAACGTATAATAGGCTATAGTGAAACTATAGTGAATCGGGGTAAGACAAAAACACGTTTTGAAGGAGGATTGATGATGTATTGACTCGCTATTCATATTTAGTTAAGTTTGATCAAAAAAGTTACATAGTGTACCTTTAAGATTATTTTCCATGAATTCTCCATTTTTCTTGAAAGTATTTCATTGAATCACTTTTTGCACTCCCATTTCAGTGCTCATACATTTATACATTTAAACCCATTTAAGCATTTTTGTCCTGATCATATAAATAATTTTTAACTGTAATGTAAAGTTTGACTTTTAATTCAGTTTGCCTTCATGTTTTAAAGGTCCACTATGCAGAAATGTTTAGTTACTGTCTCTCTTTCCTCTGACATGATATCAGTTGCACACGCAGACCAACCGAATCGAATACTTGTGAGAAGATGAGTGATGAGCTATTGAGCCATTTTCTTTTTCAAATATCGTGTTTATTATGCATAAATGGCATCTTTTGTGTATATGAACGAGCACTTACGCTTATAGTTTGATGACTGGCTGTAATTTGTGAGTGAGTTTAGCATCTTCACTCTAGCTTGTCAATAAACAATAATTACGTGTCATCATAAAAATGTAATTATAATGCCTAATAATCTGTCGAGTTACAGATAGCAGTCAACAAGGCAATAGCTACATTAAGCAACTTCAGACACAGACGATAAAGTCCCGCCACGTGTCGTTGTTGGCTGGGGCGACACAAAAGCTTAAGCACAGAAATTCAAATAAAAAATATAAAAATACAGGCACAACAAGGTTGTGTCTCTGTAGACACAAACATCCCCACATACTTCTAGTGGACTATAAAGCCCCTTTCACACAGAGATTCCGGAAAATACACTGATAATGTGTCCCGGGATCGTTTGGTTTTGGTTCATTCACACTGGCAGTGATTTTCTGGAATCTGTGCCTGCGTTCACACACATCCCATAAAGATCCCTTAAAGACACGTGACATCAGTATGACAAACACAAACTTTCTTCTTTTTTAATGTGCAACGTGAACGTTGCTATGCATTTAAAACTGCAGATCAAAGAGATGCATCATCACTACGACACACTCCTTAAGGCATTGGTCGTGGCTTTTGTTCACACAGGGCGCCTTCCGGGAATGATCCCAGCAATGTTACTAGGTATGCATCCCGGGATCGAGCCCAGGATCCATCCCGGGATGTGTTTGTGTTCACACAGAAGGCACTCTAGCAATTCTATGGCAATGTTCTGGGATCAGCGCTCTGTGTGAAAGGGGCTTTAGTGATGATTTAGTGGCATTATTTTAGTTTGAGCCTATACTTAATTTCATTTTGGAAAATCCTGCATAGTGCACCTTTAACAGAACACTCTGTTTATAAAAATTGATAAGTTTTAATGGAAGGCAATACCATACATATCAATCAGAATTCAATATGAATGTCAGAATGACTATCTTGACCCAAATCATACATCAGGATTCTGTTACTATTATTTTTAACTTTAACTTTTTTCCTTTTCCCCCCAAAAATTATCCCCTATTCAGTCTTTAAATGAATTTAAATGTTTATTTATCCACTGAGATGGAGTCAGATGCAAGATTTCTGCTATTGTACCTAAATCAAAAAAGGTGTAATTCTGTTACTGCTCCTCTGTAGGAATGTGTGTCCTCCATTGGTGAATTCAGATTACATTTTAGTTTGGTCCCTCAGGGCTCCCGTTGGCTTGTGTTACTGCTTCTATCAATAGTGAAAGCTCTGAGAGCTCAGTATAACACAACACACTCAGGTTGCTGTGTTCAGTTGGCCATTTGCAGAGTAAAGAGTACAGTACGGTCAAAAACATGAAGGCCAGACTAATGAATCAGAGGGGGTCTTGTAAAGAAATGGGAATCTTTTGAGTTTGTCTAACCTGCATTTTGCATTGATTCCAGATTCTTATCAAACTTGATATTATACTGTCAAACCCACTGCGCATAGAAAAATGCTTTGCAGCCACTTTCAGACATCTTTCAGCGAAGAGCAAGAAGAGAGAGACACTGTGTGTTCAGTGTCATTGTGTCTGTGTTGTTGCACGCCTGCCAAGAGGTCGCAACATAATGCGCAATGAAAAACGCTGCCTTTTTAGTGCTCCGCCAGAACAGGGTTTCAATTAATTTCATTAACAATTCTGCACAAACATAGGAGCAGATGACTCAAATGTCACAGTTTGGCAAATCGTTTCTCCCACCATACAACCTGCTCTCCATTGATGCGTTCAAAGTGAAAATGGGGCCTCTAAGATAGATAGATGTGTATGTGTGTACATGCATAGAGAATGGTTTGTTGTTTCTATTCTTGTCACAAGTCCAAATGTATCTCCCACATACAAAATGTATTTCTTCCTGATTTAATTGTATGGCTTGGGTGACTTCCTGTGCATGCAAGTGTCCTCATGTTAATCATGCCACATTTATGCACCAGTTTGAGCAATCCTTCTGTAAAATAATTATTTTAAACTGTCTTGTTGTGAGGCATGACAACAAACCTTATAAATGAGGATATACATATACATGAGGCATAAAAAGAGAAGACGACATAAATAAGGGTGCTCCGATTGATCGGTCGCCGATCACAATCGGCCGATAATTGCTTTGGGATGTGTGATCGATTCGGCGGTCTCTATAAAGGCCGATCCAGAAAAGCCGATCAGATGACGCAAAACTCGCGAGACAATTTTTTATGCCCTGGTAAAAATCGGTAAAAATGGCTTCAGCAGTCTGGCAATTCTACAAGGTGTGTGAAAAAGCAATTCACTAGCAATCCATCTGCAATGTGTGTACCATGCCGCTGTCTGCTTGTCAAAATCCGTAAAATTGCCGGAAAGAATAGAGTCCGTCCGCAACGGCGATAGATTGAAGCGCGCGTCCGAGTAAAGACTGCGCGAGCTACAGAGAACACTGTATCCACTGATCGCCGCGGAAACGGGCGCTCAGGTTGAGTTCAAAAACTCATAATATATATGAAGCCATACTATAGTATAATGTAAGATAGAAATTAATATTTAAGTCATTAAATTCAAGTTCACGTAAACTTTTCACTCCGCTGTCAGTGTCAGTCATTCTCCATTCAGCGTTCAAACAGCGCGTCGTCAGTCATTCTTCATTCATTATTCAAACAGCATAGCGCGTCGCGTTCGGCAACGATGCAACTCTCTCCAAGATGATTAAATGTTAATATTATTATACTTGATCTGTAGATAAAGCTCTATAGTTTCGCATAAATTGACTATCTTGCTGTAGTACCTTATTCATGTTCCTTTCTACCGTGTCTAGATCACAACACTGGAGAGCACTGTCATTGTTGTTGCGTACGCGTACAGTAACTGAAATTTAAAACTGTTAAAAGAAAAGGCTGAATAAACTATTGCATAGATAGATACTGTATAATACATATGCATCGATATGTATTTCCTTTGTGCTTAGAACTTTTCAATGCGCACTCGAAGAGCAGCGTGCTGTGACTCATGTTGCCTCAAGCGCATCATTCAGCGCTCGGGATGCGCATAAGCGCTGTGTGCAGCACTCTATTGGAGTCTTTCATAATCATATCATAATACTTTTGCGCAATGAAAGATTATTAATAGCATTTTTTGTTCTGTTCTGTCCTATCTATATGTTGCTGCCTCATTAAACAGCTGTGCTATACATTTGTGCTATATTTATTTTCTTAATTTTATAGTAGACTATAAAATAATTGGGCCCCGGGGGGAGCATGCCCCCGGACCCCCCTAGAGGGGTAATATCCTTCTCACCTTTTTCACCCCTGACCCGTTTTCATGTCTGACAAATACACAGGTGTAAATTCATGATACATTGTCTTCTCTTAAATGTAATACTTAATGTACATTGTTGTTAAATATAGTTTAATAATAATGCTACATGATAAATAGAAGGCTTCAAATAGACCCTGTAATCGGTGATCGGTATCGGTATCGGGTGATACAGCTTCCAGTAATCGGTGATCGGTATCGGTATCGGGTGATACAGCTTCCAGTAATCGGTGATCGGCCCCAAAAATCCTAATCGGAGCACCCCTAGACATAAATAAATCTTTTCAGTGTTGTGTGTTGGGATAAATGCTCAAAGTGGATGCAAATCATTCTCTTTGATTTATTTTAGGTTATCATTTTTGTCTCTGGTTGTTAACCAAAAATATATGGTCTTGTTGTTGTAGTGGAATCGTTGTTGTTGTTGTTTTTGCTATCTGAATTCTGTCAAGTCTCGATTTTAAACCAGCTATATAGTGAAAATTAAAACTTCTGGATGCATCCTAGCAATTTGATTTGCATACGAGCCACCGTGGTTAAATGGTTAGGATGGTTAAAGGATGGGAAGTCAAGTCACATTTATTTATACAGTGCTTTATATCTTCTCATTAATATATTAACCTTCTCATTAATAAAAAGGAAAATAACAGTTTTACTGTTGTAAAGTTAATGAGTTATGAAACTAATTCAGTGTGAATTAATTAATGAAACTAGAAGCTCAGTGTTTGTTTCAGTTCAGTTAGATAACTGTCAGTGTTTCAAAGTTATGAAACAAGTTCAATTATCAGCTATAAGCAGCTCTACAGAAGGTGATATCAGGTCAATGTTGATTCAGTTCAGTTCAATAACAGTGTCAATATTACAAAGTTAGTGTCATTATCCAGCCCAAATCATTCTTCTGACAGTGTAGTTAAAGGTAGGGTAGGCAAAATTAGTTCTCTTTCGCTGCTTATTGCGTTTCAAAAGTTTAAAGTCACGTATTCAACTGCAATGCATAAAACAAATGCAAATGATAATCTTTCGTGACCACTCAGCACAGCAATGTCACATGAGCAGAACCGCGATAGAGACGAAAGTCCAAAATCTCTACCGGTTGACAAATATCACCCACCCCTACTTCTATTATTAATTACTATCACTATGTGAAAAGAGTTTCAACAAGTATAACAATAAGTGTTTCTGAGAAACATTGCCAGGGCCTACCCTACCTTTAAATCTATAATATTACTAAATATTAATTGTATTTTAATGTGATTGCCATCTTAAGACATCCGCATCTTTGCTGTTTTATAATTAATTCCAATGGTTTCAACTGAACAAGGAAAAATGACTGTACGTACGTCTATGAAAAATCATATTGTTTTTGTTTTGTGCATTTTTGACTGTCATGTGTTTGACTGGGACATTTGTTTACAAGATGTTTTTATTTTTTATTTACATTTTTGTATTTACTTTTTTTATTCATTTTTGTTTGTTTTGTCTTAATTTTAAGCAATGTTGTTTACTGTTTCCATTTGAATCTGAAAGGAAAACAGTGTTGAATGTTTCATTTATTAATGATCTTTTCTCCTTAGAATTAAGGAAGTTGTGAAACACCGTTAGTATTATGGTGCTTGTTGCAACAGGCCATTATTCCCACATATTTGAGCATTTGGAATGGGAAGACTGGACTGTGGGAGGACTAGAATGCGGCCTGATTAGCCTAGACTAGTCTTCCAAATGTAAACAACACTTGTCATCAGAATAATGATGTTTTTATGTAATCTTCTTCCACAGCCATTGTGGTTAGAAACCATTTCTGAAATGGCCCATACATATTTTTTCATCCAAATCGTGAGCTGATCTTCTGTTCTGATAAATCATAGATAGCATTACAATGCACAATTCATTTCACAAGCTTGTCGTAAAGAGCCCACTCTGAGGCAACATTCAGAATTTGAGTTTGTTTTATAAGAAGGGATGTCAGACTCACCCCATTGTTATTGTCATTGTCTCATTCATGCCATATAGGTTCATAGGCTTGTATTCAAACAAAGACTATTATTAAAGTGCCAACCTTAGGTTGGTAATATGTTACTTTTCTTATTATTCGTCTGGCTGAGCCTATATGGCAGCCATTAGAACTGCTTAGAGGAAAGTTTCAAACAATTTTCCAGAAAAAATGTTGGCCTATTGAAAAATTGCAGCAGTCTTTATCACGATGTTCTGAAGGTATTTGAGAAGTTTGGGGACAGCACCACCTACTTAATAAAACAATACCAGCTTTTACTTGGTTGGTCAGGGCGACATTTGGTACACATCATCGACACTGTTTTGGGATTGTGCCACCTAGTGATTGCTTTTTTCTACTCCTATAAATCCAATGATATTCAGAGCATGCTAGACAAAAAATATATATAATTCTGTAGGAGAAACAGCATTTCAATGCTTGTGTAATGTCCTCATCTTGATATGTGTCATTAGACAGCTTTTTAGCAGTGTGGTGTGGTGGTTGAAGATCTGGGCTGTGTCCAAAATCGCCCCCTATTCTCTTAAATAGGGCACTATTTGAGGGGACAGCCATTTGTAGTGGTATCCGAAACCATAGCGGACGATATCGAGTGCACTCATTTAATCCCACAATGCACTGCAATAACGAGTGTACAACCGATGTACGCTCAAAGGCTAGAGAATACCCATAATGCACTGTGAGAGTTGCGCGCCGAATGGATTCCCGCGTCTCGCCAGAAGATGGCGCTCGCAGCTGATTCATCCAGTGGTCCAATGTGGGTACAGTGTAATATCAAACAGGTTTTAAATGTATTTTTAATTGATAATTAAAATCTTTAATTATGATGTATACATGTTTCCATGACAGAGTTCAGGATAAATCTTTTCATCTTACTATTGGAGTGGCCAGTTTGCTTATTATGATTATTAAACAGCAAGCACAAACTATGCAAAAGCGGCAGCCCTTCCGGCACACCCAGTGTCAAATTCACTCACTCGTTTTCATTCACTCCCTCAAGTGAACTATAATAGTGGACTAATTTAGGGAATAGTGAATGAGGGTTTAGGGGGCGATTTCGGACACAGCCCTAGATTGCTGTTTTGAACCGTCCATGATGCAACCCAGTTTTGCATTTTACATCAGATCCTTTTGGTGCCTGGCCTCAAAGCACTTTGATTCATCCAGGTTCATTTTCATGCATTACAGCAGATAAATGTTGTAAAATGATAAGTGTAAAAAAATACTGCCACTGTATGAAGTCACTGTTAAAGGGTTAGTTCATCCAAAAAAGCAAATTCTGTCATTAATTACTCACCCTCATGTCGTTCCAAACCCGTAAGACTTCCATTCAATAGAACACAAATGAATCTCTCATCGTTTTTGCCTATCCATTGAAAGTCCACTCAACCAATATTTTCACACAAAAGTACAAAAAAACATTGTAAAAGTAGTCCATATGGAGAATTGATAGGTTTAATCAAAGTTTTGTGAAGAGACTCGACCGCTTTATATGATGAACAGATTCAATTTGGGCTTTTATTTACACACATAGAGCTCAATCAGAAGCTCAAACATGCTTGCTTGATGTGAATAAAAGCCTAAATTGTTAATAAAAATCTGTTAATGATATATCGTGCGATCGTGTCTCTTCAGAAGACTTTGATTAAACCTCTCGATTCATATGAATTACTTTAACAATGCCTTTATGAACGTTTTGACAATTTAGCTTGAATATTCTTTCAGTGGAGAGACAGAAATTATGAGAGAATATAAAAAAAAACGTGTTCTGAAGATAAAAGTCATACAGGTTTGGAATGGCATGAGGGTAAATGATGATAGAATTGTCCTTTTTTAGGTTAACTATCACTTTAATCAATGTTTCTGTGCTTTTTCTCCCTGAATATGCATGTTTATTTATGCAAAACAAACACAAATATTTGACAAATATCAAAAATGTCTAATAGATTATGCCACAGACAGGCGTTATACTGTTTTTTTTTTGTTTTGTTTTTTGACAAATCCTTCACCTCATCGGTTGTTCAAATGAGGAGTGGAAGGTGTGTAGTTGGGTTTCCAAGGCAAATGAATACATTAGATGCACCAAAAACAAACCAATAAAATTGAACAAAGCCTCTTCGTTTTACTATCAGCTTTTATTACTCATTGGTTGTCTCATTTTCATTCCAGGAATTTCTCTCTGAAGCAGGGAGTGTCTGCATACAAAATGCTCTGCAGTTTTCTGCTTCATAGGTCAGACACTGGTTTATCTTGTTTCTGTGGCTATGCTCACTCCCATCAAAATTTGTGCAAATTTGTATAAGAATTTGCTTGCATCATTTGGATGAGAGATATAGACCCCCAAATAGACTGGAATAAATATTAAAGCAAATGCCAATTTATTTTGAAGGTCATATGCAAGAGCTCACTTACTGTAGATTTCCAATGTATGCTTAAATAAAACCCAAGACATACGAGGATATTATGGCTAGCGGGCTGTGCGTAATGTCTTGGAGAGTGATGTCATGGCCTGCTCTGCAGTAACTCTACATGAAATGCTTGTTTTTCTTTTTTCACAGATGTTATTCAGCATGATCGTTTTGCTCCCGTTGTTCGCTTATTTATTTCCACAGCATTTCAACTGCTTTTTGACATTTGCCCGAATGATAGATAATGCTCTGTAAAAGATAAACAAAACTGGAACAGCTGTAACGAAAAGAAAGAGAAATGTCTTGTCTTGACTGGGACTGTTGGCTCATGTTGATACCGATGCCTTTATTCACTGTCTAATTGTACACACTACAGATGCATCGTCCGCCTCTTCTGCTATGAGCACGGGAAGTCCTCGAAGTGCTTTTCCCACCTCTTCCACCTCAGCTTCAGAACGGGTCGCCGGGAATGACAGCAGCACGCCAGGAGATGTTAGCAGTCGGAGGAAAGCCGAGGTGCTGTCTGCGGAAAACAAGCTTTCCGGCAGGGTTTGTGGAGAAAAAGGTGGCCAGCAGACCCAGCAGCAACACCAGATGACACCCTCCAAACGGCCTGTCCTCAACATCTCGCCTCCACCCGAGGACCTGTTCGATGACAGCAACATGTCCTGCCAGGATGAGCTGCTTCTCGAGTCAGAGCAGAGTAACAGCATCTGGATGGAAAACTCAGTCTCTAACTTCAGCATTGTGAGCTCCAGCTCCTACAATGACAACACTGAAGTGCCCCGCAAGGCCCGTAAGTGTACCCCCCGACAGAAGCCGGGGTCAAAGCCGGTCCCCGCTGAAGAGGCCAGCATGGATGTCTTTGATGCAGACAGTGCCAAAGGTCCACACTTTGTGCTCTCACAACTTGGCCCAGACAGCAAGACCTGTTCCAAAGCAAGGTGAGCCATTTAGTGCCATGGTTTACTTTGTACGTTTTGGTGCCTGTTTGTTGGAGATTGGTGTGAAGAACCCAAAAATGTTTAATCAAAATAAAGGAGTAGATCACTCAAAAATAAAAAATCTGGCATCATTTGCATTACTGTACTGTCATTATAGACCCAAGATCTTGGAAACCCCAAAAAATCTTCTAAGAACGTTTCGCTAATTTTCCCATTAAATTATGAAAATGTTATTTTTTACGTCCAGTTTTTTTTTATGTTTAAAAAAATACAATAATCTTGGTTATGTAAATGTTAGAGGCAACATTATGGGAATGTTCCCTTTTTATGTTATCTGAACTATTTGAAACTAATAAGCAGTGTTGGGTGAAATGCATCACTAAGAAATTTAAATTTTCCCTTGAAAATGTAAAGTAAGGGATTACTCCTAATTGTATCATTTATTTACAGTAACTTCTGATGTAATTGCATTAAACGTATAGACTGTAGAAAATTTTTATATGAAACAATAGTGGATTCATTTAATGTCTTATTTTAAAGTGTATGTTTTAATGTAACCTTCTCCCTTTGGTCAGTTTAAGAATAATTTATGCAATTTTATATTATATATTTGGAAAAATTCAAAGAGCAGTTTCATGTCTATCCTTGTATTGTTCAACTGGTGGAGGTTGATATGGGGTTTAGAAAGTAATTAGTAATAAGTTATGCAAAAGCTTTATAGAGAGAGTAATTAGTGTATCTAATTACACTGTTGAAGATATAATTAGTAGCTAGTAATGAATTACTTTTTTAGAGTAACTTACCAAACACTGCTAATAAGTAACATTTAATCCTCTGAGCCCCTTCATTTTGAATTTTGAGGCCTTTAACATATCCAAATCATGTCCATGATGTTTTTGTGTATTCACATAGCTAATGTGACAAAAGTCACCAAGTGTCATCCCATTAAGATGAAGCAAAACATTTATTTTTTTAAAATGTAGTACATTTTTTTGGCCAGTTTTGATCGAAGAGGCCCAGAAACCGTTAGATGAATGTCTAACTAAAATATTTTTTTTTAAAAAGTTCCATAAATGATGTATAAATAATGTTTTGAGCAAACGTTTTGAGAACGGTATTAAAGACCATTCAACAAACATTTAATTAACATATTGGAAGAATGTTTGTTCATACCTTTTCTAATGTTCCCATTAAGTTGTGAAAACTTCTAAACTTTAAGAATGTTCTCTGATTGTTTAAAACGTTTGTTTTTTTAAAAAGAGATGGTTTTTCATGGTTATGTGAATGTTAGAGACAACATTAAGAAATGCTCCGTTTTATAATTTTGCAAACTTTAATGAATCTTACTTTTGAATGTTCTCTGAACCATCTGAAACCAGTAAGATTTAAAAAAACATGAGTAAATGTTGACATAATTTTCATTTTTGGATGAAATAAAGGCACAAAAACCCCAATTAGCTTTCGACTGATGTTCACCAATGATCCTTGTTTCATAGCTCTGATGGACCTCAAGCACCTGGTCTCAAAGGCGGGATACTGTCTTGTCAGTATCCTCAGAAAAGTGATAGGAAAGAACTGAAGATTGTGGTGCAGCCTGAGACTCAGCATAGAGCGCGTTACCTGACCGAAGGCAGCCGTGGGTCTGTGAAAGACCGAACACAGCAGGGTTTCCCTACTATCAAGGTGGGTAACACAGACTTACAGTTACCTACAGTTGTTGTCTCTTTAGGGAAAGTTGCAACACAAATGAATGTACCTTTAAGATGAGTCTTATGAAATGGTTCTCTTCTCACTTTTCCCTATTGATATATGCATTGTTATGCTCTGTTAACCACAAGTTTCTTGATCCTCGCAGCTTGAGGGTGTGAAGGAGTCAGTGGTCCTGCAGATTTTTGTGGCCAATGATGCTGGACGTGTGAAACCCCATGGGTTCTACCAGGCTTGCAGAGTTACAGGCCGGAACACAACTGCCTGTAAGGAAGTGGACATTGAAGGCACAACTGTCATTGAAGTGCCTCTGGATCTCAGCAGCAACATGACTCTGGCGTATGTAACAATGTGTCAACTAGTAGAATTGCACCCCACTTTGAAGCTTTGAAATTGTTCATTAAACTTTAAACTTAATATTCAAAAAGAACAATCCCCAGTCTTCTAATCCAGAGGCTGTATTGATCAAATGTGTTTGGAAGTATTGTTATTGATGATGACCAGCTGACAGTCGGGTGTCTTTACAGTGTAGATTGTGTGGGGATCCTGAAGCTCAGGAATGCCGATGTGGAGGCCCGTATTGGGGTGGCTGGATCTAAGAAGAAGAGTACCCGTGCCAGACTGGTGTTTCGAGTCAACATCCCACGCCCCGATGGCTCTGTGCTCACGTTACAGACCTCGTCGTCTCCCATACTGTGCAGTGAGTGGCTTTGGGTTATTCATAGCATCTCCCTGCTGGCGAGCCCAGCTGGTGCTCTCATCACATAGGAGAGGTAGGGATTAGACGGGGGGATAATGAATGTTTATATTATTAAAGCCATAGAGCCAAAAAAAAAGGAGAGAGAATGAGTATTAGGCAGAACATCAGGTGCTTACTGTGATGAATTGTACTAAAATTGAATTTCTGTGTCGCCAGCAAATATTCCAGGTTGATTACAACTTAAGTTCTACTGACACCATCTGTAGCATTCTGTCAATTACCACAGAAAATGGTTTTGATTTAATCCTCATTGTGTTAGTAAGGACAGAAAAGACATTTGCTAGGGTTGTTGTTCATTACATTTACATTTACTTTTATGCATTTGGCAGACGCTTTTATCCAAAGCGACTTACATTGCATTTCAAGGTACACATTTTTTCTTATCAGTTCTTATTATCATTAAGTGCAATCATTTCTTTTTAACAATGGTTCTTTTTAAGAGGTGTTGTTGCATTGACACAATTTTAAAAAAATGTCGTGAAATGCTAAAAAAACAGTTAACACTGAAGTAGACAATATAATAGTGCACATGTGGAATACTTGCAGTTTATTTGATTATCATGTAATGAGAATTATTATGTAAAAAAATAGTTTTTGCTTAAAACGAGCAAAATGATCTGCCGATGGGGTAAGAAAATTCAGTTTGAATTAAAGTTATTATTCTTACCCCATCGGCAGATCATTTTGCTTGTTTTAAGCAAAAACTCACTTCATTTAGATTTTCCCCCGCAGAAAACAAGACATATCTTATGGCATTTTACTACTTTAGTAAATGCATCTTGATTTAAGAATTTTTTGATATTTGGACCGGAAACAAGACAAAAATACTAAGTGAGAAAATAATTTTTTGCAGTGTTGACAAGATGTATTTCGCTTATAATTTAACTCTTAAGAAGCAACTGTACCTCCTTGCCTGCTTTGTGGGCAAATGCACTTCTGGTTATGCATTACCAGCATATAATCTGTGTCCATTCCTGGTTTCCTTGTGTGGATATACAAAGTAAAAGTCTGCAGGTTTTCCGCTAGTCACAGGCTGATTTTGCTGTATGTATTTGTTGACCCACATGTAATGTCAGATGTGCAGAAACAACATTTTTAGTCATGGTTTGCTGCACAGAAATATTGTTACCTAGCTGTGTATCCTAATGGATTTTTTCTCTCTTTCTCCGATTGGTTCTGTTTTTATAGCCCAGCCTGCAGGAGTACCTGAGATTCTCAAGAAGAGTTTACACAGTTGTTCTGTTAAAGGGGGAAATGAAGTCTTTATTATCGGAAAAAACTTTCTCAAAGGAACCAAGGTCATATTTCAGGGGAATGCTTCAGGTATCCTTACATGTTCAAGGTGTCATAGTCTTTTCTGTGCAGCTTTTCCCGCATAACACTTGCACTGTTTAACCTCTGCCTGTTTGATTGTAGCAGATGATAAGTCCTGGAAGGCAGAGGCTGACATTGACATGGAGTTTTTCCATCAGGTAAGCCATAGCATCTGCTGTGTCTATTATTTGACTGTGTGGGATGATCAAGCACTGCAAAAATAGAGGCAGCTTTGCACAGGTCACAGACATCAGTGTCCCCTATTGTTGCCTGACATGAATATGGAAAGAATGGCAGATTGATGACCTAAATACACAAACAGTACGCAATAAACTTTTTATTTCTTTTTGAGCTGTTTTTACAGTGACTTGTCCTGAAATGTCAGAAGTGATTTTAGTCATTTTCAATGTTTTTTTTTTAAACTTTATGTGCTGCCACAGCAAACTATATTATACTAATGCAAACATTGCAAAGGGACCATCATTTACACAAATGTAGCCAAAAATGGCTTTGAGGAGTAAATAAATCTGGCCAGTGTTAAAATTGCAACAAAATGCATGGTCAGAAATCCCATTTTATTTCAGGTGATTTGAGTGAAATATATAAAATAGTCTGCTAGTCTTCCAACACTTTTTTGAAGACTTTTCATATATTTGACACCACCATAATGTTGTGATTAAAAAAGACGTTATCTTTTAATCTTTGACTTTCTCCCCTTTTAGAATCACATTATTGTCAAAGTTCCTCCATATCAGAATCCAGCTATCACATCTCCTGTATCTGTTGGTATCTATGTTGTTACAAATGCCGGACGATCCCATGATGTTCAACCATTTACGTACACTCCAGAGCCAGGTCAGTTTAATCTCCACCCCCGTTTCCCAACCCCGTTCCTGGAGGCACACCAACAGAACACATTTTGGGCGTCTCCCTTATCTGACCCATCCAAATGAGGTCTTGGAGTCTCTATGAGCTGATGAGTTGAATCAGTTGTAATTGAATTGGAACAGTTTGAAAATGTGTACTGTTGGTGTGCTTCCAGGAACAGGGTTGGGAAACACTGTGCTAGAACGGTTTACCAATTAGAAAAATCACTAATTTTGTATAAATTTTTTCAGCTGTTGATTCCTCTGTGAAAAAGGAAGTCTTGCCTCCAGTGACACCTTGTTGTTTTGAACAAATAAAAGGTAAGCAAACATCTATGTGACAATTAGCATAACGTGATATTGCGCTATGAGTGCCAGGGTATTTCCTGAAATGGAAGAGTCATTGGCCTTCTGTCTGTTGTTTCATACAGTAATCGATACTGCCTTGATGACGCCGGTTTTGCCTCTTGTTAAACGAGAAGAGGCCACACCAATGGAGGTCTCTAGTAATCCCTCGGCCTTCAAGGTTTGTATAAATCATAAACAGAAATCACCACAATAAATCAGCATCAAGCATTTCCGTATTTGATAAATGCCTATGTTAAACCCAACAGACCTCTGAAGTCATCAATTCAGCCCAGCAAGCCTTAGACATGAGTACTGAGATCTCCACCAATAACTGCAAATTTTCCAGTCCGCTGGCACACCAAACAAGAGAACAGGATCAATCTCCGAATTCTGTCTTTTCTAACAAGGAACCATTCAGCACCATCCAGGAACATAATCTTGCATCCAGCGGCTCTTTCCACGTGCCTAATAAATCTCTTCTTCCGCAAGGAGTTCAGCCATTCCTCTTGGAACACAGAGACAGTCTTGGACAGGAGAGATCAGGCAACAGTGGCGGATCAGTGGTGGGTCTGTCCCAGATAGATGACAACCCGCAGCAACAGCTCTCCCTTCTACCTCCAGATGAGGTGGCACAACTAGAGCAGGCTGTGCGGCAGCTGCAAGCAAAGGGATTCTGCAACATCCAACTCCAGAATGAGAATTCAATGTCAAAGCAAAGACAACATCAACTTCAACAGCAGCAACAACAAATCCAACAACAGCAGCAGCAAATCCAACAACAACAGCAGCAAATTCAGCAACAGCAGCAGCACATCCAGCAACAAGAGCAGCAAATCCAGCTGCAGCAGCAGCAACACCAGCAGCAGCAAACTCTGGAGAACCTACAACATCAGCTTTTTCAGCCCCAGGTTCAGATTCATTGTAGTTCGGAGCAACAGAGCTCTTCCCAGGGAATCGTGCAGAATGGAAATTCCCTCTTCCAGCAAACCCCATCACAACAACAGCAGCAGCAAGCAACCTTGTTTCAACAAGCGACTGGCTTTCTTCAGCAGCAACCCAGTCATTCCTCACCTTCCCTGTTTCACAATCCGACGGCCATGACTGAAGCCCAAAGCCCACAGGAGGCTCTTTTCCACACACAGAAGACCTCACCCAACCAGGATCAGGTCCAAGCTTCCCTTTTCCAAAGCAATCTCAATGTTCTCAGTGGGTCCAACATGTCTGTAGAAGCTCAGTCCTCTGCAACCAGTATGTTTCTTTCCCAGAATGCTGTACCAGGTCAACTTACTGTTAATGCCAGCCAGCCACAGCAACTGGCTTTCCTCACTTCTATGCAGGGGACTCTCGAGGCCCCATCTGTATTTCAGACTCCAACCCAACTGTCCCCCATTCAGCAAGGCACTCCGATGGAGCAGCAGCAGTCACCACAGCATGCCCAACCTGGCTCTATGTTCCAGAGTATCTCCCAATCACCAAGCAAACTCTCTCCTGGTCAGCAACAGCAGGCTGGTCTACTTCTTGGGTCCTTAAATTCTCCAGTAACACAAGAGCAAACTTCAAATATGTTATTCAGTGGACAAGTTCAGATTGGATCGATGAACAACAGCAGCCTAGCTTCTCCAGAACAACAGAACACTTCCCTTCCCTTCTCTCAGGCCGGCATGGTTACAGTCAGGCAGCAGGAGTCATCTAAACCCATGACATTTCAGGATCAGACTACTATGGTGGTCAACCCGTCCTCGAATAAGCCAATTTTCCAAGACCAGCAACCAATGCAGTTGGCACCAAGTTCTGGTACAGGCCCTTCACAGTCTGTAAACCTCTTCATGGCCCAGTCCAACATGCAAGGGGGGATGGCTTCTCAAGAAACCCTTTTTGCACCACAGAGTGATGTAACTGGAATTCAAACCAGCACTTCCTCTCCAGTACAACAGCCTGGTCAACTCTTTCAGACTACAATGGGTGGAAACCTCAACCAGCCCAACCGGAATCAGCAGCCCGACCTCTTCCTTTTTGAGATCCAGAATGGTTAGGCAGTGTTCTTAAACATCCTTTAGACTTGTTTGTCTCGTAATTCAGAGTTGTAACTTGTTCTAATGATTTCTTTCCTGCAGAGTGCCGTCAGCTAATGAACAGCCCAGGATCTACACTATCTGATCAGATCATTGCCATCAGTCAGTCTGGACAGAGACAGCAAGAGAGTGAGGGACAAATCCAGTCTTTACTTGGGCAGTCTATGCCAGACCCTGGAAATGTGCCGAGCACCTTGACAACCTCTCAGAACATGGAGAAGATTGACGATCTTCTGGTGAGCCTTCAGGAGCAAGGCAATAACATTTCCCACTCCTACTAGGGTCTTCAAGGATAAGCTGGCCGATATCTCCATTCCATATATGATTGTTGATATTTCTTGCACACATATTGGATATTTTGGTATCCTTTATTTTGGATATTGCAAAAATATTGGATTGGAGATACTTTGATCATACCCCTTATAGCAAGAGTAGGCCATTAACTTTTATTTCATTCTACACATTGACACTGAGACAGTAGAGTCGCCTGTTGAAAGATTTGGCCAAATCTCTTGAATAATCACAACTAAAACCATGGTATACATATTCTGACCTGAAATTCTTAGGCAAAATGGCAGAACCCTCTGGAGAACCTCAAGGCATCCTTAAAGAAGGGCAGTTTTCCATGGATCTTACAAAATGCAACCCATATGATGCAGCATTATAAAGTCCGTCATTGGTTCTGCAGCAACCCGATCATAAATTAGGGCTTCAAGGCAGTTATTGAAGTTCCTTGAGTACACAATAGGATATTTGAGGCACCTGGAAACCTAGAGAGTCTCAAAAGGGTTTTGTTGGTGTGGCAGTCTAAGGAACTAAAAGGGTGCCTTGAGTATCTCTTTATTTTTACAGTGACGGAGAGAGCATTTTATGAAGATCAAGACACATGAGATGTCTGTTTTTAGCTGTAAACTAAACAAATAATCAAGAATGCCTGATTCCTTTTTCTCTGACACACTTGAGTATAAGCTATTTTTCTTTTGGAAAAATCTTTTTAGTCAAATGGGAAAATAAATTGTGTAGAATATACAGATGTACATTCACTTAGAATATAAGTGAGAAAACAAATGTGTTTTGGCATTTTCCTTCTAGCACTTTATGCATGTTTTCAGTGTGGTTAGTTATTCCTGACTCATTGACATTTCATCAAGCTTTCTATCTCAAACCAACCATGTTTACTGAATACATAATTCTACTGTCTTTCATCTCTGTGTTTTTTAGACTAATCCGTATAGTACTAGCAATTAGAAATGCACATTCCTGGTTAAAAATCAAACAAGTAGTTATCAGTAATCTAAAAAAAAACAAAGCTTCTGATATTTATTTTTGATTTTGGTTTACACAAGTCATTTCTTGCCATCATAGTTCGATTGGTATCCATGTTTTGCATGTCTGAGTGTCCTATATATATGTGTGTGTATGTGTGACATATTTTCTGATTATACCTCAGTAAAAGTTTGTCATTATTAAATTTATTCTTATAATGATTCTAAAATATTGACAGTTGATGCTCAAATCATTTTGTGTCATCGTGGTAGGTTATTTTATTTAGTTTACCAGTGTCTGGTACGCTGGAACAGGGCTGATTGCATTTTTTTGGGGGCAAATTAGAAGGCAGTGTCCAACCAGTATTATCGACAAGTTCTCTGAATATACAGTAAATACAAACGCTATAAATGCTGGGTAAGCAACCTTTTATCTTTTGTAGCAGAAATCGTTTTTATCAATCACTTCTACTTAAATCCTAAAATGTTATAGCCGTCGGCATGTCAAAACCAATATTTTATCGAAAATTGGTAAATTTTGTGGCTCAGTTGGTTCAATGTTTGTGTATTCGGTTATGAAGTGAGTTTGTTTTGAATGTAGAGAAACATTATGAGCTATATATTTCTGGTAATATCAAGCTCATGTATGTGTTCTAGTGTCAGACATAATGTAAAGCTGCCAAACTAGTTTGTGTGCTTAATATTAGGCTGATGTGACATTAGTTGGCAGATTGTTTTGTTGTTAGCATGAGGGTGAAAATATATACATTATGAGGGAGCTGTTCTCTGTAATGTTACAGAAATGGCTCATTTGAGCCTGCTATGTTTGGTATTAAATGTCAATTTTTTTTTGACTATTTTCTTTTCTCAGAAATTTGGGTGATTCTATGCCTACTTTTTAGTACGATTTGATCTTTTTTTTTCCTTTTTTTGGGGGGAGAAGTTTTGCTTGAGGGGTGCTTTTTTATATCTCTGCATGGGAAAGAACTGTGAATGGGAACTGGTAAAAAGTCATCATGTCTGTACAATACTAATTGTAATATTTTTCCATAATCAATATTTATGTGAATATTTACTTTTTCACCCTACCTCTTTTTAGAAAGTATTTATTTTTGTGTCTCAAGAATTTTCACAATTAGAATCAATGTCTATTATATTTCAATTAGAATGCATAATTATAACATATTTCATATGTAGCTTTTGTTTCTTTTATGTCAAATCTTTTAAAGAAAAAAAATGTGTGTGTGTGTTTTTGTGTGTATCCCATATACTATTGTAACTTCATGTTTAGGCTATAGAGACTTTGTTGAGAATCATTATTATAATGCACAGCGATTCGGTTGTACATTCCTGTACTTTCACTATTGCAAAATGATCATGGTTCTCAACTCACCTGTATTTTTATTTAAATATAACTGAATTCCTATAATGATTTCATCAATCTTTTGGGAAATATAAGCCATATAAACAAACATTGCCCCTAAAAATTCTATATTGTATGATTCTTGGGACCAATTATGAATTATTTATAGTTCAATTTAGTAAACTAATCATCTGTTTTGGGTGCAATAACATTTATAATTTAAAAGTAAATATTTATAAATTAAAAGAAATTCAACAAAATGTAATAGGAACACAAGTGTGTAAGTGTTTTTCTTTAAAATATAATAAAAGTCAGTTCAATATTGCAAGTGAGGCTTTGCATATCACATTTTTTTTCATTTATTTATATTCTGACACATTCTTCCTACTCATCCCAGTCAATAAATGAATACCAAACAATGTGCCTCTAAATGGACTAAAACCAATACATTTTTTAATTGGTTGCATGACATGGTAAATATACAGCAATTAGTCGTGCCTTCTGATTTAAAAGCAGATCATTTCCTGGCCATTGCCTATTTTGACTGGTCATGAAACGACACCCCTTTAAAATTTGTTCCACAATGGATACGTAGGCTATGTTGTATGTTTCACTTTAAAGGTGCAGTAAGCAATTTCTGAGAACTATTGTTGAACACTGATGATATTTGAAATCAACCCAAACAAACATGCCCCTCCCTTCATTGCTCCGCCCCCTAAATGCACAAACATGCATTGCAAGAGTCGATGTCTCTTTATCATAGCTGAAGCGAAGCAAAATAAAGCTTTGTAAAAAGTAAATCGAAGATGAGTAAATACAAGCAGTGAGTGGACACACCCCCTGCTGCTGATTGGCTCACTCTTCTCCCCATCATGAGTGGACACCTGCCCCTTACTGCTGATTGGCTCACTCTCTCTCCTCCCCCATAATGAGTGGACACGCCCACAACCGTTGGCCAATTGAACTACAAGTGTGTTCAGCTGCTCGGTCTGAACCATTTTTAACAGCGTTTCTCAGGAATTGCTTACTGCACCTTTAAATTGACTAGATCAAGAATAAGCAATATCATTCACAAAAAAACACAATTATTTTATTTAATATATATGCTTCTTTTTAAATTTTTGTTTAAACATATGCAGTTAGACTGAGTGCATATTCAGTTGGAATTTATTCTTTATTCTTTGTTACGGTTCTGCTGCTTATTAATGTATGAGAATTCCTAATGTGCCATAAAGAATGTCAATATTATGTCAGTCTTATGGCAATATACTTTTATGTGTCAGTTTGCTCTATTGTGTTGTCTGATTTGGAAGTTTCTGTTGTGATGATAACATATTACTTCTGACATAATTGTGACACTTAAGGCTACAAAAAAAAAAAAATCATATAGAAGCATTTGTGCTTTTGTTGGGGCATTTTTACTCTTGCAGCTATTTTCCCGTAAATGTTATGCGGCTATGTATCAATAAAAATAGGTTAAATAAAAGTAATTACAGAATTGTGCTCTTGTTGTCAATCATTTATTTGGTTCTGAAAATCAATACTACCTTCCTGCAAGAGTCAGAGACTGCAGTTTCAGGACCGCATTTCTAGGACCCTAGTTTTGTTGTGACATCTACACCAATTCTACTCCATCAGAGACCTGAATTAAAACTCAAACAAACAGATCATGCAAAGACTCGACCCACGGAAAGGATTCAATTTTATTTTATTTCCACCTGCATGTTAAAGTGGCTGTGATCGGCCTAAAAGGAAAACAAGATTATTTAAATTGAAGTTAGGATTAAATAACTAATACTAATAACTAATAATAATTACAGTAGTAATACTTTATTATTTTTATTATTCATATTTCCTGTGTTTGCAATGAAAGAGAACTGCAGTAAGGTTTTCTGAGCAATAGAGGTCACTGCTCTCAGCCAACAGATTCTGCTTCTTCATTGCACTTCATTCAGTCACCTAAAAATGACTAGACAAGACAGACTAGACCACGTTTAAAACGTGGTATAACTACGGTTCTCTTACGAGAGTATCTCTCGTACTGCGTAATAGCTTACGCTATGGGGAAAACCTCTTTTCCATGAGATATTGAAGCCAAAAATTATCCTTAATTTTTTATTCATGTAAAACGCTTTGCAGCAGCAAGCAGACATAGGCGGGACAGCTCGCGCGCCTATTGGCTGCTCTTGTGGCAAATGCAGCAGCCTATCGAGAGAGACTCTGCGTGACGTAATGACCAATGGGGGCAATTCGCGCCCATATCGTCACGTCCCGCCAGAAAGGGCGTGGTCTCGCTCTATAAATAAGCTCGGTAGGCTGGTACAAGCTGATTTTCATCTCTTCAGCGAAGCACACGCATCGCTGGATCCGGAGTGAGAAGCCGCGCCGTCGACGCAAGCTTTTCAGCGGGACGAGCTTCTGGAGTCGCTGGCCTCGCCGCCTTCAACTGCCGTACCTGCTGCGCTTTCCGGCGTTCTGTATCCTTTATATCCTTACTCTGCTGAGAGTGTTAGCTTGCTTACGTGACGCGACTTACACTTCTCATCACAAAAAGAGCTGCGTCTTTTTAAAGATGCCATCCTGTGGCTCGTGCCGCGCCCCACTCAGCGACGGGGACCGTCATGTCATCTGCGTGTCCTGCCTGGGTGAGGATCACGCGATTATCGCGCTCGCTGACGGCGGATGCCCTCATTGCGAGTTTTTGCCTATGGTGACTCTGAGGACTCGCCTGGCGTCATTCTCCAAGCCTTCACCACACCCCGCCGTGGCGCCGTGCCGCAAGACCCGAGCTCTCTCCAGCCCGCCAAAGCTCGCCGGTTCGCCCGCCAGCTTCGCCGTCTTCGCTCGAGTCGCTTACTGACGGACAACGGGCGCCGTCTGCCGCCGCGTCCGTCCACGAGTTCGACGAACCCACCGAGGCGTGTTCTCTTCTGGCATCTGATAGCGAGGATTGGGCGAGCTCCGTGGACCTCCCCTCCGCTAGCGTTTCCCGCCAAACCACTGGGAAGAGAGCCGGCATTGAGACTGAGCTGATGCGTCTGCTCTCTCAAGCCGTGGAAAGCATCGGCCTCGACTGGGAGGCGCCCGCGCAACCGCCGCGCAACAGACTGGACGGACGCTTTCTCGGAAAAGACGAAGCTCCGTCAAAGTCAAGGCCCGCGCCCTTCCTCCCTGAATTACACGAGGAAGTGACTAAGTCGTGGAACGCCCCCTTCTCCGCCAGGCTGCGTACCTCTGCCTCTGCTGCATTCTCCACGGTGGATGGTGCGAAGGACAGAGGGTACCTCTCCGTTCCTCCTGTGTTCCTCAGCGCTGCACACTATGGCTATCCTGCAGATCTTCCAGGCCGACCTTCTCCTTAAACTGGACGAGGAAGGACCCGAAGCGATCTGCGTGGCGGACCTGAGAAGCGCTACAGACCTCGCTCTACGCGCTGCTAAAGCCGCTGCACAGGCCATAGGACGGGATATGGCCTCTCTCACCGTGGCTGAGAGACACTTATGGCTAAAGCTGTCCGAGATGACGGAAGCCTGAGCGCTCTGTGTTCCTCGACGCGCCCATTTCGCCAGCGGGCCTCTTCGGATCTGCCGTCAAGGATTTCGCGGACAGATTCGTGAAGGTGCAGAAGACTTCGCAGGCTATGAAGCACTTCCTTCCGAAGCGCTCGAGCTCCGCTGCAGGCCGCTCAAAACAGCCGTCTGCTCGCAGCTCTCAGCCGCAACCTGCACCGCCCGCCGCCGCCGCTTCACAGCACCGCCACGCCCGAGACCAGAGACCGCGCTCTCGCTCTGCTGGACGCCGCCCCCCTCAGCGCGGGCCCCGGCCGAGGATTGAGATCAAGCCCGAGGCCTCAAAGCCTTCCTAGCCACTCTAGGAAAGCGACGGTGTTCAGATCCCGCTGCGGCCGGATTTCCACCAAAACTTCTCGCTCGGTCAGTTCCAAGCATTGTGACTGTCCCAGTGTATTTCGCAGTGAGCCAGCCGGTGTCTCAGCCCGTTTGCCTGCGCACAAAAGCCGTTTTTACGGCTACCCAGATAAATCCAACAAAGAGTGCATTTTCTGGTGTTCCGGCCACGGCCGATGGTGTTATGAGTGTTGTAAGAATGCCCACGCCCCAGTGCCCATTCCCACACCCAGACACGGCCCGCCACAGTGCAGGGCTAGCACAAATAAAATCGATTCAGGTCGATTGTGCAGACAATGTAGTGAACGCGCCCATGTCACAATGCCCGCTTACACTGCACGCTGCGTGTCCCTTGGTTTCTGTAAAAACGAAACCAACACACATTCAGTCGGCTCTAACCGACAGTGTTTTCAGTGTAGTAAATGTGCCCGCAGTTCCGCGCCCACATTCTCTCACAGACACACCGAATCCTACGGGATCCGCCCCGCTCACTTTCTCTGCACAATCTGCCATAGAGAAGCTGAGCGCGGCCAGGCTGCCCGCTGTGATCAGCGCGCCCCCCGCCTCGAACGCTGTAAACACGGTGTTGTGTTCCCAGTATACCAGGGCTCTCGAGCTGCCGTTTTGCCGCGGCCAGAGCCCGGATTTCATTCTGCCTCTAGCTATTCACGCAGATGCGTGGTCAAAGCTTCCCGGGGTATCAGAATGGGTGCTGAACACTATAAAGAGAGGCTATTCGCTACAATTCGCTCGACGCCCTCGCCGTTATACGGCGGGTGTCGAAACTACGGTGAAAAACGAAGTGTCTCATCTACTTCGTGCCGAGATAGCGAAACTACTGAGCAAAGGGGCTTTAGAACCTTTATCTCAGACTCAGAGCGAAGGGGGCCTATACAGCAGATATTTTCTGGTACCAAAAAAGATGGGGGTCTCAGACCCATTTTAGATCTGCGACAGCTGAACAGAGCGCTTGTGAAGCGCCAGTTCAGAATGCTTACGACCAGGAAAATCCTCGCGCAAGTGCGCCATGGGGACTGGTTTATGTCAATAGATCTGAAAGACGCCTATTTCCAAATACAAATAGCGTCCCATCACAGGCGATTCTTGAGATTCGCCTTCGAGGGCCAGGCATATCAATACACAGTCCTGCCGTTCGGCCTGTCTCTAGCACCTCGTACATTCACGAAGTGCATGGACGCGGCGCTCGCACCCCTGAGACTTCAGGGCATGCGATTCCTAAACTAATAGGACGATTGGCTGATTCTAGCTCGATCACGATCGGAGTTCATAGAACACAGGGCCGCATTACTATTACTCGAGCACCTCGAGGAGCTGGGCCTCACAGTCAATTGGGCGAAAAGCTCACTGTCTCCCAGTCAGAAAATTTACTTTCTGGGAATAGTGTTAGACTCGCTATCCATGACGGCACGCCTGTCACCGGAGCGCGGACTAAATATTCAGCACGTCGCGAAATCCTTCCGCCACGGCTCGATAGTTCCGCTCAAAAGGTTTCAGAAAATGCTGGGTCTAATGGCCTCAGCAGCCTCTGTACTCCAGTTGGGCTTGCTTCGCATGCGCCCACTGCAGATGTGGCTGAAAGCGTGGGTTCCACCCAGGTTATGCACAGCGGGTCTGTTTTGCCTCAGGGTCGACCTACAGTGCGTTTCAGCTCTGGAACCTTGGAAAATAACCGACTGGTATCAGTGAGGTGTGAGTCTGGGGACCGTTTCGAGTGTGAAGGTGGTGTCTACGGACGCCTCCACCTCGGGGTGGGGAGCGCTGCTCGAGGGCAGACCGCTAGCTGGCCTGTGGTCAGAACGGGAAAAGCTCCTTCACATAAACTGCTTGGAAATGATAGCAGTCGACAAAGCGCTACGGCACTTCTGTCCCCAGGTAACAGGCCACCACGTCTTGGTCCGGTCGGACAACATGTCAGTGGTGGCATACATAAATCGCCAGGGCGGCGTCAGGTCATGAAACCTTCACAGGCTGACGGAACGCCTCCTGGTCTGGGCTCAGCACAACCTGCTCTCACTAAGAGCAGCGCACGTGCCTGGTCACCTGAATGTGGGACCAGACAGACTGTCCAGAAACAATGTCCCAGCAGGGGAATGGTCGCTGCACCCGCAGACGGTCCAGCTGCTGTGGAAAACGTTCGGCAGAGCACAGGTGGACCTATTCGCATCCCACGAAAACGCTCATTGCCCGAAGTTTTTCTCGAAAAGCAAGGACGCGTTAGCTCATGTTTGGCCCCGCTGTCCCTTATATGCTTTTCCTCATGTGTCTCGCTCCTGCCTCAAGTGTTGGAACGAATCAGGGAAAACAGATGCCCAGTGCTGCTCGTAGCTCCGCTCTGGACGAACCAGACGTGGTTCCCTGCCCTGATGCAGCTGACCAGCACTGCCCCATGGCCTGTACCATTGAGGAGAGACCTCCTCTCTCAGGTGGAGGGCTCGATTTGGCATCCTCGCCCGGAGCTGTGGTCCCTGCACGCATGGGCCATCAACGGGTACCCGCTAGCCTCCCAGAGGGAGTGTTAAACACGATCGCGCAGGCTAGAGCGCCGTCTACCAGGCGGCTCTACTCCTCGAAATGGTCTGTGTTCTCTGCGTGGTGTCAACCCCAGAGCTTTTCACCTGTGGACTGCGGGGTTTCGGAAGTGCTTTCCTTCCTTCAAGAGCTACTGGATAAGGGCAGGACCCCATCCACGCTCAAAGTATACGTGGCGGCCATAGCAACGTTTGCAAAACAGGTGTCTGGCCAGTCGCTGGGGAAGAACGACTTAGTCGTGGGTTTCCTTAGGGGAGCTCGGAGGCTAAACCCTCCCAGGCCCCCTTCAGTCCCGACGTGGGACCTTTCCACGGTCCTGGAGGCCATAAGAGGCGCCCCGTTCGAGCCAATCCAGCTGTCGGACATGAAACACCTGTCGTTCAAAACAGTGTTTCTCACGGCTCTCGCTTCAGTGAAGCGCATAGGGGACTTGCAGGCGCTTTCAGTAAGCGCGTCATGTATGGAGTTTGGGCCTAATGACTCGAAAGTCATTCTCAAACCTAAGCACGGGTATGTGCCGAAATCCCTCAATACACCGTTTAGGGCCCAGGTAATTTCCCTGTCTGCCCTTCCGGTTCTCAATGAGGAGAAAGACGCGAGTCTCCTTTGCCCCGTCAGGGCATTAAGAGCTTATGTGTCGCGCTCGTCTGGTTTCAGACAGACTGAGCAGCTTTTCGTTTTGTTTGGCGGGCGTTCCAAGGGACTTGCTGCCTCAAAACAGAGCCTATCCAAATGGACAGTGGATGCCATTGCGCTCGCTTACACTGCAAAGGGCCTGCAGTGCCCCTTGGGTGTCAGAGGGCATGGTCTAGCGGGGTTACCCTGCAAGATATCTGTACGGCCGCGGGCTGGGCCTCGCCATCTACATTTATAAAATACTATAACCTGGAGGTACCCGCCTTACAAGCTAAGCTTTTGGCGGTCTAGAATTCAGTGCTATCTGCCCCGCTGTGCGGCCCAGATACTGAGTTTACTGCAGCCCCATGAGTATTGATACACGTATGGCCACCCAGATCAGGCTGAAAGCTTTCACCCTGGCTGCGCGTTTAATTGTCATATGATTAGCCCCTCTGGGTGCTATTTTATTAGGAATGACGCTTCCAGCCTCTCTTCCTCCACTCTATGCGAGTTTATGGTGATTATGCACTATATGAGCCCCCGGGCTTCGGCCCCGGGGACTTTGGTGTTGGATCCCTGTACGCACGGCGTGTTGCATTGTGTTCCCCATAGCGTAAGCTATTACGCAGTACGAGAGATACTCTCGTAAGAGAACGTACTCGGTTACTAACGTAACCTCGGTTCTCTCTAGAGAGGGAACGAGTACTGCGTATCTTGCCGTGCTTGGAATACGCTCTGGTTCGCTTCGGCGATGAAAACCAGCTTGTACCAGCCTACAGAGCTTATTTATAGAGCGAGACCACGCCCTTTCTGGCGGGACGTGACGATATGGGCACGAATTGCCCCCATTGGTCATTACGTCACGCAGAGTCTCTCTCGATAGGCTGCTGCATTTGCCGCAAGAGCAGCCAATAGGTGCGCAAGCTTACCCGCCTATGTCTGCTTGCTGCTGCAAAGCGTTTTACATTAATAAAAAATTAAGGATAATTTTTGGCTTCAATATCTCGTGGAAAAGAGGTTTTCCCCATAGCGTAAGCTATTACGCAGTGCTCGTTCCCTCTCTAGAGAGAACCGAGGTTACGTTAGTAACCGAGTACGTTTTATCAGTCAAATACGGCACAAGTTAGTAAATAAAAAAGAAACAACAACAGCGTGTCTTTAAAAACACTCTTTTGTGCAAAACTACTTTCTTTCCTCCATGGATTCAAATAAAGCAACAAGCCCCAAGAAGCAGCGGGCTGCGTCCGAAAACTGAAAAATGCTGGCTTCGGAGGACAAATTTTTTGGACAAAAGTTTTGATAAACGTTTTCCACTTACGATGTCATTTCTAGCGATAAATTTCTACTGTAGTCATTAAAATTAAATATTCACTTAGTTTTCACTAAAGCTCTCTCTCTATTTTGCTGTAGATCATTAAACAGTTACGCTGCCTAAGAAGTCTGTCTGAAATCAGTTTCGTGAGGTACCTTCGTGCGCAGATGCTGCCTGCAAAGTCACTGCCTAAAAGAGGCAACGAGGCAAGTCAACAAGTCAGCTTGCCAACGTTTTCAGACGCAGCCGTAGTAATTTACAAATTTAAAACAGCTAAGCGGCGTTGTTTGCATTATTACCGCATTACCACCTCGGTTGTGCATTGTTTTTCTAATAATTCAACGGCCTGTCGTTTTCCACTTTTTAAAACAGTTTCGCTTACATTTTTATATACGCTTACATATATATATATATATATATATATATATATATATTGTAAGAAAAAATTGTGTGTATATATATATATATATAAATATACATACATATATTATATATATAATGTGTATATATATATTAATAATATATATATATATATAATAATATATATATATATAATATATATATATATAATATATATATAAAATATTTTTTTTGTTAGATACGATTAATCGATTTGACAGCACTAATGATATATTAACACTACTTCAAAAGAGATCTATGCGTATCTGTAGGCCTATATTTTTAATTCACATAATTAAATATTAACAGGTTAAATACTGATACATTTCACAAATTTAAATCACAATAATAGGAGGGTTAATTTGTGCCTCAAATTTAATGGGTGAAATAGTAGAATTACAAGAACTGATGCAACATGACAGAAAATTTCATAAGTAGAAGTGACCATGCGGAAAAAGAAAAAGCATAGGCTAATACAACTGGGTCTTCAAATATTATGGGTCTTCAAATATTATTAAGGATATATATATATATATATATATATATATATATATATATATATATATATGTGTGTGTGTGTGTGTGTGTGTTTGTTTTATTATTATAATTTTTTGTATATATTTATTTATATTTTACAGTTTCATAATTTAACAATTAACCACCATTTAACCATTAGTTTGTGTAATATTGTGTTATTCGTTTTAATATTATTATTAATTAACTTCTCTTGGTGTTGTTAATGTTAACATGCAAATATTTATAAAAATAAATAATTAGAAGAGAAAGTGACTGATGCAACCCCAAGCAACGGTACTTTTACACTGAAATGTGGTAGGATATTAGCTAGTGTATAGAGTGCCGAAGTGATGACGTCACTTTGTAGGACAACTCGGAAGCTAGCGGCGCATGGGTTCCCTCGACCGAAAACCTATGCATTTTCCCCATAGACTTTTGGAAAATCGCAAAAAATAAGATCTGTGTTTAACAAAGAGTTGTGACCCTTTCACGTTTTGTCTATCAAGATCATCTTTACAAGTTAATCCAAAATTTATACATTTTGAAGCTTATATAAAGTTTAAAAAAAACACAAGCAGACACAATAAAGTTTAAAAAAACACAAGCAGGTTATAACTGTGTGTTCTATGTCATAGATCAAAACTTGAAAATATTTAGAGGCTTTGTTCACCACAGACCTTATTTCAGGCGATTTAGCAAAAATCCCATAGACTTTAGAGCGAGGGAACCGGGAGGGCTAAAATGCTAACTCACTTCCGCATTTTGGCCTACAGAGTGACGTCGTAACTTCGGCACTCTATTGCTGCTGTGTTGTATATCTGGCTACCGCTGTGTGTGTGTTTGTGCTTGGCGGAAGATCGCGGAGAAGAAGATGGCAGACGGAGCTGTCGTGGATGGAGACAAACTCAGCAAAAAGTAACGTTACATACATATTTATACTAGCATTACAGCGATTATGCTTATCCTGTACGAAACGCTAAACATACGTTTTCTTGTGTGGATTGTATGGCTTAGCGTGACTTTCACTGCTGTGAGATTCGGGTTAAACGCATGTTGGGCAACGTGGTTAGATCCGCGTGAACGCGATTGACTGACAAGAGTTTTTTTTATTCCTATTCACCTTGTATAATGTTTGTGCCGATAATTCTCTCGCCAGCATCCTCGCGAATCTCGTTTATGCTCGTAAATCCTCAAATTGCACAGCCGGTTGCATGTATTCGTCCAAATGACAACTTCCTTCCCCATAATTCCTTAGCGGGTCAACAGAAAGCTAATGGCGTATTCGCTTATGCGAGGTCAGAATTTTCCGTTACCCAGTATTTCAAAGAACCGATTCGGCAATTATTTTACGTCGTGACTTCGTAAATATATTGTAACGTCCTGCGATTAGGCTATGAAAGTATCTTGTTTTTCGCCTTATCAGTCCAAGTATTGTCTGAATGCTTTCACTATCGGTTTTCGGGTCATGCTGAATTCGGACTAGCATGCTAGGAGATTACTCTTACAACAGAAGTAACTTAGTTTCATTATTATGCCGTTTCGAATTCAGCTAAAGAGATTCTTATTATTGAACCGATTCAAATGATTCATTGGAAATATCCCTATGGAAATATCAGACTCAAAAGAACGAGTGGTCAGCTGTTGTTCTCTCTCTCTCTCTCTCTCTCTCTCTCTCTCTCTCTCTCTCTCTCTCTCTCTCTCTCTCTCTCTCTCGTTTTAGAGTAAGTTAGCTGTTTCATCGGTCAGGACGAGAAAGTATTTCATAATCGTAGTATTATTATTCTAGAATTTCTTCACATGGTAACATTTTACAGTAAGGTTTTGTTAACATGTGTTAATAGCGTGGCCTCACAATGAAAAAAACTTCGAAAGCATTTATTACTCTTAATGTTAATAGTAACATTTACTATTAACGTTACATTATTAAATTCAAAAGTTGTATCTGTTAATAATATTTAATAGATACATACTGAGACAAATGTAAGAGTCATTGCATTAACTGATGGGACCTTATTGTAAAGTTTTTCCATCAACATTATTTAAAAAAAAAAAAAAAATGATACCATTATGCATTTATGATAGTGATAACTAATACCATAGGAGGCTGATCACCATATAATATAATTCTTGTACCATGGTACGTTTCTGTAAGGGTGGAATAAATCTGACCCTAATTTTTTTTTTTTTGTGATTCATCAAATAGGGCGTTCGCATCATGTTGACTCTGGTCAGAATATGCAGGCTGCAAGCGTTCAGGGCGCAGACGTTTGCTCTTCCCAGTTTACAAAGCCTGCCTTTGCTTATTCAAGGAAGTCGCTGGAGAAGTGGCAAAAGGTTGGTGGTCTTTCCATTTAATGCGAAAAGCGACCAACCTTTTGTCACTAAAAAATATTGCTTGTTAGAGACTTCCACAGCATGAATGTGCCAGCTGCGCAACAGCAATGCTAGTAGTGTTTCTCCGCGTGGCGTCTGAGCTTCGTTCTAACCCTATATGTCTTTAGTGAGTTGAAAAGGCGCATGAAAGCTGAGAAGAAGGCAGCTGAGAAGGAGGCCAAGGTCAAAGAACAGCAGGAACAGGAGACCAATGACAAGCCACTGCAAAATGCATTTGGGGCCGATGAGGAAACCCTGGACCCAAATGTATGTTGAGTATTGATTACGGAAGTCATACTTCTGGCACTCAAATTCAGAATCAATTGTGACTGATTTATCTTGCCTCTCTTGTTTTCAATACAGCAATACTTCAAGATCCGTTCACAAGCCATTCAAGCCTTGAAGGGAACAGCTGAAGACCCGTACCCTCACAAGTTCCATGTGGACTTGTCGCTTATGGAGTTCATTGAGCGATATAGCCACCTTCAGCCAGGGGACCACTTGACTGATGTTGTCCTCAATTTATCAGGTAAATGTTTTCTACTTGTTTTTTAAAGAGATAGTTCACCCAAAAATGATAATTTACTCACCCTCAAGCAATCCTAGGTGTATGGTACTTCCTTCTTTCAGCCAAACACAATCGGAGTTATAGAAAGAAAATATCCAAGCTTTATAATGGGAGTAAATGCTACCTTAGATTTTGATGCCCATTTTGGGCCTTCTGAAGAGAAGCGATGCGTTTTGTGAGAACAATATCCATATTTATAACTTTATAAATTATAATCACTGGCTTCTGGTAACGGCCGTACGCGAGTCTAGTTCCGGTCGGAAGAGAGACCTCTGACCCAATAGCATAAGCTTAGGTGAAAGTATACGCTTCTCGCGATTCAAACTCGGTTAATGTTAAAAATATCCTGGCTTTTCCAAGCTTTATAATGGGAGTGAATGTTACCTTTTTTAAGCCCAAAAAAGCACATCCATCTGTTTTTGTGAGAAAAAAATTGATAGTTATAACTTTAAAAACTATAATCGCTGGCTTCCGTTAACACTTGTAGCCTTCCGGTAACGGCCGTACGCGAGTCTAGTTCCGGCGGAAGAGTGACCTCTGACCCGACACATGATGTAGGTGTGGTGTAAGCTTAACCTGGGGCGACACTAAAAGATTTTTAAAATGTGAGAGACCACAAACATGACGATAAGAAATCATAAATGTAACCGTTTTATCAAGGTCTTTAGGATCACTAGAAAGTCACAGGTAGGTGTGTTTGATCAGGGTTGGAGCTAAACTCTGCAGGACAGTGGCCCTTCAGGACCGAGTTTGAGGAACCCTGGGTGTGTGAAGTGCCACGATGTGATCAGGAAAGAACAACACACACTAACGGATTCCGTTCCCAAAGAGTCCAGCCTTTGAACACAGGAAACACCGCAAAATCTCTCGCATCAAACGTGACTTTAAAGTAAACAAACATGGCAGACGACAGGCAAGAAGAAATGGTGTATAGACTGCTTTTTACAGAAAATTTGTGGGGGGAAAAAAAGAAAACATATTTAATGACGTCGTGGAGACGGTGTGAACATGAACTTTACCTGTCACAATGCGAGCTGGTGGTGAGTCTTCCGTCAGCTCGCTTTCTGAATGGATATTGTTTCGTTTCACGTGATAATCTCCAGAGCTAATTTCTGATTGTACATTTTCAACATGTTGTAGTGTGTACCCAGCATAAGGTGAGAGTAGATGAACATCAAAAAAACATTCTCATTTTAGACTTCTAATTCGTTCCCATGTTTTATTTTGCTCTATCATCTGCGCTTCCGCATTCGTCAATACATCGGGTCAGAGGTCACTCTTCCGCCGGAACTAGACCGTTGGTAACGCACAACACAAATTTCATCCACCTAGAAATGTGATTCAAGAATGAATGTTTCTTTAACAAAAAGAGGCATTTCTGCTGCTTGATCTAAAACATCGTTTTAAAAAACATTTTGATTCTTTCCTTATTTTGTGCCTTTGTGTTTTTGCTTGATTGAAAGGTCGTGTCCACGCTAAGAGGGCTTCGGGTGCCAAGCTGCTGTTCTATGACCTGCGAGGAGAAGGGGTCAAGCTGCAGGTCATGGCCAACTCCAGGTCGGATTTGCACTCTACGGCGTCACGTTTCACAGGCATTTTGACGTAATAACTTAACCTGTGTTTTGTTGTTTATTCTTAGAAACTACAAATCGGAAGAAGATTTTGTGCACATTAACAACAAATTAAGGCGCGGGGACATCATTGGTGTCCGGGGGAACCCTGGCAAGACAAAGAAGGGCGAGTTGAGCATCCTCCCAGTGGAGATGACACTGTTGTCTCCGTGCCTTCATATGCTTCCCCACCTTCACTTTGGCCTGAAAGACAAGGTAAAGACTAGTTCCTTTAAACTCTCTTTTGGTTTTACCCTTCGTTTTCAGCACACCCTTTGACTCTGGTATTTAGGGGTACAATTTAGTGCCAGTACAGCAGCACAGCAAAAACTAATATATACAACTGACTGGGACTTAAAATGCTTATTAAAAAGTTTGTATTACTTTTAAAATAATATACTGAAGTGCATGCAACTGAATGCATTGCATGTTAATTATGAAAGTGTATTATTGTTTATTATGGTTTAACTTCCTTGTGCTTTTTTTGTAGGACATCTTTATGTAATTTCATATTTACTTCTATTGTCTTTGAAATATGCTAAATGTGCACTGCTGAATTTACTGACACATTTATCAATGTAATTTCTCTTAACTTGTATGTCATGTATTTACTGATGTTGCAATTTAGCACATTTAAAATAGGTCAACTTTAAATGTAAAATCAATAACACACTACTACACTATTAAAATTATAATCACGTACTTTTCATGTGCTTTAGTATGATAGTCAACACATCAGAAGATTGACATAATGTTATTAAAACAAGGATTTACTATAGTAAAAATGTTAATTTGACACTATAAACTGCACTTTTTGAAAGTCAAAAGTGTACACTTAAGTGTCCTTTATTTCATTTAAGTGCTGTTTTTTGAAAATATACTTTTAAGACATCAATATATAATATTAAGTAAATGGTAGTGCAAAAACTGTGCAAAGACATTGACTTTCTCCCAGAGCTTTAGTGTTTACACATCGACACAGTTGGCAGGAGATGCCCAAGTGCTCATTAGCAAATTCATTGTGTGTGTGTGTGTGTGTGTGTGTGGTGCAATCACAGGAAGGATTTTATCTTACCAAAATAAATGACTTAAAGGTTTAGTTCACCCAAAAATGAAAATTAAGTCATTAATTACTCACCCCCATGCTGTACCAACCCCGTAAGACCTTCGTTCGTCTTCGGAACACAAATGAAGATATTTATGATTAAATGTGACAGCTGGATCACTCCTCCATAGGCTCCCTAAGGGAATGAATCCTGACGGCCCAGAAAGTCAATGAAGGAAATTTTTTAAATATTTCATGTCACAACAGTGGCTCAACTATAAGTTTATCAAGCGACGAGAATACTTTTTGTGCAGAAATAAAACAAAAATAACGACTTTATTCGACTATTCCTTTTCTTCCTTGTAGGCCTGAAACGAGACTTCAAGAGATTTCCACGACGCATGCGCGAGAATTGCGATCTCCTTCAACTACTTCAGTTCAGTTCTCGCGCATGCGTCGTGGAAATCTCTTGAAGTCTCGTTTCAGGCCTACAAGGAAGAAAAGGAATAGTCGAATAAAGTCGTTATTTTTGTTTTATTTCTGCACAAAGTATTCTCGTCGCTTGATAAACTTATAGTTGAGCCACTGTTGTGAATATTTAAACATTTTCTTCATTGACTTTCTGGGACGTCAGGATTCATTCCCTTAGGGAGCCTATGGAGGAGTGATCCAGCTGTCACATTTAATCAAAAATATCTTCATTTGTGTTCCGAAGAGGAACGAAGGTCTTACGGGGTTGGTACAGCATGGGGGTGAGTAATTGATGACTTAATTTTCATTTTTGGGTGAACTTACCCTTTAAATGCAGATCAAACAGCTGCATTTCATCTGTTCAATAGAGTAAAAAGGGTTGATGGGGAAATTGTATTCCATTATTAATTTTGTATGCACACTCATCTGTTACTATGCAAGAGGCCATTAGCATTTATTGATGATTTATTGAAGAAATCGAATGCTTCATTCGTCATTCATGATGTCGCAGGTACTGATGTTTATTCATTGTTCCTTTAGGAAACCAGGTTCCGACAGCGATATCTGGACCTGATTCTTAATGACACCGTGCGACAGAAGTTTGTTACCCGTTCCAAGATTATCACTTATCTCCGCAGTTTTCTGGACCAGCTTGGGTTTCTTGAGGTAAGGATGACACAAGAGGGAGATCTCTGTAAAGAACAAGTGAAGTGCAGATTAGGGCTACACGATATATAGTTTTAGCATTTATTTCACAGTGTGTGCACCCGTGATGTGCTGTGTTTTGCAGGATGTGCGATGTCATAGGGATTGTAGTTGATCTGCACTACGGTTCAAAACGCATGTGATTCAGGGATCAATTGCAAAGTTTAACCATCAAACAGTGGAAGTTTATCATCTGCACATGTTTTAGGTCCTGTCAGTTTAAACATTCAATCAAGTTTGAACCATTAGAGCGCAAGAAGATGCGTAACTCAATTCGGAACTTGTGTGCTGTTTTCTGTGCGCACAGACTGCACACGAACACCGAATTCCGTCCTCTTTCTCGTCTATATGTGCTTGAATGGACACATACATGCAAAATTGTTACGAGTATCCTCGTAAACACAGTTGCTTATTGCTCACGTGAATGTAAACAATTAAACGGAAACAAGAAAACGGATGCGTATCATTATATTGGATCCGTGCATTCAGTCTTAAAGTGACGGCAGCCTAATAAACCTGTTTCTGTCTGTCATTAATATTAACAACAAAATGCAAAGAGAAAAACACTTATGTAGCTTTATCAAAGATTAAATGTATACAGTGAAGACTATGCAGTGTTATTTTTACATTTGAGTGTTCAATTTCTGTACCAGAATACTGTTAGACTTACCTGAAAACATAAAGCACTGTTTATTACATTTGTATCTTTGTTCTATTGTATTTATTCTTGCTTGTAATGTTTATTACGTTCTATGTATATTCACTCCCCTTCAAAATCACCCCGATCATTCTAGAATGCCTAATTTCACTAGAGGAATTGAATAGCTCTATTTGGAAAAAAAATGTTTTCATATCGCTATATATATATATATTTATATCAACACATTCTCATCCTTTGGCGTCATAAAGGTGACGCCATATGACATTTCGTCGAAATACGACGCACATGGCACCCTTTAGCGTCAATATAACACGCACTGTTATGGGTAGGTTTAGGTCTGGGTCTCATATTGACGCTAAAGGATGCCAGTCACCTGTATGACGCCTTGGGTTCTGCGTCTCATATTGACGCTAAAGGATGCCATGTGCGTCGGGTTTCGACGAAATGTCATATGGCGTCACCTATATGACGCCAAAGGATGAGAACGGGCTCATATATACATATATATAACTGAAAAACAAAAATCGCAATGTCACTTTTTTCCAATATCGTGCAGATTGAGATGGTCTGTTGAGAGAGTTTCTTCAAATTGCTCCATGTTTTACTGGTTGCCATTTATGATGTGTTTTACAGATTGAAACACCAATGATGAATCTGATACCTGGTGGAGCTGTAGCAAAACCTTTTGTCACCCACCACAATGAGCTCAATATGAACCTCTACATGAGAATTGCTCCTGAGCTTTACCATAAGGTAAATGTGTCACTGCAGCGGCTGTTCAAATTTGCAATGTTGAAGTTCTTTAGTTATATTGGATATCTAACCTTCATCAATGTTTCAGATGCTGGTAGTCGGTGGAATCGACCGTGTGTATGAGATCGGGCGTCAGTTCCGTAATGAAGGCATCGATCTCACCCACAACCCTGAGTTCACCACATGCGAGTTCTACATGGCTTATGCGGACTATCATGACCTGATGGAAATCACAGAGAAGCTTCTCTCAGGTTTGTTAGGCTACGTTCACATTGCAGACTGAAGCGGGCCAAATCCAATTTATTTTGCTCATGTGACTCAGATCTGATTTTTTTATATAACAGTGTGAACGGCACAAACCACATGTAATCTGATATTTTCAATTCTGATTTGGGCCACTTCCATATGTGGTCCTAATTCTGATACAGGTCTGATGTTTTACAATGCGACCTCAGTCTGAACAGTCACTGAATTCATCTGACTTTTACGTCACTCTAGATCAATATTTGGTCCGTATTTATCAACCCTAGTAGTTCTTTGAATATGGATTATGGAAGACTCAGTGGAGGCTGAGGGACGGCGAGCTGTTATACGCTTAAATATTACGGTGACAGCTCTATACAAGCAAAACTTGAGGAAAAACTACAAGAAAAACATTGCTCTCTCCCTCCTCGTCTGCGTCCTCAGATCACCTTCGCACAAATTCGCTGTCTTCCGCGGCACATAACCGTATAAATGAACGCATAAATGCTGACTTCAGTAACCTCTGTGTTTACTTTAATATGACAGTACCTCCCGAATTTTTTATCTTTCTTTTGCGCATGCAGGGCAGTTTAGGACCGTAACCACTTCACACTCAAATCTGATATTTAAAAGCTAATGTGAACAGCTGGACAAGTCAAGTCAAGTCAAATATATTTATATAGCGCTTTTCACAATACAGATTGTATCAAAGCTGCTTCACAGTATCAATCAAAACAACTTAACAATGTTTGTTTATTACTGGGAAAAAAAAGACATCCAAGTTTGGTAGAGCTGATCAATGGTATGATTGGTTAATTAATTTGAATATCCCCAACTGAGCAAGCCAAAGGCAACAGTGGCAAGGAACCGAAAAACTCCATCCAGTGACCTAAAGGTGTCCTAGCACACCATCAGATGACCCAATGGAGAAAAAAAAAACTTGGGAGAACCCAGGCTCAGTCGGGGGCCAGTTCTCCTCTGGCGTTTATGAACTAGAGGCCGAATTTACAGTAACTGTAAGATAAAAAATTTATATGAATGCCTGGCTAAATAGATGCGTCTTCAGTCTAGTTTTAAACTGTGAGAGCGAGTCTGAGCAACGAACAATATCAGGAAGGCTATTCCAGAGCTTCGGGGCTAAATGTGAAAATGCTCTGCCTCCTTTGGTGGATCTGGATATCCTAGGAATGACCAGAAGCCTCGAATTTAGTGATCTTAAAGAGCGCGATGGATTGTAGGGCGATAGAAGATCCGTTAAATAGACTGGAGCTAAACCATTTAGAGCTTTATAAGTCAAAAGCAATACCTTGTAATTAATACGGAACTTTATAGGTAACCAATGAAGTGATGATAAAATCGGTGTTATATGATCATATTTTCTTGATCTAGTAAGAACTCTAGCGGCTGCATTTTGGACTAACTGTAGCTTGTTTATTGAAGATGCAGGACAACCAGCTAATAAAGCATTACGGTAATCTAGTTTCGAGGTCATGAATGCATGAACTAACTTTTCTGCATCAGAGACTGATAGCATGTTACGTAGCTTAGCAATGTTTCTAAGGTGGAAAAAGTCTGTTTTTGTAACATATGAAATATGCTTTTCAAAAGACAAGTTGCAGTCTAATGTAACACCCAGGTCTTTTACTGTAGCGGATAAAGTAACAGGGCATCCTACTATGTTAAAGTCGTGCTGTGAAAGGTTTTGTGGACGGTTTTTACAACCGATAAGTATTACCTCTGTCTTGTCTGGATTTAATAAAAGAAAATTACGCGTCATCCAATCTTTTATATCTTTAACACAATCTGTCAATTTGGATAATTTAGCGTATTCATCTGGCCGTGATGAAATATATATTTGAGTGTCATCAGCATAACAATGGAAACTAATTCAATGTTTCCTTAGAATATTACCAAGTGGCAGCATATATATTGAGAATAATAAAGGGCCTAACACAGATCCCTGCGGCACTCCATAGTTTGCCGAAGTTATGATCGATTTTTCTCCATTTAAGTAGACGAAATGGTAGCGGTCAGATAAGTATGACCTGAACCAGCTTAATGCTTGTCCTTGAACACCAGTGTAATTTTGTAGTCGATCTAAGAGTATTGTGTGATCTATAGTGTCGAACGCAGCACTAAGATCAAGTAAAACTAGTACTGAGATACAGCCTTGGTCCGAAGCTAAAAGTGAATCATTTGTGATTCTAACAAGCGCAGTTTCAGTGCTATGATGTGGCCTGAATCCAGACTGAAACTTTTCATAGGTGTCGTTTTCTTGCAAGAAAGAGCCGAGTTGACTGGACACAACTTTTTCTAATATTTTTGACATAAATGGAAGATTCGAAATGGGTCTGTAATTTGCTAGGTTATTTGGATCTAAATGTGGTTTCTTAATAAGAGGTTTTATAACAGCCAGCTTGAACGTTCTTGGAACATGACCTAAAGATAAAGATGAGTTAATAATATTGAGAAGATATTCCACTATAGGTAACACTTCTTTCAGTAGTTCAGTTGGTATAGGATCTAATAAACACGTTGTTGTTTTAGATGAAGTGATAATTTTATTTAACTCTTTTTGTTCTATGGTTGTAAAGCATTGTAATTGTTCTTGCGGGGTGATAATTGTGGCTGAATTATAAGGCGCGAGTAAAGATTGAACGTTTACGATTTTGATTCTGATGCTTTCAATTTTCTCGGTGAAGAAGACAAAAAAAATCGGAATTGAGCATTAAAGGAGTAGTTCACTTTTTAAAAAACTTTTGCTGATAATTTACTCACCCCCATGTCATCCAAGATGTCCATGTCTTTCTTTCTTCAGTCGAAAAAAGAACTTAAGGTTTTTGATGAAAACATTCTAGAATTTTTCTCCATATAATGGACTTCATTGGGTACCAAACGGTCCAAGGTCCAAATGACAGTTTCAGTGCAGCTTCAAACGACACCAGACGATGCATACGGGTCTTATCTTGCGAAACAATCGGTCATTTAAAAAATAAATAAAAAAGTTTAAGTTTGATAAGCACAAATGCTCACCTTGCTCTGTTCTGTGATGCACGTTTGTGACTCTCCTGTTCGAACTCGTTCATCAAAATGAACGAATCTTTTTTCGAGTCATTTCGTTCATTCAACTTATAAAAATTTAACTTTTTTTATTTATTTTTTAAATGACCGATCGTTTCGCAAGAGAAGACCCTTATGCATCGTCTGGTGCCGTTCAAAGCCATTTGAAGCTGCACTGAAACTGTCATTTGGACCTTGGACCGTTTGGTACCCAATGAAGTCCATTATATGGAGAAAAATCCTAGAATGTTTTCATCAAAAACCTTAATTTCTTTTCGACTGAAGAAAGAAAGACATGGACATCTTGGATGACATGGGGGTGAGTAAATTATCAGCAAAAGTTTTTTAAAAAGTGAACTACTCCTTTAAGGCTTGGGTAAACGTAGCCTTAATCCCTTGCCTTACCTGGTTCTGTTATTTTCATGCTCTGGAATGTCTGCATCCTTCAACTGAAGAGGATGGAACATCACAAAAAAATTAAAATAAATGCAATACACTTAAGCTTATTAAGAAACTGAACTCAAGTGGAATCAAACCAGAGGTTTGGTTACAATTGCATTGAGGAAAAATAAACAGATAAGTGACATCAGAGGATAAGTCACATTTTATTATTACCTTCTGAAATGTAAAATATATAAAACAAAATGTTTACAGACATTATTAACACTATAAATGTTCCTCTCACTCTGTATATCCTTTAAATGTAACGGTATTCAGAAATGAACTGAATCTTTGAGATTCAAAAATCTCTCAGGTTTCAAAAAAAAAATATCTTCATCAGTGTTAAGATAAAGGGAAGTCTTGTGGGTTTTGAAATGACCTGCGTGCAAGTAATTGACTGTTCATTTTTGGGTTAATGAAATCTTTTAACATGAATATTTTGACTTTCAGTAGTAATTTGAACTACCATAGGGATTTAAAGGGATAGTTCACTCAAAAATGAAAAATCTATAATCCTTGACTCGATCTCTGGCCATCACAGATTTATGACTTTCTTTCATGAGATAAACACAAGTCAATTGGTGCCAAGCGACAAACCACACACAGCGGGCATGACCGTAATCCATTCGACCCCGGTGGATGAATCATTGTCTTCTAAAGTGAAATGTTAGATGTCTGTAAGAAAAATACTAATGTTGTTAACTTTAACGGTTTTAACTATTAATCATTGCTTACGGTCTACTGTAATATGAGCATTCATGAGAGAGAAATTGTCACATGTGAAGAAGACATTGATTCACTGGGGTCGTATGGGTCACTGCCACATTCACTGTGTGTGTGATCACACACGCGGCACCCATTCACATGCATTATATGGACCCACCGAGATGAATTATTTTCCTTTGTGTTTATCTGAAGAAAGAGAGTCATATACATCGGGGATGGCATGATGGTTAGTAAATGATGAGAGAATTTTCATTTTTAGGTGAACTATCCCTTCATTTATATAACGTCTGAAAACACCAAGTGACGTTTCTTTGGTGTTTTCACAGGAATGGTGAAGCACATTACCGGAGGCTATAAGGTGACGTATCATCCTGATGGTCCAGAAGGACAGGCCCAAGAAATAGACTTCACTCCTCCCTTCAGACGGATCAGCATGACTCGAGACCTGGAGAAGGAATTGGGAGTGAAGTTTCCAGCTCCTGACACCTACGACAGTGATGGTAAGGGTTACAGTCAATAAGAGCACAGAGAAGAGCTGTTAAACCACTACATGAAAATTACTTGACATAATCGAACATGGGCGGTGGAGCTTTACTCTTAAAAACTCATGTTTTTTTGACAGAAACGCGCAAGTTCTTAGATGACCTTTGTGCTCAGAAAGAAGTTGAATGCCCTCCTCCTAGGACGACTGCTCGTCTTCTTGATAAGGTATGATCTTCTGGCCAAAAACTGACAGTATCATGTCAGATGGAAAAGAGCTCAGGGAGCCGGATTCACTAAACATTCTTAGGAATATAATTCTTCTTAACTGCCATTTTCTTTTATTTTCTTACTTGAGTATAAAGTTAAGAATGCTTTGTATTCCCAAAAACATTTTTTAAGATTGATCTAAAGACAAAAACTTTATAATGTTATTGTTATTGTAAATTACCTCATAAACTTAGGATAACCTCCAACTTGTCTTAGATTCCCAAAGATAACATGTTTAATACATTTTAAATAAAGGGATGGTTCACCCAAATGTTTTTATTGTCATCACTCACCCTCAAGTTGTTCCAAACCTGTATGAGTTGTTCTTCTGCTGAACACAAAAGAAGGTATTTTGAAGAATATCATTAATGAGTGGAAGAATGCGCGTAATGATACGCATCCATTTTCTTTCTCAATTGTTTACATTCAATACATAAACTATAATAGGCTGTAAATAACTGCGTTATCTTAAAAAAAGTCAACATCTAAATTATAAATAAATATACAGCAAACCGAAACGGTTAAAAGAGAAATATCAATGTAAACATAATCAGGCCGACGCACAATTAGCCATAGCATTGAATGAAAACTCAGTTTTTCAGAGGTCCGAACACAAACAAAATATATATTTGATATAAAACGAATAAATAAAATATAGCAACAAACTGAAACACTACAACATGAACTATTAAGCTATACCTGACTAACCTCACCGATCTCAGTCTTCGCATATTATGAGAAAGGAACAAGTTTGTCCACATTGTTGGAGAAAAGTGAACTGTCTTGCTTTGAGAAGATGCTCTGCACAAACACTTGGATATGTGCCTAATATTAGCGCACCTTTCTCGAGGTTAACGGCCATGTAAGGTGGCTAAAATGAAGGCTACTACTTGCATGATTTAAATAAGTCATGTTTGAGGTCACACCACCTTTTTCTTTACCCTCTCAATATTCACACACTTTGGATTTTCTGTCCGACATTCCCGCATGGACCAGCCGTGTTAACCATCTGTCCACAGAAATTGTATAATGCTCACATAAATATGTATTAACACCAAAAGCACTCAATATCATAAACAACAGTTGGGTTATTTACAAAAGATGTGTACTTTGTTCTTTGTGTTCATCAACATGTACACATTTTAAACTGATTTTGCCATATTGTTGTTGATTTTTCCATGTAGTTGGTGGGAGACTACCTGGAGGTGAAGTGCATGAACCCAACATTCATCTGTGATCATCCACAGATCATGAGTCCTCTAGCAAAAGGGTATGTGCCTGACTTTGATTTCTAGTTTTTCACTCTGTAGTTAATTTGTAATGTTGTTACTGCATCGGAATGGTACGAAACTTGATGACTTTTGTGGCAGTCGGTATGTGACCACCAAAAAAGTATGGAGCTAAGTGGTCATAAAAAAACAAACACCTCACACGTTTTGTTCATGGACAAAAATGTTCGCCATAGGAAATTAATGGGAAATGCGCAAAGATACGAAAATACCAAGAATATTTTGTGTACAATCTACAAATCATTCACTATGTACAAAAAAGTTCACAGCAAAGAGGGGTGAAACTCTAAAATATCAAGAGTGCAAAATAGACCAATGTCTTTTTCTGTGTTCAGGTTTGACTAGTAAAATTAATGCAAAAACACTTCAAACCAACATTTCAAACTAAATCTAAACCATTACAAAGTTGTCTTTGAGAAGTCTAAATGTATATCCAAATCCACAACTTAATAAAGAATAAGTATTTGTATAAAAACAACTTTTATAAGCCTTTTTAAATGGAGATATATAGGAGCTAATGGTTAAAAAAAATGCCATTACAGAACTCCCACCAGATGGCACTAATATGCCTTCAAAAAAAAAAAATGTAAGGCAGTGTCTCTATTTTAACATGAAATGCTGCTTTAATTGAAAATAATTAAAAAAGAAATTGTAGAAGTTAATATTTTTAAATTATTTTCAATGGGAAAAAAATATCATAATTATCACATTAATATCAATTAGTACCATGAAATTCTCTCAAAATACAAAGGAAAAAAGAAAAAATATTACTGAACAAAAATATACACACTTATTTTACTGAAAATATATCCATTTGGAGCTGAACTCCTCAGGACAGGTTTGGACACCCCTGATCAAACGCATTCACCTGATGTATTTTCTGTCTCTCCTCCTCAGGCACAGATCACAGAAAGGTCTGACTGAGCGCTTCGAACTCTTTGTGATGAAGAAGGAGATCTGCAATGCCTACACAGAGTTGAACGATCCGGTCAGACAACGAGAACTGTTTGAGCAGCAGGCTAAGGTGAAGCTAAACTCAAATACCTCATTTTCTGTGTTAATCTTGTCCTGAAGTTTAATTTCGGGGGAACTTTCTCAGTTTTCAAATTTTGTCCTTAAAAATATCCAACTATTGCAAAAATTCCAATCACTTTCTGTTGGCTCTGGTGGTTTGTAATGATGCACTGTATTTGCATAGGTATTGTAATTATATTGAGAAGTATACTTATTTTAATGTCATGAGGCGCACACACGCAAAGTCTCTCGCTCTCTCCCTCTCCCTCGTGCGCTCATTATACAGTTTGGAGCACAGTCTGTTTTGTCTCGCATGCACGCTCTTGCTCGCTCGCTCTAGATTCCGGGAGATTTCAACTAATTTGCGGGTGTTAGGGAGCCGTTATTATCAATATGCGGGAGAC
Organism: Tiaroga cobitis; assembly: GCA_030578255.1. Classification (NCBI taxonomy): domain Eukaryota; kingdom Metazoa; phylum Chordata; class Actinopteri; order Cypriniformes; family Leuciscidae; genus Tiaroga; species Tiaroga cobitis. Next base: position 61,038,950 of record CM060597.1, on the reverse strand, counting down.
TCCCGGAACGTCTGCTAATAGCGAGGAGATAAATGAAGATGCCGAAGACAAAATGCTCCAAGGTTTGGCTGCATTTCACGTGTAAAATTACGCGTTAGAACGCCCTCTAGGTGTGCCGATCATAGATATCCATAATAAAGGCTAGATGTCTCGTCCACGCGCCTGGCCAATGGAGGTCGACGTCAGCACCTGGCGGCCATCTTGTCACAGGCAGCTCACTCACTCGTAGCATTGTGTTAATGGTGCATGTACTTTTTAAATAACCATAACTTGCTCAATTTTCTACCGATTTTCAAACGGTTTGGTTTGTTATAAACGTCAGAGATGTAGTTGTGACACTGCACACTTATGAAAAATAAGTGCATAAATAAATAATCAACCAGAATTATCCAGCCACGTTAATAACGTTTGTAAGAAACCAAACCGTTTGAAAATCCATCAAGATTTCAGCAAGATAAGAGTATTTGTGGTCTCACCATACAACAGTACCACATAGCCCGCCAGAAAGCTAGCCTGTGACAAGATGGCCGCCGGTGATGACGATAGAGACTCTGCCGTAAGACATCTAGCCTTTATTATGGATATCTATGGTGCTGATTGTCTGAAGCCCATATAGAATCACGCCAATCCATTGGCTGATGGCGCGGGCGCCGCCTTGATGCTCTTACGCCGTCAAATTATATTAGCGCGCGCATCATCTGCTTCTCAGATTTCTCTGCCGAAAAAAGGAAGCTTGTCGGCAGCGCGAGGAGTTTGGCAGCGAACGCAGCGTCTCGTTCCCTATTCAGAGAACATGGGTTACACCAGTAACCAGAGACATTCTCTTTCATAGGTTTACTCAAAGCTGCGTAGCTAACACGCAGTGGGAACAAAATACCAAACTCGCCAAGCTAAGCGCTGCGTAACTAGTACAATAACCAGATAACTTACATGTCTGGTTCAAGCAGACAAAACATGGGAACCTGGAGCCATGTCGATATTAGATTAGCCGGGTTGTAATCTCTATTAATCTCCAGTATTATTACATTGTTTGATACAATATTCTTTTATTTGATATGTAAATGTGAATTTTTATTTTATATTGGTTTATTTATTATTACCATATGTTACTTGTATTTATATTGTTAAAAGATTTAAGTTAATATTGGCCCTGTAAATAAAAGGGTATTATTTTTTGACAAAGTGTGTGCGGTTTCGTTTTCTTAAGTACCGTTTCAAGAACCGTTTAAGCACCGGAACCGTTTAAAAAATACCGAGTAGGTACTGGTATCGGATCAAACCCAACTGATACCCAACCCTATTCAGAAATGTCCTGTTGCATTCTACATGTTCACTTCTTCTTGAGTCTCTCCATCATTGTCTGACTCGGTTTGTCTTGGTCAGGACGCTCTTGGAAAAGAGACTTTTATTCTCAATGAGTTTTCTTTCTGGTTAAATAAAGGTAATACATACATCAAATCCTCAGACATCGTCCTGTCAGTCATTTCTCCCTACTATATCCACGTGATGTACTGTAATGTAAGCGACTACAGCAGCAAGCCTAACTTGTCCTTCGAATTCAGAATTGGCTTCGGGCACATCACTAACAAGCTGCTTTGGTTAGAAAGTAACCTCCAGGTGAATGAATGAATTCATATTTTGTCCACAGGCCAAGGCAGAAGGTGACGATGAGGCGATGTTTATTGATGAGACCTTCTGCACTGCCTTGGAGTACGGGCTTCCACCCACGGCAGGATGGGGCATGGGCATCGACCGGCTCACCATGTTCCTCACAGACTCCAACAACATCAAGGTATGACCCAGAATGACACCTTTTCATTAGAACTGTAGCCCTGTAAATAAATCAGTCAAAGATGATTCTGTCGATAGTTAAAACTCGGTCTAATATGAGTTGATGTGCTCTACTTCAGGAGGTGCTTCTCTTCCCTGCAATGAAACCTGAAGATAATAAAGCAGCTTCACCGGCAGAGGGCACATCAGTGTAACTCTGAAGAAAACACACCTGAGGATTTCATCCATCTCTGGATTTCTTGATTCAACCTGAACTGTCCAATTTTTTGTCACTGTTGAGGGTTATAGCCTGAATATTCAAGACCTATGCACTGTTCATAATGAATGGAAGGATTTCAGCAGTTATTTTAACATGCGGCTCACAGTTTTATGGGGAATAGGAACCCTGTTTTCTTTTCTCTGTTGCCCGTTGTCGATTTCCTGCAGTTTTGTGGCCTGGGGTGATTAAACAAGATGTTTCTCAGACATATTTGGATGTTTTATGATCTTCTGTCCAACTGTATTTTTTAACGATGGCTGTTCAATTGAATTCCATTAAATAATGACTTATACAACCCAAATGGTTTGTTTGTTTGTTTCTATATCACAGATTGACATCTCATCTTAGTTTTCTCTCCTTTTTTCTCAATTTGCTCAAAATATATGCTATTTTAAAGCAGTTTTGTAATGGTAGTTGTCATAATTTACAAGTTTGATTAAATCTAAGGCCTGGTTTCACAAACAGGGCTTCGATAAACCAGGATTAGGCTTTGGGTAAATTAGGACATTTAAGTTGCTTTTATAAAGTTCATAAACAATATTGGTGTGCTGTGCATCTCGTGACAAAACAATGGCACTGACATATTTTAAGACATGTCAGTGCAAGTTGCTTGCAGGTAAAACAGCTCAAACATGCATTTTAGTCTGGGACTAGTTTAAGCTTCGTTTGTGAAACCGGGGGAAATTTTCCCAACACAACTGACTCCAACGAGTATGAATGTCATTGCATTAGACAGCAAAACCTCAAGTGTATTTTAACCATTTATTTTATAGAATGAATGTACAATATTTGATATTTTAATATAATCAGAACATTTTACTGTTTTATAAAACTATTATTTATACAATATGCTTAAGTAATGTGACCCTTTGGATTGTCAAACGTTAGTGGACCATGTTTAATTTGATGGAAAAACACTTGTGGTTACAGACAGGTGTGACTTCAGACATGCAGTGAGAATCACCAGTTGATTAAAAGTGATTGAAAAAAAAATGGCTAAGAAGAGAAAAGGTATAGCTTTCTAGTTTGCAGATGTCACTTGGTTTGATATATGTATGTATGGCTTAAATATCCACATATTTTGGAGGGCCCTCTAAAGAAACTCTGTTATGTATTCTGTACATGAACGTTGTCTTTCAAAATCAAGGGGTTTGATTCTACTTACTGTGCTACACACATCATTTTGCTTTCGAAATGCTTGGACTTTGTATAATGGCTCGTTTAGTCTGTGCCAATGTTCTTGTCGTTATCGATATCTCTGTTCTCACTTATCAGCACCGTGAGGTCCCTGGTTTAGCGTGAGCGCGCTTCTCGCCTCTGTCGCGCGCATCTCGCTCGGTCAGTCAAGTGCATCAGGCTGGTATTTCATGTGAAGCCCAGACTCGGTGAAGATGGCGATGTGTGCGGCGCTCAGATGCGTTTCGACAAACTTTTCGGCAGCATTGCCCCTGCTCTCGAGACCTGCACATATCTGGACGTGCCAAAATTCGCTAAGACCAAACATCTTAAGGACGCTTTACACGAGCTCGCGGCTTTCGGGAGGTAACGTTAAAAACTTTACTGAACTCACGGTTCCCACGGTTTACATCTCACATTTAGCTTTTCCGTGAGGACTGTAGCCATTCCTGTTTGCGTTTTTGGTCTTTTCAAGAGCTTTAACGGGCTGGTATCTAATGTGTGCTTATCAACTGAATTGGTATTGAGATTAAACGTTCGTTTCATTGGAACTTTGGTGGTTCGTTTGTTAACTTACGTCATGAATGTCTTGTACGTTTTATTCGTAAGTTCACGTTACTTGGCGGATTCGATTTTCGAACTCTCCCGTTTCACTGGTCTCTTTATTTTTGGAACTTTTTCGTTATTGCATCTTTTTTATTGTTATTTAAAGCGCACAGATTTATTTACCTTGTCCGTGTAAGGTCAGTGTAATTTTTGCTGACGCTTGCATCGGATCAAACTCGTCATGCACTAATTTTTTCGCTTCAGTATTATCATGTGGTTATGAGATCTTAAAATGTGGCTATTTAAAGTTAGGACCGTGCTGCATCTCGTGCCTGTGGAGTTTTATTAGAGGCCCCTGACTCCACATTATATCTCACCGAAATCTGTCATTGACCAATCTGTGTGTGTAATGTGTAACGTTATATGAAATTACACCCATGGATCACCTCTTTATGTTCCCTCAAGATCAGAAATAACAACAGGAGTGTTTTGCATAAAGCCCAGCCATGCCCCAGCATTCAGCCCTGCTCACAATCTGGTTTAAACCTGTATTGTTTCTGCATGGGCTGATGCTAGAATCTGACTCTGTTGAGGCATTACCCCTTAGGGAGTCCTCAGTACTGGTTCATTGGTGTGCCAGACTATTTTCCTTAATATGCAGTTTATATTATTTTTATTTCAAATTCAGGTCCCGTGCAAGGGATATTGAGGCATCCTGACATATGTTCATACGGAAGTGGATGTGTAATGTGAATCACTTGTTTTATCATGTGAATTTAATTTTGTAGCTTTCTTGTGCAGAAACCCATGAATGGGTATTTAAGAAACCAGTTTGAAAGGCAGTTACTTTGCAATTGCCTGGCACAGATTCAGCATGCCCTAACGTGACCTTTTTACTGTTGGTTCCACCCTCAGTGACTGCGTCATGTTCAGTGCAATGGAATGAGAAGGTAGTTTCAGAGTTAGAATCATTTAGAAAACACAATGCAGTGAAATGGAGAGACTGATCTGGAAATAATTAATGCATCGTTAGCCTCATGGAGTTCAAATGGTCAACTATTATCAGTCAGGAAGTTAATATTTATATTGTCCTTGGAAAAAAAAAGTGACAGTGTTTAAAGTAATATCAAATAATGATCCTCATGTCATTCCAACCCTATATGACTGACACACACATATAAAGCATTTTTGTAGTTTACATGGAAACAACATAATTTTCAAAAACTTGCCTTTTACAACCTGTTTTTAAAGTTGGCCTTTTCAGGCCCCTGAAACACTGTTGTCGTGTAAATAAACAGCCAAAATGCATAAAAAGATTTCCGTTTTTAGTTGAAACAGGTGTTGTCTAAAATGACCCCTTACTGAAACGTACCATTGGACATTTGAAAGGCCCGTTCTTTGTAATTGCATGAAAGAGAATGATCAGTACATTATTCAAAATTTCCCCAATTTTATCTTCCACAGTGTTTATAACAATGTTATTACTATTTTGACACTATTAAACGTTGGTTTTGGGGATAAAAAGTATTTAATGAAAAAAACTTAAATTAAATTTTGAAACGGTGCCTTGGGAATAAAATACTGAAATTACGGAAACTCAAATTAAAATAAAATAAAGCTGTAGAAATATATATATTTTTTTAATTACAAAAGCACAAACTAAAATTGAAGTGAAAAATCAAAAAACTCAATTATTGAATAAATCTTCAACACGTTTGCTCTTAAACATTCGTTTTGGATTGATCTATTTTAAGAAAAAAAGGCTGTTTTAGAAGAAAAGTCACGCACAATTGCATGCCAGGTATGATGATTTAGTTTACGCCACTTCTCATTCATGGTATCTACAAAAAGTGATTGACTGTCGCACAACTCTGACTGAATTTCAGTGACGTCAAGACTGTCATGTGATTGGTTATCAAGGCACACGTGATCCAAGTTAGCCGCCACGGACCCTCGTATCTCCCTCCCAATAATAAGACCATCTCTGCTTTAACTAATTGTTCTGTTTATCTTGATATTTTTATGATTCAAATTCTCTTTATTAATCAAATTGTCTTGTGTTTACAGCTCTGAAGTTTACAGACAAACACGAGTGGGTGCGAGTGGAGGGCGGTGTGGGTACAGTCGGCATCAGCAACTTTGCTCAGGTTTGCTTCCCTCTATAAAGAAATGGGTGTTAAGACATGGTGTCGGTTCAGTTTCAAATGTTTTATCCTTATTTTTACACTTTTTACTGCTGAAATGGTATGAACCCTGTTACCTCTCACTGTTGCACCAGTGGGGCGTTTGCCATTATATGTAATATCTTAGTCTAAACCTACACCAATCTTGACAAACTATATATACAATTTTTGAAACAAATAACAGAGCAACAGTAATTTATTAATTTGCGACAAGAATATTCATCAGTGTCATAAGGTGTGTTCAGACCTTTTTGAAATAGCGATGCACTTAAAAAATCTCTAAAAAAAAGTTTTAAATATAAAGAAAAACAGATCGATTTTCCATTTGTGATGAGGCGGCGAGGGTTCTTTCCCCGCAAGTCTTTTATAGTTAGGCCATGTTCAGACTGCCAGCTTTGCATATCCAGATTTTATCCAGATGGGTCTGGACAGGAAAAAACACACACATGGAATCAGATTTGAAAAACCACATTTGGAGGTGGTTTGAAATGCGATTCCAATCAGATTTTTACAGATGCGTCTGGACAGTGCACTCGGGCTGCTCAAATCGGGGTTTCAAATTGTCTTTTGCGTCACTCCTAACGTGACACTAACGATAACATCAAAACTGGTGACGGAAATACAGGATATTCATATATGATGTATACCAGTCTCCTCAGCACAAATCTTATTTGATCATTAGCAATTAATAGTTGGAGAAAAAAAAAAACTCTGATTTGCCTGCAGTCTGAACATAAAGCCTAAGAGGTTGAATTCAACTTAAATACTGCCCATACTGCTTCTGAATAGGAGGTTTACTTCATAAATATTGTGAAAAATATGGTTCATATCACTCTAACCATATATGGAAATGTGTGTGTCCACCAATGTTGCCTGAATGTCACCTAGTGGAAACATTTGGTATTGCGCCGCCCACACAAAATCTTACTGAAAGCTCGTTGTTCGAGATATCAACCCAGATTTATGGTTTTGATTTTCTTGCAGTTTTAAAGTTGAACATGTTTTGTAATATATATATATTTTAAATAAAATATAAAAAATGTTTTCATTTTTTTACAGAGCTGTCAATCTTTAACAACATTAATCTGCCAAGTGTCTACCAAACTTAAGTCAGTGCTTCAAAGTATTCAAGAGTTATAACAATTTAATGTCATTTTCAGGTAGAAGTGGGACTGACAGTTGACAGGTTAAAGTCAGCATAAAATTCACAACCCATTTTAGGGTGTACTCGCACTAGGCGATCTGAACCGTGCCCGGGCGCGTTTGACCCCCAAAGTCTGGTTGGTTTGACTAGTGTGAACGCTCCGCACCGTGCCTGGACGTGGTTCTCTTGACGCTGGAAGAGGTGGGCCAGAGCACGGTTCAGTTGGGCTCGGGTACGGTACGCATGCAGTGAGAGAGTACACCCTTACTTTCATAATGTGATGCATTTGCAAGTAAAATATTCAGTAAGTAGGAGGGGAGAGAGGGGTTGAAGCAATCATAGTTGAGGGATCCGTTTTAAAGTCATATTGTTGTTTTACATTAATGTTATTGCAATATTTTCTTTTCATGGAGTTCTCAAGTTTAGTTAAAGGGAAAATTCTGTCAGTAATTACTCGCCTTCATGTCGTTCCAAACCCGTTAGACTTTCCTTCATCTTCGGAACAAAAATGAAGATATTTTTTATGAAATCTGAGAGATTTCTGTCTCTCCATTGACAGCTACGCAACTACCACTTTGACGCTTCAAAAAGTTCATAAAGAGATCGTAAAACTAATCCATGTGAATTTAGCGATTTACACATTTTCTAAGGAGACACAGTCGCTTTATATGATGAGGATGAACGAAAGTCTTACGTGTTTGGAACGACATGAGGGTTAGTAATTAATGACAGTTTTAATTTTTGGGTGAACTATCCCTTTAATGGTCTTCCTCCTAAATGTACTTTCACCATAGGAAGCTTTAGGTGATGTGGTGTACTGTGGGCTTCCAGAAGTGGGAACAAAGCTTGAACAAATAGGTGAGAATCATTTGAAATCTCCATCTTTTGCCTTTTGCCTGTTACAGCACAGACAACAAGGATTGTCTTTCTTTCCCAGAGGAGTTTGGTGTTTTAGAAAGCGTCAAAGCTGCTAGTGAGCTGTATTCTCCACTGACTGGAGAGGTGACTGAAATCAACACAGATCTGGCGGATAACCCTGCACTAGTAAATAAAGCCTGCTACGAAGACGGTGAGTGCTGCTGAATTCACCAAATACTTGACATGCATGTCTGATATACTGCTAAAACATTCCTTTCTTCTTGAAGGATGGTTAATTAAGATGACCATAGAGAAACCTGCAGAACTTGATGAACTCATGGATGAAGCTGCTTATGAAAAATTCATCAAATCCCTTGATTCATAAAGGTTTTCAGACCTTTGTTGTTTTGTTCTTGATCATTTAAGGGTTCACAATGGCTATTTTATAGTGCTGATGGTAGAATGAGTACTAATACAATTCTTTTGAAATCTATTTATTTTGGTTTTGTCATTTCTTTTTCCACCAAAATAATCTGTTGTAATGTGCTAGTTTAACAAACTTTTGCCGTCAAGAGCCAAATATTTCCAAGGGCTTTTTGATACAGTCTGAGGTGCTTTACATGGACTCAAACAAAGAGAGGGCTGATTGTCTCAAATAGTATGTTTTCCAGTATAACGTGTGTGACGTTAAAGTAACATGACATGCAATAAAATCGAAAATGTAACATTTTGGAGCCACAGTCTGCTTCTGTGTTCTGATGTGTTCAGCTCTTACCATTTTTTTGTTTTCATACCTGCACTACAAATGCAAATGCTTTCATCATATTTGACCAAAATATCTACAATACCGTTTGAAGTTGGTCATGGTTTTGAAAGAAGTTTCTTATGCTGACCTAGGCTATATTTAATTGATTAAAAATACAGTAAAACTAATATTGTGAAATGTTACAACTTAAAATAATATTTAATAATAAATAATATTTTCTGTTTAAATATACTTCCAAATGTAATTTATCCCTGTTAATCCTGTAATGCAAAGCTGAATTTTCAGCAGTCTTCAGTGTCACATGATCCTTCAGAAATCATTTTGATATGCCGAGTTGCTGCTCTAGAAACGGTTCAATGTTGCAATGCTTAATATTTTTGTGGAAACCGTGACTAATTCTTTTCAGGATTCATTGATGAATAGAAAGTTCAAAAGAACAGCATTTATTTTAAATATAATTTTTTGTAAACATTATCACAAGAGATGCACCAGTTTGTTTCTGATATTTGTTTTCTTTGTTGGCAAGCGGCACTAAAATCCTTACAGTTTCTGTACATTATGCACGGTTTGTTTTGACGGCTTGATGCTGAGAGAAGTGTAGAGAAAGAAGGGAACATGGACGCCTCCCAGCCCTGCACTCCTTGACCTTTGCCCTTAGATTAAAAGATTGATGCGTTTTAGTGTTCCAATGATCAATGATTAATGAAGGGGAGATCACAGTATCTCTTTCTGCCTGAAGAAAATCTGAAACCTATGTTAAAGAATTCACATTAGATTTCTTTCATATATAACTCTTTGATCAGATTGATGTTTATTTAGATGTTTATAATATTGCTTATTTTGATCACTATATACAGATTGTATCTGTAATACTGATTAATAGTTATCTATTCTACGAACTCCATGTACCGAAATGCAACCATCTCTGGTAGCAAAACAAATATGGCTAATTGTTTGAGCATGCATATGTATTGAAAATGAAAATTGACATTGAAAACATATATTAATATTTAAGCCTTTGTTTTGCCATGCCGACCGTTTTTGTTTTAAAACTCACGAACAAGCCAGTTTGAATCAACATTTAAATTAAGAACCTGTGTGGCTCTAACAAACCATTAATTTCCTGATATATCCTACCATATTTTCTGATTTCTACGCAAGGACTTGCAACGCCCCCTAAGGATTGATTTTAATCCTCTCATTAGACTGCAGACAATTGTTGAATCATTTTTACTTTTCTGAAATCCCATGGAACTATCAGAGAATTTCAAAATGAAAATATTACAGATCATGCACATGTGTCTATAAGTAATATTATAATATAGTTCAGTTATAAAGTAGGTATATTTACAATCGATTAAAAAATCCTTATCAAGATATCACAAATGACTGCAAAAGTAATATAAAATATGGAAATATAAGTCTATTGGTCGTCTTCAGTGTGGGAGCCCTATACAAGTTTGTCAAAATCGTCTGTTACTGTTTGTGCAGCCTCAGAAACAACATTACTGCAACAATAACGTATTTGAAAGTGCATTAAGGTGCTTTTATATTTTAAAACATTATTATATTTAGTACGATGTAGCAAGATATTTAATTCCTTCCACTATATTTTTTCCATTATTAGTTTTACTTTGAATGGTTGATTTATTTGATGTATTAATCAGTATCAATATATCAATATATATTATATTTATACGAGCAGTTGCTCATTATCATTTAAAGAGACATGCACCGAAACTGGTCGCTGTGAACAGAGCTGTGTTTGAGGAGGTAAAAGGGTGTTGTTTTACACAACCATTGAGGAATTTTAACTAAAGTATGTGACAAACTTTACATGAAGACCCTAAAGAATCATAGCAACTTGTGGAAAATGGTCATTTAATGACCTCTTAATAAACGCTACTACAATGTACCAGATTAAAGAACATCGTTGTACATATTTAAAGCTACACTGTAACTTTTTTAGTGTATTCTTAGCTAAAAACATCTAGTTCTTTCAAAAATATATGTGCTCATTAATGTATATTTACTTCGTTCAAGTAATAATAGTAATAATAATTGTATAGGGGTGGTGATGGCGCAGTGGATAAGACACATGCCTTTGGTGTGAGAGACCGGGGTTCGAATCCACTGTGAGACACCAATGTTTCCCTGAGCAAGACACTTAACCCCTAGTTGCTCCAGAGGCGTGCGACCTCTGACATATATAGCAATTGTAAGTCGCTTTGGATAAAAGCGTCAGCTAAATGAATAAATGTAAATGTAAATGTAATAAAGTATTCTCGTGAGTGTATAATATGCCATTGAAAATACATACGGGTAAGGGGTTTTAATGTCGGTCGCCATGTTGGCCCTCCATCTTGAAAGTACATTAGCCAAAGAGGGACATACCCGTTAATTCAAGCTTCGCCTTTCGCGTTTTAACACTCGATGGCACCGTGTCGAATGTGAAGAGGGGGATTGCTTGAGACTGATATATAAAAACCTGAAAGCCTTTTTGAAAGTCTGTTGCTGATGGAGGATCACTCTTATTCTCGAGGATACGTATCAGAGTCGCCAAGGAAGCGAAAAAGAGTTAAAAGTTAAAAAATAAAAGTTACTTTACTAAGATTAGCTTGCCTTCGTCTGGGAACCTGATAACTGATGTTAGCAATGAAATGGTAAAAAAAATACGAAAACATAAAACTATTATTCATTTTACATAGATGTCATAACCTATATGTCACCTGACAAATTAAATTACTGCAAATTATAATAGTTTTCTAAAATAACCTCATCACTTGAAGGAACACTCATGGACAAGGTCGAACTGGAAGCCATGTTAATATTGGACTACATTGGCCACCGTAGGAGTTAAACCGAAATCGGAATTGAGAGGAACAGAAACTAATATTCACTGGATGGTCATATACCTTTTCACCGCTAGATGGGGGTAAAAATCACACAGTGTAGCTTTAAGTCTAAAAACAAAAAACATGTCAATGTGTGTGTGTGTGTCTGTGTGTGTATTCTTAATCAGAGTCACAGTGCTGACAGATGAATGATGACTCAAGGAGTGCAGGCTTGATGGGCCCAGAAACTGCATAGGGCGCCTTTCACCCAAACCTTCTTTGGCTTTGAGTTGTTAAATGGCTCCATGCAAATCACTTTATTTAAAACACTGGCAGAGACACCTTTGACAGTCTGTCTTTTCCATGCCCTAGTCATTCTTTAAAAACATTAAAATCAAGCAAATTCTTAGTAAGGGGGTGGTTGTAACACTTTTTAAATAGTGTTACAACCCACCCCACCCCCGTCAGCCAATGTTTAGCTAGCTGTATTAGCATAGTGGTTTGAAATTAGCAGGGGGGAAATGCATCACATATTGCCTAAGAAACTATTATTTAATCTAGGTCATACAATTTTATCTGCAATAGTACAGATACTAAACAAAATATAGTCTCTGTGATTTAGTCTATGTATTCTGCAAATGCCTGTTTCCAGCCTTGACAATCATGCTGGATCGATCAGGGAGGAAGTAGGAAGTTACTAAAATGATCATATGACTCCTATCTTAACCCTGATTGGTGGAATTGATGGTGTTACAACTCTCCCGATGTTACAACCATCCCCGGTTTCCCCTATATATAACACTGCGTTCCAGGCAGGTTTTTGAGCACGTAAATCACGACTTACGACTTTGTCGCGTTCCAGGCGAGTCACGCCAAACTACCTGAGCGAAAGGAATTGTGGTAGCAAGATGTAAACAAAGTATAGTTGTTTTGTATGGTTTTCGCCGGGTATGTGACGTCAGAGCTCGTAACTGGGAGTACATCGATCTAGTACGAGTTCACGGGTGGGAAGTCACGGGTTTGACTGCCGTTCCAGTGCACTTTCACGGGTTACAGGTTGCCTGGAACGCGGCATAACACAGTACTGGTCAAAAAGAAAGCAAAACAATTTTTAAAGTTTTTTTTTAAAGAAGTCTCTTATGCTCATCAAGCTTGCGTTTGTTTGAAAAAACTGTAATATACAGAAATAAACCTGTAATATTGTGAAATATTATTACAATTTATGCTTTTCTTGTTTAATATACTTTAAAATATAAATATGTATTTTCATCAGCATCATTACTCCAGTCTGTCATGATCCTTCAGAAATCATTCTTATATGCTGATTTATTATCAATGTTTAAAACTGTTTTTGCTGCTTAATATTTTTTTAGAACCTGTGATACAGGATTATTTGATGAATAAAAAGTTAAAAAAAGAACAGCATTTACTTGAATAGAAATGTTTTGTAACTATACACTACCGGTCAAAAGATTGGGGTCAGTCATTTTTTTTCTTTCTTTTTTTGAAAGAAATTAATATTTGTATTCAGTGATACTTTTATATTGTTAGAAAATAATTCTATTTTTGAATAAGTGCTGCTCTTTTAACTTTTTATTCATCAATGAATCCTGAAAAAGTATCACAAGTTCCAAAAAAAAAAAAAAAAAAAGATTAAGCAGCAACTGTTTCCAACATTGATAATAAATCAGCATATAAGAATGATTTCTGAAGGACACTGGAGACTGGAGTAATGATGCTGAAAATACAGCTTTACATCACAGAAGTAAATTATATTTTAAAAGTATATTAAAATAGAAAACCATTATTTTAAATATGAATCAAATAAATTATTTTGATCAATTAAATGCAGGCTTGATTAGCATAAGAGATTTCTTTCAAAAATATTAAAAATAGTAGGCTAATGTTTCCAAACTTTTAACCGTTAGCCTAGTACTATCTACTTCTGCAAAACAACTCAAATTAACGACTTTACATTCCCGATCATGCGTCAGAGCCTATGGTAGTCCGATAGCAACTATTAGTTGTCGAATTTTCTAAACATTTAATAATTATAAAACTATCCATTGTCGAACTTTTAATCTACGTCTCATCCACGTGCTAATTTGTCGCAACAAGATCCGGCTTCATACTTCCGGTTGACTGGCGCGTTGGACGTTGCTATTGGCTCTTTTCTTCACTTCCCATATAACCCTGCGTTGTCATTTCCTTTTCCCTTTCAGCCATTTTCCGCTAAAGACGGTATGTGCATTAATTCCGGCTAAACATCAAGTTTATCCGTTTTAATCCTCAGTATCTCTTTGTTGTTTTGTGATTTAAATAGTCCAACATTAAAATGTGATTTGTTTTACATCTGTACCAGTCTGTATTGTTGGTGTTTTCTTTTCTTGAGAGAGAAAAAAGATAATTTTAGGACACGGTACCGTGTTGCAGCTCCACACTCACGTTTCAATGTCTATTTTAAATGTTAAACTTCTGTTCACGAACCAGTCAACTGTTTAAATGCCTAAACAAACGGCTCCGCATAAGACTTCCATATGTGTGTTTACTGTTGTTTTCGACTGAGCTGTTTTATTTGCGCCTTGTTCCACATGCACGACACTTCGACGGGCACTAGCTTAGCTCATATGGATGGAGTGTCTTGGCTTGTGCGTTTGATTTACAATATTTACAAGGATGTTCTAATAGCTTTCCTGAACCTGCAGTTCTTTCTAGAACCAAACGACAGCGCAAAGTTTCAATTAATCCTGGTAGAAGTAAATGTGAACATGGACCAGGGAGCTGCATGCTTATTATGACATTTGTTTTGCATTAGGAGTGAACAACCATGGCTCCCAGCCGGAATGGCATGATTTTGAACCCTCACTTTCACAAAGATTGGCAGAAGAGAGTGCGCACCTGGTTCAACCAGCCCGCCAGAAAGCTCCGCAGGTAACAAGTTTGGGCTGACAGATGTGTTAATGTTTTATTGTGGAAAGTGCCCGTTTATAAAAATGCTGCTTTTTCCTCAGACGTAAGGCCCGTCAGGCAAAGGCTCGGCGTATTGCTCCAAGACCAGTTTCTGGACCTCTGCGACCCATAGTCAGGTGTCCAACCATCCGGTATCACAACAAGATCCGTGCCGGACGTGGTTTCACCCTGGAGGAGTTGAAGGTAACTTTGGTGCCAAGTTGTGCTAGATCTTAAAGATTTATTTCACCTAAAAATTAAAATTGTCTACTCAACCTCATGTTATTCCAAACGGCAATGCATAAGCACAAATCAGGAAATAATTTAATGAAACCTCTGAGGTGTCTCTCTCCGTTGAAAAGTCTGGATAACCAAAACTTAAAGGGTCCTTAAGGCGTCGTAAAATAATTCTAACTGAATCGAGTGGTTTAATCGAATTCTTGTGAAGAGATGCAATTTTATGATAACCGATTTGATTTAGACTTTGGTTGGAGATCGCTGGCTGATAACCGATTAATCAACCTATAGCTTTTAAAATGCCTATGCTTTTATACAAAAGTAAAACGCACACACACAAAACATTACTTAACCATGCAAGTTTACTGTGCTTTACAAATATTTTTATTAATCATTCCTTGATCAGTCATGTTAGTTCATATTGCATTAACTTTAAGAGATGCAACTTTAAAACGTTTTAGTAAATGTTGAATTGAACAAACTGAAAAATGTTAACCTTAATTTTACAAATGGACACTTAATTGTAAAGTGTTACCATTTCATTGAAATCCACAGTCATGCTTACAGATGACTATCTTTAAATATCAACACAAAGGACAGAGCATTGAAACTACACATGTATTTTAAATGTATACGCTAAAACTTTATTTGCTTTTATTATAGAACACTTGATTATCTAATCAAAACATGATTTGCAGTGATGATAAAAATGTTTCTGTCGGCTGCATAAATGTATCAATTTGCTTTCTCGCCTCGCTAGCTTTAAATAATGCCGTAACGAATGCATAAATGTGACCAGCTGGATATAAACTAATGCAAATAGGTGGCAATAATCGTGACATTAAACATTTGGGTTGGACTTGCGTGTGTTTGTCACATTATTTTAACTGCTAAAGGTACTAATGTTAGCCTTCTCCGCGTCGATGGCAAACGCACTGCTATTTCTCTACTAATGCAGCATCTAGTCAACTCCTGTATTGTATACATACCAATTCATTGTCTGTTTTAAGTCTGCATCTGAACTGTGCTGCTCTGTGTAGCGCACAGCCTCGCGTGTCAAACACAAGATGTCAGTGATTTCGCCTCTAGAGGCCGCTCTAGTACTGTATAATGGAAGTGGACCCTTCTCAGCCACTCCAGCATTGGACGCAAAAACATGAGAAATTAATCTGCAAAATTGATCAATCCTTTGAGATCTAATCCACACGCATACATGGAGCACATCACATATGGTAAATATGTACAATGTTTTTGGGTGAACTATCTCTTTAACTCTTATGTAGTTCTGTCTGCTTGTTCATAAAGTGCACTTGCAGTCATTTCAGACAGTCAAATGATGACAATTCTCCGGAATCGCTGTACTTCCTTGATGATCCACGAACCCTTTTTGCTGATGACTGTTTTTGACTCTAGAGTGTCAGGGCTGTTCCAGCATTATCACGTCTCACATGTCTGTTACACCGTAATCTGCCCATACAGGCAGCAGGAATCAACAAAAAGGTGGCCCGCACCATTGGCATCGCCGTTGACCCTCGCCGGCGTAACCGATCCACAGAGTCTCTGCAGTCCAACGTTCAGAGGCTGAAGGTGTACCGCTCCAAACTCATCATCTTCCCGAGGAAGGCTTCTGCACCCAAGAAGGGAGACAGCACTGTAAGTGGCTTACTTCAGTTCATTTCGTTTTACTGTAATAGAGAAGCGCTTCAGTGTTTGCAGTCAAGTGATGACACTTTCTCCGGAATCTCTGCACATCCTTGATGACTTTTGAACCCTTTTTTAGCTGATGACTGCATACTATTCAACTATAATTCTCCTTTTTTTTTTTTTTTTTTTTTGGTCTTTTGACTGTTTGCTGCTCTTTTGTGTGTAGGAGGAGGAGATTAAGATGGCCACACAGCTCACTGGACCTGTCATGCCCATCAAAAACGTACGTATCTTATCTTTTAACCATATAAAGTCTACTGTATGATTCTTTTTTTTTAAAGTCCTGGTGCATATATTGAATTCGAAATCTTTATTTATTTTGTAAGTAAAATTTCAAGATTAACAACAAGAGACTTTAGAAAAATATGATTCGTTTAGTGTTGTCACAATACTGGAATTTCTAACTGTGATACAATACCTTGAGTTTTTTTTTATTATTCGATTGCATTTGATACCACAGGGAAAAACTGCCATGGATCTTTTTCATCCATTTTAAGATTCTACGGAAATAATTTTAAAGTACATGATGCATAATAGTAATCGATATCAATCGAGCTGTTTAATCCTAGTCTTCTGAAGGGCCACGATCACTTCGTATGGCAAACAGATTTTAATTTAGGGTTTTATTCATAAACATTGAGCAAACATTTAGGCGATATAATTTTAATGGTAATTGGTCACCTGATGTATGTTCAATTTTGTTGCAATAGATTACACCGCACAAGGACGCTCAAACAAATTACCTTATGTCAGTGCCGTTGTTTTGTCTCAAGATGCACACCAGTAACTTTTTTTTTTTTTTTTTTTTTATAAGGAAAGTTAATTAAATTTATTTAAATGCCCTAAGACGTGATCTTGGCTTAATCTAAGCCCTATCTGTGAAGCCAGGCTTATAAATAGTAGCACAAATACAATATAATAAAGATACAAATGAAATGAACAGTTTGCTGAAATTCAGGCCCTGTGACCCCAACACTATTCAGCCGAAGCGTATAAGAAAAGTGAGTGAGAGGAGGTGTGTGTTGGGAGTGAAGGGAGCGAAAAAGAGCAGCAGGTATCGTGTATCGATACTGCAGTAAATAAGTATTGGAACAGTTTCAGATATTTCAGTATTGAAAAATCTGTATTTGACAACACTAGATCCATTAGGCTTTTGAGGAACGCTTATGTTCATCTCTCAATCATTATCATTGCATTATGTTTTGCCCCCCACAATAAAAACTACATCTACAACTAAGCATTTAAATATCATCTTCCTAAGACAGGGATCCAATCCTGCTCCTGGAAACCCAACGTCCTGCAGATTTTAGATCAACACACTTGCCTGGACGTTTCTATGGAGTCTCTGTAGACCCTGATTAGCTGGGTTCAGGTGTTTAATAAGGGTTGGAGCTGAATCTGCAGGACAGTGACCCTCCAGGAGCAGGATTGAACGCCCCTGTAGCAAGACATTATTGCGAGAGAGTGACGACTGATATATACACATTTGATCAAAGTAGTCTGCTATACTCGTATAAATATCTCAATGTTTTACAAGCTATCAATATTTTCTTTTTGGCCGTATAAACATCAGCAACTTTACCAAATCTCATTCCTTGAAATTTTTTTTGTTTTTCTCGTATGTGCTCCATATTCTCCTATATTATACGATGTGATCCATAAAAGCATCACGTATGATACTCCATAAACAATGCAAATTCTTAATATCTTGACTTAAAGGCTTTGTTCCATTTCAAAATATTAGATTTTTCTGACTGTTTCATGTCAGTTTACTGGCTTAAGATACAGCGAGCAATGTGTGGAAATTGGATTTTCCTTCCTTTTGTTTTTTTTTAAATAATTTTATAGTTCTTTTTATATAATAATGTAGTGTTTTGCCACAACTGAGGAAGTGTCCTTGTTTTCTGCAGTTTTTCCCGAAAGAGAAGGCCCGCGTGATCTCAGAGGAGGAGAAGAACTTCCAGGCCTTCGTCAGCCTGCGTATGGCCCGTGCCAATGCCCGTCTGTTCGGCATCCGTGCCAAGAGGGCAAAGGAGGCCGCCGAGCAGGACGTCGAAAAGAAGAAATAAACGTTGATTTGTAAGGAACTGTCCAAATAAATGTCTAAAAAATCTTTAGTCTTTGGAGTAATTTCTTGGAAACCTTTATATAATGTAGACTTCTGTCTGGTTTGTGGAGGATGTTTAAGTGCCAGTCTGATGTTTGGTGAAATGCATAATTGATTCTCGAACTCAAAAAGGGACTTTTTATTTGAAAAACTTCCCAGCATTGCTCAAGTCATTTGTTTAATTGCTACTGAACAGACACTGATAAAACGTACAAACTGAACCTATCACAAAAGTATCTTCCAAATACAGTAGTGGCCAAAAGTAATGTCTGGGGGGGGGGATATTTCTGACCATACAAGTTTGATTAAACAATCAAAATATGAGATCTATTAAACTTAGGTAAAATTGTCTGCATGTGTCACTACATCACAAATACATGACTTCAAGTACAACTAAGTAATATGATTGACCGAACAACCTTTTTGGCAAGTACTGTATAAACTGAGGTGAGTGAGAATCCTACTCGTTCTCCAGAAGATGGCAGTGTTTACCTTCATGAATGTTTATTTGCTCTGAAGTTTTTTGTGGTTTGTTAATGGCATAGTTCAGCGATAACTTTATCTGGAGAAATCTGATAGGTGCTGTCTTGTTTTAAGCTGCTATAAATGATATGAAAGGTCCACATACATACCAGAGGTTGCACTCTTCCAGTGGTCATTAGACAGATCAGAGTCAGGACAGTGTTTTATGTTCACAGGCCTGTGCTAGTGAGACTATCATCCACCCAAAAAATAAAATTTCTGTCGTCTTCTCACCCTTGTGACATTCCATGCATAGCTCTGCATTTCTTCAGCAGAACCCTGATGTTTTGAAGACTGTTGGGTACTGAGCAACATTGGAGACCATTGTATGGATGAAAAAAAAACAGACATTTCTTACATCATATTTTGTTCCACAGAACAGACCTGAGGGTTTGAAAATGACAGAATGTGCATTCTGGGGTGAACTATGCCTTTAAGGATTTGTCATAGCTGCTGGATTTGCATATTGTGTTTGTAACCTGAGGTGAAGCCTTGATTAACATCTGTCAGCACAGTTTAAGTGTTGAATTTGTCTTCATGATGGAAATACAAATCAGTTACCTGGTGTTTTAATTCATGTTTAGAAATGCCAGCATACTCTGTCCTGGAGTGATGTCATGGTGTCCAGTGGAGTTTTTTGGTGGATGAGTGGGCTGTGGGTGTATTATGCAAACAATGCATTCCCACATCATATCTATATGTGGTGTGTGAGTTTGAGCAGGAGAATTTCTATCTTTACTCGGTTCCTGCCAGGACTGTGTTTTGGTGCTATCTTTATTTGTATTGCGCAACCTCTGTTTTAGCAACTTTTTTCTCTGAGGCTTTAGTGACTGTTTTAGTGAGGAAACGATAATAATTTGGTAATGGTTCATGTCCCAGCACAGCAGTGCTGCTGAACTGAAACTGAAGCTGAAGTGGTCTAAATCAATTATAAGGGAAGTAAAGGGACTGTTATAACTGGGACTGTCCACAATCAATGAACCATTGGGATTTTTCCATGAAAACCTACATATCACGGATCAATAAACCAAAAATATCTTGACCTGCAGGAGAGATGAGTGGGGAGATAATCACGTATGAGGTTACATAAGAAATGTAGAATATGTCGTAGTTACCCTTGATTTCTGAATCAGTGGTGGAAAGACTTGATTTAGACCACTCATTCAAATACTGGAGAATGGTACAATAAACATTAAAAAGTCAATTTTTAGGACAAATGGTTCTGAAAACAGTATAGCGTATTATGGTGGTTCGACTAACTCTCAGGACAAATATATGACCTAAGAACGTTTTGCTAACGTCTCCATTAAGTTATGAAAACTTTATTTCTAAATGTTGAAAATTCTAAATGTCCAGTTTAAAAAAAGTTAGTTTTTCTAAGTTTTGTGAACGTTAAGGAAACATTCCATTTTCTTCAAGCATTATGGGAATGTTAAATGTTCTCTGTAGCTACAATCTGAAACAGTAACATTAAAAAAATTGTTAGACGAACGTCAAACTAAAACATTGCAGAAAAAGACGATCCATGATGTAGGTTTTTCTTTCTTTTCTAGTAATGTTTTGAGAATATTAAATAGGCTACTATGACTGTGTACAAACATTTTGTTTTTGGAAGAACTTTTGTTTGAGGGAATCTTGACGGAAGGAACGTTGGCCCTGAGAACGTTAACTGCGCAAGTAGAACCCTGTAAGATTCCATAAAGAACAATGCATTGAAAGTGCTACATAGACCCTTAAAGGGATAGTTCACCCTAAATTTAAAATGAAGTAATCATTTACTCAGCCTGGCGACACGTGCTGTATATTTTAAATGTTCTGGGGGTATACCGTATACGGTAGGGTTTGGTGAAAAACAAACCGAAATTGAACGTAGACAAAAATCCTGACCATGGCTGTCTAGCGTTCGTGAGATTAGCGCCCCATTTCACTCTGCTTTTAGCTGAGTATACGCTACATTTAATGATAATTGACATTGAACACAAAGAAATAGGCTACACGAAATAGAAACCAAATGAATGTAATGAAGGCAGGTTCCCGTGTGGGCTAATAGCCTACACAATCCTCTACTATATCTTTATGTGTGTATTTGGGTGTAATTGAGTGGCAGTTTGCAGATGATGAGGTTGTCTGGGTAGAAATACACAAATGAGGTTAGAGTCACACAATGTCTCTTCTTTTTGTTTAAGTAAAAGCCATGAAGTGTATGAAGGCCAAAAGTAGCTATTGTGAATGGACAGAGTGTGAACCTTTCACAATGCTAAAAGGATGAAAAAGCGATGAAGTCGTAGAATGTTTATGCATAAACCCAAGTAATAATTTAGATCTCTAACAATATGGATCCTAAATTCAATATCTCTGTCACTTACTTGCTTAATGGAGAAGATGAGAGAAGTATTACACACACTTAGCCTACAGTGCGTTTTTTAACAGAACATAATTGGTAGGAAACCAGCTAAAATGTATCGACATTTAAGAAGGATATCAACCTGTTGAGAGTGTGTTGACAGACTGTGTTTAGTTGAATGGCTGAGCTCCAGATCAATAATGAAATGGTTACAGATAAAAGAAAAAGGCTAAACTTGAAGTAAAAGAACCATTTTAGCAAAAAAGGTTTATTGGATAAAATCATAAATGAATGCCGCCTTGGGACATTACTTGTTCCTAAAGCCCTCCCCTACACCTAACCCTACCCGATAAACACTTTATTTCCACTTTTCGAATATTTTCTTAAGTTTAAACCTTTTGTGCGATGGAAAGTTCCATGGATGTTTAATTAAGGTTCTTCATGGAGCCATAGATCCCAATAAAGAACCTTTATTTTTATGAGTGAAACTACTGTCCCATCTAAACAAATAACAATAATGAAGAGAGAAAAAAATTGTGGATGGACCAAAAAAGGTTCTGGTAGCACAACAGTGCCATTTGTTGCATGCATTTAGGTTTTACCTCTGTGTAAGCCTTCAGACTGCTTTAAGATGTCAATTGCTCTACTATTAGACTGCAACTTAAGTGATTTCCAAGTTATGTTATATCCTGTCTTGGTGTTTGTGCTTAGCTGACATCAACATGCATCCGTGCTGCTCAATAAACAAATGACAGGAAACTCCCGCCAATTGAATGGGAATATCATTTCTAATTTATCTCAAAATCTTGTCTAATGGCACTCTTCTGATTTGCAATGAAGACAAATTGGCTTCTTGGACCTTAGTGCTTTTTGAAAATCCCACACAAAAGAATCCTAGTCAGATTGTATGGTATCTTAAAATAATAATATTATGTAAGAATTGCCTAACAATGCTATTTTCACCACTTTTGCCATTATGCCGCGATACCATTATGCTATCAAAAAGAAAAAAAGAAAAAAGAATGCATCAGCTAACAGCATAAAAGCATTTCAATAACTCTTGAGCATTCAACATCTTGCTCATGTGGCCAGGCTGATGCACCACACACTGACATTATACTCGGAGATCCTGATAACAACATGACATTAAGCCATTCCACAAAAAATGGGAGTCTTTGTGTCTTTCAGTAACACGTGTAAATAATGACAATGAAAAGGTTGCGTTCCCTTGTTTCATGTAGATGCCTTTCTGGCCTGTATATTGTCAATGCATCAATGGCTTTGAATTCAATGACAACATTTATATCCAAGTGGAATTTATTTTCGAGGATATCATAACACTCTTTTCAACCAAACAATTAATTATTATTCAACCATTAAAATATTACATTAAAACTATTTGAAGTAAACATTCTGATTATAAAACACCAGTGGCTAATTTTCTTAGTTAATGCGATAAAAAAAAAAACAGTCACATGTGGTTCAGAGACTTAAAGTTATCGCATATTGAAATAAAAAAGAAAAAAAATGTAAAATTCTGTCATAACGACATGATCATTCCTTTCAGGAAGTGAATGAAACTAGAAGGAAAAGTTTCCTCTGTATTTGAGTAAGGAAGTATCTTAAATGTCAAGATTCCATGATTTTGTATGGTATTGTTAGTATAGTTTTGTTTATAGCAGTGTCAACTCTGTTACCACTAACCCTGCATCAGGGTTTTTTATTAGGTATCCCTAAGTTCATAAACAGAAATATTACTCAAAAGTGGCACATGCAATTTAATAAAATTTCCCACTTTATTCAAAGTGTCTTTAACTACCGTATATACTAACATTTAAATTAATAATTTGATACAATGCACGTAAAGGTAACATGTTTTTACATCGTAGGCCTAAAAATTACCATTACATAGAAATGTGTTTAAAAAACAAAACAAAAGAAAATTCACCAAATGGCATAACCCATATAGACACGATTTCTGCACATTCATTCAAGCTTGGTATGTCGATTCTTGTCGAAACTGACGTCATTTCTCCTGCTGAGGGTGTCGGATAAAGAAGCTGTTTAATTCACTCCAATGTGGCTCTTCAACGTAACATGAACTAGCGCGCGGTGGGCATGTGTCTCACACACACACATACACACTGAGAGAAGCAGCAGCAACAGCAGGTAAGAACACAGCTCTCTTATTTATAGTCATTTATATTATTATTATTATTATATTGTATTATGTATTGTGTAGTATTGTGTTTTTGCATGCGATGTCAATGATGAGTAGGGACACACGATTAGGGTGTTTACTATGTGAGAATTAACTTGCTTGTGATTGCAAGTCTTTGCGGAAGGCAGTAGGCAGTAAAATAAATAGGTAATAAACTGCATTAATTATTCGACTCACACATTCATGCGAGTTTGACAAGTAATAGAGGATATAAAGTGGATTGTGGAACGTTGCGTTACCGACGCGCGCGGGAGAGAAGTTGGACTAAAGTGTAATCTATTAACACTCACTTCATAGGGTACTCCATTATAATCACGCAATTTAAACTGGATTATTCGCGTTAAAAGGGAAAAGTTTGGCTTTCTTGTTGCATGCTAAAATAATGTACAGTACAAGAGACAGTTAGCCTACATGAAGATCATCTCGTTTCATGTGTCGTTTAACTTGTGGTTCTTCAAATCAAATAATGTTTCAGGCACACGCAGTGTATTGTCTTGTATAACGCTAGAAAGATTACTAACCGTGCTGAAAGGGCTCGATTGGTTCTTGTAGTGAAGTGATATTGATGTGAGAGGAGCTGTCCACGATCTGTGGTGCTGAACCACGCGCACACTAGGTTACTGGAGCACTTTGCTGCCTGATATATTTACCGACTAGTCTCTTTTGTTTATTTGATCATTTAAAGGTTGAGTAGCTATAATGCATAAAACACACCATTAATGATATTGGTAATGTGATGACGAAATATGACCGCAGGGTAGGCTACGAATTATAGGGCGCGGGAATTGGCTTGAACAGCGTAAAGAAATTCAAAACAAAAGGTTGGAGGGGGTCTTAAAATTGCATAGTCTTCCTGAGGTTTATTACAAAGTTACATGACAAGTTAGTCAGAGCGTCTAAAAAGATCCTGGCATGGAGAAATCGCATTCGCCTGGTCTGGAAGCCATCCACACTTAACGCGTTTTGGCACAAATCGGCAGTGGAATTTAAAAAAACAAAAAAAAAACAAAAAAAAAAACGCAAGGTCTCGAGACGCGTTTTTTTTATTACTTAAGCGTCGCGTTTAGAACGCCACGTCATGCGCAAGATGATGCAAAATAATCTAGCTCATGTTTACAAAAATAAATAAATAAAATAAATAGAAAAGCAGCGCAGAGGAATGCAAAAACGCATTCTGTGTGAACGGTCCCTTCGTATTTATGGCAATTTTATTCCCTATACCCCTAAACCAAACCATAACTTATCCCTAAAATCAGGGGGGATGATGTGAATAACACTGAAGTAGAAGCACCTAACCCTGACTGAAAGCCTGAACTTTACATAAACTGTAAACCCTCAAATCTAATTGGTTGATTGTAGACAAAGATGTTGATCCAGGGGCATGTTATTCACCCAGTTGCAGTAGTGATTTTAAAGGGATAGTTCACCCAAAAATGAAAATGACCCAATGATTTACTCACCCTCAACAAACAAATAGAGCTGGGCAACAAACTCAAGCTTCTCTTTATATCGAAATCCTCCGACATTTCTCTTTAAAATTTCTCGTTATAGATTTCTAATTCGTGACTGCTGTTTTGTTTTCCTCTATCATCTGTGCTTTCGCGTTCATCGATACATCATGCGTCAGGTCAGGGGTTACTCTTTCTCTTGGCTTACAGGTCTCACTTTTTTTTTAAATTGAGATTTTCACTTATTTACCTTGTATTCCCAGTATTCAATGTAAGTCGATATTGTGGTTTCAGTGCTTTTGTCCATTCACTGGATGTTAAAAGTAAATCATTAGAATGTACATCCTGACATTTCTTTCCCTCACATGCTTACTTCTTGCTTAGGAGTCTGTTGTGAAGAGGCTGTTAACTGAAGATCTCATCTGGGATTTCCCTGTTGTAATACTAATGGACATCTCTGATTTACAACACCCCATTTGATCCCTTTATATCTGAACCATTCCCAGCAGCCCGCTCTCCTCTAAAGCGAATCAGATATAGAGATGTCTCTCCGTAAAGAGCTTTAAGTCGAACTGACAGATTCTTTTTGTTGTTGTCGACATTTCACATCTTTTGCTTTTTACGAAGAAACAACACAAGGTCACATTAAAAGGTAGAGTCCCTGAATGGGAGAGTCCTGCTTCAATCAAACTGAGGCTTTTAAAGATCGCCCGATTGACAGTGCCATCTCCCATCTCCCGCTGACCCTCCGCACTCAACTTTCTGTCAGGATGAGTGACTCGCAGGACGCCACGTCCCCAGTGGCAGGCATAGGAGGTCCTGTTGCTTGTGTTTCCAAGGTGGAGCTGCGTGTTTGCTGCAAGTCCCTGTTGGACCGGGACACGCTCAATAAGTCTGACCCCTGCGTCATGCTCATGGTACAGAACCAAGGTCAATGGACTGAAGTGAGTTTTCCTTTTTTTCTCCTTATTGGGGCTTGATTAGGTCTTTGCACTATTGGAATATTTATTTTACAATATCGGTTTTGTTATAATGTATTTCAGTTATAAATACTGGTCAACCAATGTTTTTTTAAAGGCCGTGGCCGATATCTAGTGAGCAGATTATTAAAATTGTATAATTTACTCACCCTCATGTAATTCCAAACCTGTATGACTTTCTTTCTTCTGTAAAACAAAAATACAGCCATGAAAGGGGGGAAAAGATGCAATGCAACTTAACTGTGACTGAGGCTATCAGTCTCAGTTGTTACTGTGATTTTACGGTCAACATATTTTGCTGATTGTGTATCAACTACCCATTTGAACATTTAGTTCTAACCCTATCCCTAATACCCCTAAACCTGACCCTACCCATAACTTATCCCTAAAATCAGGGGTAAATGATAGATGATTGACACTGATGTAGAAGCATCTAACCCTGATTATAAGCCTAAACTTGACAAAACTGTAAACTTGTCCCTCAAATCTGATTGGTTGATTGGAATGTTGTTCCAGGTCATGTTGTACTTGGTGAAATCACATTCACCCAGTCGCAGGAGTGTTTTTTTCCATCAAGTAAAACATGTTCCTGGATGAACATCCTTGCTGAACCTGAAGCAACATTCTAATCAACCAATCAAATTTGAGGAATAGGTTTACAGAATTGAGGATTACAGCAATGATAACTCAATGAGCAACTCTCATTTCCCTCCGATTTTAGGGACGAGTTATGGGTAGGGTTAGGTTTATTTTTTTAGACAAGAATGTTGTTCCAGGAATATGTCTTACTGGGCAAAATCACGGCGAACCATTTGGCATTCTTTTTGCCCTCACTTATCAGTTACAGACTAATCAGGAAAGTGGCAAAAATACAAAGACAAGCATAAACGGCAGCGTTCAAAAATGAAATAATTTTAGAAAATATATGAAAGAAAGTCATACAGGTTTGAATGAGTAAATAAGGACAGACATATTTTTGTATTGGTTAAACTAACCCTTTAATGATAGGAAATACGATGTATACAAAATTGCTGAATTAGAATCCATTTTGTTTTAAAGAAAACACTCACAATTCACCAAAATATTGGAAAACGGGAGATACTTTGCAAATGACCAAAATTGACCGATTAATTGGCCTGGCCAGTAGGGTTTGAAATGAATAGTGCAAGGCCACCAAAATGAATACAAATGCCACAAAACTAAAAAAAAATAGTTGCAAAATAAAAATGCCCCTGCATTCAGTACAACCTGTGTATTTTATTTAGAATACATACAAATGTAATTTATGTCTTTGAGTTTGTCAAGAGATTTAAAGCACCGTTTTTGAAGACTGCGCATGTGCGAACGTGCTCTATTATGTAAGAACGAGCCTATGATTGAATCTGGAAATAAACCGAAATAACTGAGAAAAATTTGAAATATTCCTCAGATGCCATGTCTGTAATTTATATAAAAACATCTAGCAGTAATTCGATCTCAAACAGTTTCATTAAAATAAGTTATTACTCCACCACGTGCGTGACGTCATAAACCAACGTGGTTGAATGACCACTTTGCGACAGTATGGTTTCGGGAAACAGTCGTGACTAGCTGGTTGATTTCTTCACCGATGCATCGCACTATGGTAGTGAAGCATCGAGTTACGTCGTTGTATGGAAAAGCGCACCCCTGGGCGAGAACTCCCTGCGCATCCATGCAGCCTAGCATGGATAAGCAATAACCCCCCTTAGGGTAAACAGAACTGAACCAACATGAATGTATGCAGATATAATTAACTCAAAATTTTAAGTACGACATATTTATTCTGATTCAAGGGGAATCAGAATGCCAAATCCTGACCTGACTAGAGGAGGAGCTGGGGATGGAGGAGGGTAATTAGCTCCTGAGAAACGACAAAGTCCTTTTAGGCAAGTCATGCCACTCGGCCGCCATCTTGGCAACGCCTCCGGGCAGCTATTTCGGACTAACAAGACCAGGCTCCTATCTAAATGAATGGCCAGAGACCCAGAACTGCACTTTCACTGGTCACCGGGACATAAAAACTGCATGTATACAAACACTAATAAAATATGATAAAAATCGCTGAAAAAGTTTGATGACTTTGCCCCAAAATAAGGTTTAAAACGCCTTTTTCCCCACAGGTTATACTTTTACTGCGCATGCGCAAGGGTTCTCTCGCTCTCCGTCGTGCGCGCGCCACTGCTCGCTCGCTCTAGATTCCGGGAGATTTGAACTAATTTGCGGTCACCAGGGAGCCGATATCAATCTGCGGGAGACTCCCGGAACTTCCGGGAGACTTGGGATGTCTGATATTTACACAACTAACACATATCAAATCTGCCGCCTTTTCAAACAGTAACATATTTTCCGCTGTCGCAAACCTCAACTGTGTGCATGCGTCGGTGGAACCAGACGATAGGCTTAAATGTTTTCCGGCTTGACTGTTAAAAGCAGACGATTGGCTTTCCAGCGGGAGGGGCGGGGCATGTGCATACAACCGCCATCTTTGGCGTTACGGGTTTTCCCTATATAGTTGTATTAAGGATTGGGGAAGTGGCATGTCTCTATATAAATAGTCTCTGGAAACGAGACATCTGCTGATAAAACTGAAGGAGCTTATATATGTATACAGTGATAGGCGTGGTATTCCTAGGTAGACGTTACTCAGCTGAGAGTCAGCTGATGCGAGCTTGACTAACGTGAACTGCCAGAACTGATGCTACGCTTGATATCTGAAGGCTTTGGGTTAAGAAGTGTTGGATGGGTATAATTTCGCACAATGCCTTCAGTTGACATTCTGAAAGTAGGGCCTGATTGTGAAGGTTGACTGGGCTGTTCAAAGTGCGTGCGAGTATGGGGAGTGGGCACTTTTTGGAATGAATCTAGGCAGGGAATTGTCACACAGCAGGAAAGGGTGCTTGAAGCAAGGAGAGAGACCACTCTGGTGTTTTTTTTTCCATATCAAAGCAGTCACTGTGAGGAAAAAAAAAAATTATCTAGAGCCACAGCAGTGGTTCTGAAGACAGCTCGGCAAAGCTGCGAAACTGTCTACAGCAATGTGTCAGGCTGAAGGATGAAATCTTAATCCTGGCCCCATTATTCCAACAACTGTGTCACGTTCAACATCACAGGGAACAAAGTGAGAGATGCCATCCTGCTTCAGCTTGCGTTTCAAAAGATTCCTTTTAAAGTAGGGACACATGGAAAATGAAAAAGCCATTGAGATGTTTGTTGTGGACATTGCATGACTATGAATCATGACTGGCTTCATTTTCCAAGATGTTTTTGACAATCAACATGAGTTGAATTTCTTGAAAATACACAAAAAATGAGCCGTGTTACAGGGGGGGGATGCTTTTTCGTCAGCGTGGATAAGACAATCATATCAATAAATACACTATCTTCATACTGTGTGCCAATGATTAAGTCTGACTGCAGCAGCGAGTTGCGATAGTTTTAGATGCATTATTGTGAACATGATTAGCTTTCATTGGGAAGTGTTTGTAATGGTTGATAATTGTGCTGGTGAGTCACTGGATGAAAAGCCTCTTAAAGGGATAGTTCACCCAAAAAATGAAAACACTGTCATCTTTTACTCACTGTCATGTTGTTCCAAACCTGTATGACTTTCTTTGTTCTGTCGAACACATAAAATCTATTTATTTGATCTGTTTTTTCCCCACACAGTCAAAGTCAGTGAGCGCCGAAACCACAGTGGACAGTAGCCACAATTGACTTACTGTATGGTATTGCACTTTTTAGACATTCTACTAGCTATAAGTAACTTCGCACAACATGTCAACTAGCAGTCATTAGAGTATTAGTAAAATGTCTCCTTAATATCTGCTAACACATTATTTTGATGCTCCTCCAACCGACTTTCTACGAACTATAAGTAACTTTGCAAGTACATGTCAACTTATTCCACTAGCTCTAAGTCTACTTATACTCTAATGAGAGTTAGTTGACATGTTAGTTGCAAATTAATGAGAGTCATTTGACATATTGCAAAGTTATTTATAGTTAGTAAAATGTCTAAAGTGGATTATCGAAATAAAACGTGAGAAAGTGAGTAATAAGGAATTTTCATTTTGGGGGAACTATCCCTTTAATGAACAGTGATCAAAGTGCGTCGAGTAAAATACCGGTATCTTTGAAAAATGAATGAGCTTTGGTTTTGGAGAATCCCAATTTTTTTAACGCAATCTTCTGTGAGCATAGAAGATCCATATTTGACAACCTTCCTCATATCTCCTCACGTCTCACATCTCAATACAAGTCTGTCAAACTAATGACCGCTTTATAGAATGCTATCAGAATATTTACAGACTGCCGTATTAGAGGTGTCACTGCCATCAATATTCTACGCATAGAGGAAATATAGACTCACTGTGAATATCATTTGCATGGTTTAACACTTCAGTCAAAGAGCGGCAGTATTTATGTAATTAATGATTTTGATCTTTTCCCTGACATTAGCTGTTACACATTCCAGATTGCTTTTCACAGGAGCAGAAAAGCCTAATATTAGACACAGGCATTTTGCCAAAGTCAGCGCAAAACATATATGCAATGCTGTTTTCCTGCCATCGTCATTAGTCTACATTTTCTGTCTTGGATGTCTGGCAGACGATTTCAGGGATCTTGGCATGCATGTCTAGGATGTGTCAATATAGTGTCATTTTGCTTACAGGAGACCCAGCTTCACATATTTCACATTCTCAGTCCCTATGCATGTTCCCATGTTATTCCCATTACATTACATCCCATGACTTCTTAAATAAGTGGAACATGTTACATTGACATGTACATGTTACATGTTACATGCCCAGAATATGATAAGTAAAACATTAGGCTGTTCTCATGCAAGCAATGAGCGTATAAATTGTCACAACATCACAATTGTTTCTGCTGTACAATTGAATGATCGAAGCAACAGTTATGTTCACCATTGTCCTGTTTTGCTAAACGTATCCATTTAAATCAAAGCTCGATGAACACATTAGGCAGTTTTGTTGAGATGTCAAGTGGTTTGTAAAAAGCTTACCAAATCTCTGACTGCTGTCAGTTTTTGTTATCTTCCAAATGCAGTCCCTTCCCAGCAAAAGACTGAGGTTGAAACTGGATTTAAAAATACACTGTTTTTAAAACATTACTTAGGGCACAAAATATGAATTCAGTATGTGTTTATGCACTGCACCGCAGAAAAACTTGAGTTCAAAATTGAGTTAAGAAATTCTCCAGTGTATAACAAAAATAGATTTTCAGATATTCTGCCTGTGCAAAACTCTGTGTGGTTGCGAAGACATTCTAAGCTGTTGTTAGAGTGTTGCTATGTAACTGCCTGTGTATTCTAGGCAGCTTCTAGCATAGATATACGTAGGTGCCACTTTCGACCAATCCAGACACTACGATGCGTCCGCCATCTTGGAACAGACAACATTTCAGATGCTGTTAGCACTCACTGTTAAAATCAATAGGGCTTTTCACACTTGAAAAAGTTAACCCTGGGTCATTCTAAACCCTGGGTAAATTGAATCCTGGATAATCTTGCTTCACGTTTCACACTGCTCATAATTAATAGTTAACAATTAATCCTGGGTATTCATCAGATGACGTTTCACACCGGCCGTTCCTAAATCCTAGGTTAACATTCTTATTTGCAGTGTCAGCGTCACTGACTGGATCGCAGCACTCGACCTGTTTTCATAAAAGCCCTAGCATTGCGCATCCTCGTATTGCCGACTGTACTATCGAGTTTATACTGAATAGACATTTCGGACTATAAAGGAAAGAATGAAACTGTGTCTTTTTCACTCAAATTGTTATGTTTTTTGTCAGCCTTTGACATTTTTGCTCCCAAACGCTGAATTTACTGTTTATATACAATGCGCAGTGTTTCCGAGACTTTCCAAAACACGCAAATTTGAGTTTGTGATTGTCTGTTGCTAAGCGTCTAGCTGTAACATTCCAACACCGCATCGTTTCACACTGTACAAGTTCTGCTCAGAAGCAGGGTTTTTAACCCCGGGTAAAAAGCGGTGCTAACCCCGCTTCTAAATAAGTGTGAAATGTTCCTTTACCCGGGGTTAAAAGTGGAGTTTAGAACGACGTCTATTTAAGTGTTTTAAACCTTGTACGATATGATACACGAATAAGTGTTAATATTTGTGTAGCGGCCCAAAATAAGTTGTTGCCTTAAATTTTTATGTACAATTAACTTGGATGATCAAGTAATTTCAACTTAAATGACATTAAACTGACTTAAAAAATGTTGAATCTTGTATAACTTAAAAAAAAAAGTAGAAAATTGCTTAACTTATTTTGATGAGTTGAAGCAATGCAAAAACACACCCCGTTCTCATCCCAAGGCGTCATCTAACTGATGCTTTTGACCATGCGTCAACATCCGACGCACATGGCACCCTTTAGCGTCAATATGAGACGCTAACCCTACCCCAGACCTAAACCTACCCATAACGGAAGCGTCATCTAACTGACGCTAAAAACGGAAGCGTCATCTAAAGGCGTTAGATGACGCCCGAGGATGAGCGTCATCTACCTGATAAAGGGTAAGGGTGCCATGTGCGTCGGTGCCATGTGCTAAAGGGTGCCATGTGCGTCGGATGTTGAAGCATGGTCAAAAGTGTGAATAAGATGACGCCTTGGGATGAGAATGCGTAAAAACATATGTTATGATAACTTGTTGATCTTATAATTTTACAGTGTAGAAACAGCCACTAATGAGGCATCTATGTATATATATATATATATATATATATATTTATATGGCTGCTAAGGTATTCTGGGTGTTTGCTGGGTTATGTAACGGTCACCAATCAGCTGGAGTGCCCTTGAGAGCCACTAGAGGGCACTCCACACCAGACTATTATCACTCCCTTACAAACTACATTTCCCATAACTCACTGCCTAGACTCATCATCACTGATTGCATTCACCTGTGTCTCATTACCCTGTTAGTCTCGGCCTATTTATACCATGTTCACTCATTCTCTCACTGTGAAGTTTTGTATGTTGTTGCACTGCATTTCCGAGCGTTTTCCCTGGTTTCATGTCGCTTGGTTTTTGGATTTCTTGCCTGTTCCGTGGATTACTCTTTTGCCTCTGACCCCTGTTTGTTTGTTTGTTTGTTTGTTTGTTTGTTTGTTTGTTTGTTTGTTTGTTTGTTTGTTTGTTTGGACTGCCTACCTGTGTTTTGACCTGTTGGCTGTTTATTGGATTACGTGTCTGGATTGCCCCTAATTAAAGCTGCATTTGGATCTCAACTTTCTGGTCTCCGAGCAGTTCGTGACAGGTACACTGCTGAAAAATGCGGCATTATCCAGCTGTAATTCCATGTTGGTCAAGGCTGGTTTATTCTGGTTAGACCTGGTAGTGCTTGTGGACCAGCATAGTCACTCTGCTTTCAAGCAAACTAAGCTGGGTAAACCTAAGCTTACTGGAAAAAACATTTTTGCAAACTATCATGTTGCCTCTTGCACATTTTTCTAGACTTTCAAAATGAAATGTCCAGTGAGTGTCCCTAAAAGCGGGTTCAATTTTATCCGAAACAGATGAACTTGAATCTGGCAACGTTTTATCACACTGGTTGTTGTGCGAATCACGGCAGTTCGGAAACGAAATGTCCAGTGAGTGGTTTATGAGGTTTATGCTTTATTGCGTTTGAAAAGAATGTACCACCTAAACTAAATGCTTCCCTACCGATTGTGTTAACCAAAGCAAACTTGATATACATTTGCTAAAGCAACCATGCCGTTTTAGCTTGCTTCTACAAGTCTTTGAGCTCTTTTATTGTGATTAGTGTTTCACAGGACTCCACCGAGCGCTCCACATCACGATCTTCAGTAGTTTGTAGTTCTCTCTCTTCCACTGCTTCTTCGACTGTGAAACGGCCCAGGGCCGGTGTTGCCACCAAGTGTACTCTCTGCACATGCA
Source organism: Tiaroga cobitis (assembly GCA_030578255.1). Classification (NCBI taxonomy): domain Eukaryota; kingdom Metazoa; phylum Chordata; class Actinopteri; order Cypriniformes; family Leuciscidae; genus Tiaroga; species Tiaroga cobitis. Next base: position 61,004,925 of record CM060597.1, on the reverse strand, counting down.
TACGCTAGTGTGTGCACAAAAAAAAAAATGCAAACCTATACACAAAATTTACAGCCGTTTCCAGCTAAAATTAACAATAGAGACAGTAAAACGCAATCTTGTGTTCTTTTTTTTTTTCTTTTTTTTTTTTACAAAAGTTATGATTACAGGGACAAATTATCTATTAATAATGATTTTAATGTGGTTTACCAGACAACAACATAGTGTCGGACCAGATCCGGGCCAATTCTAGTAGATGTGGAATCCACGTGTTACAGCACTGCTTTTGTGATGTGGAGCGCCTGCGTACGAGTCATGATAAAAGAGCTCGAAGAAGATTTGTAGAAGCAAGCTAAAACGGCATAGTTGCTTGAACAAACGCGTTTTGATCTCATGTTTGCTTTTAACACTATCGGTTAGGTTAAAGCTGCAGTCTGCATTTTTTTTCTCTTTGTCGCCATCTGTTCGAAATCTGCAATTGCAGTCATTTGCGGAATTATCAACTTTACGTGAGTTGTAGTTCGACGCGGCACAGCGCGGATGAACACAATGTTTGAGGAGAGTGTGAGGCTGGCAGTCGCCGCGCCGGTGTCGATACTGGCATTCGGAATCACAGATTATTCTTTTTGGAAATATGACCAACATAATTTTCACTGGAAAATGTCATCTGAACAAGTAACTAACATCCACTTTTGTTCTGGTTCTGACATTGCAGTAAATCGCGTTAAAACTTGTTAATGTTAACAACGTCAGCATTGCGTGACTACATGTAATGTCCTTCCGATATGTATCCTTGTTTTCGCATGGGTCCGGTTGCAGTCTCTTTTTTTTTTTCTTTTTTTTTTTCTGTAGGCACTCCAAAGTCCGAACGAAGCTTACCGGCTTGAATCGAGCTACAGCAAGCAGATAGCGTTGAACACTGGCTGCTTATGTATTTTCTCAAATATGTATTTTGGATTATTTTTAACCCCAAAAAACTACGAACTGCAGCTTTAAGTGTGTGTGGTAGATTATTTTCAAATGAATGAGCATTAACCTTTTAGCGTCACTCACTGGACATATCATTTTTGAACTGCAATTATAAGTACCCCAGAAAGCAACATAGGATCCAGATCCAGCCCACATCTGGTACGCGTGGAATCCACATGTACCAGATGTGGCCCGGATCTGGGCCGACACTGTTGCTGTTTGGGACAACAGTAACAAAAAAGGATTCACGTTAATCAGTTTTGATTAAAACTCAAACATGCTTTTAGTGACACTCTCTAGACATTTCATCATGCAGAAATATTGCCATTTTTCCAATGAGCCTGGGTTGGCATATTCGTATTCAGCTATATTGTAACTATTCGTAATCGTAACTGATCCTGACCATGTGGATTTTTGCCTCTGTTGTACTGAGTGCTTTTCTGGTGCTCTTGAGCCATTAGGTGTTCCACTATCTGCTCATGCAGCACCTATCAATGGGAAGTGCCATTGTTATGCAAATCAAGAGCTAAAATTGAGTGGGAGCTAAGCCTACTCGTATCTCTCTTTGCGCTCTCTTTCACTTACTCACTCTCAAGGTGAACGTTGCATAGTATGTGTAAATTTAGCATAATATTCTGTTGCACTGAGACCCTCAAGAACCTGCTGTGTAATCTCTCTACAACACTCTTAGGCTGTACATCACTTCCTTTCTGTCACTGCTTCTCTTATACTGCTCAGACATCATAAAGCAGCCACCGTAAGGGGTAAAGAGACAAACGCCGGCTCATTTAACAGCCCCCTTACAGCTGTATAACTCACTATGATGTTCTTCATGTTGACAATAAGATCCTCTTGGTTTCTTAACTCGCTGTTTTTGAAGATTTGTTCCGCTGAACTAAACAGACGTTTGGGACCTATTTGTTTATTCAAAGCTTTTAACAATCTTAATATGGCGATGAGTATAAACTCGCAGTGAGCAAACAGTGGTAAGTGATAAAAGCCCTAATGAGAAATCCACTCAAAGGTACACAGCCTGTCGCCTCACCTCATAACTTGAGAAAACAAGATAATTGGAAGGTTAACAATATCATAATTTAATTTCAGACTCTACGTGATACAGTTTTGGCTGTGTACGTGAGTTGACCCAGCCAGAGTTTTCAGTATAGGGAATGTGTCTGATTTCTGCATGTTGTCGGTGGTCGTTCCATAACTAGGGAGTTCTGTAACAAAATGGTTTTCCAGCAGCAGATGTACTTGAAATTGATAAGAGGTCTGCTTTCCTGTGATTGGAGGAGCCGCGGGAGGCAGTTGGGTGTTCGGAGCGATAGCAGAGACTCTAGTTGCAGCAGTATGAACAAGCTGTAGCCTATATAGGGATTCAGAAACCATTCGGCCAGCACAATATTGCAGTAATCCAATCGAGAGGTTATTGGACATAATGGTTTCTCAATGTCATGCTCTACATCCAGTATCCTCCTCAAAAGTAATATTAGCAATCAGAAATGCCCTTTTTTGACCTCCCAGGAGGAAGTCGTCTATTTTAAGTCTAAACAGTCCAGTGCTATGAATTATATTTACATATGCAAATCTCTCTAAAACATGTCCAGGTCTATTGGAAAATTATATTTTCTATTAAGAAACTCTATTAAAAAAACATTAAAATTAATGTAGACCATAAATTTTTTTTTGCATTGTGACATTTTTTAAAATTTAAATGAGCCTAAATTAAAGGCAGTACGTGAAACTAATTTTCTGTACAAATACTACTTTACAGTATCTCATAGTATGAGAATTTGATGCACTTAATTGTCATGAAACAATATCACAAAGGATAATATATTAATGATCCTTTTCGTTATGCTGAATTCTCATTTCCTTCTTTTGATTTTGGATGAATTATAACCTGGACATAATGTTTTTTTTTTATATTCGTCCCATACCAGCTCCTTTAGTTTGATTAACTACCACTTGCGCTATTTGAAAGTGCGTACGACTTAGTTCAAGGGCACATGCATAGTAGATTGAAGGGCTGAATATTTTATATGTACAGCTGTACGTAATCGCTGAGAAAGACTCTATCAAACATGGGCTGATGGAGGAGGGTCATTCCCTGCTTGATATGCTATACAGACACATTAGAGGTTTGACACTGTTAATCTGATTTACTGGGAGTGTGATTGATTACCTCACATGCTGATTTTAAACGGTTATTTTCCACATTTTGTGTGACAGAAACAAATGACCTTTATAGAAATACACCAGAGAATGACAGTCGGTCTAGCAGTGTTTGGGTGCTACTTTAAAACTGTATAATTCCCACAGATTCATAAACAGATCTTCCTTTTTTAAAAAGTAGTCAACTAAGCTACTAACAAAAATAGAAACTATTTTGATGCTGTCTAAGGAGGCAAAATCCCATAGCTTCACTTTTTGCAAACAGAGCAATAGTTTTCTTGCTCAAAAACAGTGACTTATTTTGGGATACATTTACACTAAATGGGATTAGTAAAACCATTAAAAATGTGTCGAAAACAGTGATAAACATCAGCACTTCTATGCAGGGTCTCCAGTGATTTGGTGGATTGTTTATTTGAACTTGACTATAAGTAACTTTGCAACTAAATGTCAACTAACTCTCAGTAGAGTATTAGTAGACTGTTTGCTTAATATCTGCTAACTCTTTATTTTGATGATTTCCCAACAGTGACTGTGGACTTTGACTTTGCAACTACATGTCAACTTAATGTAACCCTAACCCTATCAGTCTATAATGGTCTACTAACACTCTAATGAGAGTTAGTAGAGATGTGCAATGATACTTAGTCAAGAGAATGTGTTAAAGGGACCATCGAAATAAAGTGAAACCCAAATTTCCATTTGAGTAGAACTTCCATTCTTTGTTCGTTCAGCCTTTGCTTTGGTATTTTGGAAAGTAAAGCCCAAATGCTTGTCTCGTTCAATGCCTATACTGTTATTTTCAGACTGCATCTCTAAACTCAACATTTCCTTAATGTCTTGGAGAATGATGCATTAACTCCTACAGCTAATTGCCTCAGTGAGGTTTTAATTCAGAAATGATTGTATTTGCTCTGTTTGTTTTTGACGTGCACCAGAGAACAATAGCAAAGCAAGGGGAGGTGAGGAGGGAGACAGCTGATGAATGAGAAACGAGAACAAATGGGTTTTGTACGAGAGCAAGGCCATGATCATCACAGCTGCATGTGTGGAAGCTCTCAACAATCAGACTCATGAGGCCTTCATCCCCGCTGCCGTCACTTCTTTGACTTCATCCAGGGACAGCGCACAGACAGACCAATAAACAGCACAGCCTGTGATCTGATTCTTGATAAATGTGGAGAAGCCAGATGCTTCCGGTGAGACAGTTTTTAGCTGTTGACTGATCTGTTGTTTTCTCTTTCAGCTGGACCGTACTGAGGTGATCAAGAGTAACCTGAATCCGGTCTTTGCTAAAGTCTTAATGCTGGACTACTACTTTGAGGAAGTACAGAAACTGCGCTTTGAAGTTTACGATATCCACGGAACCCACAGTATTGGAACCCGCGATGACGACTTCCTGGGTGGCGTGGAATGCACGCTTGGACAGGTGATGTCACTTTTCCTGTACATCTTATTTAATATTGCTAAAATACACCAAGGGCCAGATTTACCAAACAGGGCAAATTAACGTGAGACCACAATCCGGGTTAGTTCTACCAAAAATAAAAATGATGTCATTAATGACTCACCCTCATGTCGTTCCGAGCCCGTCTTCGGAACGCAGTTTAAGATATTTTAGATTTAGTCTGAGAGACCATTGAAAATGTATGTACGGTATACTGTCCTTGTCCAGAAAGGAAATAAAGACATCATCAAAGTAGTCCATGTGACATCAGTGGGTTAGTTAGAATGTTTTGAAGCATCGAAAATACATTTTGGTCCAAAAATAACAAAAACTACGACTTTCTTCAGCATTGTATTGCCTTCCGGTTCTGTTGTCAATCCGCGTTCACGAGTCCGCAGTGACGCTGCTGACGTAAGACGCTGCTAAATAAAGCCGTAGTTTGTTATTTTTGGACCAAAATGTATTTTCGATGCTTCAAAACATTCTAACTAACCCACTGATGTCACATGGACTACTTTGATGATGTCTTTATTTCCTTTCTGGACAAGGACAGTATACCGTACATACATTTTCAATGGAGGGACAGAAAGCTCTCGGACTAAATCTAAAATATCTTAAACTGTGTCTTACGGGCTTGGAACGACATGAGGGTGAGTCATTAATGACATAGTCTCGCGTAGCCAGACCTTCAGACTGACGGCTGAAGGTCTGGAATTCATAGCAGCTTTCTTTGGCCAAGGCCCGCCCATAAGGCCGTTTGACCGACATGTAAAACAACCAATTACAGTTCGTTTCGTTCAGCTTCACGTTTCGGTGCGTGGAAATGTCCCCACAACAACAGACCTGCGTGCAACAAGTCAGTCAGCATAGAAAATCAAAGAAGGAGAAGAAAACTTCAAGAGTCTTTCCCGTGAACCTCGCATACTTTTTTTTTTTTTTTCATCCATGACAACACATGTATCAATACTGCTTGCAAGGCCAGAATATTACAGTGGTTAGATGTAATAATAAAGTAAATGTATTAATAAGTGGTCAGAGAAGGGGGAAAAAAAAATACAAATAAATAATAATAAAATAAATGAGTAAATTGTTATTTCACATGTAAAGACAACGTCACAAATGACCAAAAATCTTCCCAAGCTGGAATATCCACCGGGCCCCCTGTTTTGTTCTTATTATGTAGTTTGCAAAGCAGACGTTCATATGAAGCTGTCCTGGTCATTATGTTGACCCATTCTTTTAACTCTGGGGTTAACCTCGCATACTTTTGAGAATTCTACGTTTAGCTGATCTTGATAAATGCTCATTGTCACTCATGTAAACACAACAGTTTTTCTTCCGCAATCACACGTCTGCGCTTTGTTTCCCGGCGGACCGAAAATAAACGCGACACTCGCGCCCCCCGGAAATCCGATAAAATTCAACCAATCAGATGACGACTTCGACATTCCTGAAGTTTTACAGTTAAGTGTACCATATGCATCAGACGTTTAGCCAACGTTCCATGGGCGTGACGTCTGAGGCTGAGACTATTAATGACATAATTTTCATTTTTGGGTGAACCAACCCTTTCAAAGCGCCATTGGGAGTTGGGAAGTTCTGCAGGTGATACCTGCAATCTGCAAATGAAAGAACAAGCTGCCAATAATTTCCTTAACAGCAGAGCCAAGAGCAGCACAAATTAAAAATGCATTGGCAAACGATATTTTCAGATAAAGTCTTCATCTGAAATTCCAAATAAATGATCACGAGTGGACAAAATTCTACAACAATCGCAGCCGTGTCTTTTTTTAGCCGTTAAATATTTTTGCTTTTGAAAGGGAAACTCCTACAACTGCAAATGCAATATGGTCAACTGCAAAAATGACTGTCTACGCCTTTTCATCGTTTTTTTTTTCTTTCTCAGCGCATCTAGTAAATCCTGACTGTACTTTTTAACTCCAAAAGAGTTATTTAATGGGTGACTCCTAATTAATGGGTTTGGATATTTCTGGTAATCCTCACTGATGTTCATGTCTGAATGGGAGCAAATCCCTGCATCCATATTCCAACAACGAATGGAAGCCTTCTACAGAGTAAAAGCTGTAATAGCAGCGTAAGTAGGACCAACTCATTTATAATTGACCTTGAATTTGAAATTAAGTGTTCAACAGACACCTTTTGGGGCTCAGTTGTCCACATACTTTTGTCCATGTTTTGTACAGTGCCATTCTCAACTATTGATCTCCTTAAAGTCGACATGAAACGGAAGTTTCCTTGATGTAAATCCGAGTGAAACGGCATCTCTAACAAGAGAAAAAAGTAGGGCGGGACATGTTTTTGTCCATGGGGAATTGATTTGATGGTTGTGGTTTGCTATTGGTCTATCTCATGTGAGTGACAGGTTGCCCCGCCCTTGTGTCAGTAAACACGTCATCAGAGAAAAGATGTCGCTGCAAGAGCGAGGAGAAGTAATTTTGATATTACGAGGGAATAAAAAAAAATGTTGATGTGCATGGATAAATCATTTATAATAAATACTGCAATATTCCATTAAAAACAATAATTGTCCATTTTGATTTCATGGTGACTTAAAAACCTTTTAATCTGTTCCATAGATAGTGGCCCAAAAAAAGATGGTGAAACCTCTGTTGCTGAAATATGGAAAATATGCTGGAAAATCCACTATCACAGTGAGTTGAAACAATCTACACACACAACTGATATTTAATTGCTGCTGTTTACATTTACACATTCACTGAAAGAGCTCTCGTGGTAGGTTTCATCGGGCTTTACTTAATTTTAGCATCCGCAAAGGCATTTTAATTTTCTGTACAGAATAACAACAACACAATTTGAGTTAATTTACTGGAGACACAAGACAGTCAGATAGCAGATATTGTTTACCAGACCCCAACCACTGTTTGGCAAAGGGTGTCTAAATCAATGTGTTCAATTAGACAAAATCAATCACGGTCTCTCTTTTAGTATTAGGTCTGTAAAGGCTTGTTCACATCATTGATAACTATAACGATAACTGTATTAGCGTCCACACTAACACATGATAATGCACGTGATAATCGTATATCAGCTGAAAAAAATCACTCTAAAAAATATCGCAATTATATATTGTTGTTATCATTGTGGTGTGGAATTATCATCCTTGCTGTGAACGGACCTTAACTATGGGTGGGTTGTAGGCACCTACACTCACCCCTATACAAAAACAGTTTTGCTTTGAGTTATCACTCAGAAGTGATATTCATCACTGTCTATAGGACCACCCCTTCTTTTTTTTAAGTGCCAACTAAATGCCAAATCCTGCCCACGTTGCTCATGAGGATGACTGCACATTACAAAATGAGTGATTTTTTTCCCCTATTACTTCTGGAATGAAATGTCACTTTAAAATATTTCTTGATACAGTTGAGTGAAACCGCTAGTATGTGTGATGGCTGAGAGAAAGATAATGGGGAATCTCTATAACACTGGTGCATTAAAAAGTCATCAGGTTTCAGGAAAAAGGTCTAACCTGTGTAAGGACTGTGTAGTTTGTGTCGCAGTACGGGTGGTTTGACCTCCAACTTAAATTCTGCTGGTGTACTGGAAGTAGACGGGCCCTAGACATTCTTACAATATCTGCTAACATGGTGTAAAATAATGTAGAATATAAATTTCAATATGTGAAAATAGTATTTCAATTACAACATCACAGCTAGTTCGACTCAATTCAAACAAGCCACACATGCAAAACAAATCACATAAAAAAATTGATGCCCCAAGCTTTTTTTGCATGTTTCTATTGCAGGCAGACAATGTTCATTCGTAAGACAAAACGTAATACCACATCCTTATCATAGGTGTTGATTCTCTGCTTCCTCGTCAGTTTTAATGCAGTTTCTCTGCAGACTAATGGCCTTTTCATGTTTAAACGACAAAGAAATGACTGTTTTTGATGGACCTCCTCATTGGATTTCACTCGGGTTGTAGAATTTTTTTAATGCTGACGAAATCACATTTTGATCTGAGGTGAGACAAAATGGGATGGTTACAGCATTTCACCCTCTCTTTTCTTATCAAACAAAATAATAGAGGTCAAAGACAACTCAATAAATGGCTTCCTTAATCAGTACTAGTGTTCACATTAAATTATGTAGTAAAACATTTCCAGAAAAAGGCAAGTTAAGAACATTTACACAAGACTTTTGATCAAGTGCCTACAGTTTCTCTTCAGTTTATACTGTACTTATCTTTGTGAGTGCTTTAGATGTATAGATAGAAAGATCTGGGCTGGGTGGGCAAACAGACGGATGGGCTGGACAAAAGGACAGACAGAAAGAAGGATAGATGGGATGGATGAATGGAAGGACAGATGGACGGATGGATAATTGGATGAATGGATCAGATGGGCTGAGCAGATGGATGGGAAGAGCAGTTGGTTGAATTGACAGACGGATTTATTGATGGGATGGGTGGATGGATCGGCTAGGCAGAAGGACAGACAGATTGGCTGGATGGATGGATGTGTGGATGGATGGATGGTATCTATACATCTAAAAACTCACAAAGATAAGATGGATGGAGGGGTGTATGTATGGATGGATGGGGGGGTGGGTTTTTTGGATGGATGGTATCTAGCCTTTTAAAAAATCACAAATATAAGATAGATGGACGGATGGATGGATGGATGGACGGATGGATGGATGGATGGATGGATGGATGGATGGATGGATGGATGGATGGATGGATGGATGGATATAAAGCACATATGGGTGTGGAGTCTGTGTTCAAATATAGAGTACAAACAATAACAGTATGTTGGCTTTGTCTCAGCTAATCCCTTTCTTATTTCCCCAGATTCACGCAGAAGAGATTTCTGGGAACAATGGTTACTTGGAGCTTTCCTTCTGTGCCAAGAAGTTAGATGACAAGGTACGGAGGGATTTTTTTTTTCTTTTTCAATAAAAAAACAACAAAAAACAGGTTGTCCAACTCACCAGAGTTTACAGTCATTAAAGTAGACCTAGTGACAGTAAATGATATTCTTTGTTTGTAAAGCAGTGATCTTTTTACCTTTTGAAACCAATAATCGCAGCTGCCAAAGAACCTTTCAACTCACTTTTAATGTTTTGTATTGTCCATTTCAGCCCTGTTTAGAGCCATAAGGGCTATTATGGCTTCATAAAATCCCACTCTCTCTTTTTGGCTTTGGCATGGTGTTTGAAACGCTATTCATTCAGCTGAGGTTTCCTAATGCGAATGGAAGCTCTGTGAATAGCGAGGGCTGGCGGAGGGAGCATAGGGTGGCTGGCTGACTCTCTCCCACACAGCTCGGCCCACAGTGCAGCTCTCTCCGTGCCCTGGAGTCCTGCAGGTGTCTGCACTTACACAAACGCCTCTGCAGCCCTCGTCCTACTCTCAGCACTCATCTCATCTGCTTCTCCTACTCTTTCCTCTTGTTCCTCCCGCCCTCCCTCTTCCTCTTTCGCATGCTGCTGTTCTCTTCCTCTTAGCCTGGGGCGACATTTGTGCTCAGCGGTTATCTCTAAAACAGCTTTTTTTGTGTTCATTCCTCAACCCTTTTTAAATCTGGCTTTCATGAATTCATACATCTCAAGTAATGAAGGGAAACAGCAAATCAATATCTATGACTTGTTCACTCAAGCTTCACATCCCCTCAACCCCACGTTAGGTGGTGAAATCAATATATCGTCTATTCATCTTTTTACAGTGAGACAGAAATGCTATTTGGCATCTGTTTCATGACAAAAAGCACAGGCTGTGATTCTGATTGGAGACGCTTATACAGTAAGCCAAAGCACCCACGCAAACCATTGGCTGACTGTAATTTTGCCAACTAGGACGTGTTCCTGGATCAAAATCTTTTGCTGGTGCTGGAACACCATTCCTCTATCCCTTTTAATTAGATGGAAATGATTGGTTGATCTGAATGGAAAGCCCTAAACTCTAACAATTCCTCTTTCACTATTCCAAAAAATGATGCACCTCTTGGTGGAAATGTTGTGATGTTATTTCCATCAAGAGCTGCATCAGTTTTTGGTCCAGATCTTGTATTGACAATGCAAGAGTCCAGCACTCTGTAAAGTCTCCTCCAGCACTTCCCAAAGACTTTCATTGAATTTAAGGTCTGGACTCATAGGGGCCAATTCATGTGTGAAAATGATTCTTCACGCTCCTCACAACCATTCTTTCACAATTTGAGCCTGATGAATCTTGACATTGTCATCCTGGAATATGGCCATGATGAATGAATGAAAAGCTACACACTCCAATATTTATAGAGTTATAAGAACTGTTGCCAAACATATAACATGCTAGAAACATAATAATCACTGCAATAATGATCCAATCATAGACTCTAAAGCATTTGTCTAATAAAATCCAAACCGCAACTTTTTTTTTTCTCGTTTTTCTTTTTTTTTTGGCCTGGTGGTGTATGTTTGTAACAATATAACTTGTGACCATAGTTGGCTAAAGAAGCTTTTAGGATAGGCACCCCCGGCAATTTCTGCACATAAAGCATCTGATATGCACACAAAACAACAATCAATGCACGTGATCAATTGTTTCCTGCAATTGTCAATCTGTGTAAAAACACTTATGCCATCTCTGTGCCTCTGGTTAAACGCACAGTATATCCACAGCTTCTATGCAGTGTGAAAACAGCTCTATACAAATGTAACCATAATATCATATCAAGTGGGGCCCTCTCATATTCCATGCCTGTAGATAATCCTCCATCTCTCAAATTTAAAAATGCACTAAACTAATCCAGCATGTCATCTCAAGTTTGTTAAAGTAGGGTTTTTCTTGGTAAAATACATATGCTGACGCAGTAAATCGTGTTTAGAATATGGAACCACATTTTTTGCACATTGCATATGCATGAAAGCAGAAGCTACACGGTCACATCATTAATTTATTTCTGTACTAGCAACGAGCTTGTCCGCCTGCCCGACATAACATTAACCAGGCTAATTCTGAAAGGCTAATGATGGCAAATTCCATAAGGCAATACAATTTAATTCTCACGTTCATTTCAAGCTATCTCTGCAATCAGCCCCAACATATTCATCAGCTTACCATTTTAATGCTCTTTTTCAGGGACGGAGAATTTATTGTCCCCCCACTTGTAATTGCTGTTCAAATTGCAGCGCCCTTTTTTCACATTTTTACTCTCAGGTCTGTTAATTATTCCTCACTGGACTTCATGTACTTGTTAGGAATTACATTCATTAATATTGGAGTTCTGAATGTGTTGCATCGTTAATATTAGCTGTATTACATGAGCGTTTCTTCTTCACACTCATCCTCAAAATCCAGAGTTGGCTCCATCCTGGCCCGGATATAATAGCGAGAGGATGGATGGAGTCTAATAAACGGCTAGGCAGAATAATAGCTGTGCTGCTATCTTTGGACAGGATCTGTCTGTTCAAATAACGTTGGCTTTCTCCGAATACAGACTGATATGATTTAAACTAAATGGACACATTGGCAAATCAAACTATATTGGACTTCATGACAGCTTCTGCACGTGACTCATTCTAGAGACGCCTGTGCCTTTATGTGAATGCCATTTCTCTTTATGAAGAAGTCGCTAATGCATCTTGAATCAAAAAGTCGCTCGGGGTTATGTGACATTTATCAAAGACTCTTCACATGGCAATTTCTCTGTGATTTTTAATGCTTAATTTGGCGCTGTACCTTCACATTGGGTTCTTTGCACATATTTTGTCTTTTTCAGGGGACATTGATAGCTCTATTTTTCACCGGATCATAAAAGACAAGCACGGAATTAACCTTTAATCTGTGCATTAAGCCATCTGTTAAAGGAAAATGCCGTTAAGGTTCTTGTCTCATTGGAGTCTGGGAGCCTTAAATGTCTTCCGGAAATAATGAGCAGCCGGTAATCATCATCGGTCCATAGTGAACTTTGCAAACGCAATGACATGTTTCAGAGGTGCGATGCATGTGATGAATGCGAACAACAGACAAATCACTTGTCTAAATCAGTCTTCACTCAAACCACTGGCAAGATGTTACCTTGACAACCAGATAGTGGGGGCACCTCCTCTTTCAGCGTCCCTGTGGAGATGTAGCACACTAATGCAGCGAGAAATGGGGATATTAAATGGCTCGTTCTCTGCTCTACCCATTTCTCGCTCTCTCTCTTCCTTTATCTCTCTCTGCCTAGTTCTCTCTCTCACGTCTGCACACACTTAGGAACAAAGTCCTCAGTGGCTTCTCCGGAGAGCCGCAAATCAGAAACCTTATGTTGAATCATAGTTTCAGACAATATTGTTGATTTGATTTTCCACAGCTATGAGCACAATCGGCAGGAACACACATGGGCATGCACTCTGAAAAATAATATTGAAATATGCATTTTCCCCTGACCAATTATTCCATACCGAAAGTGTTATTGCACATCTGTATGTTCCCTTGACGAATTTGTAGTTAAAGTGAACTCAGAATTTCTTTTTGTTGCCTTTATCCATATCAGTATGGAAATATACCCCTAAAACTTAACCAAATATACTCATAAATAGGGGTGTAACGGTACACGTATTTGTCCCAAACCGTCACGGTACAGACTTCACGTCATGCATGCATACAGTCAGACAATGAATACAGTCAGTCACAGGCGATCCACACTCCAAAACAAGAGTTCAGTTGGCACGCAAGAGCTTGCTAGTAGTCTATATGCTGAGTTTCAAATAATTTTTGTAACGCGCTCCACAAACTTCATGGAAAGGAAACAATAGGTTACTGTCGTAACCCCGGTTCTCTGAAACATCGAGTGGAGAGATCCACCTATGGGAAGGGCATCCGTACCTGACCTCTGCAGAAGCATCCAATTGCACTAAGTCTGGCTAACAGACAGAAGCGCGCACCCAATGCCAGGTGAGGCCACACCCCTTTACCTACGGGCATATCACAGCTGGGTGCGCTGCTATTCCTCAGTAAGTATATTCGCTTCTCGTGCCGCAAGCGGGGCATAGCTGGTGGATCTCTCCACTCGGTTTCAGAGAACCGGGGTTACGACAGTAACCTATTGTTCTCTTTCATCATCTCGTTTCGAGATCCACCTATGGGAGAGACATGGACAGCTCCCCGATTGCCCAATACACTCACAGTGAGGTTCTGAAGGCCAGAGAAGGACGGTCACCTCAGAGAGGCGGTGCCTGACACGTCCCACAAACATGACCCTGCAAGTTTTCCGCCACACTAACTGCTGTGGACAAGCAGGGCATGAAACATGCATGAGACACATACATGATAATGGCCCCCGCACCACCAATGCACATAGCTAAACCCAAGAAGGAATGCGAATGCTTGGTGACAGGAATGAACATGGCCAGCCGGCCCATTCACTCCTCGTTGGTTAACCAAACGGCGCTGTGGGAAAGGGCTAAGAGGACCCTACCCCTAGGACCAAGTGTGCCACCGAAGTTCTGTCGACATCCAACCGGTAGTAACGCTCAAAGGTATGAGGAGAGGCCCAGCTGGCCGCGGAGCAGATGTCCTGCAGTGGCACTCCCCTGAACAAAGCCCAAGAGGCGGCTAAGCCCCTTGTGGAATGAGCTTTTGATGCCCCTTGGGGCTGCACTCCCTTTGCTTCATAAGCCATAGTATAGCGTCCACGAGCCAATGTGAGAGGCATTGCTTTAAAATGGGACTCCCCTTGTGCAGAGGAGCCCTCGAAACAAAGAGCTGGTCGCTCTTGCGGAAAGCACTGGTCCTGGTCATATATGCTTGCAGAGCACGGACGGGACACAGAGCATTCAGCCCCTGATCCTCCGGGGAGGCAAAGGGTGGAGGGTGAAAAGCGGATAGCTCCAAAACCTCCGAAGTGAACGCAGGGAAGCATTTCGGCATGAAGGCCGGGTTAGGCTTAAGGAAAACCTTATCTCCACTTAGGGAGAATTTTGGCGCACGAGGGGTGAACCGAGAGTGCATGTAGCTCACTGACCCGTTTAGCAGATGCCGAGGCTGAGAGCAAAGCTGTCTTGAGGGACAGCAGCTTAAGGGAAATACTCCCCAGAGGCTCAAAAGGATACAGAGACCGCGCTTCCAGCACCATGGAGAGGTCCCACTCTGGAACAGATCTCCTGATGACGGGCAAAGAGCGGCGTGCACCCTCCATAAATCTGCGGATTAGAGGGTGCTGCCTGACGGTGGAGCCCCGGTGAAAACACAGCCAGGTAGACCTTAATAGTGGAAAAGGACCTGCCTCTTTCCATGAGGTCTTGCAGGAAACACAGAATATCAGGCACCAAGCACTGATAAGATGTGAAACCACGCCCATCATGCCACCCTTTGAACACTTGCCACTTACAGCCATATAGGGATCGCGTGAAAACGGCCCTGGCATTCTGAGTAGTGGCGATTACACGCGGCGGGAGCCCCAGTGCATTTAGGTTCGTCCTCTCACGGGCCAGGCCCAGAGAGCCACCCTGTCCGGGTGGGGGTGGTAGATCTCCCCGTTGGCTTGGGACAGTGTGTCCGTGCGAGGGGGGAGGCGCCATGGCTCGGCGTATAACAGAGGGATTATCTCTGCCAGCCACGGGGCTTTGGGCCACCTCGGTGCTATCAGAATGAGAGACAGGCCGTGCTCTCTCACCCTGGCCAGTGGGAAAATTATCAGGCACGGGAGGAAAAGCATACAGCAGCACTTTGGGCCATGGGTGGGCCAGTGCGTCTGCCCCGAGGGGCGCGTCCACGTCCTTTAGCGATAAGAACATAGGACAATGGTGATTTTCGCGTGAGGCGAAAAGATCTACGGCTGCCTGTCCGAATCTCATCCATAACCTCTCCACTATCTGCGGGTGAAGACGCCAATCCCCGTAGATTGGGTTTCCCCTCGATAGCAGATCCGCGCCTCTGTTCCGAATGCCCGGGACATGAGTCACGCGTAATGACAGAAAAACCTGTCTGCTCCACACCAAAAGCCTGTAAGCTAGAGCGTGGAGTTTCGACGAGCGCATGCCGCCCTGACGGTTGATATAAGCCACTGCCGTGGTATTATCGCACCGTAATAGAAACGGGATGTCCCTGCAGGCAAGGCAGAAAATGATTCAGAGCGTTCCAAATAGTAAAAGCTCTAAATAGTTAATGTGCGCTGAACGTAGTCTGCTCAGCCACAGACCGTTCACTGTTCTGCGCTCCTGGGTGGTTCCCCAGCCTGTTAAGGACGCATCTGTCGTCAAAACTTTTCGCATCGTACCGTCCCGAGGGGGGTTCCCTGTGCGTAAAAGTTCTCGCCCTCCCAATGGCGCATGGCCGCCGAGCAGGCGCGCGTCATCGTTACCGAGCGGCAGAGATCGCGAATCGGGCTGAAATGTAGTCACAAAACCCATTTCGTGAACGCTCTCATTTTCAGGAGACCAATGGCACAACTTGGATAGATGAAGCCATGAGATCCTGCAGCCTGAGGCATGTGCGATATTGTACTCTCGCCCCTTCTCTGAACTGAGACAGACAGTCCATCAGCGAGCGAACGCGCTCTTGAGAGAGACGCGCTCGCATGGAGACTGAGTTCAATTCCAAGCCCAGGAAAATGACATTCTGACTGGGAGTTAGATTGTTTTTGCTCGCATTCACCTTGAACCCGAGGGATGTGATGTTTGCGAGCACCCGGCCGGTGGTGCCGGTCGGTCCAGCGACACCTTCTCCTTTGATTTGGCTATGATGAGCCAGTAAGTCAGAATTCTCAGCCCTGATAGTCTCAGGGGCGCCACGCCCACCTCCGCACACAGACAAAAAGTTTGGGGACTCAAACTGCGCCCGAACAGAAGAACTGTGAATTCGTAACAAATGCCTTGGTAGGCGAAACGAAGATATTTCCTTTGTGGAGGGTAGATGCTTATGTGAAAGAAAGCATCTTTCAGATCGACTGACGTGAACCAGTCGTTCTGCTTTATGGCACAGGCGAGAGAGCCTTGTGTCACATTCTGAAATTGTATTTCCTCAAATGTTTGTTCAACACTCGAAGGTCCAATATAGGGCGGGGGGCGCCACGCCTTTTGGAACATGAAAATACCAGGAATAAAAACCATTGTTTATCAGATTGGGTGGCACCATCTGAATCGCTCCCTTGTTAGGAGGGAGGAAATTTCCTCTTTCAGAATGTGTGAGGCGTTTTCTTCTGTGTGAGAAGAGAGAACGCTGTTGAAAAGCGGAGGTTTAATTGCAAACTGCAGCTTGTAACCCTGGGTTACGGTACGCAAAAACCCACTCGGGCGCTGAAACGGCTTACCAAGCCGCTTTGTGACTCGCGAGCGCCCCCGCTCGGGCCGGAGTGGAGCTGTATGGGCCCAGCTGTTTGTGTTGGGAAACACTGGGGCCGAAGCCTTTAATAACTGGGTGAGGGGAACCAAGTGCGTGCGGTGTGGTAACACTGCTATGTACTTTTCCTCACGACAGCCCCCCCCCTGTAACTTGTTGTTGTGGGGGGAGGGGGACACACACACACAACGTCCACTAACACATGGGCTGGGCAGCCACGAGACGGGATTAACTGACCGTAGGTGGGAGACCCTGAGTTAACGTTAATCCCAATGGTCGAACAACAGGCAGGCCGCTTGCGTCCGGGACCGCCTTCCTAGGAAGGCATAAATTGAAAACCTCAACGCGTAATCGTAACACATCAAGGCCCGTGAGACCGTGTTAACAGTCTAGCGGGACGCTCCAGCCGTGCTTATGAGCTTCGCGAACGCTTTTTTTTTTTTTTTTTTTTTTTTTTTTTTGGAAAAAACGTTCTTAAGAGTTGTTTCCTCCGACTGGGCGGTGGTCCCAGCGTTTACACGTCGTAAATATTCCTATCCTGGTCGGTGGCGCTCTGTGGAGCTGGCCACACAATGTTGAGACGAACGGCCGCTCGCTCACAAACTTCCAGGAGGATGGACTGAGGCAAAGCCGCGTGAGCGCTAGCCTAGGGAACGCTAAAAGGACCGCGTCATCCCCGTCGCCGGAACCGACCGGTTCGTCAACGAGAGTGAGGTTTTCCCGCGAAGATGTCCTCTTCAGGGAATGCGGATTGGGCTGATGTCAGCTCAAATATTTTAGAGAGGTGGCGCTCCGGGAGTCCCCCGGTAGCGCGTCATCATCACCGTAGTCTCGCGTAGCCAGACCTTCAGACTGACGGCTGAAGGTCTGGAATTCATAGCAGCTTTCTTTGGCCAAGGCCCGCTCATAAGGCCGTTTGACCGACATGTAAAACAACCAATTACAGTTCGTTTCGTTCAGCGTCACATTTCGGTGCGTGGAAATGTCCCCACAACAACAGACCTGCGTGCAACAAGTCAGTCAGCATAGAAAATCAAAGAAGGAGAAGAAAACTTCAAGAGTCTTTCCCGTGAACCTCGCATACTTTTGAGAATTCTACGTTTAGCTGAGCTTGATAAATGCTCATTGTCACTCATGTAAACACAACAGTTTTTCTTCCGCAATCACACGTCTGCGCTTTGTTTCCCGGCGGACCGAAAATAAACGCGACACTCGCGCCCCCCGGAAATCCGATAAAATTCAACCAATCAGATGACGACTTCGACATTCCTGAAGTGTTTCCAGTTAAGTGTACCATATGCATCAGACGTTTAGCCAACGTTCCGTGGGCGTGACGTCTGAGGCTGAGACTATCATCACCGTGTCTCCCCTCCGAGTCAGAAAGGCCGAGCACGGCGCGCTGTGTCGTGCAACTAAAAGCCGGCTTTGTAAAAGCTACATGGGCAGCAATTACAATGACCGCAATCCTCCTGGTTCTCCAAAGCTTGAGCGTGTTAAGCCCAAGCAGACCGCGCAGAACGAGAGGGTCTTTAGCGGCGATGAGAGCACCACACGCGGCCGGGCAGGCTCGTCGTGATAGGCTGTTCCTCGGGGGAAGCGGCTGTTTAGACGGTCACATAGCCATGGGTGGGCCAGCGGTGAAGAACTCGGAAAAATCCGTGGCGGGCAGCCATGTAAAGGAGGAGCAGGTAAAGGACAGCGAGAGCTCGGGCGGCTCCGGATGCAAAAAACACAGCGGATAGGCTGAAGAAACGACTGTCACTCACGTCTGGCGGAGGCTGATCTGGCGATATGTCCTCCTGAAGACTCGAAAGTGAGCAGCGTAACGTTAATCCAACCGAACTGTGTCAATGCAGAGATCGCGAGAAGCGAATGTCAACTGAGGAATAGCAGCGCGCCCAGCTGTGATATGCCCTTAGGTAAAGGGGTGTGGCCTCACCTGGCATTGGGTGCGCGCTTCTGTCTGTTAGCCAGACTTGGTGCAATTGGATGCTTCTGCAGAGGTCAGGTACGGATGCCCTTCCCATAGGTGGATCTCGAAACGAGATGATGAAAGAGAACCAGGTTGGCAGAAAGTGGCATCCTGATTATTTTATTTATTTTACAAAAGCACAATGTTTTGTTTTTATTGTGAGTGTGCACAAATAAAAATAGGCTCTTTACAGTTTCGAATGATGACCAACGTCAACCTGTAGTGAAATCTGTTTGGAGAAATATTTCAACCTCACACGAAATTCCCGATCTAACGGATTTCTATTGAAATGACTGGGTTTTGCCCAAGAAAATGTGCAGAACAATGGTAAAGGTGAAAATACCTTCAGAGTTAAATTTCCAATCTTCCGGGGAAAAGGACCAGGGGCCGTATTCACAAAGAATTTTAAGGCTAAAAGTAGCTCCTAACTGACGAATTTAGGAGCAACTCCTAAAAATAATGGGCGTGTCACTCCTAACTTTAGGACTCCTAAATTTTTTCACTAAGAGTAATTCACGAAGCATTTTAACCCTAAAAGTAGCACCTAAGTCTGGGACAGCTTAAAAGAAGTTGAGAGGACTCCTAACTCACTAAGACCTATTCACAAAGGATTGTAGCGCATACCACCGCCTCTCGCAGTCGTCCGGGGTCCGCGACACAAGCGGGAATGCTGCATTGATCTGCAAACAAATCCTCTCCCATCTCACGCTTAGTTTTGCTTGATATCCCAGTGACAAATTTCCCTTTTATGATGTTTTTTTCCCCAGCACCAACTGGGCCAGCAGCAGTTACTGATCCTGCGTCCAGTTGGGCTTTCTTTTCCGTTTTGGCGAGTTCATAATCCACCGTCATTCAACTATTACATTACTTCAATAGGAGCAACATTTCCTTGCTTTAAGTAGTCTATTTAGGCTAATAGGATATCAATTAACCAGTGTTAATGTAATGCAAGTGTCGTTTTTCATTATTAGGCAAGTGGTGGTTTTTATTAGTGTATAAAAATTTTTTTTTTAGGCTACATTGATTTAATTTAATTGGATTCACGACTTTTCTCTCTCTCTCTGCCTTTTTAGAATTACACTTCGCTGGGGCCTGCACAAACATGTCATTATATATGCATTTCGATGACATTACTATTATTATTTTGTGTAGGACACAGACATATTTAGATGTCGTAATTCCATGATTTGTTGCATCTATGTTCCGCATGATGGCCCTGTCATCTAACAACCAATCACCGTGATCATTGCGAGGAAGCTCGTGCATGAGAATTGACGTCATCCATAGCAACGGAGACTCACTCTTAGTTTAGGATTTGTCATTTTTCCTTACTAAGAGTAGGTCTGAAAGGCGTGAAAAACTCCTAGCTAAAATATTCTAGTTCGATTTAAGAGATCTCCTAGTGGTAAGAGAAAATTCTTTGTGAATACGGCCCCTGAATTACTAATAGCTAACCTTGTTCACAGGACCTAGCAATAGCGAGCATATGTGTCAAGTTTTGGCAGGTTAGCATGGCTAAAACAGTTAGCATGGCCATAACTGTCAATGGGGCAAAAATCATCTTTTTCCTTTGTCAGTCAATCAAAAGTAGTCATGTGTTTGAAAAAAAATTTTGTTTAAATATAAATGTAAAAAACTTGACATCATATTATCAGAAAAAAAGTGATGGCAGTGATTGTTTTTAGAGGGCTTTGAAAAGAATGACATGGTCATGAAGTCATGTTCCAGATTGATCAGTTTTGTGACATTTATGGCTCAGAAAAATAAAAGTGCCCATGAGCTAAGATGACAAATTTCAAATTGCATACATCTGTGGTATCGGCCGAGCAACTAACATTCAGATGGATGTAAATGCTAATAGATAGCTTTTTCCACGTATTATGCTGTAGATCTCTTTGATGACGTCAAACCCCAGAAGATTAATTCGCCCCTGGTTCTCTCAAGATTTTCCTATGGGGTTTTATAGTGTTTTTTTTTTTCTTTTTTCAATTGAGTAAAAGCCTGTGGTAAACATAACTTAATGATACTTTGACTTTTTGTTCTATAACATAAAGCCCCATTATAAAACCTCATAGAAAATTCTCTAGGGAACCAGTGGTGAATCAGTCTTCCGTGGTTTGACTTCATCCCTGCACCACTCGATTGGCGTGCTAAAAAGGTCTTACAAAGACAAGTCCTTTTTTCCGTCCTCGCCCAACTTCCTGTTTCAGAAAATACATTATTTCAGAAAAGATTGCATTCATAAATCCATGGGTTCTTTTAGAAAATTTTGAAAAATGTCATGATGTGTTCCTTTGAATGCGTAGACTGTACTGAAATGATCTTGTGACTGTATAGGATCTCTTCAGCAAGTCAGATCCATTCTTGGAGATTTACCGGATCAATGATGATGGAACAGAACAGCTTGTGCACAGAACTGAAGTAAGTAGTTTCATCCCATCGGATAATAATCTTTCTTTTGCAATTCAATATTCCTATTTAGTTTATACAATGCTATTGTTTTTTATCTGCAGGTGATTAAAAACAACTTGAACCCTGTGTGGGAATCCTTTAAGGTGTCTCTCATTTCTCTGTGCAGCTGTGATGACGAAAGGAAGTTAAAGGTGAATATTAATGGAATCGGTCATTCTATCACCCATGTGGTTCCAAACCTTTGTGACTTACTTTCTTTTGTGCAGCAAAAAAAAAAGATGTTTTGCAGAATGTCCAAGATGCTCTTTTACAATAAGCGCATATTGTGATCAGTTCCAATAAGGACAAAAATAAAAGCACCATCAAAGTTGTCCTTGCGACTCCTGCACTAATTTCCAAATATTATGAAGACAGTTTTACAGATCTGGAAACAGATCTGAAAACCTTTCCAAGTCTGGAAGAGTCAATGGGGTTTGACAGTTATGGCAGAGGACATTGAATTTGTTGCTTACATTCATTACAGTCTTGGGAAATGCATGGACTACCTTTGTGGTGAATTTATAGTGCTTTTTCATCATTTTGTTTGATTGACCAGTCTACATCTGTTGTAAGACAGTATCTTGGACATTTTGCTAAATAACTATTTTGGTGCGGGTTAGTTCACCCAAAACCCTCATGTCATTCCAAACCCGTAAGATTTTCGTTCACCTTCAGAACACAAATGAAGAACTTTTTGATGAAATCTAAGAGATTTCTGTCACTTTGAAGCTTCAAAAAGATCATAAAGAGACAATATTTATGTCCGCTGATCAATGTTTATATGTGATTAAAAGCCTAAATTAAATCTGTTCATCATGTAAAGCGATCGAGTCTCTTCAGAAAATTTTGACTAAACCGCTCAATTCATATGGATTAGTTTTATGATCTCTTTTTGAACTTTTTGAAGCGTCAAAGTGGTAGTTGTGTAGCTGTCAATAGAGGGACAGAAAGCTCTTAGATTTCATCAAAAAGATCTTCATTTGTGTTCCGAAGATGAACGAAAGTCTTACGGGTTTGGAAAGACATGAGGGTGAGTATTTAATGACAGAATTAACTTTTTTGGGTGAACTATCCCTTTAAGAGAAATAATGACAAGAGTAAAAGCAAAATGAAACATGGAAACATAAGAGACACATGAGTTAATGAGTTGTAATTGTCTGTGAACTGCAGTGCTTAGTCTGGGACTATGACTCGAGGGGAAAGCATGACTTCATTGGTGAATTCTACACTAATTTCAAAGAAATGCAGAAGATTTCCTCAGGAAACAAGGTCAGTGTGAGACCTTCAGCCATACATTGGTGTTTGAAATCGGTCATAGCTGTTTTCTGCCGAGGACTAGAATGGATTAAAGAAATGTCACAGCCCTTCTGCATGCGTGGTTAAAGTGACTTCGCTGCAGTGCCACCTTCAATTTTCATCTCACCTCTTTGATCTCTTCCTGTGTTCCCGAAGGTCACGTGGGAGTGCATCAATCCAAAATACAAACTGAAGAAGAAGAACTACAAGAACTCTGGGTTGGTGATTCTCAGCGATCTCAAGGTAAGAGCCTGGCAGTTTGTGTGCACGCAGAGAGAGCTTTATAGATATGCCCGTCCTGTTTTAGGAATGCTAGTACTGCACAATGCTGGCCAGCAAGCTGTCAATGAGTAGACATAGTTATTATTGTTGTGGGTGGGTGTGACAATCAAGCTTAGCCTAAAGATATTAGCGTGGTGGGAAAAGGCTAATGCGTTTGTCTTGTTTGTGCACATTTGCATAGGGGAGATTTCTATTTATAGAGCTGTTTACGTCAGTTTTTTTTTCATCCTTTTCACATTTATCAATTCAGATTGAGAATTGTGTTCTTTTTGTGTTTTTTAATAACAGAAAAATTTATATTTTGGCAAATGTAAAGGCCCTTTCACACCAAAAGTGAAATGAATAAGCCTCAGGCTAAAGGAAATGCTAATTCACGCCTGTATAGCAGTTCAAACAAACCTTTCAGCTGTGCTGCCATTCTGGATTGTACAGAAGAATAGGATATAGAAGAAGATAGTTCAACTACAACCTAAAAAATGATCATGTTTAGACAGCCACACAACTCCTCTACCCTTCTCTCCATTTCTCTCAACTTTGGGACTGGAGAGCTGTCAGTCTGTAATTGGGAAAACATACTTATTTGCAAAAGTAACAGACATTTTGTTGTAGATTTAAATGTAATGTGTTACTTTACTAGTTACTTGAAAAAAGTAATCTGATTACGTAACTTGTATGCGTTACTTGTAATGTTACTGTGTATAACCATTCAAAAACTATCGTGTCTGTGGTTGGTACCATGGTACAGTAACGGTATAACGCCATTTTGTATAATATTTTCATGGTGTCCCAAGGTAAAAAAAAAACATGATACCATTTTTTTGGACACCATATGTTTTGTACTCTTTATGTGAACTGCTTCATAGCTCATGTACAGTACATGTGTGTGTTTGGTGTGTAGTATCAGTATCATAACTTTTGCAGATAGTCTTGCAGATAAATGTGGCAGGGTTTCTACTCACCCTCCATTCTTCATTTTGCAGCTTCACAGAGTCTATTCCTTCCTGGACTACATCATGGGAGGCTGCCAAATACACTTCACAGTAAGTGGGAACAGCAGTGCGCTCCACATTTAGCACAGCGGTGCGATCCAGACCCTTCACAGATTTACTGCCCAAGTTCTCCACCAAGCATGACGACACTGATGCCAGACGTGCTGGACTGATAACTGCCTCCTCGCAGCAAATGCAGCTCATTTATACATGATGTTGTGAGGCAGACTGCGAAACGTAAAGTTCTTGATTATATTTGCCAGTAAAAATAGCTAATAATTCTTAAAACCAGATCAGAATATGTTATTTAATCCCCATTCACGTTTGGCATTTTTTTTGTTACATTTTTTTAACCAGCTTCTCTTGAGTTTTATTTTGAGTAAGAATGTGATTGTTTCACGGCTGGAGGCAACAAAACAAATTAATACCTCATCCCAACTGTTTTAAGTCCCCCACCTCATGCTCCCTTTTAGAGCAGCAAAATGGGCCAAGATTATTAATGAATCCAATTGAATATTCATTATTTAAATATCTGAATTCTCCCGTTGCCTGTTAAAATTAAAGATAACCAGATGTCAAGGAGTGAAGCCTCAGAGTGAGTTGGAGTCAATGTTTTGGAGCAGGATTTAAATAGGATCTTCATTTAAGTGTAGTGCACTGGTTTAATATAATATATTATCGAGTGTTTACTGGGAAATGAGCTGTATCTCTGTATTACAGAGCATATGGTAGCCGTTTGTGCTATTTTGGATTACAACATCTGCTTGATGAATGACTATACAATCAGCATGCATCTAAGCAAATAAAATCTACATATTGTCCATTTTAAGCACTTTAATTATTTATACAGATGGGCATTTGATTGCAGATCTGTTCAAGTCAGGTTTTGTGCAGCTTCATAGGAAAGACAGCTCTTGAGTGCTTGACTTTTTGTAGACAGACATTTCCTTTCAATGTTCTACAATGGCGACAACCATTGTTCCAGGCGCAAAACTAAAACGATTAAACGTATTTGACGATCGATCAGATTATGCAACCCATTACATTTTTGCCGTGCATTTTGCAGTTTCATCAAGAGTGTGTCATACTATTATCTCTCTAGGTTGCCATTGACTTCACGGCGTCCAATGGGGACCCTCGCAATAGCTGTTCCCTGCACTACATCAACCCATATCAGCCAAACGAGTATCTGAAAGCTTTGATAGCCGTGGGAGAGATCTGCCAGGATTACGACAGGTTAGTGCTGATGGAGGTGGACACTATCATGCATGTTTGCAATTTTTCATATCTGGAATTTAGTGCATGCAGAATGTCTCTGAAAGTTAGTGACTAAAGCTCAAATGTAGAGCCCACAACTTTTTGGACTTTGTCACTTCTGAGTCTTTGTAATATTTCTTCAAAAGGATTTGCTCGGCCTCTGACTATCCTTTTTGGGTGATGGGCACTTGGTAATTCTAACCAATATCCGTATAGCTGTGTAATATAGCTGTTTGTCCATGTAAACAATCTGCAAAGTGACAGCACAAAGTCCATGGCAAAGGGAGTTCATCTCTCCTACATAAAAGACCTTCCTGAAATGCCTTGTTTGTAGTCTTGGCATTATTTCCGTGTCATTTACATAATGCTCACCTACTGGCTGCTGTGGCCCACTTTCAGTACGTGATTTTGATTTGGCGAGGAGACACTGTTTTTTTTTTTTTTTGCTGCGAGGGTCAAAAAAACATTGCATGGACTTCCAATGCTTTTACCACAGATATAATACAGTTTACCCTGTTAACTGTCACCCCCCTTTTTTTGCATAGACATAAAAATCACTATCCAAACTTTAATGGTTGTAATTCAGGAATGCTTTGGAATATAGACCTATGGCTGGTCTTGTTTTAAAGAAGACATTTTCCAGATTATTGTAGAAGTCTAGAAATGATAAAAAATGAAACAGAAAAAAAGTTATATAAGTTTGAGTTTATGAAATTGTGTAATGTAAAAATATAATTATTAATATTTTATATAAAATATATATATTACAAAATATATTTTACTCTAAAACTGCAAGAAAATCAAAGACAAAAATCTGAACAAGTTGTATTCCAAATTTTAGGTTGATATCTAAAAAAATGAGCTTTCAGTAAGATTTTATTTGGGCGCAGTACCCAACTTTTTCACTAGACTCCATTACTGCCCATATAAGGGCGCCTCCATTTTCATATATGTTTTGAGTGATCTGAACCATGTATTTCCATAATTTTCATACAATTTATGAAGTAGACATCCTATTCAGAAGTAGTATGGGTGGTTTGGCAGTATTTGATTTGAATTCAACCTCTAATAAATGCATAAAAAGACTACGTTATAGCGTTATAGCTCGCAGCCAATCAGAAATCGAGAATCCATACATTTTTCTTTATATTTAAAACATTTTCAGACCTTTTTTTCTCATAAAATGGAATTGGTGTTATCTTTTGAACTCATGGCATGAAAACAAACTGAGGTTTCTACCAATCTTTCATGATTTTTCGTGTTTATTGTTAATTCAAAATAAAGGCCTAAATACTCCTAATGAATATGGAATATTCTTGTTGCAAATTGATAAATTACTGCTCCTCTGTAATTTATTTTAGATAACAGCCACCAAATATGAAAACTAGAGATTTTAAGCTTTCAAATGATATATAGTTTGGCAATATTACTTTAGGTTTTTACTAAGATATTATTGTTTTAAACATGCAATGGCAAATGGGCCCGCCGGCGCATGCAGGTTAAGAGGTTACAGCTGCTCATGAAGCCTCGGGAGATGAAACCAGATTATGGTACATTTCTGACACACACTAAGCGGTTGAACAATAACGAGAATGCACCAGCTGACCAATCAGATCAGACTGGGTTTTTCAGAAGGAAGGCCAAATGTTTCAGGCAGAAGGTGAAAAGAGGTGCTGCAGCAATTTATTCTAGTAGACCCCAAAGTTATGAACTTGATTATTATATGCACACTTTAATATAATGATGTACAGCAGTAGTTGTCAAAGTTGAACAACAAAAGGAAGTGTTACAATTTGAACACACCAGGATGCTCTGCAGGAAGAACTTGACCTTTAGCCTCCTCTTCATGTTTCAAACGCCCCTTCAAAAGTGTGTGCCGGCAGTGTTTCAGGAAGAGAGCACTGCTCCTCAGCCGACTCGCATTCGGTCTGGAATGCCCACTTTTCATGACCCAATCATCACAGCAGATAAAAACAAGTCCAAGGATAGATTATGGACCAGGCCAATGGGGCCAGTGCCTTAGAGTCTCTGACTATCAGAGGCCTCAAACTGAGAGAATCCTAACAACAACAACAACATGCCACTACAGATGTAAAATTAACATAGAAACATATAGAACAATTCTTGAATGTGTGCCGCTGACTGGTGGCACAGTATGAATTTTTTTCCTGGCACCTTGACAGCACTTACAGAGTCTTTTGAACAACTTTATCGCAGCTGTAATGTTGTATACTCTTGTGGTATGTTATTGTCTCTTACAATATGCACATGAATTTATTCTCATATTTTTATTTCTTGTAATTGCAACTGTGATAAGGGGGGCTTCCGATAAGAGTGGTGCCATGAGGCCTCATATGACTGCAATCCTTCCTTCCCTTGTGAAGTGCACTGAAGAAATGTGTTGAATGTGCATTTGCAGTGTACGTCAAATCTTAAAAGAATTAAAAGACATTTTTTCCCAAAAAAGTACCCCCCCCCCCCAAAAAAAACTGCAGATAATATTAATTAAATGAGGCAACTTAAGTTCACTTTAATCCTGTTACATGGATTATGATTTTGGATTGTCCCAATAAAACTGCATTTGGATCTTCAACCTGTCTGTCAGAGAAGTTCCTGACAGTATCTTTTATAAATGTGCCTTAGAAAAAAAAACATTACTGGTGTGCATCTTGAGATAAAACAATGGCACGGACATATTTTAAGATATGCCAGTGCAAGTTGCTTTCTACACTTATTTTAATGTGTGACTAATATACTAAATATAGTATATTAAAACATATATAATTTGAATTGTAGTGTTATTCAATGTCATATACTTTTGTTTAATATATTTTAAATGTACTAAATTGCCACTTCGTCTTTACAAATTTAAATGCATGACAAAAAAGTTTCAATAGAAATTACATTAAAGTATATTTTAGTTTACCATAAATGCTTGTCAGTACATTCATATTTATAACCAATTTTTAAAGACAATTGAAATTACATGTACTTAAGTAGGACTTAACTGGGTCAAAAAACACACATTGCATTTAATATAAATTTAAACTAGTACATTTTCATTTAATTGCAGTTAGCGTGTAATTAAGTTTCTGACAAAAATTACATTCAGTTCGCACTTTAGTATATTCTTTTCAAGTCTGTTATTTAGGTTATAAGCACTCTTTTTTTTTTTAAAGAGTTGGTTCCACCCAACCTTTTTCACATTAAATATTCTGTTTATCTAAAAAAATTGTCACAGTACAGAAGTAAATTGGGTTGTGAATACATCTTTATATAGACACTTGGGCTGAGTAGTGTATATCCTTAATTTAAAATGCATGAATAACCCATGCAGTTGGATGTTTGTTACCAAGTTAAATGGCTTAAATAACAAAGACCTTGGAACAATACTAGAGGGATCAGTTTAGTAAGCTTGCCTGTAGGCTGTTTGCTGACTTTGATGCATTGTTAGCCCAGGTCACTATTTAATTTGTTCCTGGTAGTTCACTTAATGCCCAGTGAAGATATCAGGGGTCTGTCCAATCCAATGACTGAGGCTGAGTTCTTCCATGGGCAACATCCTAATAACCCATGTCTCCGCAGATCCTGCCAGCAACTCGTCTATGTCTGCAGTCAGTGGCTTATTAAACAACTGTGCTTGTGGAACCTAGTGTGCGAGACAATTGGAAGAAAGCTGAACTGACTAATCAGCCAAACAGAATTTCCATTTATTATTTGGTCTTTATTTATTCAAACTGATAATTAAAGCATTGTGTGTGGGTGGTTAATATAGTTGGTGCATTTTCTCTAATTGTGCCATGTTGCAATTTTCACCTTCCCTTTTCCTGCCTGATTCGCTAAACTGTGCATTATTGTGTTTATTTCCCGGAAAGGCGTTCA
Organism: Tiaroga cobitis; assembly: GCA_030578255.1. NCBI lineage: Eukaryota > Metazoa > Chordata > Actinopteri > Cypriniformes > Leuciscidae > Tiaroga > Tiaroga cobitis. The sequence continues at coordinate 60,975,938 of CM060597.1, read as the reverse complement.
CCGTTTATCTTTTAAACAGCCGTATCACATGATCATTTATTATGTTCCTGTTTAACCCAATGGTAGTTCTGGACTCATAATGACTAAATCAATATTTGCTTAAGTTGTTGTGGGTTTACTACAATTAGCCCTATAGGAGCTGGTTATTAGTCATACACATTTATAATGAGATCTGTTCCAAAGGGAGGATTCTCTCCTCAGATCAAAGCCAAATGAGATATAAACAGATATATCCCCCTAATGGAAAAAAGAGAAGAGGCATTATGCTTAATGAAAAAGCTTAACATATGAGGGTGTTTTTTCAGCTTTGGCAACGTTTAGCCCTGTGGACTATTTTCTACAAACAATGTCCAACAGTGTATATATATATATATGCATCACAAGAATCAGTGCAATTCTCGATTTCTTTATTTTTTGTTCTATTCAACTGTGATGGAAATGAAATCTCAGTTACACTTTATTTTACAGTGTCCTTGTTACACGTTACATGTGCTATATAGTAATATCCAGAAATAGTGCATAGTTACATTATTGCAACTAACCTACATCAAACCCTAATACTAACCCGAACCCCATAGTACATGTGGTTAATTAATATTACTCATTACACTGTAATTATACATTTAAGTACTAAGGACACCATAAAATAAAATGTGACTGAAATTTCAACTGAGCTTGCTTGACGAATGAGAACAAACCAAACCCGTTTGAGCTTCCGTTATCAAATTTGCTGTTCTTTATGTGTGTTGATCAATGTTTATATATGTTTACATCTGAATAATAGCAACCATAGAAACCGTTATAAGATAATATCTGGATTAAACTGTTCGATTACTTTTTGTACTTTTTATGTGTGAAAGTTTTAGCTGTGTGGACTTTCAGTGGATGGACAAAAAGGATGAGGGAATATCAAACGTATCTTCATTTAATGGTTTTGATTAGTAAACCATTGGAGTGTTTGTAAATGATGACATAATTTACATTTTTGTGTGAACTGTATTTGCTGAAGGATGTTTAAAGATCTCCTGGGTCGTACACCTACGCTGTGTGGGTTCCCTGATCAGGCTGAAAGTTACTCATCATTACACATCAGTTGACCACTTGAAGTTAAAAACAGGATGGATGTTATAATGCTAGTGCGTGCTTTGTTTGTCCCCCCCTTCAACAAGAAGTAGAATTTGACTCTCATGAACTACCTATTATCTTAAAGTCAGCATGAAACGGAAATTGCAATAGTCTTGTCATCCCTATTCTGACGTAGAAACAGCTTCGCGAACAAGAAAAAATGTAGGGCGGGACTTGATTTTGTCCATGTGGAATTGATTGGATGGTTGTGGTTTTCTATTGGTCAATCCCATGTGAGTGACAGGTTGCCCCGCCTTTGTGTCAGTAAACACGTCATCAGAGAAGAGAAGAGATGTTGCTGCAAGATTATTAGGGCACATGAATAAAAAAAACCTGAATAGAGGGTATGCACATGACGTCACCGTCGGCCGGAGTGAATGCGGTCACGCTCACTAAGTGGCAAAAAGACTGAGCGGCAGCATTTGTTTTCAGCGTGAATGCCGTGAAAAACACACAAAACACATCTAAAACTGGAAAGAGCTTTGCGATTGACTGTACAACTAGATTTGACCAGAAATCTGAGGTACTGTATATTTTTACAGACTGCAAAAAGCTACAGAACAGACTATATTCTGCATAATTGGATGTTTTTAAATAAAGACTGACAAAAAACTATACAAGTTTTAGGGCTGGACGATATGATGATATACCGTATAACATTAATGTAAGTGATCACTCAGATTTAGACCTATCTATATTGTATTTATATAAAACGTTTACAGGCAAATTTTCTTAATTTATTTCCCCGGCGTCGAAATCAGGCACATATAAATGTCAGGAAACACGATTCCTGGCTGCATGTCAATATCCATGGATCAAGTTGTAAGGAACACTATATCGAGTCCAACTTTTTAGTTTAAACTGATAATAGTTGGTTTTACTCGCGTTTTCACAGTTTCCCCTATTAACTCCAGCCACGCAGAAGCCTCTTTTGCCACTCAGTCCGGCTGAGGGGGGCGTGTTACGGCGGGGAAGTGACGTTAATGCATTCCCTCTATTGTTGATTTGACTTTAACTGATCTATATGACTGTCATTCAATACAAGCGAGGGCATACAGTAACGGTGAGATACTGTACATTCTTCAATAAGAATTGTCCTTCGCAAACGATTTTACTTGATAAGCCTGGTCTCATTGTTTATACGTAGATAAGCACACATGATGTCACGAGTATTCGTACGTATTTTACATAAAGTTTGGTTCTACCACACATACATTTACTTGCGTTTATAGGCACGTACCATATTGATGTATTGAGAGCATCTAAAACATAAATCATTTACACATGAACCATTTTACTGATGTACAGATGCATACTGAAATGGAGCTTTTATGTGAGTTTGCTAAAACATTGCCTAAATATGAGCAGCCAGCGATGTCATCAATTTTTTTTCTGTGCAACAACATGCATTGGTGAATCGTTCACAAAAAGTACATAAGGACTGTCCAAAAGTAATTTATGTGCATTTATTTAACGTATAAAAACATTTCCAATCATTATTTTGTCTTATTTCATGTGTGGATAAAGACTTTTTGTAGCTCTTATAGAAATGCTTGTGGAAATCTTTTTCTCTTCACGTTCCTATAACTGCAGCTGCATTATACACATTGCTTTGGGGGAATATTCATCCCACTGCTTTTTTTTCCTGATAATGGTGGTGAAAATAAGAGGATATTGATTTCATTTCGCCTGCTTAATGCATCGTCTTGGTGGGCAGAGAAAATGGCAGAGAGAGAATTTACAAAATGGCTGTTTCCTGAAATACACTACCTTCCACATGTGGTACAGCTGTGTCAGATAATATCTAAAACAAATGTGACCATTGAGACCTAATCATATACTAATTAAGACTTTATAATTGAAATTTGCAATAATTGTCAGCATGACTCACTCAGAGGTATAAAAAAACCAGTTAACACAGCTCAACATGGTAAGCTAATTACTTGTGCATGTATTGTTGCAGTTGTTCACATTGTCAGAGCCAGCGTGACTTTGGCAAGCAGCGTCATGACTAATTTCACTTTGTTGCTGCTGTATAGCTCCCTGCTGGTTGTCCTTTGGGCTTTTATTAAAAGCAGGATTAGTCCTTTTACAGAAGTGTGTCCCTGCTTCTGGTTTGAGACTGGACGGTGGTGGCAGTCTGACCTCTCAGGGGAGCCTTGAAAAAAGTGCTGAGGAAAATAAAAAATACCATTTTCTCCTAGTGTACTGACTTGAGAGGGAGAGAGAGAGCAAGGAAAGCTCTTGCTTTCGTAATTGTTCAGCTTTTAGAACCACTTGTGCCTCTGTGGACACAGCATGATGGATGTTCTCCAACTGACATGCCTGAAATACACTACATCCACGCAACAACAGTGCGTGATATTTATGTTGGTGCATCCACATATAGTCGTGCTCAAAAGTTTACAGAATCTGCTAAATGTTCATTATTTTAACCAAAAAAAGAGGGATCATACAAAATGCATGTTATTCTTTATTTAGTACTGTCCTCCTGAATAAGATATTTTACATAAAAGATGTTTACGTATAGTCCACAAGACAAAAAAGTATTTTGTCTCCAGAAGGAAGAACGCATTAAGAGCTGGGGGGGTGAAAACGTTTTGAATTTGAAGATCAAGGTAAATTGTACTTAACTTGTCTTCCAGGAGACGTGTGTATCTTCCGTTGCTTCCGAAGGGCAGTACTAAATGAAAAAAAAAAAAAGATTTTTAAACAAAATAATACAAATTTGGACATCTTCACCCTCTTCAAAGGTTTTCACCCCCCGGCTCTAAATGCATCCTGTTTCCTTCTGGAGCATCAGTGAATGTTTGAACCTTTTTAGTTGAGTCCTTTAATTATCCTTAATGTGAAAAGATGGATCTCGAAATCATACAGTCACTGCTGGAAAGGGTTCAAATATGCAGTTCCACTGCTCAGGACAAACAAGGGACTCAAGCATTACAACCATTACAAAACAAACGCAACAGTTGCGAATCATCCAGGTAATAGCAGGAATCAACGTTAGGTCAACTTTTGAACAGGGTTATTTTTATAAATGTCTCTATTTTAAACTTATTTTATTCATATTATCTTATTCAAAAAAATAACATGCATTTTGAATGATCCCTCTTTTTTTTAAACAATTAACATTTTGCAGGTTCTGCGAGGTATGTAAACTTTTGAGCACGACTTTATTTGATTTCATTGTGGCAAAAAAGTTGGAGGGAAGCTATTCAATGAGAGAAAGGATGCAAGTGATTGGAATAAGTAAATGGAATATGACTGAATAATATGGATGCACCCCTTGTGACCCAGTTTCACAGAGGCCTATGAGTAAGCTGGATGCTTTTGGGAAGCTGAGAAGGCACTATTTTTTTACTCATTTGTAAAGCAGTTGGCAATGAGGGAAGAAGTCAGTTGTCGGGAACAGCTTGCCTCGCGATCACGGATGTGTGAGTGTTTAGCATGTCAGGCATCATTGTATTATACATATAAATCATGCTGATGGATACAGCACGTCAAAAAATTCATTTGGAGTGTTGAAATATGGCACAGAGGGCTTTGGAGGATTTTATATTTTTATATTTATATTATTAAAGTCCACCTCAATTATTTTATCCCTTAAAACTAATCTTTGGTCACCAAAATTACATATTTAACAGTTTTTTCCCCCCTGAAAATAGCTTGATAACTCTACACCTTTGCCTCATTTAGTATACGCGGTTATATGAATATGCAAATTAGCCCCGCCTCCACTCCACGCAGATCAGGATTATTACTGCAATTATTACTAAAGCTATAAAGAAAATCTTGAAATAAAATAAACATTACATGAAATAACAAAAAAAAATATAAAATAAAATACTACAATAACACTGATGCAGATCATCTCTGCGGCTATGTCTCAATTATGGGATGGATAAGTGCTGTGGTTGCTTAGCAACAGGAATGTAAAAATATTAAATGACCCATAATGACCCATTTCAGCTACGGACTTGAAATATAACATTAACTCTACTCATGAAAAACAAATTTGCCTCTTTGACCCACAAAAATCATAGTCTGGATTTTCAGCTTTTTGGGTATTTTGATTAACTCTTTTGCATTATTTTCAAACTGATTTGCACAAATTTGCATGCATGCCTGCTCATTGGACATTAATTGGAAATTGATGAAATAAAGTGTAACCCAAAGCTATTTTTAAAGTCATAATCTTATGCCATTTGTTTTAAAACATTATAGTTATCACAGACTTTGTCAACTTTATTTGTCTGCTGGGCTTGGGTTTAGTAAGTCAGGATAGAGCACATGTAATATTAGTCTTCTCAGGGCCGTATCTCAGTCCTTTCTTCACTATGGTAAACAAGCCACAGCTCAATAGCTCACATTAACTTGAGCTATGATGTGATTATGGAGATTGAGATTGCATCATGCTAGAGATTAGTGTGCTCCTCTTCATAGATCAGGAGCATTCTCAATAGCCGTCACAGCATGATGTCTTCACTCTTCAGGCAAGCAAACGTGTTAATGTGAGGAGAATCATCTGAGCCACACACGGGTCCAGAGTTCTGCTCTATCGCAGGAGGGTTTTCCAGACAGATCGCATTGATGCTCCACATACTCCAGAGTCACGAGAGCTGCTGTAAGGGCCCGTGTGAAAAAGAAGAACACTTTAGCGTACCTTAATAAGAACTCTTTTTAATGGAAATATGTTAATGTAATGTTTTCAGACACTTAAATGCATGTTAATTGCAATTAAATGAAAATGTATTATTATTTAAATTGATATTAAATGCGCTTAGTTGAACTTAAGTCCTACTTGAGTGGATTGAAAATAGCACTTTAAGTACATCTGTATATAATTACATTATTGTTTCCATTGTCTTTGAAATATGGCTAAAGTGTGCTGAAGTTACTGACAAGCATTTATAGAAAACTGAAATATACTTTAATGTAATTTTTATTGAAACTTGTCATGCATTTAAAATATCTGTAATTACTAATTTGTAATGATGAAGTTGCAATTGAGTACATTTAAGATATATTAAACCTTTAATGTAATATCAAGTATAAAGTACTTTAAATGTGCTTTTGTATGTCAGTCAACACATAAAAAATAAGTGTACTTAAGTTTAAGAAACATGAATATTGAACTTTTTTATCTCACAATTGCATCTATCTCATCTTGCAATTCTGACTTTATTTCTCAGAATTGCTAGATATAAAGTGAGATTTGCGAGATATAAATTGCTACTTTTTTCCTCAGAATTGTGAGTTTGCATCTCACAATTTGGACTTTATAACACTCAATTGCGATATATAAACAAATAATGCGTTAAATATAAAATATAAAAAACTTTATATCTCGCAATTGTGGGAAAAAAGTCAGAATTGTGAGAGAAAAAGTCGCAATTACCTTTTTTATTTTTTATTCTGTGGCAGAAACAAGCTTCCATACATGAAAGTGCACTCTGGCCTTTTATTTCATTGATATTATATTATCTGCAATCAATTATCTACAGTTCTTTGAAAACAAAAACCCTAGTGAAAAATAAATACGCCAAAATGTTAATACATTTAACCCATTTATTTTATGACAAGTGTACTACAAATAAATTAACACATTCAGGTAATATACCCGTGAGATTTTTATTTTGGTGTACAAAATTGGTATACTTAGTCTGCTAAATTGGAACAACTAATTTTGTACTTAATATACTTTAGTTATCTGGAAATAGTGCTGAAGTTCAAAGATATACTTAAAGGGGTGGTTCAGGATTTTGGACATCGGGCCTCATTTCCAAGTTAGCCGTAGTGTTATTTACCAGTGGAGACAGTTTTCAAAAATGTTCATCCAGTCGTTCCAGTTGCATAGTTCGCCGGTGCTAGGCTAGCGCGAGTCAACGGTAACTGCTAGCCTGCCATTAAAAACAGTTTTACCCACTCCACAGTTCACCAAAAGCAAATAAATTATAACGCCAGACTATCTATGTAAATGTCTGTTGAGAGAATAATGTTAAAAATCAAACTACTCTTGCATCTCAATGATCGCAATACATTTACAGGAACTATTTTCTCAGCAGCGGCGGAATTTTACTTTGCTCGGGTTAGTAGTACTGCGCCGAAAAGTAAACACAGAACCGAAGCGCACTACAGTCGGGACTACTTGCACTACCTCTCTCTACCTCTCTCTCTCACTACCTCTCTCTACCTCTCTCTCTCACTACCTCTCTCGGTTGCCTAGGTAACTACATATCACGCCGCCGCTGCTGTAGACTGTGCTAATAAATACAGGGAACAAAGTATAACTATTGCAATGTAATGAAAGGGTAGTTTGACTTCTAACATTATTCTCTCAACAGACATTTACATCGATAGTCTGGCGTTATAATTTATTTGCTTTTGGTGTACTGTGGAGTGGGTAAAACTGTTTTTAATGGCAGGCTAGCAGTTACCGTTGACTCGCGCTAGCCTAGCACTGGCGAACTATGCAACTGGAACGACTGGATGAACATTTTTGAAAACTGTCTCCACTGATAAATAACTCTAAGGCTAACTTGAAAATGAGGCCCGATGTCCAAAATTTTGAAGCACCCCTTTAAGTATTTTTGATTGTGCTAAAGTGGAACTATTGCAAGTATACTTCACGTACACTTTAAATATCTTGCACTTAAAGTCCCCATGAATTCAAAATTGACCATGCTTACTTTGTTTACCTAAATTGACCGTTTTGTGGTGAACAATTCATCCATGCAAGTCAATCCACACAAACAATTTTTTTTGGCTTCGTAATCTTTAATCAAAATCTGAAATGTCCCCTCCCCTCTGCATTGGAGGACCTTCCCTGATGACGTAGGTTTGACGGTTTGGGTGTCTGCTTAACATCCGTAACCACGGCCCTCCTACTGACAGTAGACGGGGAATGAAAACACCTACTTTTCTAGATCCAATCAGGTGCTAGTTGGAAGAAAAGCCACGCCCACTAGTTTGCCTCATTTAGTATTCCGTTTCTCTCGGAAATACGTCACAACACTGGAGAAAAGTCGTTTGCAACTTCCGGTTCACGGGGACTTTAAAGACTGATATTATACAGAGATCATACTCAAATTGCAATTTTGAATCCTGTTTGCTATGAATGTTAGCTATGGATAAAAGTTTTGTGCACTCACTCTTTTTTTTTTTTTTTTTTTGAGAATTCATCCAGAGAATAAATGAAATTGTTGCATTTGATTCAATCAGGTGTGATTGATTGTCCAACATGAGTGGAGACAGCTATCAGAACGGCGCTACCTCATCTAGCTTTCATGAGCGAGTGAAAGACTAGCTGTGTGCCTGGGGTGGTCTCAGCTCTGTGGTTGTGATCACATGACACCCTTCCTCTCATCATGTTGAGTGACCAGCTGTGTGAATCTGCTGTCCTGCTGAGTCTGTGTCTTCCCCTCTCACTTTCATTCGAGTCTCTTTCATTCCTTCAACACGATGGTCTTACACACACCTCTGCTCTGCCCATAGCAGTACACCATGTTCACCCGAGTGCCGAATTGATATAAAGCATTGATATTAAGCATTGTGTGTGATTATGTGGGTTTTGATGAATAAAATATTTCAGAAAGGACCTAAGAGTTGCACATATGTAGAAAGTGTTGTTTAACTCGTTTATTAGTAGCTGTTTTATTTACTAATGAATGTTTTTTATCTGATCACAGTGACAAACGGTTCTCTGCTTTGGGCTTTGGGGCAAGAATTCCACCTAATTATGAGGTAAAAAGATTTTTTTTTTTTTGTATATTGTATATATTATGTGGTCCCTTGTGAAACAGAAGTGCACTTAATTGTATTGATTGTGCACTTATAGTGTACTTCAAATCTGGAAAGTATATTTTGGAAAAAAAAAACAGACAATATAACAGGAGGATGCTTAAAGACAATATGCTTTCTTGATGATGGTAGGTTTATTTTACAATGTCCTTATACGTGTTTAATGTACTTACTACAGTAATAACAGTATATTATGCATAATTACAAAAAACTAAATTACAAATACCCCTTGTTAAAAGTACACTTTAGCATAGGCTACTTTAAAAAAAAAAGAGTAATTATAGGAGTGATATACTTTAAAAGATACTTAAATATGAATTGAATATAATGTGTTTTGGAGACTTGACTGCAATTAAATAAAAAAAATGTATTGTCTAAATGATATTAAATGCTTAAGAGTCCTTTTTAAAACACTTAAGTAGGACTGAAGTACATCTAAAAATGTAATTTCGTAATTATTTTTGTATATTTAGTTAAAATGCTGAATACTGAAAGAATTTATGGTTAACTAAAATATACTTTGATGTAATTTCTATTGAAACTTGTATGTCATATTTAAATAAATTTGTAATTATGATGAAGTTGCAATTTTGGTAACACTTTATTTTAAGGTGACGTAGTAACACATGACTACATGTAGTTACTATAGTAATAACACTAAATTATGCATAATTATTAGTAACTAACCCTAAACCAAACCCTAACTCTATAGTAAGTACATGTAGTTAAAGTCAGTACTTATTTAAGTAAGTTCAATGTAACTACGTCACATTCGTCGCAATTTTTGTACATTTCAAATATAATTTTTTTATGTAATATAAAAGAACACTCTAGAAATACACTAAATAATCAAGTCCTTTACTTACTCTTTGGTTTGTAAGTCAACGCATCAAAATAAGTGCACTTCTATAAAGCATGACAAAAGATTATTAAAACATGATGATTTAAAATGTTTTTAATTTGACATGATCAAAAGTGTACTTAACTGTGTTAAGAAACATAGTCCACGGCCTTTTATTTCATTAATATTATATTATTTGCAAGTGCAGTTTGTGTTATATCCTTGTACTTTTAAAATGTGAAGTACACCGCAAGTACGGTGGCCGAGAAGGGTCACAACACATACAAACGCCACAACAACTACATATTCAGAAAACACATACAAATTCAGAAAACACATACAAACAACGCCACAACAACTACATATTCAGAAAACACTTCCAAATTCAGAAAACACATACAAACGCCACAACAACATATTCAGAAAACACATACAAATTCAGAAAACAACTTCGTCGATTTCACATCACGTACGCTGCAAATATTCGCAGCACGAGCAAATAGGGAAACGAACTGCAAACTGCAAAAACACAACGGAAATGTTTCCGGGGGGGCATAATCAGTGACGGACCCGCATCCATCCGGTTGTCTTAGCGCTATTTTTTTGAATGTGTGCTTTTGTTGTCTACGGTAGAGGTAAGTGTTTCTCTTTCATTATGACAGACTTGTGGATGTGCTCTGATACCGAAGTGGTTTTGTGTGTTTTTAACATATTAAGTTATTGTCCCCATAACGTATTCATTGCAGATCATTGTACATCTGCCCCCTTCAGGATTCGAGTAAGTATTGCCTGTAGGCTGTAAGGAACCCCACATTCAGACCACACGACGGGCAAAACTTGGGAGCGTCCCCCAGTTGCACGGCATTTCAATTTCAAACTGAAAAATAAATAAATAGTTCAGATATCATTCATTACGCCAGTAATGCATCTATTTAGTGACCAGACGCGAGCTCGCCAGCTAGTTTCCAGCTAACAACGTTGGCAGAACGTTTAACAATGATCTGCGTGGACTAATACGTTATGGGGACAATAACTTAATATGTTAAAAACACACAAAACCACTTCGGTATCAGAGCACATCGACAAGTCTGTCATAATGAAAGAGAAACACTTACCTCCACTATGGATGCGGGTCCGTCACTGATTATGGCCCCCCAGGAAACATTTCCGTTGTGTTTTTGCAGTTTGCAGTTCGTTTCCCTATTTGCTCGTGCTGCGAATATTTGCAGCGTACGTGATGTGAAATCGACGAAGTTGTTTTCTGAATTTGTATGTGTTTTCTGAATATGTAGTTGTTTTCTGAATTTGGAAGTGTTTTCTGAATATGTAGTTGTTGTGGCGTTTGTTTGCATGTGTTTTCTGAATTTGTATGTGTTTTCTGAATATGTAGTTGTTGTGGCGTTTGTATGTGTTGTGACCCTTCTCGACCACCGTATTATTCTCACAGAATAATATATATTCAGAATAATAACAGCTTGTAATAACTTCCCCTTGTTTTGAAAGTAAACTATCACAGGATTTCATTTTATGGTCTGTTTGTTCAGGCAGATTTACAGTCCACTACCTATGAGGTCTATTTCCTTTTTAAAGAAATGTAACAATAACAGTTATATTCAGAATGTCGTTGTCAACAAAATAAATTCAATTTCAATGAAATTTGTGCTAAGTACTAGAGGGCTTTCACAGTGGTTGTTGATTACAATGGAAAATCTGTAGGGAGGATGCTATTTTGTTTTCGCATCATCATCATTATCATCGGGTCATTTCATGCATAGTGTTGCAGAAAGTATTCTTCTTAGAAACATGCAAATAAGACCAACAAGCGCTGCATGATTTATTGCTATGTTTTAACAGCCGAAAAACTGTTTTTAACCAGAAACCAGGTGCGTAAAAGCATGCTAAACAAGCTGAAGTTGAATAAACAAAACCTTTCTGTTTGTTTTTCTTCTCCAAACTACAGGTGTCTCATGACTTTGCCATCAATTTCAACCCGGAGGATGATGAATGTGAAGGTAAGAGTGACAGGCACTTTGTATGTTAGTGAGTATCTCATGGGAGCTGAACAGAGACACTCTGATGTGATGTTTCTGAAGCCATTGTCGCAGTTATAGGAAAAGTTCAGTCACGAATCCCCTCATTGACGTTTCAGACTTTAAATGACTTTCTTTCTTCCGTGGAACACAAAAGGAGAAATGTTGAGGAATGGCCATTCTTTTCAATAAGGCACTTTAAACATTTCATAAAAGTGGTCCCATATGACTTGTGCACGACTTTCTCCTGAATCCATCTGATGCCATCTTTGTGTGAGGAACAAGAAAATCTTTCCCTCTGCTGTCACCATCCATTCAAATATTACGTGCCTTTAAGGCTGAGTAAGTTTGATCTCAATGTTATAGTGACGCCAATGTGACGTGACCGATCGTCATTGACATCAGACCTGCGTCACGCACCATACCAATCATGGCATGGTAAATCTGTCAGCAGGCATAAGTGTGAATGGAATTGCAATAAAATCTATAGTTTAAAGGTGAAGTATGTAGTTTCTGCAACACTAGTGGCACCTATCGGAATTACAAAAATGTACAACCATGCAAACACCCCTTTCGCGCCTCTCCCAACTCAAACATCACAAATACAGCTCCTATGGGTGCTTGTGAAGGCATGAAGGGTCTGGTGTCAACCAGGCTATACTTTTACCTGTTTAGCCTGGTTGACACCAGACCCTTCTCAGTTGTAACTAAGAGTGGGTCTGGGAAAGGTTCATTCACAGCCCATTTCCAAAGGGGCGTCACCAACGGACGTTGCTCAAATGCCTCTGGGCGCAATTGGATAGAACTACAACCAATCAGAGCTATCGTCATTGTGTAAAGCCCGCCTCAACGTTTGTGATTGGTGCCTGGATTTGGAAAAATTGGAAATGGGCTTAAATGGGCTCTTGGCCAGACTGACTTTCAGAGCAAATGTCAAATTTGCCTGAAGTTCGTCTGGGTTTTCCCAGACTAGTAAAAGTACATATTAGGAATACTTTTAGCGGTGTTGCTATGTGTCATTAACATGTATTACATACTTTAAGCTGCTAACTTTGTTTGGAAGCTGGTAGCTGGTTTCTAGTTAGTCTAAGGCCTAAGCTAGTCTAAGTCCACACGGACACGGGTATTTTTATAACAGTGACTTTTTTTATGTGGTTCAGCCGTTCGTCCACACGGAAACGCAGTATCAGGTCACTGAAACTGAACATTTTTGGAAACCCCTGCCAGGGTGAGGATTTTCAAAAACGCCGGTTACAGTGACTACGTTTACATGCAGCCAATAACCCATTCAAAACCAGGATATTAGCAATAACCCGGTCACGCACGGCCATGTAAACACCGGCAAAAACCCGAATATGCTCATATCCCGGATTTTAAAAACCGGGATATGATAGCTGGGGTACCCCTTTTCTAACCAAGAGTTAGAGAGTTCAAGAGTTTTTGGTCATGTAAACGCGTATCGGCATATCCCCATAATGATTTGTGTTCTGCGCATGTTCTATTCGCAAGGAATCTTGGTCTTTTGAGTAGAGGGACTTCTCGGCGCATACAAAAACCCGCGTGCAGTATACCGGAAGTAAACATGGCGAGACGCAGCACAGCATACTTTTGGAGCGAGGTCAGTACCAGCACCAAAGCGCAAACAAAGGCGATCGCTATCTGCCCCGAACTATTAATTATCCACGTGCTGCTGCTGTTGTTGTTGTTGTTGTCTTTGGATACAGGAAGAAGAATCGGAAATGACGCATATTGCGTCTTAAGGTTGTTCGTACGTCCAGACGCTAACCGTGCGTCACCGTTTACATCGGGATATTGCAATTCCATGTATACAGGAGAAACTCTCTCTGCTCACGCATGTAAACGGGTTATTCCTAATGTTTCAGAAACCTGAATAGTGACCTTAACCCGACCATAACCCGAAAATTGGCTGCATGTAAACGTAGTCAGTGTTGTCGTGTAGACAGTAAAACCGGGGTTTTTGCCTTGCGACGTCAGAGTGTGCGCCGTTATCCGCTGTGTTTGACGTCAGATTGTGCGTCATCTTCCGCCTACCGGAACCGGTAATAACTTTTTGTTAGGCCAACGTGGCTTTACGGTTAGGGTTATATCGCCACCATCTGGTGTGGCATACTCTTGACAGCGCTTGATAACGTGTTTTTACGTTTGCGTGTGGATGGTATTTTTTTTTTAAACGCAGGAGGAAAATCTCCGGTTATAAAAATACCCGTGTCTGTGTGGACAACTAGTCATGGTAGATGATCTTGGGCCAGCAACAAAGCAGTTGGTCATACCAGCTCAAGGTGGTTAAGCTGTTTTTTGGACCAACTAATGTCAAGCTGATGACTGGACTGAACCAACCCAATCTCACGGCAATTTGTACGTATTTTACGAGGTGGCTAATTCGTCTAAATGACCTACCCCTGACCCCGCCCCTAAACCTATCACTGGGGTTTAGACAAATCGTATGAATTCACACAAATTAGCCACTTCATACTCAATCGTACGAATTGGTCGTCAGATGGTGTTGACTGAACCAGCTTTCATGTTCTTCTAGCAGGGATTACAAAATGTTAGACTGTTCCTCACGCATATATTTATAATGCTCATTAACAACTCAGACCCCAGTTACTTTTATAAAATGAAAAAGAGCATGCATAATATTGCTCAGCATTTTTGCTTTTGTTTCACGGAAGAAGAAAAGACATACGGTTTTGGAACGACATGAGGTTGAGTAAATAATAATCGAATTTAAATTTGTGTGGAAAATTCCTTTAGCACTCAAAGAGAATGTGTGAAGACTGTGGGAAATGTTGGGCTTGCTTCAGTCCGTTCACATTTCTGCAAAAGATGAAGAGTTCCGACTGATTTGATCCCAAAATCTGTTGCTTTTGCTGCCAATACTTCAGCACTGCTCTCAGAAACCCGCAGAGACCGAGAGAGAAATACAAATAAGCCTCCAGAACAGAAGTGATAGCCGTGTCCCCTCTCTCTCTGATCAGAGATCCAGGGGGTCGTGGAAGCCTACCAAAACTGCCTGCCCAAGATCCAGCTCTACGGTCCCACTAATGTGGCTCCCATCATCAACAGAATAGCTAAACTGGCAGCTGGGAAAGAACCCATTAAAGACGCTTCTGTGAGTATCTTTAAAATGTCTGTTTATGGTACAGCACTGAAGGTGAAATGCAATAAAAATGAACACTGGAATCACTACAGGAATCATGCAGTCAGGTAATGGTGAAAACACGGCCACGAAAGTGTTGCCATTGGCAATTTACAGGGAAGTACTGTAAAATGATTGTAAAAATTATTTTTCAAAATTGTAGATAAAACAAAGATTACTAGAGTACGTTTTGCAAGAAAATACCAGTCTCTCTACTTCAAAATGTCATGTTTCCTTCAATGCATTACTTGCCGAGTCATAAATACCTGTGAAATTTATTTGCAATTTCTGAGTGAATTTTCTACACCATTTTGTCCCCGGTGAGGCAGTTTAAAATGGTCAAAGTGTATTTTACTGCATCTGTCTGGATGCATGCATGTTCATTATTTGCTGAATTACTAGTGCCATAATCACTAAAATGTACACAAACATCCTTTTAAAAATTAAATTACATTAACCACCAGCTTTCTATGGGCAGTAATTAAGGGTGTGGATAACACTTTATTTTACAGTGTCCTTGTTACACGTAGCATGTAGTTACTATATTAATATCAATAAAATAAAATACTATAAATTGTGCATAATTGCATTAAAATAAACCTAAGCCAAACCCTAACCCTACCATATAGTAAGTACACGTAGTTAAGTATTATTACTCGGTACTTAAATGTGTAATTACACTGTAAAATGGACACCTTAAAATAAACAGGGTGTGCGGTGAAGCTATTTTCTGTATATTTATCTGCCTGTGTCCATATTCTAATAAAACCAGATGTGGACAGGGTTTAAACGGTAAACAAAATTTTAACTCTATTTTAGATGCAACTGTTTTTATTGCATATATGCAACATGTCAACTAGCAGTCAGAGTGTTAGTAGACTGTCTGCTTAATATCTGCTAATTTTGGTCGTATTTAATCACCATTATACGTTTGGTCTAAAACGCAACTGCTCTCATGTTTTGCCTCAGGACGGCAATTGCAAGTGAATATTTTTGTCATCTTCGCAGAACTGTGATATAAAGAGAGGACAAAATAACATTATCTTTAGCAACAGTGTGAAAGTGAATAGCACATAACAGGCACAATACCAGTATAAACAGCTCTCTATGGGTGCAATTTGCGTCACATGACTAAACATGCGTCATCTTTTCGAATCCTTCAGTTTTCACAGTCCACAAAGATTTTCAAATGTATCCACAGGGACAGCGTTTTCAAAAAGCTCAATTTTCGCAGGATGAAAACGCCGAAAACGGACGGCCAAAATGGAGAGAAAATGAGTTTTCAAATGAAAACGTATTAGTGTGGACAAGGCCTTAGTCACACTGGCTTTACACTGAATATTAGATGGTCGTTAAAAATACAACTTTATCCTTGTGCTTGTTAGGTAATCAGTCTAACGGATATTTTCAGCTTATATTATTCAATAATATAAGTTCATTAGAGTTCATTATTTGTGCCTGTCTAAATGAGGTATTTGGTTTTGAGTCCCTAGCAATACTATTGCAGTGTTCATTTCATCATACAAATTGCAGTGATGGTTTCTACCCCTAGAAGTTAATTTGATGTGATTCAAGGTAAATATTCACAATGAAATATGCAGGTGAAAATCATTTAGTTTCTGGACTATAGGTGAAATGTGAATAAAAAAACAGTATTTTTCTCTGAAATGCAGCTCTAAAGTGGTTTAATGAATTTGCCTCTGACTATCTTTTTGTTCGCCCCTTTATGTCATTGGTTTGTGCACATAACCTTAGAAATTTAATCATGGTCCAAATAAAACCTTTTAGAGCTGATTATCTTGAGGGCTGTTTTGGTAATTAGCGCAGCTACAATCAATTTATAACGATATTAAGTCACTTAACATGGCATTTAATGGTCTCGGGTCAAATATTTGCCCTCAAGCTTAGCAATTTCCTATGCATTGCTCTATTGCATTGCTGTCCTCTACACACTATGTCCTTGTGATGATCTTCATCTATTATTAAACTTAGATCACCCCTTCCCCAAAAGTGATCGTTTTACAGTAAATGAGCTCAGTGAGATCAATGTTCAGAAACCAGGCCTTTCATTCAAACTGTAGACTTTGCATGTTTAATGTTGGCCGGACCCCTGGGATGTTCAGGCCAGTAAATATTGCTAATTTTAGCCCAGTGACTGCCTATTTTAGAATGCATCTAATATTCTGTTAATTACTATCAAGGCATTTAAAGGGGGCTATTTATTTGGGGGCTTTTTATGCTAAACAACTTGATTTTTTGTTCCACTGAAAATATAATACAGGTTTATAACAACATGGGGCTCAGTAAATTGATTAGAGAATTTAAATGTTTCCATTTTTCATTGAAATTACGTGCTTAGTGGATGAGCTTCAGACATGTTTATAACAGTGCATAGTAAAAATGAAACAAAATACCTGATAACAACCCTTTTCTCTGCAGCTATATCATATCCTGCTGATCCTCACAGACGGGGTGGTAACAGACATGGCCGATACACGGGAGGCCATTGTTCGGGCCTCCTACCAGCCTATGTCCATCATCATAGTGGGAGTGGGAAACGCCGACTTCACGGACATGCAGATCCTCGATGGAGATGATGGAGTCCTGCGCTCACCCAAAGGGGAACCCGTCTTGAGGGACATCGTCCAGTTTGTGCCCTTCAGAGACTTTAAAACGGTCAGTTTTTGTCAGTCACTGGGAATTTGCAAATACATGTGTTATTGTAGATCCTGTATCTCCTGTAGATCCTGCATCTTAGAAAGAGGGTATCTGCGTATCTACACAATTCAACTTAAAATGTAAAAAAATTGTTTCTTAATTAAAAAAAACAAAACAAAACTTAAAATATCAAAATTTTAAATGTTTGCAATGAAAAACTAAAACATATCAAGCTAAGTAGCATTTATTTTAATACTCACCCTATCACAAGTCTTTATATTAAGTAATCAAGACTGTTTCCACCTCAGAGTAAAATATATTACATGAAAAATAAAAATTGTTTTCAACAAGAAATCACACTGAGAAACACTGTACACTCACTGGCCACTTTATTAGGTTCACCATGGGTTGGACCCCATTTTGTCTTCGTGGCATAGATTCAACAAGCTGCTGGAAACATTCCTCATGGGAGATTTTGGTCCATGGTTACTTGATATCATCACGCAGTTTCTGCAGATTTGTCGGCTGCAAATCCATGATGTGAATCTCTCGTTCCAACACATCCCAAAGGTGCTCTATTAGATTGAGATCTGGTGAGTTTGGAGGCCATTTTAGTATAATGAACTCACTCTGTCATGTTCAAGAAACTAGTTTGAGATGATTTGAGCTTTGTGACATAGCACATAATGCTGCTGGAAGTAGCCATCAGAAGATGGGAACACTGATCATAAAGGGTCTGACTTGGTCAACAACAAAACTGATGTAGGCTGAGGTGTTTAAACAATGCTACATTGGTACTAAGAGGCCCAAAGTGTGCCCAGAAAATATCCTCCACACCATTACAGCACCAGCAGCCTGAACCGTTGAGACACAGCAGGATGGATCCATTAAATCAAGACTCATCAGACCAGGCAATGTATTTCAAATCTTCTATTGTTCCAATCTTCTATAGCCTCAGTTTCCTGTTCTTATCTCACTGGAGTGTCACCGGTGCTCTTCTGCTTCAAAGTTTGACGTGTCGAGCGTTCAGAGATGCTCTTCTGCTTCAAGGTTTGATGTGTTGAGCGTTCAGAGATGCTCTTCTGCTTCAAAGTTTGACGTGTCGAGCGTTCAGAGATGCTCTTCTGCTTCAAGGTTTGACGTGTTGAGCGTTCAAAGATGCTCTTCTGCTTCAAGGTTTGATGTGTTGAGCGTTCAGAGATGCTCTTCTGCTTCAAGGTTTGATGTGTTGAGCGTTCAAAGATGCTCTTCTGCTTCAAGGTTTGATGTGTTGAGCGTTCAGTCTGCTTCAAGGTTTGATGTGTTGAGCGTTCAGAGATGCTCTTCTGCTTCAAGGTTTGATGTGTTGAGCGTTCAGAGATGCTCTTCTGCTTCAAGGTTTGATGTGTTGAGCGTTCAGAGATGCTCTTCTGCTTCAAGGTTTGATGTGTTGAGCGTTCAAAGATGCTCTTCTGCTTCAAGGTTTGATGTGTTGAGCGTTCAGAGATGCTCTTCTGCTTCAAGGTTTGACGTGTTGAGCGTTCAGAGATGCTCTTCTGCTTCAAGGTTTGATGTGTTGAGCGTTCAAAGATGCTCTTCTGCTTCAAGGTTTGATGTGTTGAGCGTTCAAAGATGCTCTTCTGCTTCAAGGTTTGATGTGTTGAGCGTTCAGAGATGCTCTTCTGCTTCAAGGTTTGATGTGTTGAGCGTTCAAAGATGCTCTTCTGCTTCAAGGTTTGATGTGTTGAGCGTTCAGAGATGCTCTTCTGCTTCAAGGTTTGATGTGTTGAGCGTTCAGAGATGCTCTTCTGCTTCAAGGTTTGATGTGTTGAGCGTTCAGAGATGCTCTTCTGCTTCAAGGTTTGATGTGTTGAGCGTTCAGAGATGCTCTTCTGCTTCAAGGTTTGATGTGTTGAGCGTTCAGAGATGCTCTTCTGCTTCAAGGTTTGATGTGCTGTGTGTTCAGAGATGCTCTTCTGCTTCAAGGTTTGATGTGCTGTGTGTTCAGAGATGCTCTTCTGCTTCAAGGTTTGATGTGCTGTGTGTTCAGAGATGCTCTTCTGCAGACCTTGGTTGTAACGAGTGTTTATTTGAGTTACTGTTGCCTTTCTATCAGCTTGAACCAGTCTAGTCATTCTCCTCTGACCTCTGGCGTCAACAAGGCATTTACACCCACAGAATTGCCGCTCACTGGATATTTTCTCTTTTTCTGACCATTCTCTGTAAACCCTAGAGATGGTTACACTTGAAAATCCCAGTAGATCAGCATTTTCTGTAATACTCAGACCAGCCCGTCTGGCACCAACAACCCAGCTACGTTCAAAGTCACTTAACTCACATTTCTTCTCCATTCTGATGCTCAGTTTGAACTTCAGCAGACTACATGCCTAAATACATGGAGTTGCTGTCATGTGATTGGCTGATTAGATATTTGCGTTAATGAGCAGTTGAACAGGTGTACCTAAGAAAGTGGCCGGTGAAATTATATGTGCAAGTGTGAGATGTAATGTTGCAGATTCTGAGAAATAAAGTCATGATTAAACCATAAAACCAAACCCTAATCCTAACCCTATAAGTATACATGTTGTTATAATAATATTACTCAGTAGCTTATTGAACACTGTAACAAGGACACCTTACAAAAATGTTGTTCATGTTATATTGCAAAACACGACTACACTTTATTTTAAGTATGTTATAGACACCTAATACAAAATGTGACCAATAAAATTATAGGTTATTAGGTTATATAGTTTAAGGCCTTTGCAGACAAATTGTAATATTTTTTATGGCCTTAAGAGTTAAAAACTAAAAGGAGCAACGGATGCCTTGCAATAAATGATGTGGTGCTTTGGTGAATGATGCAGGCAGCGAGGCGAACCAGCATATGCCAGTGTTGCAGAAATATCTCTTAGAGCTCCACAGTTTTCTCCACAAGAGCGGTTTGTTCCCTCCGCACATGTAAACACCCAGAAAAAAAACAAAAAAACAATAATTTTAGAGAAGCGAGGATTAAAAATGTGTAAATACTCTCAACAGCCTGCTGCTTGGCTCTCCACCAAACAATTTAAATCGCAATTTGTACTTTCCCCATCCCTTTGTTTGGGCACAACTTACCATGAATGTGGTTGATTTGCTCTTTTTCACTATTGTTAATGTTTTTCCCTCTCACTGAGGCCAATAAAAGTGTAACTTTTGCAGGCTTCACCAGCTGCACTGGCAAAGTGTGTCCTAGCGGAGGTGCCTAAACAGGTAGTGGAGTACTTCAGTCACAAGGCCATACCACCCATAAACCCAGTGATGAATTCAAACCCCAACTCCATCGCCAACACACCCGAATAACACTCAAACTCCGGTCAAGCCCTCTACTCCTCAACGGTCCAGCAAAGAGAGTGAGAGCTGGGACAGGCCTGCTCTGCCACAACACACAGTACATTGACTACATTTTGTTCATTCATAAGGTGTTTACACACGACTGACGGTTTGGATCTCGGTGGCCTATCTTACCCGTGACACCCTGACTGCTCCCTCAGCATGCAAACTGGAGTACATTGAATTCCCATCAGCACCACAGGCCTTCTGATCCCCGCTGACTCTTTACAACTGCACAAGGCCACTTCTGCATTCTGCTGTTTTGTACGCCCTTCAGAGCTTTCCAAGACTTTGCTCTCACTGCCTGTGGGCTCCTTTCATTTCTGGACTCCTGGAGAACTGGAACAGAACTGGCCACAATCGTACAATGTAGATAATTGCATGTCCATTAACTGAATGAGTTCGCTTTGGTTTCGTTGGAAACATATGCATATTTCATAGCTAAAATCATGATAATTTTGATGTAAAGATAATGGGTGTGAGAATGGTCATCAACTGACTGGTCAGTCAGGTCAACGTTTAAATATTTTAGCGGCGGTGCTTTAATTAGCATGCTGACAGAGCGCTGTTTGACTATTTGCACGGTGAAACCCACTTGGAAAACCTGTGTTTTCAAATCCATCGCCTTTAAAGTACCGGTGCAACAGCCATAGACATGGAGACATGCTGTTTTTTAAGCAGCTTGTGCCATGAGCATTCTTAAGATGCTAACACCAAGTAAAAAAGAGTTGGTTTTCAGGAAAATACCTTTTAAAAATGTATTTTGAGACCCTTGAAATCTGTTTCATTCCATTGTGTCTAACTTGAATGCATCTGTTAGCATCCCATAACAAACACGTCTGATTGGTGAAAAGTCATAGGTTGCCTGAGAACATGTTGAAAAAGTTTTGTTCACATCCCTAGTCATCACATTCTGACAAGAAGTCTGCTCTTATTCAAGTGTACACTAATTCATATTTTTTTTCCCTGATTTAATGGTTTGTGGAAACGTTGCCACAGCCATGCGTCAATCATGAGAGAAGTGCATGCATCTCTGCTCTAATTAAAAAGTGAAGTATAATTTTTGTGCCATTAGTAGAACCAATCAGAACTGTTTCATGAACACTCCCCCCTTCTGTTATTGGTGGGCCAAACAGATAGTCCCGCCCTAAACTCACTTCACCTATGAATGAAGTCTTCCCTTGTGAAAAAAATGCCCTTTATTGTATTGAATGTGCACTTGTAGTGTACTTCAAATCGTAAAAGTATATTTAAAAAAAATGTAGATATAATATTAATGAAAAAAGGCCACTTAAGTGTACTTAAAGAGAGTCCACTTGTCACAAATGTTTAACACACTTAAGTACGCTTTTAAAAAGTACTTTGTAATATCAAATTAAAAGTTTTACTTTAAAGAACTTTTTTAATTTGATCTTTTGTGATTTTAAAAAGCACACATTTTTGATGTGTTCACTAACATACTAAAGCACATGTAAAGTGCTTGATTCTAATTTTAACTGTAGCGTGTTGTGAAAAGTTACTTTTAAAGTTAATATATTTAGAATGTATTAAATTGCAACTTTATTACAAATATATTTAAATATATGACATTAAATTTGAATTGACTATAATTTAATAGCAATTCACTATACTATACAACAGAATTAATTACGAAATTACATATAAAGATGTACTTAAGTCCTACTTAAGTGGGTCCAAAAAAAAAAAAAAATTAACTAATTGATTTTAATATAAATTAAAACTATAATACATTTTCGTTTAATTGTAAATAAGATGTGATTAAGTGTCCTCAAAAATTACATTAAAAAAAAGTATGATCAAGTGTACCTATTTTTCTCAAGGGTAGCCACATTTTGTGCGATAAAACAAAGCATATCAACTTTGAAACACATTTTAGCTGTTAAGCAAGTTTTCATTTAAGATTTTCAAAATGCAGGCAAAGTGAATATAAAAAGTGACAAAAAATACATGTAAAGTGCTGTCTTCATTCTTATGTTTGGGTGTAGTGGCACTTACACAGCCATGTCTATGGATGGCTGCACAGTTCTCCAGTACATGCATGACTTCAAATACTAACACATACAAACAAACAGCCAAGACAGCAACATGTGTCGGCCCAGATCTGGTACATGTGGATTCCACGCGTATCAGATGTGGGCCGGATCTAAGCCGACACTATGTTGCTGTCTGGGAGTGATGGCTATATTTACATATTACTCTAGAACTTAACTGGGTGAACAGCGATAACTTCATTAAAATATATCATGACATTCAGTATTGCCTATCCACCTTATTCCTGCGCCCCATGACGCTTTGCGCGAATTATGGGTGTAACTTCCGTTAAGATGTAAACAATCAGTGAAAGGCTCGCTCTATGATCGCAATACGTTAAAAAAGTGTCACAATGAGATGACATTAATCGACTCACCCTTCAATCATCGAACATTAAAATGAAATTTAAAAGTTTAAAAGAATCAACAGACCAAAAATAGCCCCAAAAGCGCGAGTCTTTGGTTAAATATCACTGTAGTAGGCAAATATATATCTGTATTGTATAAAGCCTTAATCAAAAATGTGCATTAACTTCAGCATTACGTGACGCTACATCAAAGTGATTTCCGTCATTTTGACAGATTATAGATTGCATTTACCTGTGAAAACAAACCTGGAAAGAGACGTGAGGATTTGAGGAGAATAACGAGAGATTCTTCGTGCATTCCAGTGAATTATTAATGGAATATCGTAAATTAAATTCGGGAGAACAGACCACAAATGTGCCGTACATGTTGTCCTTTTTCATACTTTTACAGCGGATTGCAAAGGAAAAAATAAAAATCATCATGAGGAAAAGAAAGCAGCGACTGAAAAGAGCTCTTGCCGTAGATATTCTTGTTATAACATGTCACGCTAAAATACCAAGTATAACGTTATTCTCATGATGTCTGAAAATAAATCATGAAGGAAAATTGACAGCTCATCCAGTCAAACTGACGGATAAGCTTTATTTGTAGGGCAACCTTATGATTGGAAATGAATTGTTTCAGCCTTTTTGAATGGAAGTTCCCCAAACCGGAAGTGCCGCCCATAATTAAAAACGCAGTAAGCTCGTCAGGAATAAGGTGGATAGCACAAAAATACCTGCCCTCTCAATCGACTGAATTGCAACTTTTCATACAACTGGAGCGAAACTGTCTCTATGTTAGCAGCATTATTATATCTGTCAGACAGTTTGTCAGTTGCTTCAACAAAACAGACAGGCATATGATAATGTACTGAATTTTGAGTCCAGATAAGAAAAAAAAAATCATTTTAAAGCGTTTAATGAATGTACATTTCAACAAAGTGCAAATCAGTGGTTGGAGTTATCCATTAACAGGGTATATATAAAGTCATTTACGATTTTTGGCACAGAATCAGAATTGCTCTTAAGATTATAGCATAGACTTAAGTTAAAACTGAAAAGTGTCACATGTTTGATGTGCTTAGTACACGTCTATACAAGATCACAAACGAAACAGCCTATACTCTTGCAGCGGCCGCTCTCTCTCTCTCTCTCTCTCTCTCTCTCTCTCTCTCTCTCTCTCTCTCTCTCTCTCTCTCTCTCTCTCTCTCTCTCTCCCTCTCTCTCCCTCTTTCTCTCTGCTATTCTGAAGCCCTTATTGCACAACTGCAACATTATCACTCCATTGTGATATGATTATGTAAATGAAGGACGCCAGATCTTAACATGTTGCTGTTTCTGAAATGGCTTTTTGAACTGTACATGTACTGTAGCCTATTCCAATTTCCGCAGCGGTCTTGTACATAGCATTTTATTAATACTTATTTATTTTCTTTGCTTGTCTTTTTAATCCATTTCCAAATGGACTGCATTTGCATGTTCAGTGTATCCTGGGGTGAAGTTTGCTCCATCTTTTTCAGGAGGTGCTACTCTTCCACGTAGTAGCAGAAGGAGAGGAAAATGTTAAGCATGAGTTTCCTTCTACTATTCGTTTGGATCATGGGTCATGATCCTGGTGGTGTTTTCTTGCAGCCTGAGGTTATTGCAGCTTTAGATATTCATGCAGACCTCGGAGGTATTAGGCAACACATTATGTCTGCTTACAGACATTCAGCTGCATCCTAAAGCATTATATCATTGAAAAGATAGATCATGCTGTCCAAAGCGTAATTTTCATGAAACTGTATTGTCATTACTGTCAAAGGCACTGGATCACAGGGAGGAAGAGGAGTCATTTGAACATATTTTGTCTCATCTATGCTTTAACAATGCTTTGATTTGAGCCAGTGCCATTACTGGAAGTATCTCTTTCAAAAGCTGTGATTTACTGCATGCACTCCTCTGTGTTAAAATGTACCTGTCGGATTTCTTTCAGTGTTATTTTGTTGGAAGCGAGTCTGCTGTTGCACAAGCCCGCTTCCTGTAGTCTAGACTTCTGCATCGAGGCTAATAAATCTTTTAATAATTTGACTGAAAGGTGGTATGTTGGTGATATGTCAATTTGATGCAAGTGGAGACATTTTTACACTTTGTCAGATTATTTTTTAAGAACTTTCCCCACCAGCATTTTTTTTTTTTAAAGTTGCCAGCCAGCGAAAGCATTTTTTTCACCTTTTTTTGCAAAAATTTCATGGCCCACAGAATATATTTTTGTATCAATATTTGAACATTTAATTAATCAAAAGAAAAAACATATAAAAAGCAAACTTTGAACAAAAAGATTTTATTTGGTCAAAGACTACATCCAGATCGGATTCAGAACAATGATCAAAACATAGATAGAGGAGATCAACACCCCCAAAGCTTCACAGTCCTGTACCTCTTCATGGGTTCAACATTTCATTTATTAACGCTAGGCAGTTTTGATCTATATGCTGTTGAATGTTTTATGTTCGTGATAACTCACATGCGCGTAAGCAATTTTCTACGGCTTATTTCTTCTTCGCTTGTTCTGTACTCCTTTAGAAGATGCGTAATAGCGCCCCCTACCGTATAACAGTGAAAACATGGATTGGCAGAAAAACTTGCCAATGGCAGGGAAGCATTGTGTCATAAATGACGAAAAATCTGGTCAATGTCTGAAACTATGTTTGAGAGAGTCAAAGTCAACTTCATTTCATTTTTAGCACATTGTGTGGCAAATGGTTAATCACAGTTCCTTCAGGAAACAACGGTGATGCATATAGTGGATATTCACAAGGATTAAGAAAAAGACAAGTAAATATAGACATTACAAGGTAGGTGCACATAAAAACAGACAATTAAGTAAGACATTATATATAAATAAAGTGTAGCAGCAGTGAGAAATGAATGAATTACAGTATTGAAGTGTTAGGTAAATAAATAAATATGTACGGTTATTACTATTATTAAGTGAATATACTCCAGTATTGCACATATAGTAAGTATGCAATAGAAAAATGTCTTTAAATGAGGTAGTGACGTTATTGTCACACCTTTGATTGGTAGGTCAGCCTTAGTTTGTGTAGTGCACTATTAAAATAAGTGATAATGGGGGGTTATGGTCACATATTTCCCATGTATACTGGACACTTGCTGCTTCTGTTTCTCTATTTAGTCCAACTCACCCATTACAATTTAGCATGGGTTGAACTATCATGTGAGAACATTATCATGAAAGATCATGTGAACATTTCAATTAAGTGTGTCCAAACGTTTAACTAATAGTGTATATGGGTCATTCATATACAGTTTGGCAGATTTTGGTCTCAGCATATTTGTTGAAAACATTTTTTAAATTACATTTATTTTTAGTCTTAGCATAAAAACGATAAAAATAAATGACGCTGGTCAAGCTCAGGCTGATAGCTATAACCTAATAATCTTGACCAAATATTTCAAATGTCACATTCTGTGGCATTTGTCCACCCTGTTACAATGTGTAACAGGGTGGACCATAGCAGGGTGGACGTTTTAAGCTAATAAAGCCCATTACTAACTAAGAAAGAACAACATGATAGCAAAGGATTGACATTTAGGAAGATTTCTAATAGATCTATAAAATCTATAAAAAAAAAAGAATTCCAATATAAATCGACACAATCGGCACGCTATGTTTTACGCTATTAGATAAGTCATGTGAAAATGAGGAAAAGAGAGAAAAGTTTATGATTGATTCTTACTTTGTTCTTGGAGTTGTTTTCCCTTCGAGAAATGATGTCACTTCTAGTAAGTCATGTGATTTAAGGCATACCTTAAGATTTTAAAGGGCAAGCAGCACCAATGTAACAGACTAGTTTGATGGACATAAACAAATGGTTTTACTTTAAAGGGACAATGTGTACTTTTTAACCCTTTCATGCATGAATTATGATAACCTCAGTCAGGATTTTTTTCCTATGTGTTTTTATTGCTCTTAAGGCATGAAAAACAAGATTTGATTAGATTTTTTTTTTTTTAAACAAAATTTTCAAAGAGATTTTCAGATGTCCACTTGAGTGGACAGCATGCATTTATGGTTTAAACTGAAGAGATACGGTATTACACATAATACAATAATCAAACCGATAAAGTATGTGTTTTTAACAAACTAATCAATACAATTATATCAAATCATGTGGAAACTATAAAATATATTAAAAAAATATAAATCCGAAATATTGCAAAGGCAATTGACCTTCATACAAGTTGGACTTCGTGTATCTTTGATATCAGAACATGAGTACGTGATTCCATCAGAATTTTCTACAGCCTGTCAAGGGACAACAGTGGAAACCACTCTGAAGCTCCCTCCAGTGTGCCAGAGTATGTCAATTTACCCTTATTAGCTGATAATTCTGATTATGTTCAAGATGGACACATTTCTAGCATAGCCCTCTTTGAGAAAACCTAGCGATACATTTTTTTCAATCTCATCTGAAATGAGCAGTGTTGGGGCTGGCATAACGCATTCAGATTACTTTTTTGATGTTAAGTAATGTGTTACAAGTAAAATGCATTACATAATCAGATTTATTTTAATGTTACGAGTAAAGTAATGTATTACAAGTAAAATGTATTAACTAATCAGATTACTTTTTGATCTAACAAGTAATTAATTACAAGTAATGTGATTACGTAATCAGATTACTTTTTGATGTTACGAGTAAAGAAACGTATTACAATAAAGTGCATTACGTAATCAGTTTACTTTTTTTGTTACGAGTAAAGAAACGCATTACAAGTAACATGCATTACATAATCAGATTACTTTTTGATGTTACGAGTAAAGAAACACATTACACGTAACATGCATTACTTTTTGATGTTACGAGTAAAGAAACGCATTACACGTAACATGCATTACGTAATCAGATTACTTTTTGATGTTACGAGTAAATAAATGCATTACAAGCAACATTCATTACGTAAACACATAACTTTTTGATCTAAGAAGAAATGCATTACGTAATTAGATTACTTTTTTGATGAAATGAGTAAAGCAATGCATTACAAGTCACATAAATTATGTAATTACATAACTTTTTTCGATGTCAGTGAAAATTACATTCTAATAATACAAATACATTTATTTACAGTCAAAAAAAGTCACTGCAGATTAAGTATTTTCAAAAACAATATTCACAGTTAAGTATGAATTGTAGCTGAAATATAGCCATTGATGCATGAGGTCCACTATAGTGGACAGGTGATTAATCTGATTTATCTCCCAATCTAAAATCAAAACGTGGAAAATTTTACTGTGATATGACTCATTAGATATTGCTTGATGCTGCAATATTTTTTTTACCTACAAGAGTCTCCTAGGATAAAAGGATTGGGTGGATATTCCGGAGCAACTTGGCATGTCTGACTGACCATTGGCCATCTTGGTTTGGAGGGGGAAAAAATAAAAACACAATGGCTTACAACTTGGTTGCAATGTATAGGATGATGCACCAGGGTCCACTGAAGAGATTGATGTGCAACTTTGCCATCAAAACCCTTGCAAATTCAAGAAAATGCTTTTTAAATAGCTGTCCACTGTAGTGACCACTATGCGTGAAAGGGTTAATGTATTTTATTATTTAAAATCAATATTTGTATTCATAAATATGTCCTCAATGGTGTACAAATACCTCTGCCAATTATCTGACTTATCCTCTTAAACGAAGAATTTATTATCTTATATACATGGGATGGGTAGGTCCACTTCCATGTAGTTCCGCCATCTTGAAAAACTATAATAGCAGAGAGGGACATAAGTACTAGGCCAATGCGTTTCCACAACGCGTTTTCGTTCAGAGCCAGCGTGACGTAACTGAAAGCAGCAGAAACGGAGGAGCAGAGTGAGAGGCGCTTGTCACTGCCCCGGCAAGTTTAAAAGCCTGCATTCCAAATCCTCGTCGCCAGAAAAGTCCAAAATAGATCGTAAAAGGAAACGTGACCGGAGATTACAAAAAAACACGAGTTAATGTCGGAATAGCTTTTTCCAGGTGGATAGAGCTAATGCAGGAGAAAGATTTCAAAAGAGACGCTGAAGTTGCCTGCTTTCTTCTCGACAGGTAAGTCAACGTTACAGTCTTAATTACAAGCTTTTTTTCATTGTTTGGTTGTGTAGGCTACTTTATTTTATAGACAGATGAACATTTATAGTTAAAAGTTGATGATGATATCGAACAATGCACGTACTTCAGAAAATATAACAAATAAAGAAGGCATACTAGCTACTTATTACAATAGTTCATGTTTTTCCACAGTCAGCAATTCATACTGTAACATTTGTTTGTTCGTTGTGTCAAGTTGCTGTTTGTTTGAAATAACAAACCTGTTCAGCCGAAGGAACACTCGACGAAGTGCTATTAGAAGACATCCTGTCATAGCTTTTTGGTACATAATGGCTACCGTAGATGCAACGCGCATTTGAAAAAGTGATGCGCACAATTCGTTTGAATGCAAAATACATTTTCACTGCTAGATGGGAGAAATTCCTACACAATGTCCCTTTAAAATATGTATAACGATAAATTGTATGTTATGTCAAAGAGAAGAAGGAAATGTATATACTAATACTTAAAATTGCTAATTTAGAAATGTATATGTAACCTTTATTTCAAAGTGAAGTTGAGAAAACATGATTGGGGACAAGGGAATTTGCCTGTCAAGCACTTCGGTAGCACTTTATTTTACAGCCATGTTTCGCATGTACATTATATGTACTTATTATAGCAATTACAATAACTGGGTTATAATAGGTACTAACCCTGAACCTACAGCCAAACCTTAACCCATGTTACCTTACATTACCAGTACTTTCTATTACTACACTGTAAGTACACTTTATTTTACAGTAGGCCTATGTGTACTTTATTTTACAGTACGTGTATTTACAGTGTAACCAGCGCTTCAAAACGTTTTCTTTGGTCCTAATCATTATGAATTTGTGTTAATTGGTGTATACATCTATGCATGGAAAACCGTGTGACATGAAAGTCGATTAACATTTCCTGTAAAATATGCAGTAAAGTTTCACGGGGACATAAAATCCACCAAACTGAGTGACCCGTATCTTATTGCAAATCTGCAAAACTTGAGATTTATTACCTGAGAATAACATTGCTGCTTCCAGAAAATTGTTTTATTTTATTATATGTGGTGGTACTTTAAATGCATCCAGCAACATAAATGTGTCTCAAGATTTATTGCAGAAGCTATATCTGCCATTAAATAAACATCAAGAAAGCATCTAATGTGCATCTAGAAGCCACCCAGGCAATGCACAGCATTTTAAAGCATACAAGATCATAATTCCAGGTAATTTCTGCTAAACCCAGTGAAAAGGTGCTGCTTTATTTCCATTCATTCTCCTGCAGATGTCTTTATGTGGAATAGTCTGTACATGTTAACAATATCAGGCCCATTTAGACCTTAGACCAGGTGTTTTAAAGAACTAAGCTTCAAAGAAAGTGAATTATATTGCAATTATTGCTAAAACGATAATCAGAGAAAATTACACGTCATTAGAAAAATGGGCTTTTCTATGTCAATCATGTACTAAAATGTTATGCGTGTCTGGTAATTTAATCGAGTATCACTCTTAAAAATAAAGTTTCTCAATTGGCATCAATGGTTCCATATAGAATCTTTAACATGCATGGAATCTTTCCATTCTTTATTGTGGAAAAAGGTTCTTTAAAATGGTTATTTTTGGAACTGTTAACAGGAAGTTTCTTTTGGGATCCCAGAATGGTTCTTTTATGGTTTAATGGTTCTTCCGAACCCCAGCTTGTTTCCGATGTAATTGAGCCATTAATGAGCGCGAAAGACTTAAAGCGCCACATTAAGAGCTGCAGATGACGAATTATTTTAACAACAGGAGCAGCAGAAAAACAGGTACTTTTGCTAAAATGCTGCAGAAAATGAGAATGCAGCAAATACAATTATTTGTATCTGTCATAAAGATGAATCCGACCATTTAATTAAACCAGGTTTGTGACAAGTTAACACGTGGTGCCTTATGACATTGTTTTCCCCCATTATATTAATCAGCATATTAAGAGCATTTCATAATATACAATGTTATAATTTGGACAATTATTTAGATACAGTATGGCAAGGGAAGAAAAAAAAACATTGAAGTTACTAGTTAACTTTGTTTTGTGATGAGAGATTTGATTATTAGATTATGTACGTTGTTTGTTTCTAGTAGTTTATTACTTTGTGCAAAATATAAAAATGGTCCATATACTTTTCTTAAGAGGAAAACCTGCACCCCCAGTATGTTTTCTCAGTCCCAATACCTTCAATGTGCCTTACACAAGTGTCTAAATGTAAAAAATAATAATAGCCTGAGAAAACATCTGATTCATGTTCAGTTCAGAGAAATTATGACTTTACAAATTCTCATAAAAAATCGTAGACATCACTGGTTTGGCTCTCGGGGACAAAGATTCTCATCTTTGATGACTATTTTGAGCGTTTCGGATTTTCACTTTTACAAAGTACTATGGCTGCCCTGATGAAAATGTATAACTGTTCCAAACACGTATTGTTGGGACCTCCACTAGTATAGAGACCGGACCTAAGAGTGGAAGGTCACTTACAGTATAGAGTACATACAGTATAATTCTTGTAATTCACACCCTGCTATCCAAAATTGAGGAAAAGAAAGATTATTTAAAAGAGATGTTTAAACTTGTCCTGATTGGCAAAATAGGGTGATAAAGATCCTGGCATTTTTATTAGATGCAATAAAAGGGTTATTTTTATTTTTCAGCTAAAGGTCCAAGGTGAAATTCATGCCCTCGCTTAAAAATCTTTGTTTTATTTCTGTGTTTCAGCTCAGCATTTTTACAAGTCATATAATACCTAAGTCATATTCTTTTCTGCCCATGACCAGTTTTTGCACATATTTTTTATGCTTTTTCATTTCACAGTCAGATGAATTCTGTTATAAACCGATTTCAAACCACATGTAAATGAAATCCGCGATGTTTTCAATTTGTCAGCCGCGCTGCACTAAAGCCATTTCTAAGTGAATCTTGTGATTTGTGTGATGTGGTTTCCAGCTCCAGTAGGATCACTGGTGTCCTTACTAAAGATGATGAGGTCTTCTCATGTCGCATACCTCGGTTGTGTCACGTCATTGGGTGACTGCATGAATGATTGTAGTTGCCATGGCGATGGTGCTGGGTGCTTAAAGGCCAGCCATGAAGAAATAGAGTGAGATGTGCTGGAGCAGATCATTTTTAAAAAAAGAGCCGAACAACCTTGAGTAAAGTTCAGGGCTTTCAAAGAATAGAACAGAATTGACGATGTTGATACTGTTGAATTATAAACGGCTTTTAAGACCATCAAAAATGCGCTTTTGTATGAGCATAAATACTTGTTCTTTATTGAAGATCTGGGTGTAACATTTTTTTTTTTTTTTGGAAGAAAAACATTCAGTTATCCAATCCTATTCAGGGTCAGATGCACGTTTTTTTTTTTTACCATTCACTATTTACACATACTGTAAATAACATCTTGTGGAGAAATATGTTAACTTTTAACTGATTTATTGAATCAATTAACTGAATGTGACAACTTTCAGATTTAATGGTGGACTGGCCTCACATCATATATAGCAGCTACATGAAGAATCCATCCCAAATAAAGAAAAACTACTGCCAAAACAATGATTTAAATCTATTTAGTCAGTTTGAACTGCCACTGAAAATGAACAGCATCGCCATACCCTTAGCCCAAACCATAGATGAGCATCATATTGAGGATGATATACGTTGGCAAAGGTTCTTCTCTGAATGGGGTATATGTAGGTTTCATTGCATCCCTCAGAAATCATAAATTGTATCACAATTATAATTAGCCTTTGCCTCCTCTATAGGGTTTTTACAGTTGGTTTCCTTGTTGTCCCTGCTTAATTTTCCTCAACATTATGTTTTACTTCTTTCTGACTTTCCGTTTCCGGCCCCTCCTGCCTAATTATATAGTCATGTCTGTCCTTGAATTTAGCCAGCTTAGAAAGTTTTTCATCATAAAGATATATAGCTAAAACAAAACCTAGTCTCAGTTTCAGACGGCAAGACCATGGGCATTTATGGTCCGTCTTATGGACAATGGTGAGAGCAGGCTAAAAGTCTGACAAAGTTTTCTGGCATTCTTTAGATATTTAAACTATTTTCAAGATTATGCCTAATAAATATGGCTTGAAATAGTTAAGATTTAACTAGTTATATAAATGTGTATTACCACAGTGTACATGCACTATGGACAAAAGTGTTAGGACACACCTCTTAATTATTTAATTCAGGTTTTTCAACCAGACCCACTGCCATAAGTCTATAGGATCAAGCATGTGTAGTCTGTGCACATGACTAGCCATTTAGTCTGCATTTACAAACATTGAGTGCTGAGGTGCATTGTGTGTAAACGTCACCAGTACTCTGCTGATTCCTTGCTATAGATTTCCAAACTTCCACTGGCATTAATATCAGCACAAAAACTGTCCAGCAGGAGCTTCATGGAACGGGTTTCCATGACTGATCAGCTGCATGCAAGCCTCACAACACCAAGTACAATGCCAAGCGTCAGATCGAGTGGTGTAAAGCACACTGCCACTGGACTCTGGAGCAGTGGAAACCTGTTCTGTGGAGTGACGAATCACGAGTCTCTGTTTGGCGGATGCCAGGAGAACATTACCTGCTTGACTGCATTGTGCCAACATTAAGGAATGGGGGAGGAGGGATAATGGTATAGGGCTGTGTTTCAGGGGTTGCGCTTGGCCCATTACTTCCAGGGAAGGGAAATCTTAATGCTTCCACATACCAAGACATTTTGGACAATGCTATGCTTCCAACTTTGTGGGAACAGTTGGGGAAACCCTGTTTCTGTACCAGCCCTACTGTGCCTCAGTGCTCAAGTGTCCATAAAGACATGCAAGAACTTGACTGGCCAACACAGATCCACATCGAACACCTTTGGGATTGAACTGGAATGGATGAGCCAGACCTTCTCGTCCAACATCAGTGCCTGACCTCACAAATGCTCTACGTCTACTGGATAAATGGGCGAAAATTTCTACAGAAACACTCCAAAAGCTCATGGAAAGCCTTCCCAGAAGAATGGAAGTTCTTATAGATGTTAGTAGAAGTTGTTATCTAAACCTACCCTAACAGTCTACTAATACTCTAATGAGAGTTAGTTAACATGTAGTTACAAATTAATGAGAGTTAGTTGACATGTAGTTGCAAAGGTATAATGTCTAAAATGGACTATCAAGTGTTGATAAGTGTTACCAGATAAAATGTTTATATTTTGTCAAACTTGGTAAACAGGCACACTAACTTTTGAAGAGTTATTGGGTAGAACTGTTAGTTGAGATAGAAATTACAGAATTTAATTTTTTTTATTAAATTATTAAATTATTTGAATTTCTTTGAAAAGTAGTCTTAGTCTAATGTTTCATTTCAACCGAAGCTAAAGAAACACCCACATGCAAAAGTTTCAAGACCAAGTCTAATTCTACATTTTGTCTTTTTTTTGGCAGCATGCCTGATATCAGCAGTAGAAAATGTGTTTATCATTTTAGCGTTTATAAGAGAAATGAACTGGCGTTGTGTTACTAATCAAATTCACTGGCAGTATTTTAGCAGGGTGGCAGGCAGTTCCATTTCCATGTCTTGATAACGCACACAAACAAACAACAACTTCAATTGAGCTGCGTGTATTTGATGTCTGCCCTCTTTACTTTGCATCTCTGATGTAAATGAATGTTCAAAGCACAAGGCTGCACATCAGAACAGTGGCATTTCACCCCACTGACTCCACAGTGCCCAAAAAGAGACGTTTCTATCACCAACTGCTGCGTCTGAAAAAGCAAATAGACTCTGTTGTTAATCTGGATATTAGCAGGTTATTTAGATTAGCTTCTCAGAAAGGTTAGTTTCATTATACTTCTTCAAAGATACACAGTCCTAATTATCAGTGGAATAGTGAAACACACGGACACCCCATATTACAACAAACTTCATTTTAAGACTGATTATTCCCACCAGTTGCAAAGTGATCTAAATATCACATTGGTCATTTATTTGCATTTTAGAGATACTTTTGGAAATTATATTTAGAGATAGTCTTTTGGAAAACAAACAACAGTTGCATATGGTGGAAATATAGTGAGTAGCAGTGCATTTTAAGTTCGTGTTTCTGTAAGAGATTGTGGTCACGCTCATTAATGAATCAAACGAGTCGATCTCAAACTCATTAATGTGGTAAATTTCAACAAGGCTCGTCCTGATCGCACACAAAGATGATCCCTTGGGCTAAATTGTTCATAGATTTGAATTCCACAGCAGCTGTTTAATAATTTATTTTCCTCTGCAATAAATGCTAATGTGCAATTATAATGATCGTCTTCAGTTCTTTTGAAAAACACCAAGCTAATAAACTACATGATTTTGTAAGAGTTTCATCTAGTGTGCAACCGGTCCCACAACAAACAAAGCTAAACCTTCTGTTATAATAAAAAGCAGAATAAACGAGGTCTGTAAAATGAGAAACACCAAACTCCACAGGTTAATATCTCTTTCTCACTCTCACATTTGAACGTGGATATTGCAGATATTAAGGAAAAATGGGTAACACATTTCGATAGTCCACTTTAGACATTCAAGTAACTTTGCAACTACACGTCAACTGACTCTCATTAGAGTATTAATAAAATGGCTGCTTAATATCTGCTAACACTTTATTTTGATGCTCCTCAACAGACATTTTACTGACTTTAAGTTTGTTAACATGTCAACTAATTCTAGAAACCCTAAGCCAAACCCTAACCCTACTAACAGTCTACTAATACTCGACTAATACTCGAATGAGAGTTAGTTGACATGTAGTTGCAAAGTTACTCAGTTAGTAGAATGTCTTAAGTGGAATATCAAAATAAAGTGTAACCGAAAAATTAAGAAATGTTAGCACTTTATTTTACAGTCCTGTTCCCCATGTATGTACTATGTATTATTATAGTAATTGTAATAACTGGGTAATAACTAGGTGCTGACCCTGAACCTACCCCTAATCTAACCTTAACCCAGTTACCTAACATTACCAGTACTTTCTTACACTTTAAGTACATGTAAGTTCAAATACTGTAAAATAAAGGGCAACTAGAAATGTTAGAAAAGTTGAATGAATTTCCCATACTGTTTTTTTATAGGTGTTTTATCTGCATTTTGAATTATGCAATGTGTTGTAGGGTTAAAAGAAGTGTCCATAAACTTAACGGATAATGTCCTGACAGAACAAAAGTGCCTTTTTAGTTTTTCAACAGTGTTTTTTTTTATTTTTTTTATTTTTTTTTTACTTACAGCATGACAAGCATTCAATCAGTTCTTGAAACAAACTGTATACTTAATTGACTGACCGCACTAAAGTAACTTCCACAGCGCTTTGTAATGCTGTTCCAAACAACTGTTAGGGCTGGAAAAACTTGCTGTAAGTAATATCAAGTCTAATGAAAGAAGCTGTTGATTGGTGACCAATGTGCAATTAATGAGCATTAACCAACAACCACAATTCTTAGTAACTAACGTTTGTGAATGGCTTTACTATGCAGTGCATTTATGTCCATAATGGAGTCTGCAGACTTGTCTAAGAGATGTGTATATATCTTTGAATGATGTGATTTCAATTCTGTGGCAATCCGTGGGCTCGGATTTGTGGTCATGGGGTCTGGCCAATGCTTAGTGGATTACAGATATTCTTTAAAAGAACAATAGACTCTTCTCTTAATGCATCTGTCAAGTTTCTGCCAGTCATTGCACATTAAGTTTCACATAAACGCAAATTCCTTTTAGCCAGTTGCTCAGTCAGTAATAAAGGTAGTTTACTTAGGTTGGTGTTTAAGCTTGAGGGAAAATATCATGTGAAAGTATTGCTAATTATATTAGCAGATAAACACATTTTTGTTTGCTAATATTACAGCTGCGTTATAATTAGAAAAAGGTTTGCAATGTTTGTCCCTTCATTCTTGACCAAATATTATAAGACCTTTAATTTTGCGGTCACACCTTATATTAGGTGTCTTTAACTACTATATAACATCAAAAATAAATACAATGTTTTTATTGTGTGTTCATGTTGTACCTATTGCAAAAAACTTGCTACGGGATATAGGATTTGGGACAGGTTTGGTGGTAGGAAGGAAGGGTCAACACTGTAATTATAGATGTAATTACAGACATTTTAAAAACACCTTTATGAAATTACAGTTGTAAAACTTAAAGTATAATGTAAAAACATGTACGTACACAATAAGTGCACTGTATCAAATTATTATTTTAATTGTTAGTACATAGTAGTTAAAGACACTTAAAGTGGAACCAATTTAGCTTAAAACATCTTAAAAACCAAGCACAAACCTTGCCAACTGGTTGCATCAGCATACAAATGCCCACTGGTGCCCAATTGGTAAATTGGAGCTATAGCTGTATAACCAGTCACACTTTATATTATGTCTTTAACTACCATGTACTATGAACTATGAACATTTAAATGAATAATTTGATACAATGCCCTTATTGTCTACATACTTGTTTTTATGTTGTACTATTTAAAAATACCTGCATGTAATTACAGCTCTAACTAATTTATGTGATTACAATTACACTGTTGACCCTTCATTTACACCTTAACCTAGCCTTAAACCAAACCTGTCCCAAACCTTACCCGTATCCTACCTCAACAGCACGTGTTTTGCAATACAACATTCACACAATAAGTACATTTTACATAATATAAAAAGTAGCAAAAAACACCTAAGTAAAGTGTGACTGGTAATCCTAATACAGCTATAGCACCAATTTACCATCTTTACAGAATGTGTACACATCACCTATTTAATATTCATGAGCCTCGTTCATAAGGCTTGTATGGTTTATAATATGCCCGCCTTTTGTATCTTCCATTATCTCCAGCTCTGATAAATGCAGTCATGACGAACGGCCGCACCATCTTGTTCACAAGATTTAATATTCTGTAATTGCTCAGTGTCCATTCAAAGGCGACATTACTGGAAGATTACTGGTTTGTAATAATCTGGTTAATGAGGTAACAGTTTACCTCTGATTGGTGTAATAGATGAACCCACCGCAGTCTCCAAGAACTTCTGCAGTGTTTTTGAAAACTTTTGACAGGAAGCTCGAAGAGATTCTCACATCCATCATTGTGGTTTAGCGGCATTTTTCACGTTTGTTCTGAAATATTGTGAGTGTTCTGGGTGGGAGCAGATATGGTTAGGGTCATAAAGGAGCTAAACGTTCTGAAGCAGCTGCCAGGATAAGAGAATAACATGCAGCATTTAAACAAGCACAGCTTTTGCCTGCAGCTTCAGTCTTCCTCTGAGAGAACCTGAAAAGATGTAGATGAAGGCACTTTGCAAAAATGCTAATATCTGCTGACAGCACCTGATAACAAAGAGTTGAACTAAAGGAAAAACTACAGCAGAGGATTACAAAGAAGGGAACATTGCTTTAGGTTTAACATAAGATTGATGGTATTGTTTGTTGTACACACACACATTTGGGTTTTCATGGGGACTTTCCATAGACATGATGATTTTTATACAGGATAAACTGTATATATTACTAACCCTATACCCTAAACCTACCCATCACAGAAAACGTTCTGAATTTTTAGATTTAAAAACACAAAAAAACACCCTAATTTAGTGTGATTTATAATCTGTTTTCCGTATGAGTACCAAAAAAGGCCCCCGCAAATATGGCACAATCCGAAATCCTTTTCCTAGTAGGGGCATTTTTTGGTCCTCATAAGCACACTGTGTTCCCTTAGGGATACCAGGACACCCTGTCAACTATCTTCTAGCTCAACCTGCATACTTTTCAAGTTCTCTGACCTCCAGACTGACCCAACCACATTCACCTGTAACACCTACACTGCTCAGTGTGGCACAACAGCCAACATGATTCGCAGAATAAGACGTGCTCTTGGATCAGCATCTTTGTTGTCCCTGGAACATCATTAGCGCTAACCTTAACTTTAAGCCCACCCCTTAAGTTTGACATGTTTGTATTCAGGCAGGTAAATCTTCACGCTGCCTCTCAGTGGATGGGATATGTGGTGTCTAGACTAATGTGCAACCCTATTCGTAATACAACTCTACATGCAGCCTCAGATTCAGACTGTAAAGTGCTAACCACTAGATCAATGCCATTGATCAGTCTGTTGGTGGAGACTGATGTGCTGGTTTAACCCATTAGACATGTCACCTTTTGGGACCTTTAACCTGCTGAGGAGAGATATAATTAAAGGACAAATGAGCTCCTTGTGAAAAAAAAGAACAGTTTAGCATACTAAAGAGTGCTTATTATATTAAAAAAAAATATACTTAAGCGTGAACTGAATGTAATGTTTTTGGACACTTAAATGCATTTTAATTGTAATTAAATGAAAATGTGTCCTAGTTTAAATTTATATTAAATGCAATTAGCTGAACTTTGGAGTGCTACTTAAGTAGGTCTTCAGTACATGTTTATATGTAGTTTTATAATTGCTTCTGGTGTGTTTGAAATATGGCACTGCAGAATGTTGAAGTTGCAATTTAGTCATTTTAAAACGTGTTAACCTTAAATGTAACATCGAATAACAGTGCAGTTTAAATTATGATCAAGTGCTTGCACAAGTACGAGTGCTTTTTTATTCAGCACATCAAAATAAGTGCACGTCATTAAAGCACAACAAAAGATTATTAAAACATAATGATTTAAAATGTTCTTTAAAGCAAAACTTTTAACTTGACATTGTCACAGAGTGTACTTAAGTTTGTTAAGAAACTTAGTCATGAAAGTGTACGCTCTTCTTCACCCAAAAATGAAAATGATCCCATAATTTACTCACCTCCAAGCCATCCTAGGTGTATATGACTTTCTTCTAAATGACTTTCGAAGCATGACTTGCAGAGGATAGAGCAAAACAATCAAAACACCGGTCATGAAGTAGAAGTCTAAAACTAGAATTTTTAAAGAGAAATGTTCGAGCAGCTAGAGCCCTGTTTGTGTGAACCGCGAGAGGCGTCAACTCTCACCTAAGCTTATGCTACTCCTATCCCACATCATGCGTCGGGTCAGAGGTCACTCTTCCACTGGAACTCGACTCGCATACACCCAGTGCACATTGAGTAGGCCTACAATAAAGCGCACTTCTTTTTCACAGGGATGCTTTTAAAGCTGAAGAGGGTAATTTTTTCTAGTGGTAAAGTAACAACAAGAAACAAACTGGTTTGTCAATGAAATAGTAATAGTCTGTTTTTATTACTTTTGTAAGGATGCAATTTCTTATCAGATTCTGTTTGCTGGTGTTTTCTGTACAACAATTCACGTAAACTACTGCAACATCATTTAAATGTTGTTTTTTTCCCACATCGGTCTATTATTGCGGCATCACCTCATTAAACAAAAGAACGCTTTGCATGTCAGTCAGACACTCTCTTCCTGTCTAAGTGGGATATTTTTGGCCAGAATAAGCTGCAGTGTGAAACCGACCTTTTGCCATCGTGTCAAAGTGGCTACGTGAGACTAATCATGAACTAAAAAAAATTTAAATATTCATGTGCTATGTTCAGTTTCTTTCTTTCTTTTTTTTTGGAGGCAAACCGTCAACAGGTTAGTGACAACAGATTGTGCTGCACTTTTCAGTTGATGTCTCTCAACTTCATAAAAATGTTAAGAACTTTAGCTGAAGATAAATCCAGGGTTTAATATGACCCCTTAAAATGTTGAGTCTGTTACTTAAAAGAATGAATGTGAGTGAGCTCCTTGGTCATTGCGACCTGCAATGTCATTGAAACTTTTCAAACATTTCCATTACTGAGTTCTGCTACTAGCATAAAAGTTTACAGTAGTCAAGATTGTTCTCTGTTAGGCAATAAGTACACCAACAGAGCACATAATGTCCCATAGCACTACAGTATGTCTATAAATCGACTCGATTTGGATTTGGAATACAAATGACCAAGTACCTGTTATTTTTCTCCAGGTTGTGATCTTCCATCTCCAGCAGTATTGATTGAGCTGGTTCCCCAAGTCAAACGGCTCAGTCCACAGGAGCTCCAGCTGTCTTTCACATTGCCCACGCAAGCCATGGGAGCAAAAGTCATCTATGCATTCTGCTGCTATTCCTCATTCCAATTCATTTCATTTTCTTTTAAATACGTGCAAGCACTAACAACACATAGTCCCATGTCTGCACTGAGAGATATCGCCTTATATCACCTCTAGGGGAGCAAGACATTTGTTTTGAGAAATCATAAAGAAAGAGACATTAGCTGGTTTTAATAAAGCCTTTAGAGGCATTTCTCCCAATCTCTAACACTCCAAACCCACAGTTTCATCAGCACCATATTAAGAAGGCCCCATTTGCGTTTGTCAACTCTTAATTGTTTATTGCATTAGTCAGTGGGATGGATTAAGAAATCAGCTTCAGCAGCCCTGCAGCAGAGTCATCCGAGGTGAGGAGAGCAGGTTTATTTGCTTGCATTGTGTGTTTGACTTTGTACTAAAAGCTATTTAGATTTTTCCATCATATTTGATCTCAATTCAATTCACACTGCACCGGCTGACGGCAACAGACTTCATTGTGTTTTGTCGATCAGTGTGTTAACCCTGTCGCTGTTGGCGTCTGTCAGACCTTGTTCCTGCCAATTGAACATGCCGAATGGGAATTTGAATGTCTGAGGAGTGACATGCTGTAATCTGGTGACTGTCTGTCGGCGCAGTGTGAATTGGCCTTTATAGGACGCATTCTCTATCTTTTACTTTCACCTGAGCAGACCCTGCTTAAAACACCAATGTAAGTCAATTGTTGTTGGGTGCTATAACTAGGGGTTACACAGACTAGTCAACTTTAATACTCTGCCATGATGTCAACTAGTCGCTGGTCATGGCCTATAGGGCGCAACAGTAGTCCA
Source organism: Tiaroga cobitis (assembly GCA_030578255.1). Classification (NCBI taxonomy): domain Eukaryota; kingdom Metazoa; phylum Chordata; class Actinopteri; order Cypriniformes; family Leuciscidae; genus Tiaroga; species Tiaroga cobitis. The sequence goes on along the minus strand of CM060597.1, from coordinate 60,933,548 downwards.
CTAATACTGTTCACTTGAAGGAGTGATTGAAAAGGAGTGAGCAAATTCGGACAGCCGTTGAGCGTACATCGGTTGTCCACTCGTTATTGTGGTGCAATGTGGGATTGAATGAGTGCACACAATAACGTCCACTATGGTTTCGGACCCCGCTACAAATGGCTGTCCCCTCAAATAACGACCTATTTGAGGGTGTAGGGGGCGATTTCGGATTCAGCCATAGCCTAGACAGTAGCGCGCGCATCATGACCAGATCGCGCGCACACAGAGACATTCAGTATCACAGAAATGTATTGAATAAAATAGCTTAGAAACGAAATAGTTCTAGCATATATTTCTTAGGAACTAAAACCCACAGCTTCACTATTAGTAGAGAGACGCTATTGGGTAGAATTAATTCACATGCAATTGCTCTCTCACTAATGCATTCATATAAATGTAACTTTATTGTAAGTCATTCAACCCCTTGTGCTAACCCAGACTGGTTTTTGTTTAGGGCTTGGGTATTGATGAAAAATGTCCTGATTTAAATCACAAGTGATTCACAAGGTCTTGATTCAGTTTGACTCGTCTCCAATTAGTTCAGATATAATGTCCTTTTTGGTCACATATGAAAGACACAATAAATCTTCTGAGGCTGTAAATTATACAAGGAGTGCCTACATTTTATTTGGGGAAATTGTTCAAAGTAAAGTACTTACCGTATTATTGGCTCCTGTGTTCTTCAATGAATATCCACTACCTCCAGTAGCCGTTCCTGATTTTCTGGTGCGCAATTGGTCCTTTATATATATACAGCCCAAAGTGTAAATAATTTAAATGCTGTTTTGTTATTAGAGTCTGCTAACTAATGCAGACACTTAATTTTGAATCATATAATTTATTTCACCAGCTACACTACACATTTTGTATGTTTGTTTCAGCCTACAAGAACAACATTTCTTACCATTATTTCACAGTAAAAATGGGCATTTTATTGCATCACATTTAATAGAGACTGTGAACTCATGTTTACGATATAAATACACTACACTACACACACACACACATACAAATTATTTTACCATAAAATCATTTAAACAGAAAATCTATATTTTAACCCATTCATCTGCTGGTTCAAGCATGCAAGATCATGTGAGGTCATACATTTTTTGGTCAGCAGAATATTAGGAATGATCCTAATGGGTCTCACTATGAAACACAAGAATAGACTTTAATATGGATAAAAATCCTTTCATGTCCAGCATTAGTGTGTAATGCTGTGAAAGTCCATTGATATTTCGCCCTCACAGTGGAAAAGCACTTCTCAGCACCTCAGTTTAGTTGTCTTATGCACTCAGGTTGCTTTTCTCATATCTTGCCATGATACATGAGTCAGTTCTAATCAAATCTTTTCTCTGAATACATTCTGAACACACTGACCTCAAGCACTGGTTTAATGTGAGAGCTAAAACTGAAATGTGTTATTTAATGGTAACTGGAGTTTGCAGCACACGGCCGATGAAATGTCCAATGACACGAAAAGATGCAGTTTGCTACAGCTGTTTGGTCTCATATTTACCAGAGCCCCTAACATGCATGACTAACTTCTATGAAAGCTCACTGTAGGTGAATGAGTTGAAGAAGGGTTGTGCTCAAATAACACTTCAAAAGTATTTTCTTCCACATCCCATCTTCAGAGTAATGGGTTCAGAAAAAGATACATAAAACAAGTTCAAGGACAGAATGGTTCATGGATCTGCAGCCATAAAAAATATTACTGCGTTTGGCTGGTGTGTGTTCGGGTGTATAGTGTAGTGTCTGGATATCATCCCCACTGAAAAGCTTCTACGACTGCTCAGGCATGAACCATGACAGTGACTAATAACATCGGACTCATTCCCACTGCCGTCTTTTCGCTCGCAGTCTTTCCTAATAAGCTTTTTCTTTCTGCTTGCTTTTAACTCCTTCTAAGACCAACAATATGACACCATGTCTAAAGCAATTGGAACTCAACATATATTTAAAACATGGAAAGAAATGTAACACTTTACAAAGATTCAATTTGTTAACAATATAATTTTTACAGCACTTTTTAAATCTAAATTCATAAATATAACCTGTTACTGTTCATTGTTAATTCATAATTGTTCATAATACACAAACTTGTTATTTTTTAACTTAGTTTTTAATTTATAGACTACAAAAATGTTAAAATATGAGTAATACTACATATTATATTTTTTGTAATATTGAATATTTAACATTAGTATACTAAATAAGAATAGTAATATATAATAGTAATATTACTGTAAATGTAGAAATGAATATTAACATTAATAAATGCTGTAAAAGTATTATTAGTTCATGATACCCAATGCATTAACTAACATGTTAACAAATTGAAACTAATTGTAAGGAGTTACCAAATTTAAAGCAATTATTCATTATGTAAAATCAAAAGAAATATCGGTAACGCTTCCTTTTACAGTACAGTACTTACGTGTACTTACAGTGTACTTACCTAGAAAGTACTGGCTAATATAAGATAAGTACATGGGTTAAGGGTTGGTTTAGGGGTAGGTTCAGGGTTAGTACCTAGTTATTACCCAGTAATTACTATAATAAGTACATAGTATGTCCATGGGTAACAGGACTGTAAAAGGAAGCATTACCGAAATATCTGCATTTCTATAGGTAACTAATTGAAAAGGTCAATTTGAAACATTGATCATGTGACTCTTTGTACAGACTGTCAGATGTTCTTGCTTCTATTGAAGCACAAGATTCTCAATGGATTAATTTTCAGAGCAATGAGAACATAATCATCAGCATTTACACAGAAATGGAGTTCATGCAGGTTATGTGCTACTGTAATAACAGGAAAGGTGTGATCATATTAGCAAAAAAGGTCCATTGTCTATTATTTTAGCGATATACAGCTCACACAGAAGTCCCTTTCCAAACAAACAGCAAACAGAAAATATTTCACCTTTACGTGAAACCTTCGCGTGGAAATGACTGTAATTCTAACAAGAAAATTTGCCAAACAATTCAATTTAGTTTTTTTTTACTTCACACTTTCACTCAGATAATTGTTTTGATAATAGAATTTGCACACAAAAAAAATGCAAAGTAGAACAATTTTCACTGATTGCTTTAGATTTTGAACCTCACATCACTTATACACACTTTCCATAATATTCAGTAGCAACACAGACAGCGGATAACAGGGCGACTTTGTAAAAGAAGCCTAATTCACGACATCTCTTGAACCCACACAGGATTACTGGGGCTTGTTGGCTCCGCTCTGTGTTGCTCCGGCTGACATCTATGCTGCCGTTGCTTTAGCTCAGGATTACAGATAATAGATGAAGCAGACTATGTGGATGCAATTACAGATGAGTAATTCACCATCACCTAATCTCTGTTCATGATATGAGAGAATGGAGCCCCATCCATGTGACCTCGCGCATGACCTCGTCGCAGGAGACATAAGCAGACACATGCGCTGGGGTGTTAGATGAGGACAGAGAGAAAGCACAGTACAGTAGACCCATCCTAATGCACTGAGCATTAATATCCCTCCGAAACATGCCCTGTTTGAACAAGAACATTGCTGCTCTTTCATAACCCAAGCAAACCTCATAAGACTGACTCTGAAGACTGAAAAAGTCAACATTTTAATCTAAAGAACTGAACTTCAACACTATAGTTACTGTATGTGTAAGAGAAATAAGTTCAGTACTAGCAATTTCAACTTGTGCAGTGTGGTAAAAAAACAACATCCATCAATCAATCCATCAATCATTTTCAAAAGTAATTTACCATTACAAAATTAAATTGACGTTTTATATATATATATATATATATATATATATATATATATATATATATATATATATATATATATATATATATATATATATGAAAAACAATTATTACCATGCTAATATAAAATTATAAATGATTTGTTTTGCTGCCCGACTAGACATGACGCACAAAATATAAATGTCACTCTTAATGAAAATAGACTGCTAAACCTTAATATTGATTTTATTTCTTGTGACAAAACTATTAGTGTCGACTCCATTTCTCTGTTTCAAACACTGAATGTGTTATAATATCTCAATCAATATCCCATTATAGAAAGTTCCGTCAATCCACAAACTGTTTACCTTTATCCTCATGCTAATAAAAGGCCAGCTGTAAAGGGAACGCTTACTGAATATACAACAAAACCATGCTTGAAATACCATTTTCCATTATTAGCAGCTGTGGCATTTCAGATAATTGACAGGTTTTAGTGACTCTGCAACACAAACAGAACACCTTATATATTGTGCGGTCATGCAAGTCAAACAAAAACCATCATGAATTTGTGCACTCGTTCTTGGACGTCTTTGCAGTATTGAAAATTGATAACATTTTCTAATTTGACTGAATTACAAATCCTACATTTAAATACATTCCTGTGATATTTTTCTTCTGAGTATAAGTAACTTTGCAACTACATACTAATTCTAACCCGAACCCTAACCTAACAGTCTATTACAGTTTACTACTAGTATAATGAGAGTATTAGTAGAATGTCTAAAGTGGACCATCAAAATAAAGTGTAGCAGATTTATGTAATCCCTGATGCAATTTTTGATTAGCATGGTATGTCCTAGGTAAGCAAGTTGATTTTTATTATTTAACCCATCTAAAACAACTCCCTGTATAACATGGGAGGCCTTTAAACCCCTCAAATTATTAGGTTCTGCTCAACTGTTGACATTTCTGGGTCTTAGGATTAATCATCTATAAAACGTGGATGTTTGTGCTGATGCCCCACAGAATGTGTTCTGCCCGTTCCAATATATTACACTGTCAGTGAGTAGAGCTGCTAACAAGTTATATATTGGATAAAACATAATTTTTAGAAACAAGGGAGGACAGCAGGAAGTGTACTCGTTTGTCAGAATAAACTCAAACAAACGGGTGAGACTATTGTTGAAGGTCTTCTTCCCTTTTGTTCTAGGAGGGCTTTAATCAACATAAACTTTGAAAACATGCACCCTATCAGCCTTTTATATTCAGACACAAAGACACTGTGTAAAGCTGAAAAGGAGACTGGAGGCTCATTACCCTATTTAGATTGAACAGAATGAATTTCACCCCAGACAGCGATTTCATAATACTGGAAAAGTGCAGAATGTTCTTTATCATAAAAAGGGACAATCAGACACTGCTTCTCTATCAGTGATGCTGAAGAAGGCCTTCATAGGGTTTAATGGCTGTATCTTAAAACTCACTTATCAAAGTAAGACTTGGTAAAAATGCAAGTGGGTCAAGCTGCTTTATGTAAACTGCATTATATCACTTATTATGACTAGAGTCAGCGTTCCCTGTTCTCCTCTTCCCCTTTCCTATTTATAATTGGTAGTGAAGCTTTTGTAATAGCAGTAATGGGTATTACAAGTATTAGAAGTTGCAATCTGCAGCATAAAATTTGCCTTGCATGCCAACAATGTCAAACATCTGTCTAATACACCTTAATAAACCTCTTAAGTTAATTCTCAACTATCTCAACGACTGGCTCATTATAGCTTCTTGAGATCTGTTGTGCGAACACAGGGACCTGGGGCCTCATTTATAACCATTGCGTACAAACAAAACTGGCCCTGAAAGAGGCGTACGCCACTTCCGACGAATAAGTTGTGATTTATAAAAACAAACTTGATGGGGAAATTTGCGCACCTGCACGCAAACTCTGATCCATGCGTACGAACATTTTGGAGACGGAGCAGTTTGGCGACACCGATGGTGAGCTGGAGTTAAATGTCTTTTGGTCACTTTTAGACCAAAAATTTTAAGAAAATGATACATATACAGAAATATAATAATACAAATAAAATTTCACTCACCAAGTCTATCCCTTTAAAGCAAATATCCATCCCTTCTTAAATGTCCGCGCCAGCGAGCGCGTTATCATGATAATAGTAGATTGTCTGAGAAAATATTTTCGTGGAAATAATGCCCAACAAAGGCCTATCTGTTTCCATTAAAAATATAAATCAATTAAAAATACTATTAGTCCAGTGGAAAAGATTGAGAAAAACTTTCTCTGAACTGTATTTTATACGATTTGATTAATTTATTCAAAAACAAGGCAAGGATAGGCTACTAAATGATTTTTATTAATGTAATGTGACGGCACATCCGTATTTCATATTATCCTAATGTCTTGTACCGTTAAACATGTTATCACGTGCATGAATAATCATATGGCAATAATATGCAGATGAGGATATGCATAATAAAACTAGGCATTGTAGGCTCCATATATGGTTATTTCGGGGAGGAGACGCATTTGCACACAATCTTCCGCTGACTGGGATTTATAAAGTGAATTCTGGCGTACGCACGGTTTTATAAGTCTGAATATTTTTTTGCGTACGCCATTTTTGACTTTCGGGCACATGTACATTTTTATTAAGGATCCGACGCTCAGTTTTATAAATGAGACCCCTGGTGCTCAGGCACCTCAGCCATCTGGGGCTTGGGGTCAGCTGGGAGAAGAGCAAACTCTCTCCTGTCCAGAGCATCTCTTTTCTTGGTCATACTCGGTCAATATGACGGCACATCTCAATACGTCCAGGGGGAAGACAGCGGTCCTCTGAAAAAAATTTCAGAGACTCCTGGGGCTTATGGCATCTGCAGCCTCGATAACGCCGATCAGATTGATGCATATGAGCCGAGTCCTAAGATGGGGATGGAGCCGCGGTATACTCTGTGTGACCATCACACCAATCTGTTACTGAACTTTCAACCCTTGGTTAGACCTTGCCTTTCTACTGGCAGGAGCGCCCTTAGAACAAGTGTCCAGGCACGTTGTTGTTACAACAGATGCTTCCACAATGGGCTGGGGCGCTGTATGCAATGGGCAAGCAGCCTCGGGCTCCTGGACGGGAACCTTGCCGTCCGTCGGTTGCGGCTGTTGCTTCAGGGCAAGCACATGTTGGTCCACACGGACAACACAGCGATGGTTGCGTACATCAACCATCAAGGCGGTGTATGCTCACGTCGCATGTCACAACTCATCCCTCCATCTCCTCCTCTGGAGTCAGCAGCGGCTCAGGCAGACCTGTTTTCCTCCCAAGAGTCTCTCTGTGGTCCTCTCTGGACTGAAGAGAGCACCCTTTGACCCACTAGGGTCAATCGAATATAAGATCCTGTCTGGAAAAACTGCTCCTTACCGCGCTTACTTCCATCAAGAAGGTGGGGGATCTGCAGGCAGTTTTGGTAAGCAAATCGTGCCTTGAGTTTGGGCAAGCCTTTCCTCACATGATCCCGAGACCCCTGCCCGGCTATGTGCCCAAATATCCCACCACTCCCTTTGGGACCAGGTGATGAACTTGCAAGCGCTGGCCCCGGAGGAGGCAGACCCAGCCCTTGCATGGCTGTGCCCCGTTCGCGCCCTGCGTGTTTATGTGGACCCTTCAGAAGCTCTGAGCAGCTCTTTGTCTGCTTTGGAGGTCAGCAGAAGGGAAAGGCTGTCTCCAAGCATAGAGAGTCCCACTAGGCTTGCCGCGATAGACGGTGTTGACGGTGTTACCGGTTTTAAGCCCCATCACCGATGACATCACTTTCCCACCGTAACACCGCGATGTCTTGACTTTTTTAAAGTATTCGTTTTTGCTAAAATATTTATTTGAATGAATTAAAAATAATAATTCTCAATTATTTAGTTCAGAAGAGAGCATACATTATAATCAAAAACTGAACTGCGCAGTGCGTGCCAAGAGCCAGTCACGTCACAGATCAGCAAGCATCAGGATTCCATTTAGCACGTGTGGAGATGAGAACGAGTCAAATTACAGAAAAGCTTATTTCGAAAGTGAAAGTATAACGCGCACGCATTTAGCGCGCGCTACGCGGTTTGAAGCACAATCTCTGTCTCGCGTGCGCGCTCGCTCTAGATTCCAGGAGATTTTAACTATTTTGCGGCATAACTAGTCGATCACGAGTGGCTCAAAAGGTAGATATATAGATAAACTCATCTTCCAGGCATTTGACCGACCATGTTGACACTTCGTGCGTGAGAAATCGGGGGTGTGACGTGAGAGCGTGTGAAAGCAATCAAATGCGTGTGTCTCACGGCCAATGCGTGAGAGTTGGCAGCTCTGTAAAAGCTATTTAACCCCCCCGCCCCGCCCCCCACGGTGACACCGGGATTACCGGTGTTGTCACACGTCGATTAACCGGTGGGAAATTTTCCTCACCGCCGCAACCCTAAGTCCCACTGGATAGTGGATGCTGTCGCCTTAGCATACCAATCCCAAGACGGGCCTTGCCCCCTTGGAGTGAGGTTTCAATCCACTAGGAGTGTTGCCTCCTCCTGGGCGTTGGCCAACTATTGACTTACAACTGTTAATAAAGGAAGTCTAATGCATGTTCTAAATGAAAATCGAAAGAAAAATATTATTGGTATTTGGTCTTTATTGGTATTTATTGGTAACACTTACAATAAGGTTTCATTTGTATGAAAACTGTAAAAAAAAAAAAATAAAAAAAAAAATATATATATATTCCTCACTGTTAGTTCATGTTAATCAATTCATTAACGAATCTCCATTTTGTTCTCAATTTTACCTCTGTTCTAGCTTTACTGCCCTTAAAGGATAATTCCGGTATTTAACACTTTGAGTCCATTTTGAAAACGAGCACAGTTTTGAAAATGAACTTTAAGGGTTGTTTTAAGGACATGTTTGAGCTTGCCCATAGACAGCCACTCTGAAGCGCTCGGAGGCGATTCTAAAATAGTCAAAAAGTCGAGACAGGACCCATCGTCAACATTTCAGTCCACCACTCTAGTTCATCCAAAACAAACTAGAAAATAGACTCAAAGTGTTAAATACCGGAATTATCCTTTAACTTTAATGAAAGTTTGTATTGCAGCACTGTACCAACTCACCATCTCCAAAATATTTATGTTTTAGGCTGAAAAACTATTCTCTAACTATTCACTAACACCAACGTCATATGGTTGAGGTGGGCTTTAATGTAATCATTTGCTACAGCATATGCCTGGTCAATGATTAGGCCTTGTATACTTTCAGATAAGACACACATGTCATTATCTATCTTTTTTTTTGCTGTAATTTTGATGTCATGCAAAGTATGTGTTTATACCTAAAGATCTTAGAACAATGATCCTTTGTGGGTGGAATGAAGTCCAAACCTTTACCTGAACAACAGAATACACTGAAAGTTTCAACAATGGTACAGTAGCACTATTGTTTGTTTGGGTTAGGGATTAATTGGATTAATTGATTCTGGTTGTTACTATATAGGGCTCACAGATTTAAAAAAAAAAATTGCAACAAAGATTGTAGGAGGACATGTTTGATTTCATATTTTTACAATATGTTGGTGTGAGTTTCACAGATTTCCTCACATTCCAGATTAGAGGCCTGAAGGAAGGTCTAAATGAGTTTATTCCAGTGAATAATTGGATGGAGCCATGAAAGAACACGAATATTGAATAGATGACCAAAAGTACTTGAATTTAATTAGTTGTTATAATGACAACATGCCATATCAGATGGAATAAGTCTAAAGTCACTCTCATTGTAAGCAGGAATAGAAAGAACTAAGAATGAAAAGATTTTTAAAGTTGTACATCAGATAGACCACAAAGGATTTATATATTGCATTCGTATCCTCTTAATACTTGCCAGAAAGAAATAGATTTATTTATGCTCTCTTAGCAAGTAAAGCACCAGCCAATGGAGAATACATACACACACGCACAATACATTTATAAACAGATTTCTGCATTGTTCAGTAATGGTTTGTTAATTACTTTAATATTGTGTTCAATTCTATTTATAGAAGGTTCCCAAATTACTTTTGGGAAACTCACGAGGCCATAAATGTTGATTCATTCTTTCTGTGTTAAATGGAGCCATTTATTACATTTCCCAGTTTCATCCTCTCCTATATCTGGATCTCTGTCCACACTGATCACAATCAGGAAGCCCTTGATAAAGGACAGGAAATGCTTGGTACAGATGATTTATGAATGTATTCTACATGCTATATGTTATTTGACAAAGACACTTCAGTTGACAGGTAATCAGTTACTGAGGACAGGCTAATGGCTGGCACATTTCAGAGAATCTTAATATGCACGAACAAGCGCCTGCATGCCCTTGCCATTCTTGTTAGCTCGACTGGTGTAAGACTCAATAAATTCTTCACGGGCCATTACTTAGACACGCTACAGGACTTATTTATTGACTGTGCTGCCAAGTTGTAATACCATTATGTCCTGCTTGTTCTGAGACATATTAATCGCGCAATGCTGTATCTCAATGCAAATACTTCACATATTTTGTGATGTTTTCCAAGGCAAACATCACTCTTACTATTGCTTATCCATAGTGTTAGGGGTTTGTTCAATCAACTACAGCACGAAACATTGACATGTAACTCGTCTCAAACCATTGTGCAGTCTCAAATAGTGCAGGTTGTTGAGGAGAATCTGCTGTTACTTTTATGTTTTGGCTTGTGTGCAGTGATTTGGCCAAAAAATCCCATAGACTTACATTGAATGAAAGACCTGAGCCACATGGGACCAGAATATAATTTTTTGACAAGTCAGCAACCATCTATCAACGCCCAAACACACAAAACAGCTTGGCAATCGCTCAGAACAACTCAGAACACATAACACTAATTTGTCACTTCAGAGTTAATTTGTGAGATTGTTAAAGGGATTGTGAAAAAGAAGTACCGTTTTTTTTATACATTATTACAAAGTGCACTAAAGTGTGTTATGAAACATGAAAGTGTTTCCTAAAGTCATAAAAGTGTACTCTCTTTAAGTACACTTAAGTGGCCATTTATTTTATTAATATCATACTATCTGTAAATACATTTTTTTAAATGAACATTATTCATTTAGCAGATGCTTTTATCCAAAGCGACTTACAAATGAGAACAATAGAAGAAGTTAAACTAACAATAGGACAACAATATGCAAGTGCTATGACCCTTCCCAGTTTAATCTAACACAGTACATGTACTTTAAAAAAAAAAAAAAAAAAAATATATATCTTTCTGCAGTGCAACTTAAAAGAAGATATTTTGAAAAACGTATTTTTTGTCCATTCAATGAAAGTCAATGAGTGTTGTTTTAGACCCCGCTCATTGCCATTGTATGGACAAAGACAGTTAAAGCATAGGGTGATCTAATCTTTTAAAGGTAGGGTAGGCAATTTTCGGAGAGGCTAGCAATAGCAAGCTAGCTCAGAGCGTCTCCAAAGTCATGCCTTCTTTAAAACACATGAACGCATACAGGGAGCAAACACGAGAGACGGCGTTAAACTACTCATGTCTCAAAGCTTTTAACAGTACAAAAATAATGAACATTAACCACTTAAAGAGCTCTGACCTGTACCACCTGACTGCTGCAGTTTAATTTCGCCGTTGATATGTGACAAAAACGCATAAATTCAAGTCACAAATCACCTACCCTGCGTTAATGTGTTAAATGTAACATTTATGTGCAGCCTCCTTAAAAACAAAACAGCCATAGGATCAGTTTGCATTTGTATTTATGTGTGCCTTCAATGACCTTCATCTAATTAGGAATACACTAAAGGCAGAGCATAAAAATAATCTATGCACGTCAGTGGTAGAAGTAGACCGTACATGACTGAAATGCTAAAGTGGTTGGAGATTACTTTTCAGAATAAAATGGGAACTGACAAATCTCCAGAAGGTGGAAGCTATTTGCATACCACAAAGCACAGAGTCGACGCCGTGGATAATTGGGCAGGGCAAACACTTCGCCTCTTTTGTGTCTCTTTAGAAAATCTGTCCAGTGAGGCAGATGATCCCAACAGAGGACCAGGGCAGTCATGCAGGAGAGTCGGCCACAGATGGCTGGAATTAGCAGCAAGGAGAGGAGGTCAAGGTAAGCAGAACCCTGTCCCAGGCTGGCCATCGAAACAAGTACTTTCCCCCTCACAGTCAGGTCTCTTGTCACTTGTGACAGTGAGTGAGAAGAAAGAAAGCATACTAAAATGGGTTAGCACAGTCAAGGGTAAATTATAGTATTCAACCCTGAGAATATGACAACTATGCATTTATTTGCGCTTTGTTCGTTTTAGCGACTGAAATGAATATTCTGTACTGTAACTGATGAGAAGTTCCTAACCATGTATAGAATATTGGATTCAATTGATTAATAATAATGGGGAAGACATCCTGCCGGGTCGAATGAAACATGGCCTGTCCTATCTATCCATTAAAGGCTGTCAATCATTTAAAAGTTTAATTTACTTAATTACACAATAAGCAGATTAATTAATCACGTGAATCATTATTAGTCAGGAAAACCTAAATTAATTCATAAGGTAAACAAAACTATGCTTTAATGCCATTTCTATAAAACTTGACATGTTTTGAAATATATTTGTAATTACAAATTTGTAATGTTAATGCAATTTAGTACACTAATGTTCAAATACCGGTAATTGGGGTCGGTAAGATTTTTTATATTTTTTAAATAAGTCTCTTATGCTCACCACGACTGCATTCATTTGATAAAAAAAATACAGTAAAAACAGTAATATTGTGAAATATTATTACCATTTAAAATAACTGCTTTCTGTTTATTTATTTATATATATATATATATATATATATATATATTTATTTTAATTCTTTTTTGTTTTTGAAAGAACATTACATTTAAAATCCTAGAAATTAATAAAATATCAAGTCTTTCAAACAAAGTTGGTGTTTTTATTTAAGTGCTTCTGACATGCTTTGTTAAAAAAAAAAAAAAAAAAAAATCCCATCTGATCCACAAGGAAGTGTCAGAGCTGCTGTGAGGAAATGAACTGTTCTTCCTCTTCAGGCAATGTGACAGAGTTTCTTTTGCCAGCAAGCAGCTTGGAAGGGTTAAGAGTGGGACTACAGGGGTGCCAGCCCTCATGTGCTGAGGTGTGTCTGAGAGAGAGAGAGAGAGAGAGAGAGAGAGAGAGAGAGAGAGAGAGAGAGAGAGAGAGAGAGAGAGAGAGAGAGAGAGAGAGAAAAGCTGCGTGACAACCCCTCTGGGTGTGTGTGTGTGTGTGAGAGAGAGAGAGAGAGAGAGAGAGAGAGAGAGAGAGAGAGAGAGAGAGAGAGAGATGGAGAGAGAGAGAGAGCGCGAGAGAGCGAGCGTGTGTTCATCAAATGAACTGTGAGGCCAGAGGGCCCTCAGATGTGCTAAATATGTCAGCAGCAGTGTTGCTGAATGTCCCTTGAATGATATGTCTCCACCTGGGTTACATTGCACTCTGTCAGAGTATTCACAGCTGCCAAAGACCAAAACAGACAGTCTGATAAACACCGGGATACAGCTTTATTTCATCAAACTGCTCTACATTATTGTCCTTGTCAGAAACCCACCTTTTAAAAGAATTGTTCACTTAAGGCAAGACACCAGATGAATAAGGTAAAAAGTATATATCACCATACTTCAGTTGATTGATTACATTAAGAATTGCAAAAAAAAAAAAAAATTGTATTAAAAGTTTTCTGAAATGTTATGTTAAATACGCTAATGAGGCGATATCTAATTAAATATACATTAGGCCCTATTTTTACGCACTTTACTTAGAGTGCATTCATCCCAAACAAACCAAACTGTCCTGTAAAGACAAAGCAAGTAATGTTACTATAGAGTCTGATTCAGAGACAAAACCCAGCGTGAATGTAGCTTATTTCTTCCAGGGAGCACAGATATATGTAACGACTGAGACAACAGACACAATTATTTGTTATATTTAACAAATAATCTTTAAAACTCACTCTGGGATCTATGGTCCCATCCCCCCAACAAGGGTAAGAAGGGTCTTGGTTACCATGACTACGATCAGATAAGTTGGTTTTATTGCTGTTAAAAATGTGGTCACGTGGAAAAATCAGAGGCCATAGGAAAGACCCACAGCCCTTAAAACAGACTTTTCTGCATTAATTTATGGACGAACTGATCTGTAAATGAACATGCACCCCAGGACACTGTGTGAATGATTTACTGTCTTGTGTAGTGTCTTTTGATACTATTATGTCTTTGATACTATGGGCCCTATCTTACACCCGGCACGATGCAGCGCCAAGCACAACACAAGTGTTTTTTTCTAGTTTCAGTCCGACACAGTTATCATTTTCACGTCATGCGGCACTTTGTTTAAATAGGAAATGCATTTGTGCCCATTTGTGCACCCATGGGCTGCTGATCTGAAAACGAGGTGTGTTAAGGCGCATTGTTGGCGCTTTGCTATTTTGAGGCAACAGAAATAGACTGCGCCATTGACCAACTGAAATCTGGTCTAAAGTCAATGGCGCATTTTTTTTTTGTTATTTAAAGAGCGCGTTAGTAATGTACGCCTACAGGCGGATCCACAACGCGCGTACACTCTGCTTATTAAACAAACAGGGATGCACAGCAGCACACAAACATGCCAAAATTTTAAAATAAAAGGATTACAATGTAAAATATTATTATTGTGTACATAAAGATATGGTGGAATCCGGCTTGTCCCGTAGATGGTCTGCTTGCGCACTTTTACCTCGTGCACGAGCAGTTCCATTTGCGCTCTGGAGACGCGTTCGGTCTTTCCACTATCAAATTCCATTATGTAAATAGCGAATCTGCCATGGCGCGACCGTAACTGGCATTTAAATGGAACAGGAGATGAGACTCTGATTGGTTTAATGCACGTAAATCCAAAACACACCCATTACTCATTAAGAGAATAGGGACAACCCTTTTAGACCATGCACCGCTCGCGCCAACCATTTTTCCCGTCGTTAAACTAACAAAAGTGGATTCGGACATGCCCTAAGGGAACTTGCAACCTGCGCTTTAGACCATGCGCTTAGATCGTTAAAATAGGGCCCTATGTATTTTATGATAGAACCAACGGTCAGTGTAACCCCACCTGTATTGTGTATCCTATCTAATCAATCCTCATTTAATGACTCACACTTTAGTGTACATCACCTTCGCATAGAATGCAGTGTGTGTTTGTTATATCTATATGAGTATAAATTAACACAAACAGCAAGGCCTATGTCTAACCACACTTGAGACAGAGCCATAAATCCTCCCAACAGAGGAATTTCCCGCTTGTAAATTCCCCCTTTCTTATTGGTCGAGCCAATCCTGAGAGGTGGGACCTTTCTCAGACTTTAAATGGCCTCTACACAAGCTCTTCCTCTCTTGGCCTTATCGGTACGTTCGCATAGCTGTCCTGCGTGGCCACACTAGGCCCCATGACAGCAGGCCTTGGCCCACAACCAGCCATGTGCTCATTCAGGAGAGAGAGGACTCTCTCAACTAGAACAGAATTAAAGGACAACATCAGGAGCGTGGCACAATGTCTTCATTCAATGCAGAAGAAGTCCATCGCAACATCAACTCTTTCGACTTCCTCCCTTCTCCTGTTTGCTCTGCGTGTCCTCTCCGGCCCAGGGCCGGCAGGCCACAATCGGCACTCGGCCCTCCAGCCATGGGAACATGGAACTTCAAGAAATGTTTCACCGCAAAGGCCATGCAAATATACACTCACCGAAAGGATTATTAGGAACACCTGTTCAATTTCTCATTAATGCAATTATCTAATCAACCAATCACATGGCAGTTGCTTCAATGCATTTAGGGGTGTGGTCCTGGTCAAGACAATCTCCTGAACTCCAAACTGAATGTCAGAATGGGAAAGAAAGGGGATTTAAGCAATTTTGAGCGTGGCATGGTTGTTGGTGCCAGACGGGCCGGTCTGAGTATTTCACAATCTGCTCAGTTACTGGGATTTTCACGCACAACCATTTCTAGGGTTTACAAAGAATGGTGTGAAAAGGGAAAAACATCCAGTATGCGGCAGTCCTGTGGGCGAAAATGCCTTGTTGATGCTAGAGGTCAGAGGAGAATGGGCCGACTAATTCAAGCTGATAGAAAAGCAACTTTGACTGAAATAACCACTCGTTACAACCGAGGTAAGCAGCAAAGCATTTGTGAAGCCACAACACACACAACCTTGAGGCGGATGGGCTACAACAGCAGAAGACCCCACCGGGTACCACTCATCTCCACTGCAAATAGGAAAAAGAGGCTACAATTGGCAAGAGCTCACCAAAATTGGACAGTTGAAGACTGGAAAAATGTTGCCTGGTCTGATGAGTCTCGATTTCTGTTGAGACATTCAGATGGTAGAGTCAGAATTTGGCGTAAACAGAATGAGAACATGGATCCATCATGCCTTGTTACCACTGTGCAGGCTGATGGTGGTGGTGTAATGGTGTGGGGGATGTTTTCTTGGCACACTTTAGGCCCCTTTGTGCCAATTGGGCATCGTTTAAATGCCACGGCCTACCTGAGCATTGTTTCTGACCATGTCCATCCCTTTATGGCCACCATGTACCATAAAGATGCCTACTTCCAGCAGGATAATGCACCATGTCACAAAGCTCGAATCATTTCAAATTGGATTCTTGAACATGACAATGAGTTCACTGTACTAAAATGGCCCCCACAGTCACCAGATCTCAACCCAATAGAGCATATTTGGGATGTGGTGAAACGGGAGCTTTGTGCCCTGGATGTGCATCCCACAAATCTCCATCAACTGCAAGATGCTATCCTGTCAATATGTGCCAACATTTCTAAAGAATGCCTTCAGCACCTTGTTGAATCAATGCCACGTAGAAGGTAGTTCTGAAGGCGGGTCAAACACAGTATTAGTATGGTGTTCCTAATAATCCTTTAGGTGAGTGTACATTTAATGAGGTGCTCTGAAATTATGTCATCACATCATGTGAAATATTCACACTGCTCTTTTCATACAGTAAAAGCAGATAGAGACTGTCGAGTTATCTGGGAATTTTGTGCATCAGTATTTGCTCCTAACTCGAGAAGAGCATCAGCCAACCACAGGGGACACAGGGAACAACTCCAAATCACTTTTCAGAAGGATTTATTAAGGTTGATAACCTTAAAGAGAAGACGAAAACAAAGAAAAACAAAGAAAAGAAAAGGATACATAATTACTTCTGATTATACTTTCAAATGTGAACAAATACAATGCAAATAAAGATTTTAACACATAAAACTGTCCAAATATTTTTCCATTCACATATTTAAGCTTTCTTTCTTTCCTTATTAAATATACACAATATTATCAATTTCCACAAACTAGTTAGAAAACGTGGTATCCGTCACTGTTGCATTTCTTCTTAACACACATGAGAACTGTAGCCTGGTAATACCAGACTCTGCTACTTCACTTTGCTTCGTACACAGAGTCTGGGATAGCATAATAGAGAAGTGTTTTCTCTCTCGCTAGGGGGCGCGTACTGAAGTTTAAAATCATTGGTTACCCGTAAGCCAATCAGATAAGTTTGTTTATGACGTATGTTATGCGCCGACACAGCCGCATCGAACCACAGACATCATGCATCGAACTCAAATCTATGATCGAACTTCCACTGTAAACACTTGATGATGCGAGCGAAATACCCGAGTGAACATGGCTGTAAACGACTTTTTTGATCTGTGAGTGATGTATAGAATGACTGCTGAGAGAGAGAGAGAGAGAGAGAGAGAGAGAGAGAGAGAGAGAGAGAGAGAGAGAGAGAGAGAGAGAGAGAGAGAGAGAGAGAGAGAGAGAGAGAGCGCCCCGGCCGCGCGCGCGCACTCCCACGTCTACAAACAACACGAGCGCTGTCTTGCTCTCTCTCCCTCGCGCATATTCATAAAAATCAATCGACAAGATAGTAAGAGGTCGGAAGACCGCGGTTTCACGTGGAGCATTTGGAGATTTTTAGAGATTATAGACTCTAGGAACAACATCTCAATGAACAACATCTCAACTATAAAGGCCTGTCTCATATAAGTTAGACGCCTATCTCAAGTACAAGCCGGTGCAGTTCGACGATTTGGGCAAATAAAAGCCCGGGCTATTATTTGAAGTTTTACGGTATTTAAGACCTGGAAAAGAAAAGAGACACTGACCTGTCAAAAGGCTCCCCAGTTTCTCGCTGACGATCGGTAATAGTTGATAAATTAAACTTTTCCCAAAGGGAGTAGGGCCACAACATCACCTCCATTCAAAATGTTTAATACACACTCTTCGTGTTCGGGCTTCAGTTTGCTAATGCCGGGAATATTCTCCACAACAGAGCGAATTGCATCCGCGTCTCCATATCAGCGGTCGTTTTCGATTTCCCTGACCTAATCTTAAACACGGCGCTTACCGACTACGTCACGGCTTTCAGCCCGCCCTCTGTTCGTTGATTGGCCGGCTGTTTTCAGGCCGGTGGAAAACAGAAAGATAGGCTGCTATCTCAGACTGACTATAGGAGCGAAATGAAATTAGCGGAAGTAGGAAGTCTGACGTAGTCAGGCTATGAGAACTGTGCGCCATACACTTAAATAACAACCAAAGCATGACATTCACTGTTCTCCTCTATATTGTACATTATAATAGTCAAATAACACAGATTTAAGTGATAATCAGTACTTCACGCAATTAAAGAGAGATGTTGTCATACCATCAGTGTCCCTGAGATGACCGATTGCTGATGCATTTCCCGTCTTACGCGTTACTCTCCTCAGCCTTTTAACTTTTTAGCACGCGTCATCTTCATGCAGAAATTCCTCATGCATTGAATTCGCGTCGTTAATGCACTGAAACAATCGCGTCTTTTACTAACTCTGCACTCTAGTTCTGCGTGCGCATCTGCATGTGAGTTTTACTTCCTTCCGAGTTCACTCGGCATTCTCCGCCACTCTTTGTCACTCAATTTTAAATTCGGCTTCTCAGTTTCGCCGTTTTTATTTTAACAGTGCATCAATCTCAGATACAAATCAGCTCTTTAGCGTCACAGAGACCAGGGGCTGTCAAACTTTAAAAATTCCAAAAAACAACAACAATGAAACTAGTTCATATGACACTATTTTAATTCAAGTCCAACCCAGGCTCATTGGGATTCTCTCCACCAGCCTTACTCTGGTCCCACAGCTCTCTCCCTCACCCTGCTTCAGTATTCAGTCACATTTTTCCAATGAGCCTTGATCAAAAATCAAAATTCATTCTGTTATTACCATAGCATCCACCTATATTTCAAACTTTATTTAACTTGTACATAATTCAGTTGCTGTGTTGTCCTAGGTTTGAATATGAGCATAGGCAAAAGTATTTCGAGAATAACAGAGAGGAAGATTATCATATCGAAAACATCAGTTTCATGCACATGGCCATAATACTAATTAGATGCTATTCTTTCCTCGTATAACTTCACTTCACAGGTTGAGCAGAGTGTGGTGTGAGCACTTCATAATCCTGAGATCAGCAAACTCAAACATTTCTCTTTGAAATGCGTGAATGGGTGCAGGCAAACCACAATGGCAGCTGTGTCGCAGACTTGGTAGGAAAAGAAAATTTCCTTGGATTACTACATAAGAACTGGCACTGGCTTCCAGCAAGAGCACTGTATAGTGAGAGCAGGAGGTGCTGCTGGGAAAGAAGGAGATGAAGGAATGCAATGAATGAATACTCAGATACTCAAGACTCTCCTCTGAATTTTTGTCTCCTTTCTCTAATCTCTGCCAATCAGACACCACACCTCGGCTCATTTAATAGGAAGAACGAGAAGTTAAGGCAAACGTGAGAAAGGCCTGATTGCGCGATAAACTTCAAGTCTGATCTTGATTAGTAAGAGGCTCTTCATTCCTCAGTGTGACTTTAAGACTCCAATGGATCTACTGGACTTAGTAGACTACTGGGATCTAAAGTCCCCCTGTGGTGAAAATCAATCTTTTAATGTTGTTTATATGTCTATGCTTTAAGACAAACCATGTGCAAATTCATAAGTCAATACCATTGCTGAGAATTTTCTCCTTAAAACTACAGTGAACCAAAGACAGTCTCAAAAACACGGTTTGAAATCACTGGTGTTTCTGACGTTACAAACTAACCAATCAGGTCAACGTGTGATCGTCAACGAGTGGATCTCTGAGCTGGTGTGAGTGAGTGAAGGCGGGGCTAATTTGTATATTCATAGACCCATGTGTACTAAATGTGGCAAGGGTGTAGAGTTACATTTAAGCTATTTTAAGGAATGAGGGAAAAAAGTTAAATATGTAATTTTGGTGATCAAAGATGAGTTTTGAGGGATAGAATGATTTACTAAGGGGGGACTTTAAATATTCAATTGTAATATTCTAAGATGGTTTGTGTCTTATACAATAAATGAAACAGACACAGTTAGATATTCAATTGGTGATTTTACAATTGGTGATTATTTACTAATCTTACCGTTGTCTTTGCAGATGCAACTTACAGTGATGTGTGCATGTAACTAGGGATGGGAATTGATAAGATTTTATCAATATCAATGCCACTAACGATTCTGCTTATCGATCCGATTCTTTAACGATTCTCTTATCGATTCCTGATAGCACTGTGTGGAAAAAAGTAGTCGTGCTTTTTCGGGGGGAAAAAAACAAGTGGTTTTATTTGTTTTAAAGCTTACACTTGAGTAAGCAAACTGTACTTTTTATGTAATGTATGTAATAAATGGAACCTTATTGTAAACCGATTAGTTAAACGTACCGTTAGTTCAGTGTTGGAAAGGTCAGTTGTTTTAACCATTCATTAAAACGAATCGGTTCAAAGGAGTCATTAGTTCGCGAATTGGACGTGTCATTATCGGACGTGTCCCGGCGGTTGGGACATCCCACAAGATGTGTCATCACAGAAAACATTTCATCACTGGATAGTTTTTTTTCGTTTATTTAAAGTGTGGTTTATGTCAGCTGAATGTGCGGAACGCTTTTCAGAGAAGATAAGGCAACGTAGTTTAGCACAATTCACACCCAGCGGTAGCCTTATTCAGGAAAAACAAATCTCCGAATGCTCCACATGAAACTTTAGTCTCCCGACCTTACCATTGTGTCGTTTATTTTGATTTATATGTGCGAGGGAGAGAGCAAGACAGCGCTAAGTTTTGAGACGGTGAAGCCGTCTTGCTCCGAAGAGAGAGAGTGCGCGCGCGCGACCAGGGCTCTCTCTGCTCGTTCAGTTAAACATGCGCCCTGTCACAAGCGCAGCAGTTCATCTACATTACTCACCGATCAAATAAGACTTTGGCGGTACAATAATTCGCTTTGGACGCCGTGCTATGGTGCTTGATAAAGGACGAAAGGGACAGTTGTGAGTTCACAGTCTGTAGCCAACATACTATGGCTGACTCAGAGCAGGAGCATCGATAAGAGGACTCGTTAACGTCGAGGGCATACAATATCGATGGATCGTAAAACTTAGAACCGGTTCTCGAGTGGAACCGGTTTTCAATGCCCATCCCTACATGTAACATCATAAATCTATATGTTATATATAGGCCTATTTTAAACCTGTAAATGATCAGGAACAGTGTGAATATAATTCCAGAAAATACTGGCAGTCAGTGTCAAGACCCAAAGAGAGGCATAACAAGAAAACGAATCGGTTACCTAACGTAACCTCGGTTCTCTCTAGAAGAGGGAACGAGTATTGCGTAAGCTAGCTTACGCTACGGGAAAGATTCATCTTTGCTGAGATATTGAAGCCAAAAAATTATTTCATAATTTGTATCCATACACAACGCAGTTCCTCTGCGGCAGACCTAGAGCGGGCTAGCTAGCAGCTCATTGGTTCGCTCAGAGAGAACTGCTTAAGCCTATGGGAGAGCGGGGCTGAACCCGCTTCCAATGAGAGGCGCCCGCGCGCTCATTGCGTCATGGCCCGCCAGAATGGGCGTGGCCATGGTGTATATAACAGTCTCTCCCAGGCTTATATGTTGATTTATTTCAGCGTGAAGCGAAACGCTAGTAGCGCAAGCACGGCCGGGAACGCAATACTCGTTCCCTCTTCTAGAGAGAACCGAGGTTACGTTAGGTAACCGATTCGTTCTCTTACGAGAGGTTCTCTCGTATTGTGTAAGCTAGCTTACGCTACGGGAACACCTGGTCAACGCCGTGCGCGCTATGAATCCACTCATGAATCCCAGGGATATACCGGGGGATTTTTAACGTGGAGTGAATGTATTATGAGGCCGGCAGAGCGGGCACATGAAGTGTACACATAAGCATGTATGGGGCCAGCAGAGCGGGCACATGAAGTGTATAAGCATTTAAGGAGAGCACAAGGGGCGAACCGGTTGTGAGGGACTCCCAGTAATGCAGCTTCTTAGAGAGCTGGTCGTTAGACAGCTAGTAATTTTGCCTGCAAGGCGGGGACTTCCAAGTTGTATAATCTGACAAAAATGGACGGGGAGGCCCATCCCGCGGCCACACAAATGTCATGAATGGAAATTCCACAGGACCATGCCCACGATGAGGCCATGCCTCTAGTGGAGTGCGCCCTGATGCCCAGAGGGCAGGGCAGGCATTTAGATGCGTAAGCAGAGGCAATAGCGTCCACTATCCATCTAGACAGTGTCTGTTTAGAGGCGGCCAGACCTTTGGTGCGCCCCCCAAACGACACGAAAAGCTGCTCAGCACGTCTGAACGCGGCAGCGCGCGTAGTGTACAATCTCAGAGCCCGCACCGGGCAGAGGAGATTGGCGTCGCGCTCACTATCGGATGAAGGCAGAGCCGATAGGGAAATAATCTGAGCCCTGCACGGGGTACCAATCGCTTTCGGGACATAGCCATGCCTAGGTTTGAGAATGACAACAGAATCATTCGGCCCAAACTCAAGACACGCGGCGCTGGATGAGAGCGCGTGAAGATCCCCTACGCGTTTTACTGAGGACAGAGCCGTCAGGAAAACGGTTTTGAGCGAGAGGTATTTTAGGTCCACAGACTCGAGCGGTTCGAACGGGGGTGCTTTCATAGCTTCGAGGACTATAGAAAGATCCCAAATAGGAACCGACGGGGGCCGCAGAGGGTTCATCCTCTTAGCTCCCCTGAGGAAGCGGATGACTAACTCGTCTTTGCCCAGGGACTGAGCGCGTCGGGGTTCAGCGAACGCCACGACGGCTGCCACATAAACCTTGAGAGTGGAGGGGGCCCTGCCCTTGTCCAGCATCTCTTGAAGGAAAACAAGCAAAGACGGCACCTCGCACGACCGTGGGTCCAGCTGTTTGTCAGTGCACCATTTTGAGAACACAGACCATTTATACGCATAGAGCCTTCTCGTGGAAGGGGCTCTAGCCTGTATGATAGTGTTTCTTTCTCCCTCTGGCAAATCGACGAATAGTCGTTGATCACCCATGCATGTAGCGCCCAGCGCCGTGGATGGGGGTGCCAGATCGTGCCGCGAGCTTGAGAGAGGAGATCTGCTCTGACTGGGATGGGCCACGGGGCTGTCTGTGACAGCTGCGTGAGCTCCGGAACCCAATTCTGACTCTCCCAACGCGGGGCTATGAGGAGCACCGAGTGGCGTGTGTCCCTGATCCTCTGAATTACCTATGGTAACAGAGCGATCGGAGGGAATGCATAGAGCGGGCGGCGAGGCCATTCCTGGGCTAGCGCGTCCTTGCTCCTCGAAAAATATATTGGGCAGTGAGCGTTCTCTTCTGACGCGAAGAGGTCTACTTCTGCTCTGCCGAATAGCCGCCACAGTAATTGGACCGTTTGTGCGTTCAGGGACCATTCTCCTGTGGAGATGAGGTTCCTGGACAGTATGTCTGGACCGTCGTTCAGATGGCCCGGCACATGCGTCGCTCTGAGCGAGAGCAGGCGGCTCTGAGACCAAACTAGAATGCGGTGTGTCAGTAGACAGAGATTTCTGGATCTGACACCGCCCTGATGGTTGAGATAGGAGACCACAGCCATGTTGTCCGAACGGATCAGGACGTGGTGTCCCCGAATGAGCGAGAGAAAGCGCGAAAGCGCGTTCTCGACCGCAAGCATTTCCAGACAGTTTATGTGTAAGGGGCTTTCCTGAGTCGACCAATGGCCGAAGGTCGGTGAGCCCTCGCAGACTGCACACTTGTTGGATGCATCTGTCGAGATGACTTTTCGGCAGGAAAAGGTCCCCATCGTGACGCCCTGTCGAAACCATTCTGCTACTGTCCATGGCTGCAGCGCCGTGAGACATGTCTGCGTAACCCTGATCAGCTGGCGGCCCGTGTTCCACGCGCGGTGGGGTACACGGCTGTTTAACCAGAGCTGAAGTGGGCGCATGTGCAGAAGGCCCAGCTGAAGTACAGCGGAGGCTGAGGCCATGTAACCCAGCATCCTCTGAAAAGTTTTCAGAGGTGTGCGGGTGTCCATCTGAAAACGAGGTGGCTAGACGCTGAACACTGCGCGCGCGCCGTGTAGACAGGCGAGCCGTCATCGTGACCGAGTTCAAATCTATTCCTAGGAAGGAAATCGATTGACTGGGAAGAAGGGAGCTCTTTGTCCAGTTGACAGAGAGGCCCAGCGTTTCCAGATGGTCGAGGAGAACTGCGCGGTGCGACAGAAGCTCCGTCTGTGATTGGGCCAAAATCAGCCAGTCGTCCAGATAATTCAGAATGCGCAGCCCCTGGCTTCGCAGGGGGGCGAGCGCCGCATCCATGCACTTCGTGAATGTACGGGGCGCCAGAAATAAGCCGAACGGGAGAACGGCGTATTGATAAACAAGACCCTCGAAGGCGAAACGTAAGAATGGCCTGTGACGGGGATTTATCTGGATCTGAAAATAGGCGTCTTTCAGGTCTAGAGAGATGAACCAGTCCCCCTGGCGCACTTGCGCGAGGAGTTTCCTGGTAGTGAGCATCTTGAACGGTCTCTTCATGAGCACTTTGTTCAAAGACCTGAGATCTAAAATCGGTCTGAGGCCGCCGTCTTTCTTGGGAACCAGAAAATAACGGCCGTAAAACCCCGACTCGGTCATAGATGGTGGGACTCTCTCTATAGCGCCCCTTTTGCAACAGCGTCACAATTACTGAGCGGAGCGTGCCGGCGGCCAGCGGGCTGACAGTAGATTCGAGCTGCGCGCACGAGGCAGGCGGCGGCGAAACTGTAGCAGATAGCCGCCCTTTATAATGCTTAACACCCACGGGGAAATGCCTGGAATGGCTTCCCACGCTTTGGAGCATGCGGCTAACGGCCGAATGGCTATATTGCCCTGATTGCTGCACATAGCGGGCTGGACACAGTGTGTGGGCGCGCTTTGAATGTGTGTGGCAACGGGATTTGCACTCAGAGAGGAGTCTATGGGCCGTGAAACAGAGCAAACAGAGAGGGGACACGCGCACGAGCTCGTGGGCGTGTTTATGTTCTCTGATGTTAGAGCGGGCTGTGCCCGTTTCATGTGATGGGGCTCTGATAGAGACACGGGATATGTTATGCTTGTGTGTATGGGTGAGCACATGATTGTGGGCACATTTTCTACACAACTGGCAAATTTTCTCCTTTTTGAGATTTCTCTGGGTAGCCGCAAAAACGGCTTATTGTCGCTCGCAAGCGGGCTGGGACACCGGCTTGTTTGTGGCGGTCAACACTACAGCAGTCGGCGAAATAACGGGGACTGGCAGAGGGTGAAGCTTTGACGGCGGTCCGGCCACAGCGGTTTTTCTACCCGTGAGGCTTTTATGCTCTTTTTGAGATATCTCTGGGTCGCCGTGAAAACGGTGTTTGTGCACCTGCAGTGTTTTGTGTATGAGTGAACACAGTGTTGTGGGTACATTTTCTACACAAGAGGCTTTTATGCACTTTTTTTTTTTTTTTTTGATTTCTCTGGGACGCGGTGAAAACGGCGTTTGTGCACATGCAAGCGGGAAAAGAGACCGGCTTGTTGATGGCGGTGTACACTGCTGCAGTAGCCGTGTGAACGGGGACTGACAGAGGGCGAAACCTTGATGGCGGTTCAGCCATGGTGAGAAATAGCCGTCCTTTTCTCAGCTGAGGCTGGTCACGTGAGCGGCCTGCAGCGGGATATATATATAGCTTGAAATCGACTGCACTTGTGACGCGCGTCGCGTGCAAGTGCGTGTTAGAAACGTGAGCGCTGCAAGCGGGCACGAGACTATTTTTAGCCTGCAGAGGCTGGACTTGTGACGGCATAAAAATTATCTGCGAGAGCCGGAATCGAACGTGGGTCTCTGGCGCGAAAAGCTTTGTGATACACCACTCACAGGGGTAATGACACAAGCACAGTAGCGCGAGCAGATAAGAGGGCGTGATAGCAGTAACAGGTTCGGCCTCAGCGGAACTAACACACTATAACCCATTTGTCCAGCTTTATGCTCGGAAATGAGAACGTTTCTCATGAGCGCGGGAGAGCGCGGCCGCTTTCTGTCACGTAAGAGAGCTGGGCGCGAGCTCAGAGCTGCATAAAGATTATCTGCGAGAGCCGGAATAGACGCTTTATGTAGCGTTATATGCAGGCGGGAGAGCGCGGCCGCTTTCTGTAACGTAAGAAAGCTAGCCGAGAGCTGCATAAAAAATTATCTGCGAGAGCCGGAATCGAACACGGGTCTCTGGCGCAAGAGGCTTTGTGTTCCACCACTGAGCTAGGGGGGAGACACAGGCTCAATAGCGTGAGCAGATAAGAGGGTGTGATAGCAGTGACTAGTTCGGCCTCGACGGAACTTAACGCACTATAAACCCACTTGCTGGTGACGGCCGGGCTAGCTCTCTTGTAAAGTAAAGAAAGCTAGCCGCGGTTGGCACAGCTGTAAGCGGCTCGTCCCCCATTCAGCGCTCGTAGGCGGTGAGAGGGGGAGGCGGCGTAACGCTTCGAGTCGAGCCCGTAGGGTCAACAACAGAAGCCCAATCGCAGAGGAAACATCCGCCGTTGGCGAGAGAAAGCTCTGCGTGTCCCAGTCCCAGGCAGAGAGCGCAGAAGAAGGCGGGCTCTGGCGCTGAGAGGGACGCGGCATGAGCCGCAGGTGTGCGAGGCATCTTAAAAAAGACGCTCGCTGCTCTTTTAGATACACACACACACAATACAAGAAGATTTTTGGTAAGGATATGAATCCGTCGGATGGCGCTAGCTTGCAGGACGGCTGAAGGTGGCGAAGACGGCCGGCTTCCTCAGACTCCCAGATGCTCGCCAGAAGGTGCCTTTTCCACGACGGCGGCTTTTCTCAGGACAGCAGAAGCGTGTAGCTCGCTGAAGATGAAATGAATCAACATATAAGCCTGGGAGAGACTGTTATATACACCATGGCCACGCCCATTCTGGCGGGCCATGACGCAATGAGCGCGCGGGCGCCTCTCATTGGAAGCGGGTTCAGCCCCGCTCTCCCATAGGCTTAAGCAGTTCTCTCTGAGCGAACCAATGAGCTGCTAGCTAGCCCGCTCTAGGTCTGCCGCAGAGGAACTGCGTTGTGTATGGATACAAATTATGAAATAATTTTTTGGCTTCAATATCTCAGCAAAGATGAATCTTTCCCGTAGCGTAAGCTAGCTTACGCAATACGAGAGAACCTCTCGTAAGAGAACTTCCAGAGTTTAAAAAGTTGTGTGGCCAGCCACATATTGTGCTTGAGGGGACAGGGCAGATGCTGGTAGTCTGGCAAGAAAAAAGATGACTAGGGACCACACAACAACTGAGCAGAGGCCAGGAAAGGCTTGTTTAACACACTGTGCAAACTTAAAAATAGTCTCGATGTCCTGTGCCCAATTTAATTTTGCTCTCTGCAAGTGTGGTTTGGCAAGGAGTGTTGGTGTTGCAGGTATACAGGCTGCACTGACTCACTAAAAAATACACTACTGGACAGAAGTTTGGAATATTTTGGTGTTTTTAAAAATGTTTTTTGAAAGAAGTCTCTTATGCTCACAAGTCTATACATTTATGTGATCAAAACAGTAAAAACAGTAATATTGTGAAATATTATTACAATTTAAAACAACTGTGTCCTATTTTAAAATGTATTTCATTCCTGTGATGGCAACGCTGGATTTTTCTGCAGTCTTTGACTTCAGTCTTCAGTGTCACATGATCCTGCAGAATCATCCTGATATGCTGATTTGCTTCTAAATTATTATTGGTACTATGCTTAATTAATAATAATGGTTCTAATTATCATCAATGTTGAAAACAGTTTTTGCTGCTTAATATTTTTGTGGAAATCATGATACATTTAGTTTTTTGATGAAGAGAATTCAAAAGAACAGCATTTCTTTGAAATGTAAAACTTTTGTAACAGTATAAATGTCTTAACTGTCACTTTTAATCAATGAAGGCTAATGCATCCTTGCTGATTAAAAGTATTAAGTGACAATCTAGAAAATTTTAAGTCGCAGATTTACTAACAGCTTGCGCCAGCTACTGTCAGGATTGACTAAAGACACACAGTGAAAAATAAGTTGAAAAGGTGTAGAAAGGGTTATTTTTGCGGCTGACCTTATTGCATTATGCATTTGCAGGAGTTTCCCTTTCGGACACAAAATGTATGGGAGGAGAGTATTATGTCACGCAACGCGATTTACTAAGGTTTCCGCTCATCAACTTATTGGTATTTGCACCATTATTTACTGCCCCCAAAAATCTTAAACTAGACGCTAATTTGCGCTACTCTTGGTAGATTGCGTTGGCCATTATGGAAATAATAATTTGCTGCTATCTTGCATTTCTATATTACCAAAATCTAAAAAAAGAAGCATAAAGTGGCAGAACTGGGCAGTCGCTTTGTCCACAAGAGGCAGATTGTTTTTTGCATATCTGAAAGCAAACACTATGGTGGCCTTCAATTGAAACAGGAGATCAGTCTTATCTAGATTACACTGTTAGGTGAGTAGACCATTTTAAATTGACCAACAAAAAAAACCTGATTGCTGAATATGAGTATTTCCATAGGATTTGTGTATGCTTATGCAAATGCATGAATTCGCATTCCTCACATACCCCTTAAAGAATCTACAAGATGTTCGTCATCTTTTATTGTTATTGTTTTGTAGTACTGCTCTGATTAAGCTTTTCCCATCTCTTATTGTTTTTTTAAAGATTCTGCAAGTATTTGTTGACTTATGAGAAAAGACTGATGCAGTATGTAAACGTATGAGCACAACTGTACACACTGTAAAATAAAAGTACACAAAGTTATAAATAAAACAACAATTATTGCAGTACATTTTACAATAAAATACTATTTCAGTTTTTCTAATTCATAAATTCTATGTGTTGGGTTTATTTGTAATATATTCACTAGAAATTTCAACTCCTGTAGTTTTTCAGTGTATATGTGGACCAACTTACTTTGTTATGTTTTTTAATCATAGTAATGGATACAGCTTTACAAGCATGTAGATTCTCCCAGTGCAGATGCAAGCAATACATAATAAC
Organism: Tiaroga cobitis; assembly: GCA_030578255.1. Lineage (NCBI taxonomy): Eukaryota > Metazoa > Chordata > Actinopteri > Cypriniformes > Leuciscidae > Tiaroga > Tiaroga cobitis. The sequence continues at coordinate 60,904,269 of CM060597.1, read as the reverse complement.
AACATGATTATTACACGCCCTATTCTCAAAGTAAATAACACACAAATACACTTCAGGATACATTGGAAATTACATGTTCAATTCCTTCCAATCACAATATAATCACTCTCTCCATATCATTCTCCAGCCCATGAAAAGAGACCGCATCTGATTAGCTCAACTCAAGCAGGCATTTTGCCATCCCTATAAGTGCCAATCTTACTGACAAATGAACAGAATTTATAACATGTTCATAATGTGCATCATTTCCACTGATCTTAAAATGAGCCTTCATGTTCAATAACAGGGCAAAGGCCATCCAGAGTACAGTAATGATAGATGTGTTCATGCAACAATCAAAGACGGACACAGTTTTTATCATGAACCCTTTGAATTACATTGAATCATCAGGGATTGATGTGCTATAATATCAAGGTCCTTCTTTCCAATATGCGATTTTGTTATTTCTCTTGCCAAGTCATGATGTTAGGACCGAAATGGGTTATGCGCCCACTACACTTCGCCTTCCTGTTTCATCTGTGTCTCTCTGGTGTGCATGTGAATCTGATTCATTGTTACTTTTTCTTTCTCTTCAGAATATACAAACAATATGAGTCACAGTTATAGTTATGATAGAAGAGCTTACAACAGTGCATGAAGAGTGTATCATGATTTAACAAAGGTGATGAGGTTTAAGGAGTATTGCGATATTTTATGAAAAGATCAAATACATCATCTCTGACACCATGAAGCAAGAATTAAGAATTTGTTACCATTATTTAGTCATTTGTGTGGTCACTTTTTAAATAAAACCAGGGAATGAATTAAGGCCTGATATACTCAAAGTTATTTTTCTGTCTTTGCTTAGGGGTAAAAAGTACCTTGAAATACCTTTGCAGTGATACTGATAGCAAACATCTCGAAGCTGTAACCCGATGCCATATCTTAAGTGTGTAAGTTTACCGCAGTTCGTGTTACCACATGAATGATACCTCAAATTGACCTGTCGGTAAGCACCGCCCCCCTTAGTTACTGTTGCGAACTCGGACACTCAATGACAGCTGTCAGTGTGAAAACCTTGTCCCAAGATGTTTTTGATGAATTTTGGACACAGAAGGATCACCTCTCGTCGAGGAGCATTCATGTGCAACTTTAATATGCCATGTAAAGATATATAAAAGATTTTAAAATAAATATGGTGGGTAACAAGATTAATTTGGAAGCGAGGGTTTACAGATCACAATGCAAGCGGGATAAGCCTCATGTTGCGGTCGTCACGATCTCAGATGACAACATCCAGGATCAACACTGTTTATATACCGCAGGATAAGATTAAATTCATTCTCATTTAACCAGTTTAATATGGAGAGGCACTGACATGTAGACCTTCGTTTATGTGTGACCTACATTGTACATGACGTGAACATAGGTATTTAGGTTTGTAGCTACATTAGATAAACATATAATTTAAGGTAACAGAGATTGTTTTGGCTTTATAGCGGTTCTTGAATAATGTTATTTCCAGCTAAAGTTAGTTTTGATTGATTCACCTCCATTGAAATGATCATTTGTTATTAAATTAGGGGCCACTAAGACGACGCCGTTCTCTTTAAACAGACTTTAAACGCGAACCTGTGATTAACGCTGACGGCGTTCACATGCGCATTAAGAATTGATTCTATAGTTATGTACTTTTGAAAATATGTGCGCATGCAGGTTTGTAATTCCATACAACCCATGCCAACCCATCAAACAAATGAGAGCTTCGGATCTTCCAATATTTCTTTATGCCGCTGAAACCTAAAGATGTCTGAGTTCTGGTCCCCGCGCAACTGATTCTCATGGGCTCATCTGCGTTCAAGGGGAGGGGCTTACCGATTGTGCAGCATGATGATAATACTTGTGCTTTTATTTTTCTAAGCAATCGAACTTATGATTTTCACACACCAGATGGTAAAACAGGCTTAAAAACCCCATAGATTTACATAAAATCTAGATAAATCAGGGATGCAAGTCATACCTAGGAATGAGAACATAACACATGGGCCAGTATGCAACCATCAAACAACGATCCAGAATAACAATGCAATACGTAGAAGATTCAATGCGTATTCTTTAGCCAATCGGTCTCTCCAGCGACTGCTGATCACACACTATTGCATGCTTTGTTTGCGCTTTCAGGAATATTGTTGTGTGCCATTGAGACACTCATTAATTTTGAATTAATGTTGTTCTCAACGGAAGAGATTGACAAGAACAGCAACTATGTTAGTTATTCCCAAAGACAATCTAGTAATGAGATGCAAATGACCTGTTATTATCTGATTAGTGACTGAATAATTTTACCAAATAAGCGTACTAGTATGGCGGTTTGAATTTCCCTTCACCCACATTTCAAACGTTCATGATGAGTACATCGTTTTATTAGTGCAGAGGAAAACAGGATGTGACATTAGGCAAGTCGACTAATGATTCCTCTTCTTGAGCCGTAGTCTTCAAGTCTCCGACTGAACGAGAAGAGCAGAGCTTGTGGAAAATAACCAGAGATTAGATCTACAGTCTCTAAAATCTGTTTTACAGTGAGCTGGAGGAGACACAGCGATTCTTCACAGCCAGAAGCAGCTAACAGAGCCTCATTATAGATCCCCACAGTACGCTAGGGTTCAGAGATTAGAGGATGTGGCTGTGCCCATTACACGATTGTTCTTTTAATGTTTCTTTGGAACGCTCGACTGCTTCACATTTCAGGCTTTAAATAGAGACGAGGCTCCTGGCTATGATATCTTGCATGGCAGCAGTGGAAGCAGGTGTGTGTGTGTGTGTGTGTTGGTCTGATTAAATGATTAGGTGGATTGTGTCCAGTATACTTGTAATAAATGCCAGTGATTTTGACAATTACATTATTGAAAACGGGATGAAAACACAAAGCTACAGTTTAAGGTTCCATTCTCAGGGAATTGCTCAATCAATCTGCCATTTGCAACATTTTTCAAAGAACAAAATAGCTCAATTGAGCAAACTGGATGCTGATTAAAATGAGAACATAATATAATGTTAGATTTTTTTCTTATGTTTTGTTTTAATGTCAGAATTTTTTAAGACAATGTAGTAATTTGTGGGGTTGGGGATCTTTGTCTGGTGACTCACAGGAAGGCAAAGCAGCACAGCTTCTGTCAGCATCATACAAACTTCATCAAATTCAAGACAAAAAAGTTCTTTCCTCTTATTTAGCAGTTCAACAAAAGTTGTCGGCTCCAACTGCCTCCAAAAGGGGGAAAAAAAGGTGTTTTTAAAATGGACATCAATGGAGGAGAGGCTTCACTACGCTGAATAAACCACTTTTGTGGGAAAACAGCTAATTTAATGACTCAACAGCCCATCGGCTAATCTTCAACATGTTTGCTCTTAAACATTCGTTTTGGATTGATATATAACAGTTTATGTTCGGTTTACGCCACTTCTCATCTCATCGGCATCAAAATTCAATGACGTCAAGGGTGTAATGTGATTGGTTATCAAGGCACACGTGATCCAAGTTAGCAGTAACACATAACCCAATAATAAAACCATCTCTGCTTCAACTAAGAGTCTCTGACTGAATCCGAAATCGCCCCCTAAACCCTCATGGACTATTGACTAAGGTAGTCCACTAATACTGTTCACTAGAAGGCGTGAATGAAAATGAGTGAGCGAATTCGGACAGCCGTTGAGCGTACATCGGTTGTCCACTCGTTATTGAAGTGCAATGTGGGATTGAATGAGTGCACTCAATAACGTCCACTATGGTTTCGGACACCACTACAAATGGCTGTCCCCTCAAATAACTCCCTATTTGAGGGTGTAGGGGGCGATTTCGGATTCAGCCTCTATTTATCTTCTTCATTGGCCGCACCTTGCCCCTCGTTAAGTGGAAGTTTGGGAATTGCAGTTCTTTCTGGTCGGCCGTCTTGTAACTGGCCTGAGTGATTTTTTCCCCCAAACCACTTCAGGGGAAATCTTGCCCTGCAGCCGATTTCATTGGTTTAGGTTAAAGTGACAGGTAGGTTTAGGGATCAATGTTTGGCGTAGGCTATCAGTACAGTGATTGACATGACCAATGAAGACTTTAGAATCGGCTGCAGGGCGGGATTTCTGCTGAAGTGGTTTGGGGGGGAAAATCACGCAACTGGCCTCACCGGGAGGGATTCTGGGAGTCGTAGTTTAAGGGCACCAACCCCCTTGCTGGGTCATACCTCACATCTAATACACACCCTCTGGTGATGCCACACAACAATTAATATTGCTATTAATATAAGCATTAATATTGTTCATATTTTGCCCAATGTATAAAATGGTGACACTTTACAATTAGGTCCTATTAGTTGCAATAAAGGGATATTCATTCTAAACCTGTCAGAGTTTCTTTCTTCTATTGAACACAAGGAAGATATTTTGAAGAATGTTGGCAACCAAACAGTTTCTGGTCCCCATTGACTTCTACAGTATTTTTTCATACTATAGAAGTCAATGTTGAAGGGGGTGGACTGAAATCCACTGCTGCTTCAATGTATATGCAATGATGAGTAATTATAATCAAGGTATTAATCAATATTTTTCCTTCTAAATATTAAATGAGTTGAATGACTTCTCTAGACTTGTGAGATTTTACTTTGTTATAGAAATTACCAGTGTGATTACTGAAATGTTCTTTTCATGTATTCTTTAATGTCTGTATGTGATATCTAAATGCAGTAACAGTGCTTGCTTATTTACCCCGGATTCCAGAAATAAAATAGGGATTTGTTTTTTTTTGTTTGAGAAATGTCTCCAAAGTGTTAAAACATACAGGGGTCATTGAAGCCAATAGTTTAAGGGACCATTTCTTTGTTAAAGTCTTACTTCAGTTAGACTAAAGTTTAGCTATCCTTGAGAGAAAGAAGGCATTATCTTGATGTTTTGAGACGACTCTCCTGTTTATAGTTAGAGCCTGGCCAAATCCAACCTTGGAAAAGCAGTGTTTCGGTGTGTGTGTTAGTCTTCTTGTTTCCAGGTTAAGGAACCACTGCCATTATTGGAGATTGACTGAGTTGTTGTTGTTCTGGACATGCTGGCGCCCAGCAACCCAAATCTGCGACCTGGAAGGTCATGACGAGCCTCTGAGTCTCATCTGCATAATCGATGGAGATATGCTTCCGTCTATCTGTATATGTGTGGAAAATTACTGTGTTTATCTATTTTTAGCCAATGAGAATCATTCAACGTGTTAGCAATGACGTAGCTTAGACCTTGGAAATGGTATAACGGCTGTGTTCTTTGTAACTGTAAGGGGGGCGGCCTACGAACTCCTGTGTGAGTCTTGAAGCTGACTTCTGCTGATGAAACTGCAAACTATCTTCAGTAAAATTTTTCTTTAATTTTTTATAATTCTAACTCCGGGTCTTCATTCTTCATATCTGGTTCTGGGTCTTTAACTGTATACCCCTTACAGTTATGGTGGAGGATGCGCGGGCAATTATTCTTTGGTGACATCCCTGGCTAATCAACAAACAAGGTAGTAATTTTATTATTTGGTTAGGGCTATCTGATTGGGAGAGATTTTGAAGGGGAGCGGGAGAGCTTCACTCCGATGAGGCGAGTGAAGATTATTTATACTGCTGGGAGTATAAAGGTTTGCTGTTGTTAAAACAGCACAAGTGAAACGTGCTCTGTGGGGGCCCCACTGGGCAATATTGGTGTGAGACACCACCCCAGCAGAGTACGTCCCTCGATTGTAGGTCCAGTGGCACCGCAAACCTGCTCAATCTCTTCCATCTCAGATAGGGGATCCCCGAACTTAGTGAAGTGAATCAGGCAGTTAGGGATACTAACAATAATAGGGTTGTTTGCCAGGGATGCATCAGGCACGATTCCGAGAGAAAGAAAAAAGAAAAAAAAGAAAAAAGTTGTGACCCAAAATTGGCGTGGACCAGGATATGTAACTGTGATTTTGGAGTATACTTTGCAGTTTCATCACGCAGAAGCCAAGCTGTGTTGTTCAAAGATCGCCGCCTCCATTTCTGCACTAACTTCAGGTGAGTATGTGTCACCACTAGGCTTATTTGGACTCTCTGTTTGTTTTGATTTGCCACGTGTGTTCCCCGTCTGAGTTTCCCGCCACCTATCTGTATCCATGGACACTGATCACCTCCCTCACAGCTGCCTGTCATTTTGTAATCTTCTTCACTGTGTATTTAAACCCTGTGTTCTCCCTCATTCCTTGTCCGTTCTCGTTTATGTCAAGTGTGTGTGTATGTGCTCCTGAGTTTTTGTAATTAAATCCTGTTACTAGTTATTCCTCGTCTCCTCGTGCTTCCAGCCATACACCATCCGTAACAGAAGAACGGACCGAAACAAGATGGATTTTGAGTTCATCGCCCTAGCTCAGAAGAGCCAGGATTTTTTGTCTTTCACCACAAACTTCTTTTACCTTGCACTCACCAGCCCCCTCGACGACGAAACCCTGAAGACCCTGTTCTGGATCGGGGCAAACTTCCACCATCCGATCGACCTCCCAGACACCTCGAACCTGAACTGGAAGGAGGCCATCATCAGGTGTCTGGAGAGCGTCGCAGCCCGATCCAGAACACAGCCAGACCCAGAGCCCGGATTACCACCCTCGACCGCGGAGATCCCGTGCGTGCCCCCCGCAGACGGAGAGCTACCACCCGCCGCGACGCGTCAGCCAGAGCCTGAGACGAAGAGGACAGAGCTGACCCTCACCACGGAGGAGGAGTTCCATCAGGAGTCTGACCAGGGGTGTGAGCCCACAACATCTGCGGACGAGGGGACCCAATCTATGGAACAAGAGGACTGGCTGATGAACTTCTGTGACGAAGCTACTTTTCCCGCCCTATCCCACCCATCATCTGTATATTCGTCGGCTTCCGATTTGTCCAGAGACTGTATCTGCCCTGTCATCTGTCAGTTCTGTACCATCTTGACACCCATCTCAGTCAGTCCTCCAGCCCCGCCGCTGCTGGATGTGCGCAGTCCTGCACCGTCTCCGAGGAGTTCCCCCGACGTCGAGCTGCTGGTCAGCCCACCATCCGCAGCGCCTGTACATGAGGATCCTATGGCTTCGCCTCCATCCTCGGTCCTCTGCACTTCATCTCGGCCTGTCGACCTGCCGGCTCCGTCTTGGCTCCTCCCACCTATGCTTCCACCAGAGACCCTCAAATCATCGGCTGCAGCAGGTTCCCTCGTCCTGCCGGCTCCCCCTTGGTCAGTCGTCACTCTGCCTTCGCCGCGGACTTACGGTCCGTCCGCTACGCTCCATCCCTCCACCCCTTTGGCTTCAGCGGGCTCCTTCCCTTCGGCGTCACCTCTGTCCTCCCTCCCTCCACCTCCGCCTCTGCTCTCGGGCACTCTGGCTCCATCTCCAGCACTCGTCGCCGCGATGTCGCCGGGGTCTCCTAATCCTGCGACGTCGCTGGAGTCCACTGGCTCTCCGTCTGCGCCGATGGATCCTGCCGCCGAGTCTCCGTCGGTCATTCCCCAGCTACCGTCAGTCTCCTCGCCGTCTGGTCTCTTCCCTCCATCTACTCTGCCGTGGGCTGTCGGTACTGGACGGCTCTGGGTCTGTGCCACCAGGCCATCTCCATCTGTGCTGTCAGGGAATCGTCGTCGTCCCTTCACCACCATGTCACTCCAGCCTCTCTCCTGCACTTCCTCATCGTCGCGTCCACCACCAGAACCTCCTCCGGTCCCCCTCCATCATTTTGTTACGGCGCGAGGACGCGCCTTGCCGGAGGGGGGCGTTATGTCACCACTAGGCTTATTTGGACTCTCTGTTTGTTTTGATTTGCCACGTGTGTTCCCCGTCTGAGTTTCCCGCCACCTATCTGTATCCATGGACACTGATCACCTCCCTCACAGCTGCCTGTCATTTTGTAATCTTCTTCACTGTGTATTTAAACCCTGTGTTCTCCCTCATTCCTTGTCCGTTCTCGTTTATGTCAAGTGTGTGTGTATGTGCTCCTGAGTTTTTGTAATTAAATCCTGTTACTAGTTATTCCTCGTCTCCTCGTGCTTCCAGCCATACACCATCCGTAACAGTATGAACCATGATTAAGATATGGCAGAAAAATGTAATAACTTGATCAGTAACCTGAACAGTCCTGAAACAAATAGTGAGACAGGAAAGCAAACCCTGTAAGCATCTGTGCTCTAAAGCCTTCACTTCAAAGAAATTAGCAGAAATTATTAAGTAAATGGTAGTCAGGATTTTGATTCTGATTGGAAATGTAAACAACTTGACTGGCTACAAACAAATAAAGAAACTGGAAAATGTAAATGTTTAGCCTCGTATTGCTTACGATGATTACAAAAAGCAAGTGAAGTCAATTCTGGGTCGGGGATCATTTCCCTGGACAAGCGACTAAAGTTAAAAGGAAACTTTGTGAAAACAACTTAGAATATTTTGAGCATTTCCATGCAGCTTATGAAAATTAATGTTCTGCCAATGATAATGATGAAGATTATGATTTGGCTATTGTGAGTAAATCCACCATTGGTGGACTGTGAAAGAATACAGAGAACTGCTTATCAGTGGCTCTGTTTGCCTTCCTGAATGGGACACACTGCTTCAAGGGTGTGCAGTAAGTTGGAGCCGATAGAGAGTGTTTTAATTGTGGTCAGCAGGACCATTTAATACGTAACTGTAAATGCCCACCGAGAAGGTGTTTAAAAATGTGATAAAGTGACAACAATTTCTGGTATTAATGTGGGTTTGGAAGTAGATCAGTGATTAAATGATGACATTAACATTTTTCGTCTGAGAAATAAGAGATAAAAACAAGGTCAATCCTTTTAAAGAAAAGATCTATAATAGTAATTTGTATAAGTGAATTGATGAATACAGTTTGATGTAAAATTAATGACTCCAACAAATATGAGTTGCAAAATATATGTAAAACTAACTAAAAGAATGATTGTGTTTTAATTAAACATTTAAAAAAAAAGGGTTTAGATTATATAGAGAGACTTATCTCACAGATGATTTACAATAACTGCAAAAGTATCACAAGCAGATAGTTCTAGCCTCGTCAAAGTTAGTGTGAATCCTAATTGGAGATTAACAAACTCCAAGAAAAGCTTAAGTCAAATATTAAACTATGGTAACTGAGAACTAGACAACTAAAATGGAGATTGAGAAATGTGAAACATTTTTTAGAACTAGAATAATTATTTTTATTTAAGATCAAATAAGCAGAAACAGTACTGGATTAACAGTTGCTGAATGCTGATTAAACAAACAGCTTGAAAAGTTGACCATGAAAGAACTAGAAGCTGATGTTTTGCTTTCAAAAGATAAGGTGGTTATTGGCTGTAATGAAACAGTTTGCTTATCTGAATCTGATGTGTACTGTGGCTGAAACTGCCAGTGCAACAGACTCAATCTGAGTGGAAATGTGTAATGTCTAAATTCCCTGATGTGTGGGCAAAAGACAAATATAAATAATATTTATTCAAACCCATATGTCATTTCTGGCAAAGATGCCTTAAGCTGGAATAGAGTTAAAATATGGTAGATAAAGTTTGATGTTAGACGTCTATGAGAGTGCAGTGTACCAGTCCTGAATACCTCAAAGTCTCTCTCATTCAATGTCAGCTAAAAGCTGTTATCTGAGCCTGTGTCATTAGTGCTAATAAGCTATTTGTATTAAAACACAGTGTTTCAGTTGAAAATAATAGACACAGAGATGTTAAAAGAAATCATTGCCATTTAGAGGGCAATTTGAATTTTAAATGTTTTAAAAGTAAAACTGAATGACTTCAAAGGAGTCGTTAAAATAATAATAGACGAGACGATGTGACATCTTTGACTAGGTTATTTTAGGACCAGTAACTTCTTTGTCTGATCTTAGTCCCCACCATGAAACGGGGGGCGGCCTACGAACTCCTGTGTGAGTCTTGAAGCTGACTTCTGCTGATGAAACTGCAAACTATCTTCAGTAAAACTTTTCTTAAATTTTTTATAATTCTGACTCCGGGTCTTCATTCTTCATATCTGGTTCTGGGTCTTTAACTGTATACCCCTTACAATGTCAACTGTCTGGTTACCAACATTCTTCAAAATATCTTAATTTGTGTTCCGAAGATGAACGAAAGTGGTTGGAACAACATGAGGGTGAGTCATTTTTGGGTGAACTAACCCTTTAATAATGAGCAATATATTTGTTACAGTATTTAGTCATCTTTGATAATGTTAGATAAAAACACAACTGTTCATTGTTATTTCATGTTAGCTCAGGTCCATTAAATAATAATAACAGATACTTTTGATTTTAATAATGAATGAGTAAATGTTGAAATTAACATCAACTAAGATTAATAAATGCTTTATATGTATCGGTCACACTTTAGATTAGGGTCCAATTCTCACTATTACGAAATATTAACTACGACTTTTGCCTCAATAAACTCCTTATTACTGCTTATTAATAGTTAGTAAGGTAGGTGTTAAGTTTAGGTATTGGGTAGGATTAAAGGATGTAGAGTATGGTCATGCAGAATAAGGCTTGAATATGTGCTTTATAGTATAGCCAATATAGTAATATGCATGCTAATATGCAACTAGTTAAGTGAGAATTGGACCCTAAACTAAAGTGTTACCAAAGTATCTTTCATTGTTAGTTCATGTTAACTAATGCAGATAACTATATTAACAAATGGAACCTTATTGTAAGTGTTCCCATAAAACCTTTGTGCATAGCTCATTCAGAATCATTTGTGTTATAAACATGAACAACACCTCAAATCATGCAGTTGGTTGAGGAGATTTGCCATGCACATTTTCTATGTGATCGGACTTGTGATTTTTACCTTGTGGATGATAAAACAAGCTGAAAACCTTTAGACTTACACAGAAGGACAAGCCATATCTAAGGGCTTGTGTGTCATAGACACATGAGGGTGGGCTCTTTTCAAGTTATCAAAATCAAGTAATTAAAAGTGTTATGTATAGTTGTGGGCACATTTGCATACACGTTAGATCCATTTATAACTTGAACTTCCAGCTCACTGGTCGGTTCTATCATCTTCACCGGTGGACTGATCTCTTCCTTCTGCTTCATTGATCAGACAAACATTAGCAGGCATCACATCAGTTAAACTGCTGCCATGTGCACAAATAAAGCTTTTAAAATGGCTAAAGGTGCTGTAAGCAATCTGTCTTTCAGATATCACTGAAATAGGTAAATGGAGAAATCAAATCTCTGTGGTAGCTAAAGGCAAAAAGGGGTGAAAAACAGTATAAAAGCCCGTTTGCCTTTTTAGAAAACGAGTTACTGACTGTTCATACAGAATATAGGACATCAAAATCCTGGACCTAGAAGATTGATATGGATATTCCAGCCATTCGCCTCCTCTTCACCATATCACTCCCTTGAAGACCACATCAGTGAGTTCTTGGACCTTGCCTATCTAACAAGCAACCCTAATGGTGTAGTTTAGCAGTTAGTGAAGCCTCCCTTCTATAGGCATAAAAAAAAAAACCTCACTGGAAATCTGGTCTCCTTCCCTGTGTACTGCAGCCTTAATCTGTTTTTGCTAACCTTGGAGGCATGCCTTAAAGCGGCTTTGGGCCTACATGTAACAGTTTAAACAAAAGCCCAAGGTGAGGATGAGCAGATTTTATTAGAAGATCAGTAAACAATCCAATAGGTAAATTGACAAAGAGAAATATGAGAAGCAAACAAGGTTCCACACAAAATATGAAAAGGCAAACAAATCCAGAACAGCAGGTAGTGGGGCGGGGCTACATAAGGTCTATAAGCTACCAAACAGGAAATGAAGTCAATAAAGAGTCACAATTCCAAATGCAGGATCTCCGGAGGTGTGGAGGAGAAATAGCACGGGCAGGCATTACAGCAGATTTTATACTGCTGTTATTTTCCATACAAATCTAAGTTCTACATAAGATATTTCAAGTTGTTTGATGCAATAACAGACAAATATATTACTTTAACACTCACTATCTATCCAGTGCATCATAATCTTGGGTAAATTTCTTTCTTTGCATCATAATCTTAGATATGTTTTTTTTTAACGCTCCAATTATTTTTTTCTCCTGAATGGGGGCTTACAAAATTAATGCATACACTGTAAAAAATAATCCTGTAAAAAAACGGTAAATTACTGGCAGCTGTGGTTGCCAGCATCATACCGTAAAAATATGGTGTGTTACCGTTTTTAAAATTAACAGCTAAATACCGTTTTGTCAGCTACAGCTATATTCTGTTAAATTACAGTATATAACTGTAAATTAACAGCATATAGCTGTAGCTGACAAAACGGTATTTAGCTGTTAATTTTAAAAACGGTAACACACCATATTTTTACGGTATGATGCTGGCAACCACAGCTGCCAGTAGTTTACCGTTTTTTTACAGGATTATTTTTTTTTACAGTGTAAATACCTTTAAGTACTATGGTATTCCGCCATGTTTCTCACTGACATGCCCCCAACTCATAAACATCAGGGCTTAAAGAAAATCCCAAGCTTTCCACTCGTATTAACGACATTGTGGTGGAGGTCATGTGCAACTCATAAATTAAAAAAGAGAACAACACAACACTAGATAAACTTTTAGATTTATTCTCATACAACACTGGATAGACTTTTACAATATGCCTTAAAACAGGTATATATAATTACATAGGCTACATGCATACCTTAACTGTTCATAAAATACAAATATACTCTCTAGTCAGGTTTCAGTGAACACTAGCCCATTATTTTATATCAAAACAAATAGTTTATAAAATAAATATCAGTTTTTTATACTTTTTGACTGATGGTTAAAGTCTTTTCTGCACAGTTTTCCTAGGTATTTTACACACCTCTTTTCTCCGTGCAGCTTTGGTCCTCTTTTACGGATTTATTCCAATAAAGTATCTGAAAAATAAGAGGAGAACATTTTCAATTAAATGATTTGCAGTGTATAATTTTGATTATTTAAAAATGTCTAACCAAAAACTACTGGATAATTAACTGAAGACTTGGAATAAACTGCACAGGTCATACAGAGTACATTTATAGTCAGTGGATTCTAGCATGAGGCATATTATAAATGTGGATCTTCTGATAAAGGAAAGTTATGTGTCAGTCTGGAAATGTGAGCTTTGTTTTAGTGAAACAAAATGCAGACATAATCTAATATGACATACTTACCAAGAAAGGTAAAACAAGGAGACACAGGCAAGCATTTTCTTAAGGTCAGCAGGAGTGGCAGACATCTATTGGTAAAGAAAACAGTTTAAGATGACTGACAGTATCTGCAAACGATATTTTTAAAACGTAATGCTATTTGTTCTTTATATTCAGAGGCAATAGGCCTATCATTCAGAATATGAATGGTTTATGTAAAAATTATAATTTTCTCATTTACTCACCCTTATTCAAATTTAAACTCCAATGATGCAAAAGATGATATTTTCATTGGGATGAAATGTATTTTTGTCCCTACAATGCAAAAGAAGAGAATGGGGATCAAACTTTCAAACACCAATAGTCATAGTAAATGAAGGATAAAGGTTATTCATATGGGTCACATGGTTTAACTAGTTTTCTGAAGTGATTCAATTTGTTTGGGTGAGAACAGACCAAACACGTTTCACCGTACATCTAGGCCTTCTGAAGTGAAGCGATGCGTTGGTGTAAGACAAATATCCATATTTAAAACTTTATCAACTAAAATAACTAGTTTCCTGCAGAAGGCCAATTGCATTGATTTACGGCAAAAGAGTAACATTTGAACTTGACACACAACGTAATGATGAACGCAGTTGCCCAGCCCTGTGTGTTTGAGAGAGGCGTCAAAGCGTACGCTACTCCTACATCTATACATCTATGTCATACATTTTTAAGTGTTACTCTTGTGGCGTAGTTTTAAATATGGGCATTTTTCTTACAAGAATGCATCGCTTAACTTTAGAAGGCCTTTATTAACCCCTCTGATCTGTTTGGGACACTTTTATGATGGATAGATGCACTTCAAAAAAATGGTGCCCATTCACTGCCATTATAAAGTTTGGAAGAGCCAGGACATTTTTAAACATAACTCTGATTGAATTCATCTGAAAGAAGAATGTCATATACACCTAGGATGGCTTCGGGGTGAGTAAATCATAGGCTAATTTTGGTGAACTATCCCTTTAATTGTACTGTACCTTTATGTTCCTTTTGGAGCTTGAAGGTTTGGTCCCCATTCATCTTCCATTGTTTGGGCAAACAAACAGACATCATTTCTCCACGACAATATCTTTATTTTTCCTCCAAGAGAAAGAGACAACATAAGGTTAAGTAAATGATGAGAGAACTACCATTTTTAGTTGAACAATTACTATTCAGGTGTTCATAGAACAAACAATAGGCAAACTTACAGTTTCTTAAAGAAGCAGTCATTGCTTCTCTACAAAGTAAGCCTTCAGGAGTTCAACTACAATGACAAGAAAAACATAATGTAAAGAAGAGATACATAAAAAATAAACAAAATAAAGTCTCAATTAAAAAAAGAAAAATCTGAAAATGATCGACATTCCGTCCATCCATCTGTTATGCTGCTATTTCTGCAGCGGTTTGAACACGCACGTTCACAGTAATTACACAAGAATGATGAATTTTGATAATACCTCACGTATATTTTGCTTAGAGAAAGATTGGGACATGTGTCCGTTGCATATGCATAAAGTGTGCATGACGGTAGCAAACCAATGCCCTCTGAGTGTATGCTAACGAGCTCACAAACAAACAAGCTATCATATTTTACTCGGTTACTTTTTCCATGATTAATACATGCTATCATGTCATCCTACACTTAACTGGATCATTTGTATACTGTATGTTAATATTTAGAGGTAGCCTACTTATTAGGCTAACGTTACAGATCAAATCAAATACGTAGTTGCAAACAACAGTAAAGTTAGCAGATAATGGACGGTTTGAATCTCACGTTAAAATTGTACACAAGAAGAAGAAAAAACATTTCACACTAATTTTTTACTCAGATAAATTTTAGGAAAATGTGCAAGTTGGATAAAAGTTTCTTACCCGTTTGAATGTGATGTGATGACAGTCTGTACAATGGACTCACGTTCCTGTGGTATCTTGTGGATTAAAATAGGCTTCATCCGATTTAAATCACAAAAACATCACTGGATGTTTAAAATGTAATATTTAAAAGTAATAGTTTACAAATAAATGAATAACAGGCAGAGCTGCGAAATGACCTCGTGCAGATAAACTAAAATGTCTTCTCACATGTACGAAAATATGGTATTATACTGTTAAATAACAGTGTCATACTGTTGCTGGTCAAGACGAAATTTGAAGCGACCAAGTTCTCCCATAATGCATTGCAAAAAACAGTAACTTACAGTTATTACATGAAAACAGCATTTTGCTGTTAAATTTCCATGTAAATTTACAGGAATTTTTTACAGTGTACTTAACAGATAATGTTGCTAATTTTCACTTTTACCAAAAGTGTTTAAGATTCCTGCATTACATTATACTGTATGAACAATTAAACTATTCAATTAAAAAGTGCTCTTTAATTTTGTGATAGAAAGACGGATTTCATCAAAAAGATCTTTATTTGTGTTCCGAAGATGAACGAAAGTCTTACGGGTTTGGAACGACATGAGGGTGAGTAAATACTGACAGATTTTCATTTTGGGGTAAACAATCCCTTTAAAAATTCAAAAAGATTATTGGTAACACTTTATTTTGAGTGTGACGTAGTTACACGTTACATGTCATTACTATAGCGATAACAGTAAATTACGCATAATTACAAGAAACTAACCCTTAGTGTAACTAACCCAAATTACAAGAAACAAGCAACTAACCAGTGTATTTACACTGTAACAACATGTTAGTAAATGTAACAAAGGGTTACACTTTATTAAGATGTCCTTGTTGCAGTGTAATTTAACACTAAAGTACAAAGGAACATTAATTAACTGCATGAGATTAGTTACAAAATAACAATAATAATTCGTTACATTTATATAGTGCTTTTCTGGGTACTCAAAGCGCTTTACATAGAAGGGGGAATCTCCTCAACCAGCACCAATGTGCAGCATCCACCTGGATGATGCGACGGCAGCCATATTGGGCCAGAACGCCCACCACTCACCAGCTTACTGGTGGAGAGGAGACAGTGATGAAGCCAATCAGTATATGGGGATGATTAGGAGGCCATGGTGGACAGAGGCCAAGGGGCAAATTTGGCCAGGATGCCGGGGTTACACCCATACTCTTTTTCAAAGGACATCCTGGGATTTTTTAATGACCACAGAGAGTCAGGACCTCTGTTTAACGTCTCATCCGAAGGACGGACATGGTTATATTAGCTACTAAATTACTATAGTAACTACATGTAACATGTAACAAGGGCACTGTAAAATAAAGTGTTACCAAATAAAGTTAAAAGTGCTGCCAAAATGGAACCCTCCGTAAGAACTATATAGCCAACAATTACTCCAGTAACCTTATCACAGAGAAAATATTTATCTCCTTGAGTATAGTACATTTAAGACACCTTCAGAAGCTTCTGTGCAGTGTTCAATGACAATCTATTGTATCTGTCTGATTAGAGAGTTAACACTTATAGTGCACCACCGGGTCTTATTCTGTGTCTCGTCATCAGTTCAGCGATACTCAAGGGATGTGGATGCACAAAATCACACATCAGCACACAGGCCAATATGTGTTGCAAAAATGTTTACTCTCAATTGTCATTGCAATAACATGCACTATCAGCCTGGAAAATAATGCTCTCCTCTTCATTTCCTGCCCTATCTCTCCTATTCAGTCCCTCGGCCAGGGCATAATTACTCATTCTTGTCTACATTGGCGGTAGAGCCAATGAAGGATTGCCATATTCTATAATTGTCTCAAAGGAAAGTTTGCAAATCATTCTGCAGTAGCTCTGCCACTGGCATAACGTGATAACACTAGTTAATTTACCCACTGGGGTGAAGACAAGCAGAATAAATCAAAGCGGGAGTGTCATAATCTGTTATCTTTGTGATGATCATCAAGTCTGTGTGAAAACATTCTTGATCCTAAATCTATTTTGTCTATTCGGTTTGCATCTTTTTTTTTCATGCTCGCCCACTCCTGGAGCACCGCCACGCCTGATGGAACTATCAAACTGTGAATATCTGATAATAGTAATGGCTGCAGGTTTGCGGCTTCGTATCTGATTCTCCCATTCTGTACTTGATGAGATTCTGTGATGATTTCCTTTTGAGCAAACGGAAAATAATCAAAGGAACTTTGAAATTGAAAGCATGGAAAGTTATTGCCACAACAATCTCATACTTTTGGAAAATTTTACATACTTTATATAGAGGGTTTCCATTTTTTGTGGAAAAGAGGTCGCAGAACAAAAAAGAAGATGTTTTGAAGAATGTTAGATACAATGAAAGTCAATGGGGTCCAAAACAACACTCGACCTCTGACTTTCATTGCATAGACAGTAAAACGCTGAGATATTTTTCAAAATATGACATGAAGGCGGGTAAATGTTGACAGAATTTTCATTTGAGGGTGAATTTAACCCTGTAAAGCCTGACATATTAAACAATTGTAAGAATTTTTTTTTTTTTTTTTAACAGAACAGTTATTAATTTTTTTATGAGTATAATATTTGATACATCAGGCTTTTATGCTAATACAGTATGATTTAGGTGAATATGGAACTTGAAGAGAAAAAAACTGCAAATCAATAGGATCTTTATAACAATATATAAGACTACTTATGAATAATGCATATAAATATCAGTTGTCACTCTATCTTACAATAATATGTCTTAGTCAGATTATTTTTAATGCTTATGATCAAATGTCTGTCGCTTTAATTGTGGGGGGTAAAAACATATAATGCAATGCCATACAATGATGATTGAGAGAGGAGCAAATAAACGCCTGATCTATCATATTTGAAACTCACATTTTAATGATTTTTTCAAAAACGATGTTGGGAAAAGTTGCATCATTCCAGTAAGTGTTCATCTTGAAATATTACTAACAATATAAAAGTTATTATATTTTCACAGCGAAGAAAACAAAACAAAACACGTGTACCATGAACTTTTAGAATCATACTAAAAGGCCTTTTACTATCAATCAGACGACAGAAGGCATGTAATAGATTGTGTACAACAGGTTTCCAGCAAACTTTTGATCATGTTGATAATGACAGTAGGCTTTAAAGGGTTAAGAAGTGGGCGTTTGCTTTGCTTTACTTGTAATAAATCATAATTTGACGAATCATAATAAGTTTAATGTAGAAGGCCGCAGACTTCTCATAGACTGCTCTCAAAAGTCTAACATTTCCTTGCGAATTACCCATTTCTGACTTGTTCAAAATTCTTTTAGCTTCCAGACTGATCTATAGTTCGCCCTGGCAGAGTGTCAGCATCACCCGCTGACTGCATATGCCAGCGGACAGCTTCCTTTTGTTTCTGGAAAGGTTAAGACATTGGACGTCTGCCTAGCCACCCATCATCAGCCACCTCACAGGATCTTTATGCAGTGTTTTCAGAATCGGTTTATGGAACGAGAATGAAAAGCAAAGGTGAGGAGTTCAAATCAATGCTGACAAACAAGAGTGAGAGCGCATTTGACGAAAGTCAATATCCTTGAGTGTTTCTACAGATGCTGTAGACAAGCTGTGGTTACACAACACTTAAGTTGTTGTTTTTTTAATATTCTTTTATTTTTATGCTTTAGAGGTGTAAGTAGTCAAGAGGTTGAGTCTCAGGGTACATTCACTATTTAAAATGCCTTTAGTTTTATTGTCATTCTCAATAAGCTGTTTTTTTTATTCAGAAATATTCATGCTTTGCGGTTATATCAAGTGTTACTTAGCACCCCCCACCTTCTCTTACATTTTCTCTCTTTCAGTGCTTTTCAGTTAAAAACTTTTATTCTTTCTAGTCTATTCATTTATTTATTCATGCATTTAAACCGCATGGGACACAACCAACTGCTGCTCAAGAGCATTATACAACAGATATTGACATTATAAGTGATTATGTAACAGAAAATTACACCATTTTATCATATAGTATCATTTAAAGTGCCTTCTGACTCTGGGGCTTATTAGAAATGTAGTTTAAACACATCCAGTAGGTCACCGGTGTCTATTTGCAGAGAGCTGGAAATGGGGGAGCAGCTGGGATCAGATGATTCCCTCAGTGCGCACATGTATCATGCGCACATATATCTGTGAAAATTCTCTATCAAACTTGCATAAGGTATATTAATGAATGAATATATTTATTTAAATGCGATAGAATGTACTGTTCTTTTCATAATCACGATTGCATTTAACAAAAACATTTATTTTTCTCTCAGTTTTTTTGTGTGTGCATATTTTTTATATCATTTTGACTCGTCTATTAGGAAGTAGATATATGGGCTAAATAGCACCGCACTAAACACAAATAGTGGTATATGGTATTCAGACTGTAAAAAAATATTGTAATTTTAAAGGGAAAAGACTAAATATCCTATGGTAATTGGAAATTTCATGTAATTTTTCATGTAAACCGTTACAGAAACTGTTAGAAAAGAGATGATGCTGCAATGTATATTATGACAAAATTTAAAGTGTTATTAAAGTGTTTTTGACGTTTGCTGCATGTAAACCTGTTGTAGGAGACATCCATATAGGAACCTTAAAAGGGATAGTTCACCCAAAAATCAAAATTATACTCGCCCTCAAGCCATCCAAGGTGTGTATGGCTATCTTCTTTCAGATGAACACAATGGAAGTTATATTTAAAAATATCCTGGCTCTTTCAAGCTTTATAATGGTAGTGAATGGGGGGCGAGACATTATAAGGGCCTGTTCACATATCGCGTCTTCTCTGCGCTCAAGTTCGTTATTTCAAATGTAGGCGTGCGGTATGCGCGCTCATAATGGAAGCGACGCGGTCGCGGTGCGACGCGCTCGTTTTTTCCAAGCTAGTCCGCTTGGAAACATCTCAACTTTTCAGAATGCCACAAGCGCACCATAAGCGCACAGTAGGTCACGTGACAAGAACTAACCGGAGCGCAACCGCCCTAGCGCTTTGGAAAAAGGAGAATGCGGCGCGCCCAGCGTTTTCTATGCGTTTTTAGGCGCTATATGTGAATCCGGCCTACAGCCTGGAAGAGCAAGGATATTTTTAAATATATCTCCAATTGTGTTCGTCTGAAAGAAGATAGAGGGTGATTAAATCATGGGATAATTTTAATTTTGGGGTGAACTATCCCTTTAAAGGTTCCTATATGGATGTCTCCTTTTTTTGTCTCCTAATTCTTTTTTCAGAAACCCTTGTTATTACTGACAACGCTGGCCGTTAAAGGAACTGCAGCCAGATACTTATTGCTCGTGCTCGCACTCATGCTCACGTAACGTACAAGAGACTGAATGCGATTCAATGCCCTGAAGTTCTCACTGTGAATTTCTTTTTCATTCTTTGCTTAGAGGTAAAAGTTTGGAAATACCGTTGCAGCGATATACTGTTAACAAACATCCTGACACTTTGCTGAGAGCGAAGTTTAGATGAATATGTAATTATGTGCTGTGCGTTTTTCTCACAATAACAAAATAAACACAACAAAAATGAAAATGGTGAGAGCGATGTGATCATAGTGATGTGTTTGCACCAGCTCTGCGATTCACCAGCATCATGTCGACAGATGAGGTCATTAAAAATTACACTGTTATGATGCTTTGATCAAAAATTATATTTGATACTATAGACTATATAGATCTGGCAATGTGAGACTATAGTTTGTACATTATACATTGACATTACAGAACAGAATAGCTCTTTCGGCATTATCCTGAACATTGTATAAGCATCCGTTTTCACGTGTCATTGGATGGAAGAGAGGCTCTCGGGAGTGTGTGTAAACGTCACTCACATCCCTTTGATTTTCCCAGTAAAAATGTCTACAAGCTTTCATTGACAACCTAGGAAGTCTGGGAAGGTCTCGTTTTTGAGTTTTGTTACAAGCTGTTCACACATTGGCAATAAAAAAAGCAATTAATACATGAAAATTATTACGTAGCCCCTTAAACAAAACATCATAGGGGCACTTTTAAATGAATAGGGAGCATGTGTTAACATCTCTGAGTCCTTCTATCAGTCTGAGTGCGCCTTTCTCCTTCCTCACACAATGTGACAATACAGCCTTTCATCAGTCACCCCCCTTTACATGAACAAAGGCGCTATCTCTCTGTAGCATCTGCCTTGTGTCACAAGTTATAGGTGAGACATGCACAAAAAGCAATACAATCAATACCCATTGGTCCCTATCTCACCAGCACAGCATGTGCACAGTCCACACAGTCATCCACTACACAGATGCACAGTTGCTTGTATTCAGTCAACATTGGAAGTTCCATGTGATATCCAAAAATAAAGGAAGAATTCACCTATTAGTTAACTCAGTCACAATCAACCCTTTTAGAGCAAAAATCTGAACTTAAATGGTTGTAATTCATGGAAGCTTTGGAATACACATAATGTTTGTCGCTTTTTAAAGAAAGACTCAGCAGATTAGGGTACAGCGGGACCAAAGGGCGCACCAGGGTAAAAGGCGCATTTAACTGTGTTCTCTCAAAAAATGAGCTCAGTAATCCTAACAACCGCTTTTAATGATGCACGTGGAAATCTGGCTGATCCTTGACACGATAGTAAAGTTGATTCTGCGAGGTCTTGTTAATGATTTTCAGTTTTGTTCAAGGAAATTAAAGCAACAGTTTTTCAAAAACGGAAGAATATAAAAGTCACCTCTGCTGTTGGGGTGAAATAGAGTGCCGAAGTGATGACGTCACTTTGTAGGACAACTCGGAAGCTAGCGGCGCATGGGTTCCCTCGATCGAAAAGCTATGCATTTTCCCCATAGACTTTTGGAAAATCGCAAAAAATAAGATCTGTGTTTAACAAAGAGTTGTGACCCTTACAGGTTTTGTCTATCAAGATAATCTTTACAAGTTAATCCAAAATTTATACATTTTGAAGCCTATATAAAGTTTTTAAAAAACACAAGCAGACACAATAAAGTTTAAAAAACCACAAGCAGGTTATAACTGTGTGTTCTATGTCATAGATCAAAACGTGAAAATATTTACAGGCTTTGTTCACCACAGACCTTATTTCAGGCGATTTAGCAAAAACCCATTCAAAAATCCCATAGACTTTAGAGCGAGGGAACCGGGAGTGCTAAAATGCTAACTCACTTCCGCGTTTTGGCCTACAGAGTGACGTCGTAACTTCGGCACTCTATAACCCTTTCCATTTGTTGACATCACATGGTTAGATTCAGATGGTAAGTATCATATATTAAGTTGGGTGTCCACCTTAGAGATAATCAATCAAGATTATAATGAAACTATTATATTTAAAAATATGATATCAATCATATAATAAAATATCATATTTATTTGTTACTACTCCAAAGCTACATTAAATTATGGGATCTCTTTCAATGCTTTTAGAATCTTTACTTTTTAAACTAATTTTGTTTCTGTAGTTTTAAAATAAACATATTTTAATAACAATATATTCATTGAACATAAATGAATTCATTTATCAAAAAAAAAAAAAAAAATGAGAAAATAGTACAAACTTTGCTAAAGTGATTGTTTTGAAAAAAATATTAACTTAGACATTATTAAAAACATGTGTGCCTTTTGCCCCATGCTGGTTTTACCTTGTGTGTGGGGTAAAAGGCCCACTTTGCCACCACATTTGTAAGATTTTAAAAAATATATATTTATGTAATTTTTTTTCACCATCATTTCAATCATACACTATTTGAGTGAAAAGCACATTTTTCTCAGGGTGTACCTTTAGCCCCTTTATACCCTATATATATATATTTTTTTTTTAAAATAATTTGGAATCTAAATGCCATATCTAACAAATACCAAAAAAATTGAGCCCGGTAAAATTATTAAGTACTGTTTCCATGGTAATGCAATCTCCAATTTTAAAAACAAAAGATGTCACAAGATGAATTGTGAGTGTATAAGCTTCCAAATGATGCCTTTATGATTTATGATGATTACTAGGAAAAAAAGTAATAAACAAAGAATGCCAAGCGTCCAGCTACTGGGAAACTGACTAAACAAATAGTTCAAAGTACTGGCATGGTTTCAGTAGGGTTTTTGCCCTGCTTTGATTAGAACTATGTTATTTTACATCAAAAGGGTATATTTATAACTCAGTGTGACTAATGGTTTAAGCGATTCATTTATGAAAAGATTACCCATTAAGAATCCTCGTCATAAACTGGCCTAATCTGCAAGTAGGCCAAAGCCTGCACGTGTCAAGAGTTAAAGTGAGACATCAAACCATCGCACCGCAATAAAGCGCTGAACTTTCATGAAAACTTAATTTTACCGTGAATCAACGTGAGAATGTCAGATGAGCAAACATCCGAGGTGACGTACATGACTTACAAGGCGACTTTAATCTTGAATCAAACTCCACTTTTGCTTCACAATCTCTCAATTTTCTGTCAATCAAAGCTTCATGCTCATGTCAGTTGTCATTTGGTGGAACTAACTACTGAAGTCATGGTGGAAATTACAGAGGTTTTTTTTTACAGGGAGGTTTTCTGATGTTATTAAAGAGAATAACAGAGATTCTGAACTAATATATTCTTTTGACACTACAGGGAGATAAATCAAGAGCCTCTTTTCTGAATCAAAAGATGATTGAAACATTCACAAGTCCCTCTCACCCATGTTTGGGTTATGTGTACTAATAATTAATTACACAGACAATTTGAATGATTTGTGATCTTCATGCAAGGCTTTCTGATAATCTGAACCCCAGAGCTACCGAACAAAAGATGCATTTTAATGTTTCGGCTCTAAATGAACACATCAAGTCAATGGGGAGTTGGACTATGAGAGACATATCTAAGCAGGCTGAAACAAAACATAAAGCAATTTTGCTGTTGTGCTTTCGTATACTGCTTCAACAGCAAGTTGTTGATGTTTTGGATAATTGTATTTTTAGTGACAGTGATTTTTACAGCAGAACATCTAGTTGAGGCACAACTTAACTTTAGCACTTATAGCACTTCTTTAATAATTAACTTGCAAGGAAAACTGTCATAATAGGCAGGGAAACAGCCAGCAGAATGCTTTACTGTCAAGTTAGTAATTCAGCTCATCAGTGTAAAAACAACCGAAAACTGCACATTATCTATGCATTTGTCCATGTCATAGTGTTCTTTGACATTCATCTGCATTTCATGCCATTCACTGTGGTTCACGCCTGATTTGTTCTAAACCTCTACCGTTTTAAAAACCTCTGCAATTAATTCAGCACAATTCACTTAGGGACTTTTGTATCTAATTTCAGCCTTAAGCTTTTGTTTACTACCTTATTAATGTCGGCATCAAATGGAAGATGCGATGGGTCTTTTCTTTCCTATTGTGACATAAATCCGTGTGAAACGGCACTCGAACTAGAAATAATGTAGGACGGGACTTGATTTTGTCCATGTGGAATTTATTGGATGGTTGTGGTTTGCTATTGGTCGATCTCATGTGAGTGACAGGTTGATCCCGCCCTCGTGTCAGTAAACACGTCATCAGAGAAGAGAAGAGATGAGCTGCAAGAGGGAGGGGAAGTTATTTTGATTAAAGATTATACGAGGGCACATCATTTTTAAAAAAAAAATTTTAAATGATGTACATTGATAAAATATTTTTAATTAATACTGCAATATTCCATAAACAAATAAGAACTGTCAACTTTGATTTCATGGCGACTTTAACTACATTTTGTGAAAATGAAAGAAAGTTTGAAAATGCCCCATTGACTTAATTAACAGAACTTTCAGCATTAAAAATGCAAGTCATCTACATGCATAATGCATTCTATGGTCGTATTGTAGACCCTATAATTTTTCTTCTCAGTATATGCCCAATTTTCTCAACTATCAGAGTTATCATAAATACAAGTTCCCTAGATAAAAATTGGTTATGAACACCCCCTTTGAAGTCGTTTTTACCACTGAGAAGCCCAGTGGTTTTAATAAAGTAAGCAAATGTAAAATAACTGCATAGTCTTCACTGTAATTAAACATCCTTATTAATTAATCCCAAATAAACTCAAGTTTTACTGGCCAACTAGCGAGTGACACCGTTTCACCTACTCGCCAACGACGATTTGCACTATTTTCCCAAGTTTCATAAAATGTCCTCCCATGAATAAAAACAAGTAAAAAAAAATATTTAAAGGCCTACTGAAGTGCCTTGAAACACGCAGCATTATTCAGTGTGTTGACGTAATTTCCTCGGAAACAGGAAGATAGGGCGGGACATATCGAACAGCTCCTCTCCTTTTTAAAAATAACTAATAGCGTTTCGTTTATATCACAGTTCGACCGGAGCTGTGTGCATGCTGTGGCGGTTCGTGTGACACTAACCTGAAACCAGACATAATTTTCCCCAATGGAAAGCATATTTACACTGTATGAATCGATCCCTATCCCCTATACAGTGCACTATGTGCCGTTCACCAAGTAGAAAAAAGTAAATGTGTGAAAGCTTAATTGATTTTAACTGCAGCTTCAGTATATCTATTTGGGGGCGGGATGCTGTAGATTCTAGAGAGCATTTGATTGGACAGAAAATCTGACAAGACGCTGAAGTGCAGGGTGATGTCATCAAAATCATTGATCCATTGAATCCACATCCAAGTGAGAAACTGTACGTTTTGAATGCTTATATCTTCTAAATGCGAATTTTGTCATTGTTTCGGAGCACACTAGCAGATAAAAGTAAGACTAACATTCATAGCCTACTAAAAGCCAAAAAAACTTCCATTTTGATTTCATGGGGACTTTAAAAACGTTGCTCCATTCACAAACGGGTCACCTGTAATGTGATGATAATTAACAGGGTGGCATCACGTGACTGAGCTTGATTTTGCTACAGGTGTTCATCTTTCCTGGAGGCAGCGTTTGCTATGTAGATTTTGTGTGCTTACAGATGATCTTTGTTAAACCTGTTTGTAACGTTTGAAAAATAAGGATTTTTCAAATGACCATGGGTCATTGATTAATGCGCCATGATGTCCGACATAAACGTCTCCATCGCATCAACTGACGTGGACTTGAATGTCACGGATCTACAGAGGACATTGGAGGCTCACCGCCCCATTAAAATTGGAATTATATCAGTTTTGGGAGTGATGATAACTTTGGGAAACATTGCTGTAGTGATGGTCATAGCTTCAGCTGTTTCGGGGTGGTCGAGAAACTCTCGCTACTTTCTTTTATCGTTAACGGGAGCGGACTCGGCGTTTGGACTGCTTATCATGCCGCTAAATCTGTGCGTGAGTTTCATGAAGGAATATAACAAGGGCCCGGACCCCTTCTGTCACGTCGTGGCATTTTTCAACGCAACTATTTATTCCACCTGCATGTACACGCTCGCAACCATCAGTCTGGAAAGATACATCGCGGTGTTTTACCCTCTGAAATACTCCACCGTGTTGACCAGGAGAAGAGCTCTGCTTTTAATCTCGTTCGCGTGGATTTTCCCTCCTCTCCTCCTCATTCCCATCTCGTTCCCAGCGGGCATCATTGAAGTGCACTTCTCCAGAGCGTCTCTCGTCTGCAACCCCATGTACTCTAGCAACGTCACTTACTCCCTCACGCTGACGTGCTTCATCTTCTTCCCGTGCTCGGCCATCATGACCTTCTGTAACCTCAGACTGTGGATAGCAGCCAAGAGACAGAGGTTAAAGTTGAGAAGACACAGCTGGGGTGGAGGATACAGGCCTAAAGTCGCCTTACGCGTTCTAGTTCCAGTCATGACCGTTTACTACACCTGCTGGACGCCCTGCATGGTCATCATGCTTTACAATGGTGAGATTTTGATTGATTTATCATTTGTTCATTCTCCTGTTGTTCCAAACACAAAAGCAGATGTTTAGCGGAATATCCAAGCTGCTCTTTTTTTTTTTTTTTTTTTTTTTTTTTTATACATAGAATGGAAGTAAACATTGATCAAAATGTACAAACACTATAAAAGTAGTTCAATAAAACGTTTCTATCTTTTTGTCTTAAATACCCTACTCTCACAGGCACTTAAATGGATAGTTCACCCAAACATGATAATAGTGTCATCTTTTACTCACCCTCAAGTTGTTCCAAACCTGTATGAGTTTCTTTCTTCTGTTGAACACAAAAGATATTTTGAAGAATGTTGGTAACCAGACAGTTATGGCACCCGTTGACTTCCATAGCATTTTTTTTCATCCAAACAGGTAAAAGGTTTTTTTTTTTTTTTTACTCTTATGCATGTCTTAAGGCACAGTGTTGAGGATCTTTCATTCATACATAAAGGATTGGCTTTATTTTAAAGAGGTGGTGTATTTTGTTTAGTGTAGCTATTTAGTTGCTTTGGTACTCTTTACAATAACGTCCTACTATACTAACAATGAGCAATATATGTTACAGTATTAATCTTTTGTTAATCTTTGTTTTGTTCATTACTTAAAAAACTTTTTCATTTTAGTTCATGTTAACTCAGGGCCATTAAATAATATTAAAGGGTTAGTTCACCCAAAAATTATCCCATAATTTACTCTTCAAGTCATCCCAGGTGAATGACTTTCTTCTTATAGGCCAAGAGGTAACTTCCGCCAGAACTCAAGTACGGCCATTATCTGGAGAGATGGGAGGAAAAATAAGTCAATGCTTTTGCATTCTCTTGCAAATGTTTTGCATTTGCTCGCGTTTCTTCGCAAAAACTTTTGCATAGAGGTCGACCTATAGTGGATCTCACCGATGACTATAAGTAGGTTGGCCGAGAACAGATTAATCAACTGATAGTTTTTTAAATGGATACTGAATGAAAACAAACATAACACATAAAATAGTGCTGAACTTTATTACAAAAGTTGAAAAACAGTACTGAACCATGAAAATGTACTGTACTTTTTAAAGATAAAAAATATGAATTATACCTCGATCATTATTTGTTAGTTCATAGTGTATTAACTAATGTCAAGAGAGAGTTTTAAAATGTTAAAATCTATTAGTAAATGTTAAAATGATTGAATAATACTTTTATTAACCTTAGTTAATATTACAAATGGACTCTTCTTGTAAAGTGTTACCATTTCATATAAATCCAAACAGTCATGCTTACAGATGGCTTTAAATTTCAACACAAAAAAACAGAGCATTGGAATGACACACTCATGTATATTTTAAGTATACTCTCACACTTTATTTGCTTCTATTTTGGAACACTTATCTAATCCAAAAAGCAAAATATGTTACAGTGATGATAAAAAAGGAGCTTAAATCGAGTGCATTTCTCATTTGTTTGTTTCTGTCAGCGAACATATCAGTTTGCTCTCTTATGTAAGCCCTGTAGGTTTGGAATGACAATAAATTGACCAACTGACAATAAATGAATACATTGTCCTTTTTAATCTAACCTTGAGGTCAGGCATTTCTTACATTGACTGTCTGGATTAGATACTGCTTTGTAAATGTCATAGGCCCTGTTTACACCTGGTATTAAGATGCGTTTTGGTCGATCAGATCACAAGTAGATTTGGGAGACACATTCCCGTTTTCACCTGGTGTTTTAATCTGACTCTTTTGTCCACTTTCAACCACTTCTGTCCTGATTTCTTCAAGGGGAGGATCTATGGGCAGGTAAATGTATGACTGTATGAGCAAATTACTTTTTGAGATATTTTGTTCTAATGGAAGAAATAAGCTCACGCAATTTACACATGAACCCGACCTGAGAAAACAGAAAAACACACCTTTCTGCTCTGACAGCCGCAAGACCAGCCGAACACTGAGTGTGTGTTAGAAATCAGGAATGGTGAGAGAACATTGTGCTTGGTACGTTTTTCGTCTTCAAACCAAACTTGGGTCTCCACCCAAATTTTAAATCCCGCTTCCCATAATGTTTACGCATTCAGTAGTCAGAGAGTAGACGGTCTTTTGTGACTATTCGACCACCACATGAGCGTTTACACTACAAAAGCAATTCAGTCAAATGCGTTTTCGACTACCTGAAGTTGTTGAAAATGGACATGTTCAAAGCGTTTTAGACCCCGTTTACACCTGTATTTAGCGTCGTCCACTTGTGACCCGATCGACCAAAGCGCATCCCATGATGCTAACATATTAACGTAAAAATAAGTCCTAAAGTATTTTCCCTTGTTCACAGCGATTTCAGGCAGTGGTGTCCCAGAATGGATTGAGTTCATTGCTGTGTGGTTACCAACCTCCAATGGCTTCCTCAATTGTATCTTCTACTTCTGGATCAACCATAGCTTTAGAAGGAAATTCCATCTGGTTCTTCAGAGACTATGTCTTGGACTTTGTCCAGGTTCTGACAGTAATTCTAGTTGTTCCAACTCTGTAGAATCCTCTGTGATTCCTGGATGGAACGGTAACAACTCTCTCCATGAGCGGTTTTCTAGCGTGTCGTCCACTTTCGCTCTGCTAATGCCCATGCCACATCAGACCAACATGCGTGAACCAGAGCCGGCTTGAGAATCCTTTTATTCTTGTGATCTGATGAAGTTTTAAAAGCTCTGGTCAAGTTGAAGACGTCATGAGTGCAACTGATATGTTATTAACCGGCTCGGACAGTTTTCTCCAATAAGTGTCTTTTTAATCACAAGTTAGCATTCGGAAACGCTCATATTTCCATAGCTTCATGCTCTTTTAGTTTAATGCTATTTGTGCCTTTTAACTTCTTGATGGCACCTTCTCATGTTCACTCAGACCTTGTTTCTTAGTCTCATTGAAGTCTTGTTTCTTAGCTGAAATGGTTTTGCGTCTTTGTTTGCCATTTCAGGTTAAACATGCAAGAGCCTTTGAAACATTTGCACACAATTCCTTATCTCTTCGTAAATGCAATATAAAGCAGCTGTGGAAGTTTAACCTTTATATTTCAGTTATACAGTTTATGCAGAAGGGGAAGTAATTAGCCAGGTACGTAATGTAAAGGTCAGATCAAATATGCCTTTTGGCTTTAACCTTTTCTGTTTCATGACATTTCCATTGCATCTCTGAAGCAAACATTAATTTTTATGTTCAATTAAGTTGGTTTTTTGGTCAGGGTCAGACATGGGGTACATATACGGCCAGCATTACCGAACTGTAAATAAACCACATGGAGCTGGAGTGAATGCTGAATAAAGTGGTCGTGCTTCAAGGGTGAAGCTTTATGCATCATTTTGATTGCGTTGTACTAGCATAACTGTAAATCTGGATTTTAAGTTTGTTTTAGCATAAGCACTTGTTACAGAATGATGAATTTAAATTGGGGGGAAAAAATACATCCTGTGGTGGAGGGTGCATATAAAGAGCTGTTAATGGCCTGGGAGTGATAAACCCAAAAAGAATGATTGATTACAAAAAGTTTAAAGGTTTTTGATGTGTAAATAATTTTTTATATGGTTTATAAAAGTGTTTGTGAAATGTTAAGACTTAATTGTTGTAAAATAAAGCGTCAAAGCCTATATTTACTATCTAAAGCATCACGGTTTGGTTTTATGATTGACTTAAAAAAATCAGGTGTTGCTAAAAAAGGCATAAATCATCTTTTTAATTGGCTGGTAGTGTAGTGCTTGTGCTTTGTGGAACATTAAGGTGTTGTTGAGCAAGTACAGGGCCAGAACCAGGGTGAAATGCGTCCTTGTGCGCGAGTTGCTTTACGCAGATGACGCTGCCTTCGTGGCTCACACTGAACAAGAAATTCAGGAGATGTGCAATTCTTTTGCTGCTGCCTGCTCAGAGTTCGGACTTACCATAAGCCTCAAGAAGACAGTGGTGATGGCTCAGAACGTTTTTGCTTCCCCTCACGTTACCATCAATGGCACAGTGCTGTCGGCTGTCGAGAAATTCCCCTACCTCGGCTCAACCTTGACAGCAAACAACACCCTTGATGCTGAACTGAATACCAGGATCGGTCGTGCCTCAACAACCTTTGGGCGGCTTCAGTCTCGCGTCTGGAACAACAGCCACCTTTCTCTCAAAATAAAGGTGCGCGTATATGAGTCCTGTGTGCTCTCCGTTCTGCTTTATGGAAGCGAAACGTGGCCTACATACCAGCGGCAGGAGCACAAGCTTAATGCTTTTCACTTCCGTTGCCTACGACAGATCCTTGGCCTGTCATGGCAGGATCGGGTCCCGAACACAACCGTGCTGAAGCTCACTAACAGCAGTGACATGTACACCATGTTCCGGAGGAGGCGACTCAGATGGATCGGCCATGTACGTCGTATGCCAGATGAACGTCTCCCAAAGTCCATCTTCCATGGGGAGTTAGCTGTGGGACACCGCCCTCGTGGCCGACCCAAGCTCCGCTTTAAGGATGTCGTCAAGCGGGACATGAATGTCTTTAACATCAACCCTGAAAAATGGCATCACCTTGCGGAAGACCGGGCAGCTTGGCGGTCTGCGCTGACAGAAGGCACAACTTTGTCCTGCCATGCTTACACCAGCTTTTGCACAGAAAGACGGCATGCTAGACACCGTTCAGATCGGCGCTTGCGCTGTAAAAGGCCTTGATGAAGGTGTTGTTGAGCAAGTAGTTTAGGAAATATACCCGTCTACTGAGAGAGAAAACCCCACACATGAGCACTCAGACATGTAACTTGATGTGAGGCGTGAGGTTCTGCTCTGCTCATATATGATTCATGAACATTACATTTATAGTGGTTAATTTTGACAAACCTCAGGAGCATGATATGTAAGGGATGTACCAAAGTTTGCCGCAGATGTTCCTGCATCTCAAATTATATGATGCATTTTTGTGGGTTGTTTACTGTACAGCTCAGCATATAAGTATTTTACTCTATCTAGTTTCTCACCACTGTTGCTTTTAGATTGCTCACTGAAGGTTTTATGGCAAATTTCTCTGAAAAGCTGCTTAGTATCCGAATGGTTGCATTATACAATTATATTTGTGTTAAATATTTCAGTTGTATACAGCTAGCATTAAGAATGAGTAGAATATAAATTCTAATATGGCTATGGTAAACAGCCCACATAAAAGCTGCAGCGTATGCGCTGTGAGCTTTCTTGTTTTGGGATGTGGGAACATCAGCTGTGAATCTCAGTGCTGGCTCAGCAACTTCTGTAGATCTGCTGCAGCACCATCATAGAGTTGCAGAAGATGAGATCAATTCAGCTCTTCTCCTATACGTTCTATAATGAAGAAAATGGTGCAATGCTGTACCGTGGAGCTGTTTATGTAATGCTAACTTGTATTAGCGTACAAATCATGCACTGTGGTAAAAATGTTGAGGTCATAGTGCTGTGGGCTACAAGTAATCATGTGAAAAAGTCTTTATTAATCAAGAATCTGCTTTTGTAATCATTGTTTATGTAACAAGGAATAACCTGCCCTTTTCTGCTCTCTGAAGGCTAATGGAGAAAAATTAAGAGGATAAAGTCTAACATAAATCCTATTATCGTGGGCATATCAAATCAGCTTCCAGCATCCTTGGTGGTTAAAGGTCAGTTTAATTTTGAGAGTATAAAGCGAAACATTTAATACATGTCAAATGTTTTGCTATAGAAATGTCAAACGATTGACAGTAACATCCAGTGGTGCAAACTACTTGACTTTTTTCCTTAAAGGGGTGGTTTATTGATTTCACTTTTTTTAGCTTTAGTTAGTGTGTAATGTTGCTGTTTGAGCATAAACAACATCTGCAAAGTTCAAAGCAA
Organism: Tiaroga cobitis; assembly: GCA_030578255.1. Classification (NCBI taxonomy): domain Eukaryota; kingdom Metazoa; phylum Chordata; class Actinopteri; order Cypriniformes; family Leuciscidae; genus Tiaroga; species Tiaroga cobitis. Next base: position 60,871,514 of record CM060597.1, on the reverse strand, counting down.
AGGGAGATATTTTCTTTTAAAGAAATTGCTTTTTAAGGACTACAACAAACTGCTGGTAGGGACTACACAACATTCCTCCCAGGTTAGTGACATCCTAAAATTTACATGAACCCCGCCCTCGGAACGCGATTTATAGATTATCATGACAGAATATGTTAATCAATGACTAGAAGATAGCTACACATCAGCTACATAAATTCATCAGCTAACCATTCAGAAATGTCCTGTTGCATTCTACATGTTGTCACTTCTTGAGTCTCTCCATCTTTGTCTGACTCCGGTTTGAACATGAAAGGCTAAAAGTTTTCGAAGTTTTCAGGACACAAGCTGTTGAAGCTCTGCCCTCGAGAAGCACCTATAAGTGCAGCCTGCAGATCGGGGCAGGGGTGCACCTGGGGTGGGGCTGCATGTCTCGTCCCGCCCACATCTCTTCTCATTGGTTAGTGTGGGAAGCAACTCCTTTTTTTTTTTTTATTACAATTTTTTTATTCTGAGTGGCGTTTAGTGTGATGTTAAAAGGAAGTATTTTAAAAATAAGATCGTGTAACTTTACTCACCATATCACACAAATAACTAGGGCAACGTTTCCCAAAAGCATCGTAGGCACAAATACACACATATATACACACTATATCTCTCTCTCTACACACACTTCTATGAATAAATTGATTCAATGTAAACTATTTTGTTTTATATTCAATAGTAATACAAATTCAACAAAACTTAAGTTTAAAGGCACAATATGTAACAATTTTGTAATAAAATATCCAAAAATCACTTGCACAGTGTGATATATTTTCTGCAGTTGTGTACTTACAATATCCCAAAAGTCTCCAACGATTTTTTATTTCAGAGAAATTCCAATTTTAAATAAGTGGCCGTCCCAGAAAAAAGTCGCCTGTCAACGACGCAATATCCGCGCTATACTTCGTTTCCGCTCGAACTGCATGACGTTACCATGGCGACAGACGTGGACAACTGCGTAGTGCGTAACGTTAAGCGACACGCAGTTCTTGTTTCGTTCAAACATAGACCATGGCAAGCAGAGTTTGGGACAAACAAGGTGAACTAAACGAGGATCAATATCAGCTTGACGTTTTTGAGATGCCGAGAGCTCCACGTCCGCGATTAACTTGGACTTGACAGAGCTTCACGAGTCACGACTTGACAGCTTTATTAGACAGGTGAGCAAATGTACATAAAACAAATCAATGTTATAACGTTAGCTCAACATGATGAAATGTTAGTATATGGTCAGTATGTTATTCTAATGTTGATCTAGCTTACTGCAAACAAACTAACATGTAGAATAACATTAAACGGCATTTAAATGTGTGTTGAAAGTTATAGTGTGATGGTGTAAGGTTAGACCAGGTGAAAAAGCGCTGCATTACCTCACAAGTTTAATTCGTCTATTAAACTGACCTGTGTGAATAACGTTAATCCAGCACTTGCGGGTAGTTTGGTAGAATGAAATGTCTTCATTCCTTTATATCCTCGGGACTTGCGTGTGATATCTGTCTCTTTAGCGACCTGCTTCATACCACTGTAATGTTAAAAAACATGAATGTTTGCACTCATCCCTAAACATTATTAGATCCATCAGCTTGTCACTGCGTCATAAACATACGCCTTTGTTATTGTTGGAAACTGCGCCCTCTTGTGGTGAAAAAATATTACATATTGTGCCTTTAACGGTGATTGAAAGTAGGGCTTGTTTTATAAACTGCATACTGTTATGCTGCTATACAGTATATGCACTGTCCAATCCTGCTGCTGGAGGGCAACTGTCCTGTAGAGTTAATCACCAACCTGAACACCCGAACCAGCTAATCAAGGTCTTACTATACATACTAGAAACTTCAGGCAGGTGTGTGGAGGCAAGTTGGAGCTAAACTCTGCAGGAAAGTGGCCCTCCGGGAGCGACTTTGGGCACCAGGACGTCGACCTCCATTGGCCAGCAGCGCGGATGAGACATCTAGCCTTTATTAAGAGCAGCTCATTTGCATTTAAAGGGACAGACACAAAAACGGTGCGTTTTTGCTCACCCTCAAAAGGTGACAATTTTAACATGCTATATAAAAATATCTGTTGGGTATTTTGAGCTAAAACTTCACATACACATTCTGGGGACATCAGAGATTAATTTTACATCTTGTGAAAAGGGCATTATACCACCCCTTTAAATATGGCTGTTTTGAATTGAAAATATGCATTTACGTGACTCATGGAATTAGAGTGTAAGAGACAAGTTTTACATTTTTGACAGCCATGCAAAAAAAAGTACACGTGCATATTTTAATGCAAATATATTTTAAGTTCAAAATGATTATTTCCCAACTAGAATTAGACCAATAGTTTCCCCTCCAATGTTCAAGGCATGCTTTCAGCCTTGGGTTGTATAGAGTTGAAGCTGCAAGTTGAGTGGTATTTTTTTTTAATCAAGTACTGCAAAAATTTGAAGTACTGCAAGCATGTATGTATATTCAGACACAAGATAAGTGATTTAAAAAGAATCTGTTTACCACCATTCCCATTGCCAAAATATCTGCTGACCAGCTTCTCAACAGCAAATCTTCTCAACAGCATTTACTCATATTTAGAGAATTATTCATATCATACTAGAACTCACATTAGACAGTATTGATAACCCACTTTACTTGTTTTGATAGTTCAATACTTTTTTTGTTTATTAAAACTGTCAACGTTAGCGGGTTAACGCATGCGATTCATTTTAAAATCTCTAAAATTTAACGCAAATAAAATACTGAAGCATGTGATATTGCGCCATTAACGTGATTTACGTCACGCATTTACAGTTAGATGATCTTCGAAGTCGGGAGCATCTACAATGATTGGAGATGGCAGAGAGAACAGAGACTCGCGTTGCGTTTGCAGCGAATTATTCATTCCAGTGTGTTTCGCTTTAAAACACGAGCTCTGTCATATTCTGTGATTGTTTCTGAAGAGCGCGAGCCCTCGCGCTTCGTGCTATTTTAATTACAGACTGAAACGATAAAACATCCCACCGCTGTGTAGGGTCTGGACCCATCAGACACACACTAATTATTCATTATATACAAAGGTTTATGAAACTCCAAAACTAACATCCCAAATGAAACGAACACCAGGGCAGAAACAGTGTCATGTTACAGGGCTGATAAGGAAACTTTACGACCACATTCCTTTGGCCCCGTGTACAAGAGAGAGACAATGGGAAGACAGAAACCCTCTTTAAAACAGACTTTGCTGCATTAATCATAGACTACCTGATCTATAAATGGACATGCTTCATAGCATTGTGTAAATGATTTACTATCTTGTGTACTATTATATATATATTATGGTATGTACCTTGGTATACAACCAACTAATGATCAATGTAACCTCACATGTATCATGCCTCCTACCTAATTAATCCTCATTTAATGACTCACACTTTGATGTACATAACCTTCTTCTAGAATGCAGTGTGGATGTGTTATATCTATCTGAGCATTAATGAAGGTATAACCATGCTTGGGACAAAGACTCGTAAATTAACTAGAGCAACCTTCCCACTCGGACATTTCACTTTGCTTATTGGTCCAGTCAACCCTTAGGGGTTGGATCTTTCTCAGTCTTTATTAGGGACAGTCCACATGTGACTTCCCTCTCTTAGTTTTTCATCCAGCCGCAACACTGTTTCTGGTGTTACTGGGGAACCCCCTCCCCCTCCACGGGGGCCCAAGGCCCAGCAGGCCCTGATCCAACCAGATATGCAGACATGCAGGAGAGAGAAGACTCTCTCACAAAGAACCAAGGACAATCTCAGGAGTTTGGAACAACGACTCCAACCAACAACGACTCCGATCACCCACTCTTCCGACTTCCTCACTTCTCCTGGGTGCTCGGCGTGGCCTCAACAGGGCCCAGGGCCCCAGGCCTTGACCAAACCAGCCATCCACTCATGGAGAAAGATAACTTTCAAACAACTTCCACTTGCCACTGCTGGAACCCTCAACGACTTCAATTCTCTACAACTTCAAGAATTGTTCCCACTACAAATGCAAGTATTCAATTCAATGAAATGTTAAAATTAAATGCTGTTGGTTCTTCTCGATCTTATCCATCGTTACATCATTCCATTTCTCACTCCTTTTTCCTACACATGTATTTATGTATGTTTGTTTAGTTATTCATGTTTATGATTTAGTTAATAAAACTTGTGCACTTTATGTATGTGGTTCTGATTCACTGCTTGCAAACAAAGTCTCTTTTACAATCTTGATCTTGCTACATGCAGGCTCAAAGCGCTGTACATGCTAAGAAATAATTATTCTTCCGTGGCCATGGAAGATACCCTTTTCTTAGAATAAATTAATAATCAAGAGTTCGTTGGACGAACTGATTAGTTGATTGTAATATTAATGTAGCCATGTCAAGTTAATCCAATTAACTGACCCAAATATTCATAATTAATCATAACTCATAAACCAAAGTTATTATTGATTATTAATATTTCCTATAGCTAAGTTCCTTACAGCATATGGCCAGATGATGGCAAACTACTTTTCTCTGCTGGATAAAGGGGGGTCCAAAAACCAATCAGTATCTGGTGTGACCATCATTTGCCTCACGCAGTGCAACACATCTTCGTGAGTTGATCAGGTTGTTGATTGTGGCCTGTTGAATGTTGGTCCACTCCTCTTCAATGGCTGTGCGAAGTTGCTGGATATTGGCAGGAACACGCTGTCGTATACGCCAATCCAAAGGATCCCAAACATGCTCAATGGGTGACATGTCCGGTGAGTATGCTGTCCATGCAAGAACTGGGATGTTTTCAGCTTTCAGGAATTGTGTACAGATCCAGTGCATCATGGGGCCGTGCATTATCATGCTGCAACATGAGGTGATGATCGTGGATGAATGGCTCAACAATGGGCCTCAGGATCTCGTCACGGTATCTCTGTGCATTCAAAATGCCATCAATAAAATGCACCTGTGTTTATTGTCCATAACATATGCCTGCCCATACCATAACCCCACCGCCATCATGGGCCACTCGATTCACAACGTTGACATCAGCAAACTGCTCACCCACACGACTCCATACACGCTGTCTGCCATCTGCCCTGTACAGTGAAAACCGTGATTCATCCGTGAAGAAAACACCTCTCCAAAGTGCCAGACGCCATCAAATGTGAGCATTTGCCCACTCAAGTCGGTTATTTCGACGAACTGCAGTCAGGTCGAGACCCCGATGAGGACGACGAGCATGCAGATGAGCTTCCCTGAGACTGTTTCTGACAGTTTGTGCAGAAATTCTTTGGTTATGCAAACCGATTGTTGCAGCAGCTGTCCGGGTGGCTGGTCTCAGACGATCTTGGAGGTGGATGTGGAGGTCCTGGGCTGGTGTGGTGACACGTGGTCTGCGGTTGTGAGGCCGGTTGGATGTCCTGCCAAATTCTCTGAAACGCCTTTGGGGAGGGATTATGGTAGAGAAATGAACATTCAATTCACGGGCAACAGCTCTGGTGGACATTCATGTAGTCAGCATGCCAATTGCACGCTCCCTCAAAACTTGCGACATCTGTGGCATTGTGCTGTGTGATAAAACTGCACATTTTAGAGTGGACTTTTATTGTGGCTAGCCTAAGGCACAATCAGCATCTTGATATACCACACCTGTGAGGTGGATGGATTATCTCGGCAAAGGAGAAGTGCTCACTAACACGTTTAGACAGACTTGTAAACAATATTTGAGAGAAATAGGCCTTTTGTGTACATTGTGTAAGACTGGAGAAACTGGAAGAGAGGGCTACTCTCTGAGAAAACAAAGGAAATTAACATTTGAACTCTCTCTTGTGAAGTTCTCACCGCCATTCGAGGCCCAAGTTTCACCGAAGCCATCCTAATCTACATCTTTTTCCCTTGACCCCCCCATTCCCCCGTTCCCTCTTTCTATCATGCTGAGATCACCTGAAATTCACCCAAATATCTATATGGTTTATTGTTAATAATTATCATACAGTATTACACGTTTGGTATCATTTGAAATGTCTCAGTGCAACTGGTACAAAGGTCTCATTCCCAAAGAAGTAAAACAAAAGGTAATAAAGTTTTTAAGAGTTTAGAGATAACTTGCACACAAAGGAGGGTGGATCTTCCAGGCAAATGGCATTCTGCTCACAAAAGGTGTAACCTCTGAATGCAAATTTGCATTGTTAGCAGATGTTTCCATGTGAAAGAGGTTTCTGTCTATATAATGAAATGCAACAAGAGGCTCAGGGCGATTCTGTAACCCAGACTAGCCTGTGATGTGAAGCGTAAAAAAAACACTTTGCATCATGTATTTCATAATGTCGAGGCTCGCATCTTTTCTCTTTATTCCAGAGCATTTGATGTTTTATATCTATTATCTTTGAACTGATTATGAAATTGGCATGATACATTTACCTGACATACTACATTGTAAACATTTGATTTTATTCTAACTGACTCTGACATTATTTTCAGCAAAGAGTTAAAAAGAATAGTCGAACATTCGGTCACATTTAATGATGCACAGATATCATTAAAACCTTTTCATTTATGGAGTCAGATGAAATAACGAGTTAATACATGAAAAATTTATTTCGTTTAATCAAATACTTTGCCACGCCCACACGTAAAGACAGTAACACGCAGAGACCTTCACCCGCTGACCGAATGCCGCCATTGGATCGATTGAGTCGGGCTTACAATTGAAAAAGTCTTAGATCTTTGAGTTCAGCTCATGAAAAATGGGGGCAAAAACAAAAGTGTTGCGTTTATAATTTTGTTCAGTGTAAGTAACTGCGTGGAAATAAGGGTTTATTAATCGATACTCTCCCCCAGGAATCATAATTTGTGTGAAAGGGATGGTAAATTGTTTTACTGCCACTAGTGTTCATTTCAGCTGGAAACAGCAGTAAATTGTATTTCTAAGTCACGTTTTTGGAGCTTTGCAAAAATGTAGATAGCCACTGAAATGACAAATAACACTTCATTGCATATAATAGCCGTGAGAGCTCATCATAATTCAGGATTATTTGAGATTTACCCATGTGTAGTGACATCTGATAGCTTCATCTGTGCCAGCTGGACCTGCTAACGCAGGATTCTAATTATACTGATTGTAATGATAGCAATTCAGAGCCTCTCTTTACATTCTCATCACTATATATCTCTATTAAACATTGCCTTATTTGTTTATGTTTTACTGAACTATACAGCGGTCATGCTGACACTTAGTGGCGTGAACTTAATATCACACAAAAGTTTTAAAGGGGTGGTATAATACCATTTTCACAAGATGTAAAATAAGTCTCTGATGTCCCCAGAGTGTGTATGTGAAGTTTTCACTCAAAATACCCCACATATATTTTTATAAAGCATGTTAAAATTGTCACTTTTTGAGGGTAACAAAAGCGCACCGTTTTTGTGTCTGACCGTTTTTGTGTCTGACCCTTTAAATGCAAATAATCTGATGCTGCTCCTAGCACTGAGGGCGGAGCTTCAACAGCTTGAGTCCTTTTACTGTAGAGTTATGTAGTTCTAACTGAACTAATAAACACGGAGAGACATTTCCAGAGTGTGCACTCAAAGCATGGCTTTATTACAGTGTCTGTTTTACATGTCTCGCAACGTCACATCCTGTCCTATAAAACCCGTTAACACTACATCCCCCTTTCTAAGATCAGTTGTGCTGATATATCACCCAAGATTAAACTAAGCCCTCTGTACGGTAACAAACTATATCTAACAGTTAACTGTATCTTATGAAAAATAAGCATATGGACATTAACTGAAAATCTGAACTAAGAAGGTGGGGTAGACTGCCCAATCCTTCTACTGAGTGTGGGGGTTTATTCTGCCCCGTAGAAATCACTCAGTCTCACCAGGGGTACCTGCTATATAGCCACAAAGTCCTTCAGGTACCCTGGAGGTCGTCTCTCTCTCTTGGAGGGTAGCGTGCTGGAGGCTCAGGACTGCATGGTTGAACTGGGCCCTGCTCAGCATGATCTGGCCCCACTGGCTGATCAGTAAGTTGCTCTGGCTCTGGTAGGATGGTCTGGCACTGCCGGCGCCACTGGTGTAGAGACGAGATGGTTTCGGTTGCGGCACAGGTTCCCTCTGGGAGTGTCAATGACATATGACCTTGGTGCTTCCGCTTGTCTTAACACTGTCCCCTTCTCCTTTGTGTCCTTTACCCAGACATGGTCACCTGGTGTCAGTCTTTTGAGATGTTGAGCTCTGTGTCTTTTGTTAAAATTCCAGCTCAACCTCTGTCTCTTCTTCTGTTCCTCCTCTTTGAGTTTGGCTATGTCAGTCCAGCCCGGATTGAGAGATGACAGAGTGACTGGAACTGTTGTTCTGAGCTGCCGGCCCATTGACAACTGTGCTGGACTGTACCCGTTGGCGAGTGGTGTGGCTCTGTAAGCCATGAGTGCCAGATACGGGTCTTTTTCTTTCTGGAGCAGGCCTTTAACTGTCCGCACGGCGCGCTCTGCCTCTCCATTACTCTGAGCATATCTGGGACTGGACGTTGTGTGTGTGAACCCCCACTGTGTTGCGAATTGAGTGAAGCATTCAGACGAGAACTGGGGTCCATTATCTGTCATAACCTCGGACGGTATGCCATGCCTGGCGAAGATAGACTTGCAATGTTCCACAACTGCTAATGAGGTTGTTGATGTGAGTTTAGCTACCTCAATGAAATGGGAAAAGTAGTCTACCACCAATAGATACTGGTTATCGTTCCACTGAAACAAGTCAGCACCCACCTTTGCCCATGGTCTATCCGGGAATTCTGTAGGCAGCAGTGGCTCTTTGGGGTTGATTCTTTCTTTTGCACATGTGTCGCAGCCCCCTACCACTTTCTGGAGCTGTGTACACAGTCCTGGCCACCAGACAGATTGTTTGGCTCTTTCCCGACACTTTGCTATGCCTTGGTGTCCTGCGTGCAGTTTCTGAAGGATGTCTGTCTGTAGCAGCTTGGGAATAACTATCCTACATCCTTTCAGTAATAAGCCGTTCTCCACTGATAGCTCTTCCTCAACATGTGCGTACGGTAGGTAAGCTCTGTCTATTGTGGATCTGTTTGGCCAGCCCTCAGTACAGTACTTTTTCACTTGGCTCAGTATTTCATCCCGTTCTTGGTGTTCCCTTATTTCTTGTAGTCTCTTTTCTGTAGCTGGGAGGGTTGACATAATCATGTTTACGTACAGGTTGACTTCCTCTTCCTGCTCCGGCTGCCCTCCGTCTCTCAACGGCGCCCTTGACAGCACGTCTGCCGTGGCCAACTTCTTACCGGCCACATGGGAGATGGAGAAGCTGACAGTCATTAGTCTCATTCTGAGTCTCTGAATGCGTGGCGGGAGCTCATCCAGGCTCTTGGAGCCTAGTAACGGAACCAAAGGCTTGTGGTCCGTTTCGATGTGGAACGTGATGCCCACCAGGAAGCCTGAGAAGCGCTCGCATGCCCATGTGATTGCCAAAGCCTCTTTCTCAATCTGTGCGTACCTTTTCTCCATCTCTGTGAGTGCTCGAGAGCTATATGCGACTGGCTTGAGGTGGCCATCCTCCTGTCTCTGGAGAAGCACAGCTCCCAGTCCAAATGATGACGCGTCAGCTGAGACAACCGTCTCCGCCTTTGCATTGTAGAGCGCCAGCCCTGGTGGTGTGCTCAGCTCCTCTTTAATGCCGTTGAATGCTCTTTGTTGATCATACCCCCACTGAAACATGTTTTGCTTCTTTAACAAGTCCCGGAGTGGCTGTGTCTTTTCTGCCAGATGAGGTAAGTACTTTCCCAGGTGATTCACCATTCCGAGGAATCGTCTCACTCCACTCGCGTCCTCAGGCTCCTCCATGTCTGTCACTGCCCTCACTTTGTTTGGATCTGCTCTCACGCCGGCTGCATCTATGATCTGTCCGAGAAATTTGACATGGCTTTTTGAGAATTCACATTTCTCACCTCTCAGCGTGACGCCTGCCTCCTGCAGCCTCCCCAGCACCGCAAGCAGTCGTGTGTCGTGCCGGGCCTGTGTGTCTCTGTACACGAGCACGTCATCCATTTGGCATAGGACACCGTCGAGTCCGTCCAGAATCTGGGACATTCTCTTCTGGTAGTGTTCAGGTGCTGAGGATATGCCGAAGCAGAGCCGGTTAAAGCAAAACCTCCCAAAGGGAGTGAGGAATGTTGTGAGGAGGGTGGACTCCTTGGCAAGGGGGATTTGCCAAAACCCTGAGTTTGCATCAATTTTTGAGAATACTTTTGCGCCTTCTAGCTGTCCAAGTGTGTGTTCGACTGACGGTAGCATGTGTCTCTCCCTCTTGACTGACTCGTTCAATTTGGTTAGATCCACGCAGGTCCGCACCTCATCTTTGCCTGGCTTTGGTACCATGACCATTCCGGCGCACCAGTCTGTAGGTTGTTCAACCCTTGAGATCACCCCCATCTCTTCCATGCGCACGAGTTCTTTTTTTACTTTAGACATGAGAGGCAGCGGGATTCATCGTGGGGTCGATATGGCGAAGGATTTGGCGTCTGCTTTAAGCTCTATTTTGTATTCACCCTCCATCTTGCCTAGCCCTTTGAACAGTGCAGGGAACTGCTCCTTGACTCTCTCTACTGAGTCCAGCGCCACTGTGTCTACTCTAGCCACTATCCCTAATGCCTGGATAGCCGGACGTCCTAGTAGGTTAAACTTCAGACCCGGGACTACATACACTTCCTGTGTGGTACTTTTACTGTCTGTTTCTATGGTAGCTGTGAACTTCCCCTTCACCGTGATGGGCGTCAGACCTGGACCCTGCAGCACTTTCTTTGCTATCTCTAGCTCTGGAAACTGCCCCTTCTGAAATACATCTTCAGCTAGCACTGTTACATCTGCCCCTGTTGTATCTATTTTAAATACAGCTGTGTGCTCATTCACTCTAAGGTTGACTAGCCAGGGTTCACCATCTGAACTGACAGTGCCTAGGAAAGCTATTTCCTCCTCATCTGACACTGCTGTATTAACTTCATTGAGAGTCCCTGACCTGCACACTTTTGCATAGTGACCTTTTCTCTGACACAGGTTACATGCTACTTCTCTAGCTGGGCACTGGTATTTGCTGTGTGCTGGTGCTCTACCACACCACATGCACCGTGTCTGGTTACCTGGCTGTGTCTGATAACTGCTTTTATCATTTGTTCTAGCCTGCATTTTCTGCTGTCTTCCTTTGCTTTTGTCAAACTTTTGTTTTGTTTGAATGCTGTCCACGTCTGTGGCCTCTGCCTTGAAGTTACTCTTCAACAGATCCTGTTGTTTTTTCACACTTTCACTCTGACGCGTACGCGTCACCGCCCTCTCCAGCGTTAGCTCCGAATCCAGCTGCAGTTGCTCCGACATTTTTTATCGCGCAAACCCACAACAAGCCTGTCTCGGACCATTTCGTAGTGCAGCTGTCCATAACCGCAGTGCTCTGACAAGCAGTGGAGTGCAGTGATAAAACGGTCTACTGTCTCCCCTTGGTCCTGCTGTCTCTGGTTAAATTTGGCTCGCTCAAAAATAACATTTCTCCTCACCACGAAATGTCCCTCTAGCTTCTCTTTGACAGTGTTGTACACGCTTGCCTCCTCCTCCGTCATGCGAAGTCAAGTCACAATATCTTCCGCCTCGTCCCCCATAGTATAAATTAAAGTGTTCACCTGGTTTTCATCCGGCTGTAGCTCTAGACCCGATGCAATCCGGAATCTCTCAAACCTTCGAATCCACTTGGGCCACTCTTCTGGCTTTGTGAAGTCAAACTTGGGTGGTGGGGGAATCTGGAATCGCTCCATTTTCTTTCCTCCTCGTCTGCCGCGAACGTTAACTACGAGTCACGTTAGCTTTGCAAGCTAGCTAAACTTCAGACTTACAAACTGACTAATATTTACGCGAGTTCTCTCCAGTTAAATCGGTAAAACCGTATCACATCTTTACCCGAATTATTAACGGAAGTCTTCTGACACCATGTAGAGTTATGTAGTTCTAACTGAACTAATAAACACGGAAAGACATTTCCAGCGTGTGCACTCAAAGCATGGCTTTATTACAGTGTCTGTTTTACATGTCTCGCAACGTCACACCCTGTCCTATAAAACCCGTTAACACTACATTTACCTCACAGACACACACTGAAAATTTCAACAACTTTTAGCCTTTCATGTTCAAACCGGAGTCAGACAATGATGGAGAGTCTCAAGAAGAAGTGACAACATGTAGAATGCAACAGGACATTTCTGAATGGTTAGTTGATGAATTTATGTAGCTGATGTGTAGTTATCTTCTAGTCATTGATTAGCATATTCTGTCATGATAATCTATAAATCGCGTTCCGAGGGCGGGGTTTATGTAAATTTTAGGATGTCACTAACCCGGGAGGAATGTTGTGTAGTCCCTACCAGCTGTTTGTTGTAGTCCTTAAAAAGCAATTTCTTTAAAAGAAAATATCTCGCTTTGCTTTGAACTTTCAGCGTTGTAATTTTGCAGATGTTGTTTATGCTCAAACAGCAACATTACACAGTAACTAAAGTTAAAAAAGTTAAACCATAATCAACCACCCCTTTAAGTAACTGATGCCATTGCGTTGTTCACAAAGAGACATGATTCAATTCCATGAGCCATGTGTCTAATAACTGGGAGGTTACTAAGAAAATGCGATTATAATTCAGCTGGTCATGTGATCTCAACTAAGCGGCCCCCATGAGGGGACCATAAATCAGCTTTTATTAGGTTTCTAATATGAATATCAGTATGTTCATCTCATGTGAATGTACATAATTTTAAACATTTTCTTTTCCAAAAGTGCCATTCATTTCTTTATATGTCAAACTTTATTCATTGAAGAAAAAAATGATTGAGTGACCTGCAGGGTTAGGGTTAGCTAACCCATGTGGTTCTCAACCAGGGGGTCGGGGCCCACTAAGGGGCCCACTTTTAAAATAAGCTAAAACACAAGATGTAAGCTGATGTCATATTTCTTATTTATAATTCAATCAACTGTCATTTTAATACTCCTGTCATTTAATAACCAGGGTTCCCACATTCCTAGAATATCTGAATATATTAGGAATTTTAAAAGTGTGATTTCTAGACTTGGAAAAGTAATGGAAATTTGTAAAATATTTAAAGAGTCATGGACATTTCTATAAAAAAATACACATTTATTATTGACAGTTGTTGTCAAGCTCTAAAATATTTTATTGGGTAGAAATTGCAATTTGTGAGTATAAAAATAATTTACCCCCCCCCCTCTGTAATCACAAATGTATCACAAATCACAAATTTCTGTAATTAAAAAAAAGTTTGAAAATGAGCTCCTTTTTCTTTAAAACAGAAGTACCAGAAATATGGGGTTGAGAAATATTAAGAACCGGAGAGGTTTTAGGCTCTTAGCAACAACATTTAGTGTTGTTTTAACTTTTGTGGCATCTTATATAACTCGCTGAGAATTTCACAAGGTTTTTTTATTTTATTCTTGTAGCTACCTCCATGCATCATTGATCTGCTAAGGTCTGTCTTATTCAACAGCACTATTCCATCACGACAGAACGAACAAAACCTTGACAGCTTAGAAAAGCAAGATGTGTTTAATAGCACTATCCAGTTCGCTGCTACAAACGATGCTCTGGTGTATTAAAGACCGTGGGTGGATTTAATTATCAACGCTGTCACGCCTCTGCAGTGAGCTTTGACCTTGGGTGTTTGTTTCAGGCCTGTGTTCCTATGATGTTCTCTGACCCGTCAGGCTGTGGAGACGACGATCCGTTGCTGTGGTGACATATCGCGTCACGCCACATTTCGAGATGAGATTTCCCAGTTTGTACGGAGTTCAATAAAACCCCTAAACATCTCAAATCTTATCTTTGCACATGCTGCCATTGACCATAAGGCACAGATGATGGTAGAAAAGGAGAGGATAAAGCGTTAAAGACCTGGACGTGGACATGGCAGGGTGTACAATGACTTATTGTCTAATTCAGCTAAAGATTTCACAGGTTTTTTTTTACGAGATAGCACTCTAATGAACGTGAAACCACATCCGTGGCTGCATCATAACAGAATGGGTTTTTATGCATCTTGATAAAATTCATAGAGGCATTGACACGTGATTCATCTCTCGAATTATCATAATGCATCACTCCATATGGCACAAGGGGGAACAGAAAGTGAAGATCACCATCCAATTTCCTGTGTAAACATTACCAGCTGTTTAGTAGCGCTAATCAGAGATCCCAATCGCTGATTTACTTAGAAAAAAATAATAATTCTCGGACGGAAATAAACAGGGTCATTGATTACCAGGACCACCTTTCTTCTGTTCTGATACTCCATTGTCAGCTTGTCTCCAACTCAATTGTTTTTGTCTGCATGTGCCATTATGCAGGTTATACGTACCATTAGGTTTTAGGTTTTGCCCACTGTCCTTCTGCCAGCGAAAGACATGCATGAAGAACACACGATTGTGTGTTGCCATAAAGCACATAGAGGCAGCTGGGTTAGTGCTCACAAAGATTGTTCAGTGTTTAATGTGTTACAAATAAGAAGTTGGCCTTGGAGTTAAAAAGGTTGAGAACCACTGCAATGTGTGACGTTGATCATGTGACTCTTTGCACAGTCAAGTCAAGTCATCTTCATTTATATAGTGCTTTTAACAATGGATTGTTTCAAAGCAGCTTTACAGAGATAAACAATTTAAGGTAACAGATTGTTTTGGCTTTATAGCGGTTCTTGAATAATGTTATTTCCAGCTAACACAGATGGTCAGGTGTTGAAGCTCAAGCTGCTCTTTGGATGATGGTCAAAATGATCATCGGTTTTGACAAACTTGTGTAGTTCAAGTGATGCTGCCATTGAAGCAAAAGAGTTAGGTAGATCTATTATATCTCAAACATACTTGTCTGAGCAGACTGGTGGTGTACTACTTATGTCTGTTTGTGTTTGTTCCCATGACAAACGAAGAGTGTAAAGATGCATACTAAATGTATTTATTGCCACCTTGTGGCCAATTTTAATACTTTCAAGACTTTTGATTTAGTAAAACCCCATTGTATGGGATCACATTTTAGGACTCCCCATGTAATATTAACCAGATTCAATGCAATACTAGATGGTCTGTTCACGCTTCAAGCAAAAAAAAAAAAAAAAAAGCTGCATGACTTCAAAACCACAGCCAATCAGAACAAATTTGATGTTTAATGTGCATCTCTAGATTAAATTTCATCCACATGAATTAGAAACAAAGCAACTAAAAAAAAAAAAATGAAAGTGAGGTATGGGAAGAGCTGGATGTCACATTATGTGTTGTGTTTGGTTTGGTCTCAGATTGGTGTTATTGTTAACTAAAATGAATTAGTACCCTTTGTCCAAGGTCCCAAGATTATTTAATTTGCTTTAAAAGTGAATGCACAAAATCTCTTCACTTACTTAGGGTCAGGCAAGGTGGCTTGGCAAGGCCACTACACATAGCAGAACTCAAAGTTCTTGGGTTTATTCGATTTTAAGCAAATACTCAACATGGCAGCCAGTTCCTCACAAAAAGCTATACCCGCTTAAAGGTTGTTTACTGCAATCTATAGTTCCATTAAGAACACTTAACAATGAATCCTTTACTGGCTAAATGTTTAGATTAAGACATCACACACAGAGAAAATTATCCAGTCACTAAAAGCTTTTTTGGAAACGCGAAATGGTATGGCATCAATTGCAGACCCCATTTCATAGCTTTAATAAAGTGTACTTTTAGAAAAGGCTGGAACTAAATTTATGGTAGTTAAACCATTGTGCAACATGAGGGGTGGAGAGAAAAAAAAAAAGGGGCAGAATTTAAAGCAGCGATAGTAAAGACAACTTGAAACCATTTGTAATTATTTTTTTATTCTGTGAAGTGACTTTAGTGTTACAAACAAAAATCTGGGACACTGGACTGTGAAAAGTGATAAAGGTGGTTGGTTGAGGAAAGGACTGAACCGGTGCAAAGTTAAAAAGGATTTGTTGGTTTATCTTAAAATGTTAAGTAACCTGGTTGCCTTAATTTTCAGGTCCTTAAATTAATACGAAGAAAGCATAATCTTTCTTTGTATTAACTTGTTAAATTAACTCAATTAAGGAAACCAGGTTACGTCAAGTTAAACCAACAAATCATTTGTTAAAATCTAAAAGCCATTACAGAGATGATCCAAGTCAAAGTACACTGAAGGATTAAGACATGCTCTCTCCTTGGAACACTCATGAATCACAGTATCAGAGAACAAGGAAAATAAGGGTAAACTTTGACCTCATGACCAAAACACACTGCAGATTGGCCTTTCACATGTCCTCAGTGTGGAAACAACTGTACACACAATGAACAGTCTGGTTAAAACAATTAAAAGCAATAGTGACAGTATCTGTGACATGTAGGGGATTTGAAAATATAAAAACTACTGTGAAATTTCATTGCCGTTTGTAATCTTTTTTTTATTCTGTGAAGTGACTTTAGTGTAACAAACAAACCTGGGATGTACTGGACTGTGAAAAGTGATAAAGGTGGTTGGAGGGAAAGGCCTGACCGGGTGCAAATGTTAAAATGATTTGTTGGTTTAACTTAAATGTTAAGTAACCTGGTTGCCTTAATTGTCAGGTCCTTCAAATTAATACAAAGAGCAATCTTTCTTTGTTTTAACTCGTTTTGAACTCCATTAAGGGAACCAGGTTACATCAAACTGGTTAAAATACAATTAAAAACAATAGTGACAATATCTGTGACATGTGGGTGTTGTGAAAGTAAAAACTACAGTAAGAGTTCACTTAGAACAGATATTACCCCACCGTGGCAACCCAAAACTTCACTCTTGCAGTCAGAGTGAGATAGCAAGCAAATCCATATTGAAGTCAAACCCAACAAGTGTTCACATTATGAAAAGAGTCATTGTTTCTGCATCTCTGAGCGATATGGAAACAAACACAGGAAAATGCACACTGGAGAGAAACCGAACACCACCCTGTTCAAAACAAAACAATTAAGTCAGTTATCGTATATAAATATATACATAAAAAATAAAAATAAAAAGTTAAAGGGGGGGTGGGGTATGGGGCACAGAGTAAGCAAGTGTGGGACACAATTTTACCATCTGATACAATGCATTAAATGCTTGCAGTAGCCTAGTGAAAAAGAGAGGAAAAGTGTGTCCGCGTCAAAACCGTGATAACAGAAGCCGTGATGGTTGGCAACCAGTGTAGATAGTTCAGGTTTGTCCAGGGAAGGCTTGAGGTGGTCCAATCTGGGGTTCATTCAGAACACTTTAGCTTCAATAATGGCCTGGATGTCTTTCATCCAGAAGTGAAGCAGCTCAAGCTTTGTGCCAGTGTCAGAGAGAAGATCATCCCTCAAAAGAGTCAACTAAGTACACACAAACGTCACCAATTTAGAGTGCATGCAATAGCCCACAAAACAAATTGTCATTGGCATCTTTCACTTGCATAAATTTCAGGGTCTCAGTGTAGACAACTGTGACTGAGGTCACTTTATACAACAGTCAACAAAGTGGAGTAACTTAAAATTACACATTTTCTACTCACAGTTTCTGCTCCGCCAATGAAATTAGTTCCAATTAGTTCCAAACCAAGCCAAAGCAGGCTCAACCTGGGTTGCTGTGTCCGAGCTGCACATCTTGGCATTTTGTTCCTGCCTGAATGATTGGAACTGGTGATTTAATGAATTAAATCAGAATGGCAAATTACAAAAAAAAAAAAAAAAAAAAAAAAAAAAAAAAAAAAAAAAAAAAAAAGAAAGAAAAAAAAAGTAACCTTTATAATATATTGCCAAAAATAACAGGTGGTAAAGAAATTAACATTATACAATTAACTTTTCCAGAAGCTGAGGTAGAAGGTGCACAGTGTCATACACACAACACTAAAATAATGCAATAAACATTAAGATGTAACAAAACCCTATGTATTTTTAAAATAACTTTAATGAAAGTCAACTCTGGGAATGCAATGAATTGAAACTTAAACTAAAAGTTGCATGACAAACAACTAGTTTTTCAATGTATAGCACAAATAAACTTGCCCATTAACCAACAGGTTTACCATAGGATTTGTATGGTCTTTTACCTTTAAAAGTTATTTAAAGTCATTTTACAGTGCATTTATATGGCAAATATAGCATTTCAAATTCAGACAGTCACTTGTGACTCAACTGTATTTAGCAGTGGCCTTTTGGAGGGTTGTGGAATCAAACTAAACTAACTTAAACTAAATCAAACTAAGACTCTTCATAAAGACAGCAGTCTCTCAAGATACAAATTTTCGCAAATAACCTTTTGGGAAACAATTTTGGTTGAGTTTTCTCACCTGGTATTAGCACAACTTCACCGTAGATGCTGTAGATTCCAATTTGTGAAAATGTGAATGTGCACAAACTCAGCATTGGCCTACATATGGGCTTTCTTAATGAGCCATTTCACAGATGAGACCAATTACGTTTCATCTGTTTCCCCTAAACAGATATCAGTAGAGTACACATGGCACTCATCACTAGCTGATTAGATATGCAAATGAGTGAGGTTGCACTCCAGCACTCTGCAAAAGTCATTAGCAAATTCATTCAGTGAAGATATTGTTGAGTTGTGGTTTCAGGGGGGAACAAAAGCCTTTTATGTACATGCTTGCTACAAGTAAGAAACAATAGCAGCGGTTATATTTATTTTGAGATGGCAAACCTGAAACCTTTAAATAGTAAAACATACCAATTTAAAACACAAAGGGGTGTTTCGCTGATAATTAACCTTCAGATTAATTGTACTTCATTACTTAATTTATTTTGGGGTATTTTTAAATTATGGTACTTGAATATGCTAATTGAGACTTAATTACATTTACAAGTCAAAAATCTAAAATATAACTTTTTACTCCTTAACATTAACATTACAAACGAAAGTACAAAAAATAGGCTACGTATTTCACAGCACTTGACTTTTTGACATCTTTCTTAAAGGGATAGTTCACCCAAACATGAAAATCATGAATGTTGGTGTAACCACACAGTTGACGGCACCCATTGACTTCCATATCCACCTGTTTCTGGGGGGCGCTACTGTAAAAAATAAAGTGGGTGCAACTTCCGGTCAGGCGGCGGAAGTAGCATACCAATGGTATTTTGTGTGCTATTTAGCGAAGAGGCTAGGTGTTTTTCAGATAATATTTTACTATTTAAAATAAGTCGCAAACCTTTATGAGAGATGTCGTTACGGAGCTCAGGGACAACATGTGCTGTTCGCGGTTGTACATAGGCCTATAACCGGACTAAACTAATTCAGTGGCAAATTGTATTATCCAACAATCTTGGACTAAAGATTTTAAGTGAAGGCTACTGTGAAGCAACATATTCAGAACATGAATGACGCACAGTAAACATTTCATAGTATATCTAATATAATATTGGCTATATATATATTTCTCAGGTCTGTAAGGCAAGTAGACGCTGAGTTTCGGTTCATTTATGAGACGAGCTGCAGTTCAGGCGCCAGCGCCTCCGTGTCTTGATTATTGTCTGCTATATTTACCGCTACTTATTATTTATTAAATCCAGGTAAATTGTTGATGAAACATTGATTGAAATTAAGATACAATTAATACAAAACGAAATTAACTTCAAATAAAGGCTCAGTGCTTTCAAAAAGTTAAAGTTTTTTTTTGTGTCACCCTCGTGTATTTCCCTCATATTAAATACAAAATGCATGTGCTATATATTTCTGATGTCTGGACTCCTTTATTGATATGATATGATATATGTATATAAACCGAGGTTTCAATAGCCTAAATGCATTTTCGGAGAATTTATATTTTGACTGCAAATGTCACGTCCATAATGCTGGAATCGCCCAATTTTAAATAATTTATCCTCAACTAGTTTTGTGGTGTAGGTCTACAAATTGTATAATGTTAACTTCAAATAATACAAATAGTAAAGATATGGTAGCTATATTGGATCTGGACGGGAAGGATATCTCTGGGAGTGGGAAGGGCGTATCGTGCTTCTGCCTTCCCTGACCGCGACACAGGTCCGTGGATCTGAGTATCGCGATTTCGGTTTTATTTAACATGATTCTTTTTTATTACTATTTAGGAACAAACAAGGGTCTCTGTTTAAAAAACGCCGACTCGCACCGGCAGTCCAGAGCACCGCAGCGCATATCTTCAAGTTTAGCCATTACCGAATGTCCAGTTTAACTGCCACAAGTTGATCTTGTAATAAAGAACTCATCGTGGAAAAACACGCTGTATTTTTGTATTTTCATTGCATTTGTAATTGATAAAAAGTTAAACAAATTAAATAATACATTTTAGTATAAATATTAATGATTAATCGATAGTCGAATGAATGAATGAGTGTCACGTTTCGCTTGTTTACTTCGAACTTCGAAGACGCACCCACTTTTGACGCAAGGCCTCATGGGACGTAGGAAACTTGTGGATAGGAAAAAAAAAAAAATACTATGAAGTCAATGGGGACCAGCAACTGTTTGGTTACCAATATTCTTTAAAATATCTTCTTTTCTGTTCAACTGAAGAAAGAAACGCATACAGGTTTGGAACAATGTGATGGTGAGTAAATTAGGAGAATCTTTATTTTTTATTTTTGGGGGAACTATCCCTTTAAATAGCCTATTAAATCCATGTCATTCACCCATTCAAAGTCCATGATGATTATTCATTCTTGTGAAGATGTATCAACAAAGAGATATAAGGGACTTCTTTGGTATCAGTAACCACACCACAGAAGAATATGTTTCAATCTGTGATTTTCACACCTGTTGTGTCATAAAACCTTTCAGTCAGGATTTTTTTTTTGGGGGGGGGGGGGGGGGGGGGGGGGGGGAGAAGGCAGCTTTACAGAGTTTGTGTATTAAAGTTACTTTATTATTTATCATCTTTCAAAATGTACGTAAATAACTTTTGCTTTTACATAACCCTTTTTGTATGTTTGTTTTTAGACAGCCTACTTTTGATTTGATTTTTGATGTAATGCTCAATTTCTTTGTGTTTTTTACACTTCTGAATAGAAAATTGATGATAAACATAACCCAGACACAAAATATACACAGTACATACAACCAAAAAGGTGTTTAGGACTTTTCAGTATTAAGGACTTTTGGGGTTGTGTAACGTGACGCCATTGTGCGTAAAACATGCGTGTGTCGTTTCAGGGTCTCGCGATGCTCTGCTCATGATTCTGATAGGCTGCTATTGGATTCGTCACTGGCCGTGTACCGAGTTAACTGAGCGCTGATTGGCTGGTTTGGTTGAAGCGAATGGATTCAGTCATTTATCGTGGCTGGTGAGGAAATGGTGTGCCGGTTGGACTAGAACTAGGACAGGTTGCGTGTTATAATAATAATAATAATAAGCTTCAAGCAAAAAGATTACAGGTAAAACCTGCGCACTGGTTTCCACTGAACTCCAGCAGAGAAGCGCCAGAAACTGAGTGAAGATGGGGGAAGAAACTGAGAGCTCAGTGAATAGAGAGAATCAGATCATAAAGGATGAAAATACAGGCACATCGGAGGAGAGCGGTGTGAAATACTACACAGTCGAAGAGGTTCAAGCCCATAACATGATCAAAGACACATGGCTCATCATCCACGATAAAGTTTACGATATCACAAGTTTCATGGAGGAGGTAAGACGGTTGGAGTTTCATCATGTCCTCCACACCACAGCTCACACTGTGCAACCACACATCACTAAACCCTGCATGATTTCACTTGACTTTTCTCTATCACATATATATGTTTTACGCGAGCTACTCTTACTAATTTACGCTGGAATGTCTCTAGACTCTAAACATAAGCTGCTGTCAAGTGTCAAGATAATCAAAGTTTGTGTGGCCCGATCAGTGTGTTAGCATACTAGATTCAGTGCAGTAAACAACACTCTGAAGGATTAAACTAG
Organism: Tiaroga cobitis; assembly: GCA_030578255.1. Classification (NCBI taxonomy): domain Eukaryota; kingdom Metazoa; phylum Chordata; class Actinopteri; order Cypriniformes; family Leuciscidae; genus Tiaroga; species Tiaroga cobitis. The sequence goes on along the minus strand of CM060597.1, from coordinate 60,849,549 downwards.
CTAACACTGTTTTTTTTTTTTAGCAAAAAAGGAAGGCTTTGCATGATTGGGTATTAACCACATAGCTAACTTACCCGGCTAGCCCAGTCACGTTGAACTGTCACAGCGAAATGAACGATTCCAGCTTGTGCGGTTCACCTCTGACACATTTATTGTATACAAATCCTGTCACGTTTCGGAGTTTTATACAACCTACATTTCTTTTCATTTTAGTATGACACACTACTACTGTGTTGCTTACATGAAGTGTGTGAAAACCAGCAAGTCAGTAATCAAATCTTGTGAATTTAGGGCTGTAGCTAACGATTATTTTGGTAATCAGTCGATTATTTTTGACTATTAATCGGATATTTTTTTGTGGAAATAAAAATGGACCCAAGCAAAGACCTAAGCCTTTAAAATGACTTAAAATACACAGACATAAACAATTGGGTTACAACACATTATCGAAAAAACAATCATCTTATGCACATATGCCTGCATAGGGCGTCAATGGCCTGGTGGTGTTACACTTTACAGAAGATCAAATCCTTGTTTAATATTGTCCAAACAACATTTCATTCAAATGGTCACCTCTTTATGATAGAAATGCTACAGTCATTTCTTGAACATGAAAAGTTAAATTTTAAAGAAATAATTCATATTGCATTTACTGCCCTCGTTATTTAGGCTATATCTAATCAGTTTACAGCCGATTAGATACAAAATCAGAAAGGTGTGTTCACACAATTTTTAGAGTCAGCATAAAAGCAGTCCATAGGGTTGCTCCATTTGTTCAATAATACTAAACAAAAAAATGTGATGTCATACTACATTCATTTGTAATGCATCGATTATAAAATACTTCTAAGTACAATACAACTTTATGTAATGTTGTAATATGAACAACCAGTCAGTATGTAAGTTCATTGACTACATTTACATCTCAGGGCGGGACAACCTGTCGCTCACATGTGATCGACCAATAGCAAATCACAACCATCCAATCAATTCCCCGTGGACAAAATCAAGTCCCGCCCTACTTTTTTGTTTTTTTGCTTGAGGAACTGTGTCACTCAGATATGTCACAATTGGGAAGAGAAGAATTTTGTTTAAAAGATGGAAGTGAGCTAATTAACAGGGCTAAAGATTTTTCCCACTGGCCCCGCCATAAAAATGAATAAAATTAGACGTTTTTTTTTGTTTTGACTCATGTCTAATAAATAAGCCTCAAAAATGTTAGATACTTGTGAAATTTCACTATACTTGATTGATACTACTATCAAAAACTACTAGCTTAACTAATATAAACAAATTACAAGCAACAGCTCAAATAGATACAACAGAACAAAGATACAAATGAAATGAACAGTGTTTTTCAGGGAAAACTAACAGTATTTAGTATTTCAGTATTCAAATTAAATATAGATTAATCCATGTTAAAGCTGGAAAAATAGTTTAGTCAAGATCAGTGAGTGATTTTCTCTTTGTCTTTGTGATTGATTAACTTTAATGACACAGACAGCAGCAGGTTATAAGGCCGCTGTCACTTTAAGACAGAATGCAGGGATCCAAAATACTGTCACACATGAGTTTTTTCTCATATGTTTACGTGCAGTTAAAGGAACACTCCACCGTTTTTTAAAATAGGGCTTATTCACATTCTTTCCTACATTTAGATAGGAAATCGCCTAGTGTTAATCTGCATCACTATTTGTACTCGTTGTGAATACGCAGGCCACAAGAAGTAATTATGTGGGGTTTTTTTTATTTTTATTTTTTTTTATCACTTTTACTCAGGACATGCTAGCTGGCAACAAAGGATTCCATTCATTGTGCTAAGCTAAGCTAGCGCCGACCCTGTCAAACTAAAACAATGCATGCACTGAGACAAAAATGCATTTGCACACATATCTAAATGTAGGAAAGAATGTGAATAAGCCCTATTTAAAACAACGGTGGAGTGTTCCTTTAAGACATAAACCGACAGTGTCTATGTGAATACTTGCCTTTGGACATACTTTGTGTATTTATTTCGTTCAAGCGCAAGAAGACGCCAAAGAGAAAGTTGATAATTTGGATGTATTTTTAAGTCTTGTCAATTAAAATTTTGTTATTGAATTGACTTCTCTTTTGCGTTGTCGAATTTTTTAGTAACTGCTGCAATTGAATTTGAATCCTTTGATTCACTAAAATAAACTGGTTCATAGTCATTTGACATGAGTCATTTGTTCGGGAATTGGGGTACTTGATCCACCTAAAAAGTATTTTAGTTCGGTGTTGTGGCAGAACCGTTACCAGGACCAAACTTCAGTAAAATATTTCAGTTCCTGTTTTAAGGCGGCATGCAACAGAAGTTGTGATAGTCTTTTCTTCCCTATTATGACGTATATCTGAGTGAAACGGCTTCTCGAAAATGAAAAAAAGTAGGGCGGGACTTGATTTTGTCCATGGGGAATTAATTTGATGGTTGTGGTTTGCTATTGGTCAAACTCATGTGAGTGACAGGTTGCCACGCAGTCACGTCAGTCAACACGTCTTCAGAGAAGAGATGTCGCTGCAAGAGGGAGGGGAAATTACTCTGTCTTATTAAAGATTACAAAGCACAATTAAAAAAAAGTAAATATGGCAATATTCCATTGAAAAACAATAATTGTCTAGTTTGATTTCAGTGACTACATTTTTTTAAATTTAACCTTGCTGCAGTTAACATGCATGTAATTATTATAATTTTTTTTACAAAAGGCTTGCAAATAAATTTGACGTCAGTTGCTTGGATGGTACACTTTCTCACCATCGTGTAACATCAAAATCAGAAATTGTAAAACGAGATCAGAGGTTACGTTTTGTGCAACAGATGTGTCTGGATTTATGCAATGTGCAGAATAGTTGATCAATGAAGAGTGCCTGTGTCCAGAGGATACAAACTTTTCTTTCTCCTTTTCTTTCATAGCATCCAGGAGGTGAAGAGGTCCTGCTGGAGCAAGCAGGTTCAGATGCGACAGAAAGCTTCGAGGATGTGGGTCATTCCACTGATGCCAGAGAGATGCTCCAGCAGTATTACATCGGGGAACTCCACATGGTAGTGCTTGATTTTTATATGGACAAAACACATCTGCAAATATGAGTTGAGTGATACAATTAATCATTCAAAGATTGCGAATTCATAAACTTTATTAATGCTTACTTTCCTGTTTTAGGATGATCGAAAGAAAGAATCAAAAAAGGTAAAAAAAACAAAACAATTCCAAGAACTCTTTGTGAACCATTGTGACCTATGCAAAAACATATCGACTGTCAATCATGCACAAGTTGCGGTTTGTTAATGTTTCCTCGCTTGATCACGTTTCTGTTCTAGGATGTCTACATCACAACTTCCAAGGAGTCAAGGTAAGAAGTCTGATTCAGTTCTGCATGAGCTACAGTGCTCATGTTTGGTTTTTTTTTTCTTTAACCGTTTGTTTGTCTTTTGCTCAGGTCATTGACCACCTGGTTAATTCCTGCCGTAGCTGCTGTGCTTGTGGGCATCATGTACCGTTACTACATGCTGGAACACAAATCGTCCTGAACTTTGTCACCGCTGTATTTCTCTTGTCTGGAGGCCTTGACTTGTTTAAGTGAGTGAGCCTATTAGATTGCTCTCTAAACTCCTGCTCATCCTTTCTTCTTTAGTTTCTACTCTTCTGACTGGAAATGGTCCATAGCCCATTGGCTCATTTTGACTGGGGCTTTCTACCAGCCTTCACTTCAGAATCCACAATTCTGTCTAGCCTGCAGGACTTTATCTGCAGCATTATACTATCTCTGATCATCGTCTTTTTAAATGTACTTGGAAATGACTTCAACTCCTTTAAATGAATCTAGAGTGTAGTTAGAAAGGTCAGGTATGGTCCAGCTTTTGCTGATGGATCCTATTTTACGGAGCATTTTGACAAATCGCATGTCCACAGCTTTCACATAGCTGCTAGTTGATGTTTGTCAATGTCTTACCTTAGGTTTATTACCGGAGGATTTTGACCAAATGATTCAAGTGGAGTTGAAAGTTGCGTCTCCAAGAGAAGAGCATGGAGTCATGGTACTAAAAAGACATTTCTATTTTAAATACAACATGGTTTAAAGGGATGGTTCGGGAAAAAATGATCATTTACTCACCCCCTCATGTTGATCCAAACCGGTATGACTTTATTTCTTCTGCAAAAACCCAAAAGAAGATATTTTTGAAGAATGTTTGTATTTTATGGGGGAAAAACATTTCTTAAGATATATTCTGGTAGGTACAGGTGTGGCACGATATGAGGGTGAATTTTCATTTTTGGGTGAACCATCCCTTTAAGGAAAACTAGAAAATATTGTCATTGTTTCATATTGTCATAAGACTTTTGCATGAATGTTGTCATTCAACATCAGACAATGTGCAATTTTGAATGCTACAATGAAGATTTCTAGTGTGGTACCTGTATGTGCAAACTTGAAATCGACATTACTCAGTCCATTTGTAATTATGCATTTGAGAGATGTTTTCTTTTGTTGTTGTTTTTTCCCCCATTTGTTTCAATGTTGGGAAGAGAATTTTTTTCAGAAGTGTTTGAACTGTTGTACAGCTTGTAGAGTACCTGTTCATATAGTCATTGTTCTTATATGCTTCTCTAATGAATTGCTCTTAGCATTGCTTGCATGTATTTTCTAGCTCGACTGGCTTTATCTGAAAGGGCAGGTCATGTAAAATCATTATATGCAAGTGTTTACTCTTCAACTGCCTTTACCGTTCAACTTCAAAACTATAAGTAAACCAAAATGTCTAATTTTGTTTGCTTCTGTTGTGTACTTCTGTTATTAAATATACCATTGTATGTCCTTCTCACACAATATTGCATTTAATTCAGTAGCTTTTAATGAAACATGAATGAGTCATTCATATATATATATATATTTCTAGGCCAAATTCCCATGGTTTCTTGAGTGTCATATTTGCCCTTTTTTTTGTTTTGTTTTATAAATCATTCCTGCCTCAAGATCTGTGCAAATTACTTATTTTCCTGCCAGGCTGAGTCAATGTATTCAGCTTTGTCTAACAATTGATGTTCAGATGTTCATATTTGTGTGCATTTTATATGCTTAGATGTCAATGACATTGTCAAGTTTTCATTGGATCACATATTAATGTCATAATTTAATTCTAGCGATAAAAAAAACAACAACTTAGTCCTGAATTGAGTACAAATGTGTTAATCTCTAGGTCACTATCTGCTCTTTTAGTTCAACAGCAGAAGAATCACAGCTCAAGGCCTTCAATTTTGGTGAGATAAATGTGATATATTTAATAAAAATTATAATTGATCCGTCTGATTAGGAATATCTGTGGTATGTCAGTGAATTGACGTACTGAATCAGTGTGTTTTCAGCTACGTTTTCAATTTCAGCTACGTTTCAATAAATGGTTAAAAATGCAAATATGTCTGTGTACTATGTAATTATTGTCTATATTGTATTTCAGACTAAATTAGGAACATGCATTTAAATGTAAAATGGGCAGGTACAAGGGTATCATCCACATACAAAGTTGGTTGATAACAACTGCAATAATGTAATATCGTGGTTAACAATTACTTGTTTACTTAGGATATATGATGTATTTTATATTATTTAAGCACTTAAAACCGTATCAGTTTAACAGAACCTCAGGTAATTTTCACACAGAACTCATTCATTTAAAAATATAAAAAATTGAGTGTTCATCGGAGTGGTCAAAGACCTCAGAAACACAAATGCACTTTTTTTCTTTTTTTTTTACTGGATCTGAGTTTATGTGGTTGAAAAAAAAGAAAAGAGTAACAAATTACTCTATTTTTGTCATTTGACTGGGGGTCAATTTGACCTTACAATTTGTACTTACAGTCACATGAACACTGAGATTTAACCATTTATCTGTAAATTTGCCAGTAACTGAACAATTTGTATCTGCGCCATAGAAATAAAATTATTAGGATGATTCTGTGTGTTCACACACTTTACTACTACTACTAGGCCTACTCATAATAACAATAACAACAATACATTCAATCTCCTGGAAATTAAAGAAGAAATCGCTTGGTAAAAAAAGTGCTGGTAAGTCTGATTCATTAGGGAGTCGGTTCTTTTGGACGGATTGTTTCAAATAATCGGTTAAAATTCACCAATTCGCTGGCAATCACTCAGATTTTTTTCCAGGCGCTCAATTTTATTGTGTTGTTTGTTTAAAGCATGCTGTTATCGACACGTTCCTTCGTTTACTAAAGCTTTGCCATCAAGTTGACAAGTTGAGTCGTTTAAAAAGACACCGGTTAAAAAAATTCGAACTGTTCAGGAATCGATTCACAAAAACGACAGACGTCACTTCCCTGTGAATGCTGGGATAGTAATGGCGGCCTACTGTACACATTGTTGACTTTTACCGATATGCTATTTCACTGAATGTTTTTTTTTATTTGATCATTCAGTACATAACTTTTATTATACAGTGTAGAGCAGTTTTGAGGAACCTATCGTTTCAAAGGTAATCCCGTTTGTTCTTATAAACGAGTAGTGCCACAGTGCTGCTTTGCATTTACACATTTGAGAGATTTATCATGTAACTTACATCAATGACCGCGGTTTAATCAGCTTCATTCTAATTAACGTACATATCAATAATACAGTGGCAGCGCTGGTTTTATTATCGAAATGCTATATGATCAATTCAGTTATTAATGATTTCTAACCTTTCAGCAAACTTACCGTGGCAACCAAAATACTGTTGTTACTACACTTATTGGTGATATTTTATCCACACCGAACGTACACCAAACATTAAACATTATATTGAATCCTTAATTATGTTGCGATCTCCTTTAAAATTATAGGTGGTTAAAAAAATCTTCCTATCGTTTATTGTTGTTGTCACAGTGGTGGCCACGGCTAATGCTAAGAACTACATTTTTATTTTAACAATAATAGCTGTAGTAACTGGTATTGTGGTAGAAACCGTGCTAGAAATGACAAAACCTACCCGTTGTATTGTTTAGGGGCATTTTAGCTGGATATATTTATGTAACAAGATTTAATTTTTAATGTAACAAGTTAACTGTTAAACATGTCCATTTTCCAGTTTTTACTTATTATTAGTTCCATGTACTCCTATTAATCACATATTGTATCAGCATGTGTTTACTTGACTTCTAACACAAAGTCTGTGTATTGTTGGCCCTTATGAGTAACTTTTGGCAATGTCTTTTTAGATACACCAGAAATCCATCAGCTGAGTGCTGTGATTGACACCTCAGCAGAGATTGAAGAGATGGAAGATGATTCCTCCCTGCATCGACTAGAAGGCAGTGACCCCAGTGTGCAGGTCGGGGGGCTGATAGTGAAGAAGAAGATCGCTTCAACAGAACAACATGTGTTCAGAGCACCCGCTCCACGCACCTCACTCCTGGGCCTGGATCTGCTGGCCGCCCAGAAACGCAAGGAACGTGAGGGCAAGGAAGGGCTGGATGATCAACCCAAGAAATCCAAGGTGTCGTCCTACAAGGACTGGGAGGAGGGTAAAAGTGATTCAGGGTCTGATGATGAAACTGAAGAGGATGGCGAGAGCAGGAATGGGAAAAAAGAAAGGTGAGTTGTTCTTCAAGAAAATTAGGTAACACTTTATTTTACAGTGTCCTTGTTACATGTGACATCTGTACTTACTTACTATAGTAATAATAGTAAATTATGCATAAAATGCAACTAAACCTAAACCAAACCCTAATGCTAACATTATAGTAAGTTCATGTAGTACCGAACTTCATGTAGCAATCAATGTAACACTTAACAAAGACACCTTAAAACAAAGTGTTACTAAAAATGATACAGAGTCTGTAATCACAAAACATCTTAAGGCTAAAGTAGCTCCTAACTTGCTGATTTAGGAGAAACTCTTAAAAATTAGGGATGCACCGATATGAAAGTTTTTGCCGATACCGATAATTCTTTATATTTGAAAGCCAATAACCGATATATTGTAATTTTTATATATATTTTTGAGAACCTGATTACAAAAAAAAGTCTCACCATTAAAAGACATGTCCCAAGCACACAATTATAATGTTTTTATTATAATTTTATGTAGCCTATGTGACAGACTTGCGCTGCACATGATGCACTTAAAGTATTTTCCTTTTTGAAGTGATTTCAATCATATTTCAAGTGATTCAAAACCATTATGGTGAACAGTGCGCATCTGAAGTGTCTCAGCAGAACGAAATAATCCATTATTTATCGGCTTTAATATGTATCGGACACATTTTCTTATCAGGCCGATAACGATAAGATTAAAATGTAACATTTATCGGCGATACCGATATGGTGGCCGATATATCATGCATCCCTATTAAAAATAATGGCCGTGTCATTCCTAATTTTAGAACTCCTAAATTTCTGCGCTAAGAGTATTTCACAAAGCAATTTAGTGCTAAAACCAGCCCCTTAAAATCCTTTAAAAAACATTTTTTTAATTGAAATGCAGATACTCTTATGCACAGCTGGCTGAGCTGTACATGAGAGGTCTGTAGTCTGGGTTTTTATAAAAGGTGCTTATTTAGTTTGAACTGGTTTGGAGCAGCTTTTTATTTTTTGCAACACAGACATAATCACACTGTGTGGGTGAAAAGACTTTGTGAAGCTGTCATTGTCATTTAGGAATAAGATCACATGGGTGTTTGAAAATAGATTGTGACCGAGATCGAGTTTTAATGAATATTCGTGCAGCTCTACTTTTGGATATTATAATATTATTTCTGTAATTTTTTTTTTGTATCTAGAACATTCCTAATACCTATCTTAAATATCAAGGACACAAGCAAATTAATAAATGCTATGCATCATGAGTTTACTGTTTTTTTTTTTTTGTGCCTCTACAGGAAGTACCGTGTCACTGGCTCGGAAACGCCATCAAACCCAGGAGGGGTTAGTGAGGAGTTCAAGCTGAAAAATCAGCAGAGGGAAAAAGACAGACGTGAACATGGGGTTTATGCATCCTCCAAAGAAGACAAGACCAGAGACAAAGACAGATCCAGAGACAAGGACAGAGACAACGACCGCTACCGTGACAGAGACAGAAGAAAAGACAGAGGTAAGTCAGGTGGTCTCTCCGCCTGTGAGATCTCAGCACAGAACTTCAGGCTCTGATCATGGTTTTATGGGCTTTGTGCAGATGTACGGGACGGCTGCCACAACCGTGGATCCAGCAGCAGTCGCTCTGAGCGCGGTGAAGGCAGCGCGAGGAGTGAACGCTCTCAGAGGGACGGCTCGTCCGAACGAATGAGTCGTGGCACTCGACGTGATGAGCCAGATTCACCCCGTAACAGAACCAAAGGTCAGTCACGCTCCCAGATTTGCTCAGAACGCTCTAGCCTGATCAGATTTAACAATACTGAATGTCAGTTGTCATTACGTTTCCTGTGTTATTTGTTCCGGAGATTGACCCAAGTAGAACCTTTCTTTCTATGTGTTATGTATGCATTCCTAACCGTAAAGGAATAGCTCACGCAAAAATGAAAATTCTGTCATTAATTACTCACCCTCATGTTGTTCCAAACAATGTAAGACACACAAATGAAGATCTTTATGATGAAATCTGAGAGCTTTCAGTCCCTCCAATTGACAGCTACTCAACTACCACTTTGCCGCTTCAAAAAGTTCATAAAGAGAAAGTTCAGTTGCTTGACGTGCGAGAACCAATGAGGTTCACTCTCGTGTTACGCATCACGTTTGAGCTTCTGTTTATTTCCGCTGATCAATGTTTAAATGTGAATAAAAGCCTAAATTCAATCTGTTCATCATGTAAAGCGATCGAGTCTCTTCCGAAAATGTGGGCTAAACCGCTTAGTTCATATGGATTAGTTTTATGATCTCTTTATGAACATTTTGAAGCGTCAAAGTGGTAGTTGTGTAGCTGTCAATGGAGGGACAGAAAGCTCTCAGATTTCATCAAAACGATCTTCATTTGTGTTCCGAAGATGAACGAAAGTCTTACAGGTTTTGAATGACATGAGGGGGAGCAATTAATGACACTCACCCTTGAACTATAACCTACTATTGGAACCAGAGGAAGATGATAGGTTGAGAAGAATGTTGTTGCATCCCTCAAACCTGACCCTGGTTTTACCCTAACTAGTGCTGCACGATTAATCAAAAAACAAACACAATGAAATCGCAATATGGCTGAGTGCGATTATCAAATCCCAAAGCCTGCGGTTTAATGAAATAAATATGCGCTGCGTGTTTTAGAGTGAAGCGCATCACTGTTTTACATGCAAGCAGATCATGATCCGGTATCTTCAAACATAATATGGGGTGGTGATGGCGCAGTGGATAAGACACATGCCTTTGGTGTGAGAGACCCGGGTTCGAATCCACTGTGAGACACCAATGTGTCCCTGAGCAAGACACTTAACCCCTAGTTGCTCCAGAGGCGTGTGACCTCTGACATATATAGCAATTGTAAGTCGCTTTGGATAAAAGCGTCAGATAAATGTAAATGTAAAACATAAAATTTTGTTTTAAGTAGTATTTTTTTTGTTTTATTTAATTTAATTTAATAATAATAGTAATAATTATTATTTATTATTATTATTATCATTTTAAAGCCTTACTGATTTATAACCACACATTTTTGGTCAAATTGCAAAATACAAACAAGCACAGCAAACCTGTTTTATTTATTTATTTATTTTTATTACATTTTAAATCGCTATCACAGTTTTATCAGAAAAATCGCAATTATAGTTTTTTCACCCTAAATCGTTCAGACCTAACCTTAGCTATAAACATAAACCTAAAAAATCCGATTGGTTGATAGCAATGCTGTTTCAGGAACAACAAGTGTTAAGTGTGTTTCATATGTCCACGCAGGCTTGGTCACTCCGTCACGCTCCAGCTGGGATGAAGATGACAGTGGATATTCCAGCTCACGTCATTCACACTGGGAGAGCCCGTCCCCTGCCCCCTCGCACCGGGAGACTGACCGCTCCGAGCGCAGCCATCGTTCAGTCCGGGACAGTGAGAGGAGAGACAGGTGTGACTCACTTCCTCAAAGCCTCAGTGATCAATGTGTGGTTGAAGGTTATTTGTGGTGACATGGTTTGTGTTGGTCTGAAGGAATATTAATAGATGTTTCCTTGTCACTTTTGTTGTTCAGGTCAAGTAAACCTCAATATCCGGCAGATACTCCTCTACCAACCCCATCATATAAGTACAACGAGTGGGCCAATGACAGGAAGCATCTTGGCTCCACACCACGCTTGTCCAGAGGAAAAGGTAAATACAAGTTCTTTATGTGGAGAATGTGGTCAAATTTGTGAGACTTTTTTTGTGTACACCTTTTAACTCAAATTTGAACATTTTAAACTTTGTTTAATGTACATTATATCAGATTTATTTTAGATTTATTGACTGTTTATTACCGTTAATATTTTTCCTATTTTATATTATTATATATTTTATAATGTTTTTTCATTATTTTTACCCAGAGTGTTACTAACATCTCCCATCTTAAATCAAGAACACATTAAGCAAACTTTTGTGGACAGTAGGATTTTTTTTTTTGTTTAAAGAAATTGATACATTTATTCCGCAAGGATGCATTCAATTGATCAAAAATTATAGTAATTTACATTCCATGTTACAAAATATTTGCATTTGAAATAAATGCTGTTCTTTTGAACCTTTTCATCAAAGAAAAAGCACTTTTCACACAAACGGCACATTTTCAACTAATATTGATAATAATAAATGTTTCTTGAGCATCAAATCAGCATATCAGAACGATTCTGAAGGATCAGGTGACACTGAAGACTGGAGTAATGATGCTGAAAATTCTGCTTTGATCACAGGAATAAGTTACATTTTAAAATATATTAAAACTGGAAACAGTCTATTTAATTGTAATAATTTTTCACAATATTTACAATACTGTTTCACAATTTTCACAATACTGTTTTAAGTATATTTTAAGTATATCTTGGTGAACAGACTCTTCTTTCAAAAACCCGACCCCAAACCTTTGAACAGTAGTGCATGTACAGCGCCTATAGTGTTGTATTTATATGGTTTCTTGTTTTGTAGGAGATAAAAGGGAGGATAGAGAGGACGGCATCCTGTTTAATGATGAAGATGAGAAGGAACAGTGGGAGGAAGATCAGAGGGTGAGTGCTCTTTAAAGTCAGCTGGAAATCAGAATTTACCCCTTTTACATTCTTCAGATTCTTAACATATGTTCCTAGTCTTAATGTGCGTCACTCATTGACGCATGTTATTTCAATATTATCAAAGTGTAATAATTAGATCCATCTTTGAATTGATTTTCCATTTCCACTGATGTCATGTGTAGGCCATATGGCTTATTGGAAAATAATAAGCAATAGCCAAATATCTATTAAGTCATTGTTTTAGCACATTAGTCACATTAGAAAACTCTGGCTCCATTCTGGTTAACAATGCCCACTATTCATAATTCAAACAACTCATGATCCAGTCAGTTTCAGTTTTCTTATTAAGTATTCAGTTACATTTCATATTAAGGTACTGAATAATATTAATTAACATGTATTTACTATATGGTTAGGTGCTTTTAATTATACACTCACCTAAAGGATTATTAGGAACACCTGTTCAATTTCTCATTAATGCAATTATCTAATCAACCAATCACATGGCAGTTGATTCAATGCATTTAGGGGTGTGGTCCTGGTCAAGACAATCTCCTGAACTCCAAACTGAATGTCAGAATGGGAAAGAAAGGTGATTTAAGCAATTTTGAGCGTGGCATGGTTGTTGGTGCCAGACGGGCCGGTCTGAGTATTTCACAATCTGCTCAGTTACTGGGATTTTCACGCACAACCATTTCTAGGGTTTACAAAGAATGGTGTGAAAAGGGAAAAACATCCAGTATGCGGCAGTCCTGTGGGTGAAAATGCCTTGTTGATGCTAGAGGTCAGAGGAGAATGGGCCGACTGATTCAAGCTGATAGAAGAGCAACTTTGACTGAAATAACCACTCGTTACAACCGAGGTATGCAGCAAAGCATTTGTGAAGCCACAACACGCACAACCTTGAGGTGGATGGGCTACAACAGGAGAAGACCCCACCGGGTACCACTCATCTCCACTACAAATAGGAAAAAGAGGCTACAATTTGCAAGAGCTCACCAAAATTGGACAGTTGAAGTCTGGAAAAATGTTGCCTGGTCTGATGAGTCTCCATTTCTGTTGAGACATTCAGATGGTAGAGTCAGAATTTGGCGTAAACAGAATGAGAACATGGATCCATCATGCCTTGTTACCACTGTGCAGGCTGGTGGTGGTGGTGTAATGGTGTGGGGGATGTTTTCTTGGCATACTTTAGGCCCCTTAGTGCCAATTGGGCACCGTTTAAATGCCACGGCCTACCTGAGCATTGTTTCTGACCATGTCCATCCCTTTATGGCCACCATGTACCCATCCTCTGATGGCTACTTCCAGCAGGACAATCCACCATGTCACAAAGCTCGAATCATTTCAAATTGGTTTCTTGAACATGACAATGAGTTCACTGTAGTAAAATGGCCCCCACAGCCACCAGATCTCAACCCAGTCGAGCATATTTGGGATATGGTGGAACGGGAGCTTCGTGCCCTGGATGTGCATCCCACAAATCTCCATCAACTGCAAGATGCTATCCTATTAATATGGGCCAACATTTCTAAAGAATGCTTTCAGCACCTTGTTGAATCAACGCCACGTAGAATTAAGGCAGTTCTGAAGGCGAAAGGGGGTCAAACACAGTATTAGTATGGTGTTCCTACTTAATCCTTTAGATGAGTGTACATAATTTACTGTTATTACTATAGAAGGTACATGTAACTTGTATAATAAGTCCACTTTAAAATATATAGTGCTACGTATTTTAATTACACTATACAGCAAATCTCTTAATTGTTATATCATCAAAAGAATGTAAAATATATTATTGCCCAGCGATATATTAAAAGTTGTAAATATAGTACGTCCTACTTTATCTGTAACTATACAGTATAATAACAGAAAGTAATATATGCTAAATAAAGTCCTGCTTATGTCATCACAATTTGTAAATTATAACACAGCTTATATATATATATGTATATATATATATATATGTGTGTATATATATGAAGCTGTGCGATAGTTTACAAAACATATAGCTCTTTATATGAGTTGTGTGTATATATATATATATATATATATATATATATATATATATATATATATATATATATATATATATGTTCAACTCTATGGCATACATACAGCATACTCATTAGGGTGAAATATACAATATGCAAAATATAGCATATCTCAACTGCTTGATATCTCAATATACTTGTAACTATATTATCACCCAGGGCTATTATGATAAATGTGACTATAAGGCATGAAAATATGAAGATATTCTAAACATTAACATGGATATTTTCTGTAAAGCTGCTTTGAAGCATAAATTTGTCTTGACTTGACCTAAAACAAAGTGTTATCAGTATCCTGTTTCATTTAGTAATCCATCATAATATAGAAAGTAAAATGGGCTTCGGGTTTTATTACATGTTCAAGTTGGTATTTTGTCAAGTACTAGCTAACTGTCATGTCCAAACAGCAAGCTGATCGAGACTGGTACATGATGGATGAAGGTTATGATGAGTTTCACAACCCATTGACGTCCACCTCAGAAGAATATGTGAAGAAGAGGGAGCAGATCCTACAGAAGCAGACCCAGAAACGCATCTCAGCGCAGAAGCGGCAAATCAATGAGGTACCGCAACACGTCCTCACCCGTCTGCACTGTTCAGCACTGAACACACACTGAGGGTCAAACGTTTGGAAGAATTAAGATGTCTTTGAAAGAAGTCTCTCATGCTTACCAAGGTTGCATTTATTTGATGAAAAATACAGTAAAAACAGTAATTCTGTGAAATATTTTTACAATTTAAAATAATTTATTAAAATAACTTTTATTCATCAAGGATGCATTCAATTGATTCAAGTGACAGTTAAGACATTTATAATGTTACTTTTTTTTATTTCAAATACATGATGTTCATAGGAACTTTATATTCAACGAAGAATCCTGAAAAAACATCTATCGCGGTTTCCGCAAAAATATTAAGCAGCAAAAACTGTTTTCAACATTGATACAATTAAGAACCATTATTAATAATTGAGCACCAAAATTAATTAATAACTGAGCAGCGAATCCTCATATTAGAATGATTCCTGAAGGATCATGTGACACTGAAGACTGGAGTTTGCTTGACAGTAATAAATTAGCCTACATTTTAAAATATATTAAAATAGAAAACAACTATTTAAAAAATTCAATAATATTTCACAATATTGCTGTTTTTACTGTATTTTTGACCAAATAAATTCAGCCTTGGTGAACATGGTCAGCCTTTGTTATTTTCTTTTTGTTGTTAAAAATAAGAACTAAGACGCAAATTAAAAACAATAGGATAAAACACTGCATAGTCTTCTCTGTATGAATTAAAAATAAATGGATTCTTATTAAAGATACGAGTAGTGAGTGATTTTCACCTTTTGTTGTTTGATTAACATGAATGACAGGTAGCCACGCTGCTGTTACTTTAAGAGCCGTGACACACCTAGCCAGCGGTCGGCCTGTCGGTGAGCGTCTGTTGGGATGGTTTTTGCTTTGTGTTCCACGCGTCAGCTGTAATCGGGGTCACGTCGATGGCAGTTCACTTGATTCGGCATGTTAAATTGCCATCGCTGAGAGATCGCTCTGATTGGCAGTTCTCGTAGCGAACGAGTCAGTGCATAAGTATAAAAGCAAAAGTGATTAAAAGCAAGCACAGACAGAAGGCTGTTATAATTTTACGTCACCTTACATCAGAATTTGAATGCACAAATATTTTCACAATAACATAAGGCAGCCTGGAATGGATCAGCATGATTGATATTCAAATTGGCAAGCAAGCGCTGCTTTGTTTACCGTCTATATATCTGCAGTTCTAGTTTTGTTTTTGCTTTTTGAATGACGAATATAGACTATAGAAAATATGCCTGCTGATATAGACAGTTATTTCCTTTCACACAGGTGCAGAACACACTTGCTAGTTGGCAGTCAGCTGTAGTCTTTGTGGTGTGTTTAAGAGCAGCTTTTTGGCCGAGATGCAGCCGTCGTGAGGCGTCAATAGAGTCAGCTTTCAGTGCAGCTAGTTCTTTGACGTCAGCTTGGTGTGTCAGCCTTAAGACTGAATGCACAGATCTAATATACTGATACACATCCGGTGTTCACCCCACTGCTTGCTCACATGTGTGTTTCACTCCAGGATAACGAACGCTGGGAAACCAACCGCATGCTCACCAGTGGAGTGGTTCAGCGCTTGGAGGTGGACGAGGACTTTGAGGAAGACAATGCGACCAGAGTCCACCTACTTGTCCATAACCTCGTGCCACCCTTCCTGGATGGGAGGATTGTCTTCACTAAGCAGGTACAGACGTCTCTATGCATGGATGTGCTTATTGGTGAGTCACCAAACTTGTGAGTCTTTAATGGATGATTGTACGTTTGTCTTTGCGATTCCAGCCAGAGCCGGTCATTCCAGTGAAAGACGCAACCTCAGACATGGCCATCATCTCCCGCAAGGGAAGTCAGCTGGTCAGGCGACACCGAGAGCAGAAAGAGAGAAAGAAGGTGCATATCTTGTTTTTTATTGTTTCATTTGGACTCCACTCTCACCTCCAGGACAGTAGTGTAGATGTAATTGTTGTTGCGTTTGGTTCTTCCACTTGACAGGCACAACACAAACACTGGGAGCTCGCTGGCACCAAACTGGGTGACATCATGGGCATCAAGAAATCAGAGGAGGAGGGAAAAGATGGAAAAGCTGTTGGAGAAGATGGAAATGTGGATTACAGGTAGATATTGTGTCTCACAATATGTGTGTGTATGTATTTATGTATGTATGTAAGTGTGTATATATATATATATATATATATATATATATATATATATATATATATATATATATATATATATATATATATATATATATATATATAGTGATTCTTTTTCTCACTATATTGCTTTGATATATCCGTGTTCTTGTCATTTTCTGATTAAAATAAAAAATATAACAGAATTTTATATTTCACTGTATATCTGTCAGGGGACAAATCTCTAGATTCATTCACTTTTGTAGACAATTGGTTGTGATCCAATTAAGAAACCTTGATGCATTTCAAAGTATTAAAAGTATGACATATTCAAAGTATGACTTGCGTTGTATAAACAACCGTTCAAAGGTTTGAGGTCAATAATATATGTTTTGGAAATAAATTAATACTTTTATTTAGTGAAGACATTTAGAATACATATAATACATTTACAAAAGATTTGTTTCAATAAGTCCTTTCTCTATTAAACTTTATATTCATCAAATAATCCTGCAAAAATCTATCATTGTTTCCATAAAAGTGTTAAGCAGCACAATTGTTCACAACATTGATAATAATAATAATAATAATAAATGTTTCTTGAGCAGCAAAACGGCATATTAAACTTATTTTAGAAGGATTACGTGAAACTGAAGACTGGAGTAATGATGCTGAAAATTCAACTTTGCATCACAGGAAAATATGACTTTTTAAAATATATTCAGATAGAAAAATTATTCTAAATTGCAATAATATTTCACAATAATACTGTTTTTACTGTATTTTTGATCAAATAAATGTATTTTTGGTGAGCATAAGAGACGCACTTTCAAAAACAAAATCTTTTAAAAAGTATTGTAGATACTTTCTTGGCCTCTTCATCTTTCTTCTCTTCCATCTTTCAGAGCGGAGCAGAAGTTTGCTGATCACATGAAAGAGAAGAATGAAGCGAGCAGTGAGTTTTCTAAGAAGAAGACTCTGTTAGAGCAGAGACAGTATCTGCCCATCTTTGCTGTTCGCCAGGAGCTGCTCAACATCATCAGGTCCGGGTGACACTCAAATCAATTCACTTACATCAGCCTCCAATCTAACTCTAAATGTGTCTGCCCACCCGGTTAGAGTGCGGATCGGGCCGAATTTTTTTGTCCGAGCCCGGCCCGCGTCCGACAGAGCAGTAACCGAACCCGACCCGAGCCCGACAGGCATAAAGATATTTATGTCCGAGCCCGACCCGAGGCCGACAGTTAAAATCCCATTTTTTTTCTCATACTAATGACACATGCGCGTTTGTGTGGAAAGCCTGCTTTTATTAAGCAACTGTAGGAAGACATTCGGAAATGTCAGCAGGATGAGTGCATCAGCGCGCACGGAGAAACAAGCGCACTTAACGCAGGCGCGCATGCACTTGTTTCGTTGTCACGGCTACATAAACAAATTTCCGCACACAGTCAAGACAGATGTTATGGTAATATTTTACATGTATTTTAATCACAAAAACGAACGTTTGCATCACGTGAAAGCATCAGGCACATTGGCTACCAACATAATAAGCTGTTTTAAATTTAAAATGTTCAATGCCATATCGTGCTGATGTGACGGAGCCCGACCCGAACCCGAACATAATTTCTAAATATCTGTCCGAACCCGGCCCGGCCCGTCGGGCTCGGGTCGGGTATCCATCCTCTACACCCGGTATGCTGATGTTTTCTTTGTGTTGTGTATCTTCTCTGGCAGGGATAACAATATTGTGATTGTGGTGGGGGAAACGGGCAGTGGTAAGACGACTCAGCTGACGCAGTATCTTCATGAGGACGGTTACACCGGCTATGGCATGGTGGGCTGCACACAGCCTCGCAGAGTGGCAGCCATGAGCGTGGCCAAGAGAGTCAGCGAAGAAATGAACAGTAACCTGGGAGAAGAGGTTGGTGCCCAACATCTTGTGTGCTTGCAGCAATTTTCTGTCAATGTACTTGACAGAAGATATTGATTTTAAGGGACATACTGCCACCTGGTGGATTTGAGGTGACTTGTATGTTATGTATTTTGCCCTAAAGAGAGGGTGATACAATGGAATAACGATAATCAGGGTTATTATCGTTAACAAAAACTAAACTAAAACCATTTAAAAAAAAGTATTACTTGAAATTAAAATTAAATAAGCAAAAAAAGTCTGCACTCTAAGAATACTGTATTTGTTACAAACAGGAGATGAAGAATTATAAACACTTTGGCTCTTTGCCTTCGTCAGTAGTTACTTGAATTAAAAAAAAGTTAACGGAAATAAAATATGAAAAACCTTTAAATAAGGTAACATTCATTTAAGTTTAAGTACTAAAATAACTGACATAAAAATGTGTGTGTGTATATATATATATATATATATATATATATATATATATATATATATATATATATATATATATATATATACACGCACATATATAGGGCTGGGCAAAAAAAAATATTTTTTGATTAATCGTTTTTTTTAAATGTGGTCGATTCAAAATCGATTCTCAACGGCCACGAATCGATTTTTTCCATATTCAGGGCTCGCGGTGCTACGTCTTCTCTCTCTGCACAAGGCAAGCGTCAAGCGCTGCAGACGTCGATACACACTCGTGTTTAGGAGTCGGGACTCGGGACATGACGGAATATTCACTTGCACAATCAGGCCAGCATTGCATCGTAACTAACGTTTATCATTTTCACGTCTTTTTAAGTTTTACCAGTTTAAACATTCAAGCAATTTTAAACTATCCCGTGCTCGCGCGCTCTCAGAGATGTTTTTCACTGCGTGCACATACAGTAAAGCCTAAATCCGCCTCACAAACTGCTCGCCAGTAACAAAAGTTCTTTTTCGATTATATCGCTTTAACAGTTAAAAACACGCAAAATTATGTCAAAACTCTGGTCTTGGTGAGTAATCTCGTAAAGACAGTCGGTTATGTCTTAAATAAGCATAAAACGCGTGTGACAGACAGTATAATGAAACGGTAATGGATCCGTGCACTAGTTCTTAAAGTGAACGCAGCCATATGTGTCTGTCATTAATTTTGTTGTCAAAACAACATAATATAGCATTAATTGTAAGGAATCTAAATTAGTAGCCTATGTATTTAATTCAGTCTGTACTAAAAGACTATCCAGTGTTATTTTACATTGGATTACTTTATTCAGTTTCTGTATTTCTGACCTACCCAAAAACTTTTATTTTTATGTCTCTTTATTTGTGTCTTTATTCTATTGTATTTATTCGTGCAACTTTTTTCAATTTAATTCAAAGATTGAAATCAAGCTTCCATGTGTTGCATAAACTCTTTTATTAAAATGACTCCATTGTAAAAACAAACATTTAGGTGAGATCAATGTAATAAAAAATTGTCTAAAAAATTATAACTGATATTTATTTATCTATCTATCTTAAACATAAAATAACCTGATCCTGTTTGATCAAGGTGTGTGACTTTTCTGACTTGTCCAATTTTCAGCATCAATTTTGCATCTTGCATCAAAATCCTGTCTATTCATTGTCTGCATTTAGTGTATAGTGTACCTAAAATAAAAAGAGTTTTATATACAGGTTTGTGCTCTTAATTTCTTTGTATTAATTAACCACTTGTAAACTTATGTCCACTGTTCTTTTTTTTTATAAATATAGGATTTGTATTAAATCTATATTCATTATAGTCGAATCGAAAATCAAATCAGGAATCAAAATCGAATCGAGAATCGAAATCGAATCGAATTGAGAGCTTGCGAATCGAAATCGAATCGAATTTGAACATCTGAATCGATACCCAGCCCTACACACATACATTATCTATGTATTCTATACAATTATATCATTGTATTTTTACCATGGCTAAGGGGTTTTATTGCTTTAATGTGTATACCAGGTTGGTTATGCCATCCGTTTTGAAGACTGTACATCAGAGAAGACCGTAATAAAATACATGACGGACGGGATTCTTCTGAGGGAATCTCTGCGGGAGTCAGACTTGGACCACTACAGCGCTGTCATCATGGACGAGGCCCATGAGCGCTCCCTCAACACTGACGTGCTCTTCGGGCTGCTCCGAGAGGTGAGCCGCGTCTCCAGCTATCTGTCCTCCTCACACACTTGCACATGAACCGAGGAGGATTGTATTGCATAGTATTTATTGCACCCTAGTGAATATAATTGGTTTTCGTACACCAATTTGATGTACATGTACATTTAAAGAGTACTGTCAGTGTTTCCCCTAGAAAATTTTCCAGCAGCGGTGCTGTCCCGTGGCGGAGCATGTTACCAAGTAACATGGGGGGGGTAACATGCTCCGCTACATGTTAACATGTAACATGCTCCGCTACATGTACCGGTTACATGTACCTCCGGAAGAACTTTTTTTAAAATAAATCCTTAAACCATGACTTCTGGCAAGTTTTGTGGATACAAATTGACATTTTGAGACATACAATTACGACATACCATCAACAGATTCAAGGTGATTATTGCAGCACGCACCTTGAACTGGTCACAAACCGAAACCTTCATTTTATAATTTTAGACAGGATTTTTCACGTTTTTGTTTTTTGTGTTCATTTTCAGCTATAAGGTAGGCTAGATATTGATAGGGGAAAAATGAAATGGCACAACCCAGAAAAAGATTATTTAGAATTTATTGAAAATTTTAGGCCACACCCAATCTGTGAGCACTTAATTTTTTTAATTTTTAATTTTAACATTTTTAAAATCAAAAGTTTTAAGTTAACATTATTTAATGCACAATGAATGAAGTGAACAAACATGAACAATCAAGTGTTTTATTTGACTTGACTGTGCCTTTATTTAATCCAAAACTGTGTTCGTATTTCATTTTAAAAGACTTTTTAAAAGAGTTATCCAGCCAAGAATAAGCCTAGATCTGCTTTTCTGGCGGACTAATAACAGCACTCGGGTCTCGGTCCGAGACTGTGCTCATGTACTCCTGCTCGTAAAACTACCCGGATACAACCGCACCCGAGTCCACTTTAGGGGCCGTTCACATATCGCGTTTTTTGCGTGGCGAGATGAAAACATCGTAACATCTCATCTCAACACGCCATGTGACAAAAACCAACCGATCAGCTTCGGCCTTTCCGTAACAACATCGACAGCTCGGCCGAACAGCTGATCATAGCTGTACAGGGCGGCTTTTTATTTCTCATCTCCATAAATATATCTAGTAGTAAAGCTAATGCAAGGGCTAGAAATCAATTAATGCTTTGCTGCTACTTCCTCGTCCTCATGGAGAGCGCCGCTTTCTCCTTTCTAAAAGCGCTTGCTCTCTCCCGTGGCGTCTGTCGTTGCTATGCAACCATGAATAGAGGCGGCCTGGAGAAACGAGCGTGCTTCCCGCGCGCCTACATTTAAAATAACGAATTTGCACGCGCAGAAAAACGCGCTATGTGAACGGCCCCTTATGGCAACGTGACATTAGCCTAATAGAAAATATTTCCATATGTGGCTCTTTCCTCCTTTCTTGTCAACAGTGGATTCAGAGCCACCGCATTAGCAGCACCGGCGCACGCCACGTCTCAAGTGTTTTTAGGTGTGTTTTTAAGTGGATGTGATATTACTGATCATGTGAAGATTTTGCAGCGGCGCTGAAAATCCAGTGGCGGCGCTGCGCCGCTGCTAAATACATTGTAGGGGAAACACTGACTGTTGAGTTTAGGTTGATACTGATGAGTCACTCTCTCTCTTCTTTCTGTATTTTGGATCATTTAGGTGGTGTCTAGACGCTCAGACTTGAAGCTCATTGTCACATCTGCCACCATGGACTCTGACAAATTTGCGGCATTCTTCGGCAATGTTCCTATTTTCCACATTCCCGGCAGAACGTTCCCAGTGGATATCTTGTTCAGCAAGGTGAGGTGTTAATAGCGTCTTTAGTTAAAGCTGGTTGGTGTGCTATAGACTGACGCTGAATGCTGGTGTGATTCAGACTCCTCAGGAGGACTATGTGGAGGCGTCTGTGAAACAGGCCTTACAGATTCATCTCAGCGGGATGGGGGGTGACATCCTCATCTTCATGCCTGGTCAGGAGGACATTGAGGTGAGGAGATTTTTGTTGTGCAGAAATGTTATGAATGGAATCACAATTTATACACTATTGATATTATATACACGCTGCCATTCAAAAATTTGAGGTCGGTAATATTTTTTTAAAGAAGTTTCCGCTCACCAAGGCTGCTTTTATTGGAAAATATCAAAATAACTGTTTTCTATTTGAATATATCTTAAAATGCAACTTATTCATGTGATGGCAAAGCAAAACTTTATCACCTGATCCTTCAGAAATTCTAATATGCTGATTTGCTGCTCAAGAAACATTTCTTATTATCAATGTTGAAAACATCCCATCAGTAAAGCCAATGAAAACTAGCGGGACGGCAGAGCAGACAGAATGGGCCCAGGACAGTGTGACGGGTTTAATGCATCCTTAGTAAATAAAAGTATTAATTTCTTTTAATATATTAGTTGCCCTGAACTTTTGAACGGTAGTGTGTCACGGTTTCCACAAAAATATGAACTATTTTCTACACCGATAATATTATTTCTTGAGCATCAAATCAGCATATTATAATGATTTCTGAAGGATCATATGACACTGACGACTGGAGTAGTGATGCTGAAAATTCAGCTTTGTCGTCATAGGAATAAATGAAGTTTTAAAATATATTCAAATAGAAAAGTTATTTTATAATATTTGACAATATTACTGCAGCCTTAGTGAGCATTATAGATTTGAAAGTTAAAAAGACAAAAAAAAAAGTCAAAAGTAAATAAATCTTATACACACACACACACATATATACAGTCAAACCAAAAAGTATTCAGACACCAGCTATAATTGTTTATATTGTTTTATTAGTGGGTGCAGGACACTATAGTTCATTTATGTAAGCTAGGATAGCAAAATAAAGTAAACTGTGACCCAAAATATTCTTCATACAGTGGACTACCAGTAAAATTTATAAATATTTGGGACCAAAAATTATTCAGACACTTCGACCTGACCATGTTTTGCTGAAGTGTTTTTTCTTTAATTGACACCACAGACTGAAGTCAAGTCGAGTCATCTTCATTTATATAGCGCTTTTAACAATGGATTGTTTCAAAGCAGCTTTACAGAGATAAACATATAATTTAAGGTAACAGAGATTGTTTTGGCGTTATAGCGGTTCTTGAATAAAGTTATTTCCAGCTAAAGTTAACTTTGATTGATTCACCTCCGTCGAAATGATCAGACTTTAAACGTGAACCTGTGATTAACGCTGACGGCGTTCACATGCTCATTCAGAATTGATTCTATAGTTATGTGCTTAACACAACACAATCTAGCATTGCTTGGTAATTGGTTGACCTACATTGGTATTATCTAATTGTGTAGTTACATTTAACAGCTGACAGCTCTTCAACCTAATTCATTTGCGAGACAAACAGGAGTATGGCCAAAACCAGTGAAGTATCAACTGATTTGATAACTCTGAGTTCTTGTCATATTTTATAACCATTTTCTAAACTATGACGAATAAACTGTGATAATGTAAGAAATGTTTAAGCTGTCTGAATACTTTTTGGTTTGACTATCTATCTATCTATCTATCTATCTATCTATCTATCTATCTATCTATCTATCTATCTATCTATCTATCTATCTATCTATCTATATATATATATATATATATATATATATATATATATGCCAATTAAAGTCAGATTTCTTGGAATATAAGAAGTATGAGGTTAGTTCGAAATATAGTGTTTGGTAAGTTTGTGCCGTCTAATGATGCATCGTATAACACAAATGATGTGTGTGTTCCTGCAGGTGACATCAGATCAGATTGTGGAGCGATTGGAGGATCTAGAGAACGCTCCGGCTCTGGCAGTGCTGCCCATCTACTCCCAGCTGCCCTCAGACCTGCAGGCCAAGATCTTCCAGAAGGTAAACATCTGTCTCTGTTGGACACTGGAAGATCCTGATCATGAGACGTTTGTGAACTAAACCTGTGTGTTTACGGGACAGGCTCCTGATGGAGTGAGGAAGTGTATTGTCGCTACAAACATCGCTGAGACGTCTCTGACAGTGGACGGCATCATGTTTGTGGTGGATTCTGGTTACTGCAAACTGAAGGTAAATGAAACTGCTATGAATGACCAGTCTTTAATAGAGGAATTGCACTTCTGATGATAACAGAAGTATTACTTTGTGTTGTTAGGTGTTCAACCCTCGCATTGGCATGGATGCGCTGCAGGTGTACCCCATCAGTCAAGCCAATGCAAACCAGCGGGCTGGCAGAGCCGGCAGGACAGGCCCAGGACAGTGTTACAGGTAAGATCAGTCAGTTCCTCCCTCAATGCCCAACATCAAAAAAGACCATCCAAAAACATCATATATATATATATATATATATATATATATATAATATACACTCACCTAAAGGATTATTAGGAACACCTGTTCGATTTCTCATTAATGCAATTATCTAATCAACCAATCACATGGCAGTTGCTTCAATGCATTTAGGGGTGTGGTCCTGGTCAAGACAATCTCCTGAACTCCAAACTGAATGTCAGAATGGGAAGGAAAGGTGATTTAAGCAATTTTGAGCGTGGCATGGTTGTTGGTGCCAGACGGGCCGGTCTGAGTATTTCACAATCTGCTCAGTTACTGGGATTTTCACGTTCAAGCATTTCTAGGGTTTACAAAGAATGGTGTGAAAAGGGAAAAACATCCAGTATGCGGCAGTCCTGTGGACGAAAATGCCTTGTTGATGCTAGAGGTCAGAGGAGAATGGGCCGACTGATGCAAGCTGATAGAAGAGCAACTTTGACTGAAATAACCACTCGTTACAACCGAGGTATGCAGCAAAGCATTTGTGAAGCCACAACACGCACAACCTTGAGGCAGATGGGCTACAACCGCAGAAGACCCCACCGGGTACCACTCATCTCCACTACAAATAGGAAAAAGAGGCTACAATTTGCAAGAGCTCACCAAAATTGGACAGTTGAAGATTGGAAAAATGTTGCCTGGTCTGATGAGTCTCGATTTCTGTTGAGACATTCAGATGGTAGAGTCAAAATTTGGCGTAAACAGAATGAGAACATGGATCCATCAGGCCTTGTTACCACTGTGCAGGATGGTGGTGGTGGTGTAATGGTGTGTGGGATGTTTTCTTGGCACACTTTAGGCCCCTTGGTGCCAATTGGGCATCATTTAAATGCCACGGCCTACCTGAGCATTGTTTCTGACCATGTCCATCCCTTTATGGCCACCATGTACCCATCCTCTGATGGCTACTTCCAGCAGGACAATCCACCATGTCACAAAGCTCGAATCATTTCAAATTGGTTTCTTGAACATGACAATGAGTTCACTGTACTAAAATGGCCCCCACAGTCACCAGATCTCAACCCAATAGAGCATCTTTGGGATGTGGTGAAACGGGAGCTTCGTGCCCTGGATGTGCATCCCACAAATCTCCATCAACTGCAAGATGCTATCCTATCAATATGGGCGAACATTTCTAAAGAATGCTTTCAGCACCTTGTTGAATCAATGCCACGTAGAATTAAGGCAGTTCTGAAGGCGAAAGGGGGTCAAACACAGTATTAGTATGGTGTTCCTAATAATCCTTTAGGTGAGTGTATATACTTGTTTATCCATATTTAGACACAATGCTCAAAAGTTGATTGTCCTTGTGCAGTGGGGCAAAAAGGTTTATGACAATGACTTTCTCATTTCAATGATTTCACCATGATTTTGTCATTGTATGCTCTACTTTTTAGGTATGACCAGGTTTTCGATTTGCAAACAAACCATTCTTTGCCATCACAGGAATAAATTCCATTGTAAAATATATTCAGATATAGCCTGGCTAACGTCAGACGAGACGTGGTCTGCAAACCACATGTTCATTTTCTCGTATTTGAGGCGTGGTTTACGAATGTCCAGAGCCGTTTATTGGGTGCTACGAATGTCTATCAAATGCGCCTGTACGTAGCTCATAGCCAATCGTTTCAATTATACCAGATGACGTATGTAGAGCGACGAAATTAGACGAGGAAGAAGACGATGGGTCAGAGATGTCTGTGTACACGATGGCGTTCAGCGACTATTGCCGTTTGTGCAAGACAAACATGAGGGTAGAAGGTATATATGGATACTCTACAGACATGTTTTTATTGGAAAAACCACAGAGTTTATCCGAGAGGTTAGCGTTATTAGGGGTGACAGTCGCACCGGAGTCAGGGCAATCAAGAAGATCCTGCCAGCGTTGCTCCTCCCTCCCCGTTCTGTGATTGGTCCCCTCGCTGAGGCGGAAATCTGGTCCATGGAATCCAGGCTGCCTAGCAGCGTGAATAAAATCGCGCTGCGCAAAGGCAGCATGGGGAAACCCAGGCTAATTCAGATAGATAATTATTTTGAATTGTAATAATATTTCACAATATTATAGTTTTTCCTGCATTTTTGATCAATGCATTAAGAATATATATTTTTTAATTATTCCAAAGTTTTGGCCGATAGTGTATTTTACTACAAAAATAAAATATAAAATGCTGTGCAGTGCCTTTTTGTTATTTCAAAAGACAGAGATGCTTCAAAGCAAGCTGGAAATTGAAGTCTTGCTGAAATGGAAGTAGCGACAGATCTTTTCTTCCATATTGCAATGCAGATCTGAGTGCAACAGATTATCGAAAAAGAAAAAATGTAGGGCGGGACTTGGTTCTGTGCAATGGTTGGTGAGTGGATTTTGAGATGTGTGGAGGCCGATGAACGTGAGCTTGTAAGGGGCGGAGTTTAAGCACATTAACTGATTGGAGAAGTCCTGCGAAATTCACCAGAGAGAAGTCTGTCATTTCATCAGAAGATCGACAATATTAATGAACATAATTTGATGAAAAATTACAAGGTAAAAAACAAACAAAGGTTAAACACATGTCATTAAACACAATATTTATTTCATGCTGACTTTAAGGTGAGACAGACTTGAGTGATGAATCAGGTTTTTGAAACGAATCATCCAAAGGAAGTGAATCCTTCAGGTGTCTCTGTGGTGTTAATACAGACTCTCTTTGCTAATACAGGCGGATGAACAGTGTGTTCATGAGCTTTATACTTTTTTTTTTGCTCACTCTTTTCTGAAACCCCTATCAGTGAGGCTGGGCGACTGCAGGAGGGGGACGGGACGGTAATCTCAAGAGGATTTAACGTATTTTATTTTTTGTTTACACCTCTGAGGATAAGATTCAAAGACTCCTGTGGGCTTTTTGACTGTGACCTTTTTCAAATCTGCACATCCCCAAAGATCTGATGACACACTGTCTCGCTGTTTCACTGTCACACAAGGGATTGTTTTGCCTCCCTGTGAGTGTTTCTGGTTGCTTGTGAAAGTGTATGGCACATGTCGGATTAGTTGCATGCGTCCTTTACCAAACATCTGTGCATCAAGAATCAAGTCTGTTTAGCCAGACGCTTTGTAATGCGGCCAAGACCCGTGTGTGTGTGATGAATGCATAACTCAAAAGCTCTGGCTGTGATTGCGGGACAAGAGCCAGAAGGACAGATATACATAAATGCATACGCTGTACTACATAGCTACCCAGAGTTCCTTCTTCACGCCATCTTCTGAGGGATTACCGATTTTGTTGAATAGCTGCAGAAATCTGCTGTTTTCTCAGATCTGTCTCTATGGAGCAGCAAGGAGAGCTGTGATATTTTAAGATCCTCAGAGGTAGCTTGGACATGGCTCATTGTTAAGAGCTTCCTTCTAGCTCTTCTAAAGGTTGGAGGTGGAAAACTTTTTCATGAATGTGCTGCATGCATATGTCATGTATGCGTCTTTATTTGGACCTTTTGCATTGAATGTTAACACAGATTATTTTCATCCATCTCGCCCAATTCTCTTTATTTTATTCCATGACTTGTATAATGAAGCATTTTATTCATCAAACTGGTGCAGTGAAGCAAATCACTGCCAGTCAAAACATATTTAATATGTAAATATCTCAGGGGTTTGTGGGTTTTTGGACCAATGAGATTTCACTGTTGGCGGAGCTACCTAGATCAACACAACAGCACTAAAATGTGTGTCACTTGCTGTGGTTGGAACTGGTAATGACAAGCTCAAATGACGCTTACTTCGCCTACTTACACTATGAATGCCTGTTTTTATGGTGAAAAATACATACTTTTGAGTGTGTAGCAGAAGAGTAGGCAAGCTTTGGGACATACTACTTTGTCATAAATGCGTCTTTAACAGACCGTAAAGAAGATTTTTAGCTGAAACTGTGGTCCTCGGTGATTCGTATAATGCAAGTCAATGGCTACCGTGACTTTAGGAGTCAAAAAACATATACAGGCAAGACAAAATCAATACCCGTGGCTCCTGATGATACATTGAGGTCTTATGAAGCGAAATGATCGGTCTGTGCAAGAAACTGAACATTATTTTCAACAGTATATTACCTGTAATCCACAGCCTCAGGTCCTGAGCGTGCTCACGGCAGTCTTGTTGCATAATGGTGAAGAAAAATTTTGAAAATAGTAACTCCAGTCTGATGTAGGCATATTTTAACCACAGTGTTATTTTAGTATTATTTATATACTATTATAGTATCAGTAATATTTTTAATTCGCTGTAATTTTAATTTATTGTACTTTTTTTTTTTTGTTTTTTTTTTTGTTCTTTTGGTCAATTTTGTTGTTATTATTTTTTAGGAAATGTAGTACTTCAACTTAAAAAAAAGTTTCCCTTGGCAAGTTTAAGTTTGATTGACCAAGGATAACTGCGAGTCTAGTTATGGTTTTGGAAATCTAACTGATCCATCCCTTTTCATATCCAAATGTTACGCAGAGCTCCCTGCGGTGTGTTAGCACCCTAACAAGGAATACACTGGATTTTTCGCTTGCCACCGTGTCACATTGTGTCGGGGTGGGACATTTTGTAATGTTTACAGAAAATAAATGCATCTTTCTTTCCATTGCGTCTGTTCACTTCAGGTTATACACTCAGAGTGCCTACAAGAACGAGATGCTCACCACCACTATCCCAGAGATCCAGCGCACTAACCTGGCCAATGTTGTGCTGCTGCTCAAGTCACTGGGAGTGCAAGACCTTCTGCTCTTCCACTTCATGGATCCCCCACCTGAAGACAACATGCTGAACTCCATGTACCAGCTGTGGATCTTGGGAGCTCTTGACAACACAGGTGAGGCAGCATAGGACCACATCAATCTTTCTTTTTAGTTTTTTGTTCCTTTTGCCACTTTTTATCACATTATATCACATTCTGGAGTGAATCTGGTATTTAGAGTTGAACTGTGTAATTAGATGGTATCAGGAATGATCAAATGACGTCAGGATGAAGTGTACATTTATAATGTAGTATTTTTTCCCAGTCAAAAAGTCTTCAGTATGCGGTGGAAGGCCACATCCATAACGGTAAACCGGGAAAATGCTTGATGGGGAAGTTTGCTTCAGAATCAAAGCAACTGCTTAAATAGAGAAGCTAATTAATAATAATAGAAAATAAGCCAGCAGTGTAGATACAACTGTATTTTAAAACATTTTTTGATACATTTATTTAATTGCAATCTTTTAAAAAAATTGTTATTTAAAGCAGCATTTCTCAACTTGTGGGTCGCAAAGCCACTTTGAGTGGGTCAGGGAGTGTGTAGTCTAAGAAACAACAACAAACGTAATTCTAAATGTTTTTTTCTGATGAGAGACTTTTATTTTGAAAGACATGCATGAAAGCTGTTGACTCTTCTGTCAGACGCAGTTTAGGTAAAGAGTGCCTGAGAAAAACCTGTTTACCTGACTCAGTATCTGCTGTCAGATGATGTCAGGCTATATGTGTGTCATTATTCTAACCTTATTTTTGTAACTTGGTACAAAATAAAAAGTCTCTCACCCCAGGAAATGAACTTTCCTGAGCTGTAAATCACTTCACTATATCCACTTTTTAAAAAAAATTTTTTTATGGGAGGCACTTCCGGTTTTGGTGAAGTTCCAATCAAAAAGACTGAAACAAATAATTTCAAATCATAAGGTTGCGCTACAAATAATCCTTATCCGTCAGTTTGACTGAAAGAGCTGTACAATTTCTAGAGAATAACGTTACACTTGGTATTTTAATGTGACGTGGTATAAGAATATCTATGGCAAGAGCTCTTCAGCCGCTGCATTTTTTTCCTTCTGATTATTTTCTTTTGTATTCTGCTGTAACAGTATGAAAAGGAGTATGTAAACTGTTAAGGACAGTTTACAGGTTTGTAAATTGTGTGTTAATGGTTATTTGAACAAGCATGAAAAACATTGTTCAAAACCCTTTCCAAGAAAGATCTGAAAAGCTTATTTGTATTTTACAAAATTATCTTTAACACACAGTATCCTGAAAAATGGACTTTTCTTTTTTTTTTAGCTGAGTATATATTCACTCACCAGTGTTTGGATATATCAATGTTTAAAGATAACGGATGGTAGTGACATTATTTTTATTTGGGAAAAATCTCTCGAGTGTAACTTGCGTTCTAGTTGAGTAGACTTAAGCTTGTGAAGTGCTGCAGTGAAGTATTAAGGTCTTACTCAAAGTTCAGCTGTAGCAACTGAAGTAAAACTGTCTATGTGACCAGAGAGGGATCTCAATCTCATTTCCTGCGTATCTCTCAGGGGTTTGTGGGGATTTGACTATGTGGAGCGCTTTTCCCTCTAGCTCTCGTCTCGTGTTAACAGCAGATTATTTCTGATTAAGGCTTACCTGCCCAAATATCTTCTCTGCTTTTCACGGCGCTCTCTCACTAATCTTCTTAGTCTGTCATGTAATCTTTGAAATCTGAGCTTCTGAAAAGTTTGATCAGAATCTCAAAGTGGAGTCATTTTCCCACCCTCAGCACTTTGGAAAGAGGTGCTATCTAATCCCTTTTGACTTTTGCCTGTATTTGAGGATGCTTTCTTCTCGTCTCTGTCTCAGGCGCACTGACGCCCACCGGGCGGCTCATGGTGGAGTTTCCTCTGGATCCGGCTCTGTCCAAAATGCTGATCGTGTCATGTGACATGGCCTGTAGCGCTGACATTCTTATCATCGTCTCTATGTTGTCAGTGCCATCCATCTTCTACAGACCAAAGGTACGTTACTTGGCTCTTTACTAGAACCTATTTACTATCAAATGTGCTGTACATGCGGGTTCTGTTTTCGAAGTGCTCAAACTGCCGTTACTTGTCTAGGGTCGAGAGGAGGAGAGTGACCAGGTGAGAGAGAAGTTCTCAGTGCCTGAGAGTGATCACCTGACCTACCTCAACGTTTACCTGCAGTGGAAGAACAACAATTACTCCAGCATCTGGTGCAACGATCACTTCATCCACACCAAAGCCATGCGTAAGGTGTGTCAACCTGAGGCGTCACTTTCAACCAATCAGATACATGAATTAAAGGGACAATATCATTCCATGACATGTTATTTTAAATTTCTCCTGAAGTACACTGACCATTTTTCATGCAAATCCATTATGACTTTTGTATAATAAGTCTTTGACCATTACAGCTAATGTGCTCTTTACTGCTGTACCTTTAAGACTTCTATCAAGTCAAGTCAAATTTATTTCTATAGCACATTTAAAAACAACAGAGTTGCGCCAAAGTGCTGTACAATAATACAATATGCAATTTAAAAGCATTGAAATGGACAAGACAATGTCAATATGTCAATATTTTCTTTGCATGGGAAATTAGTTGCAATATAAGTTGCCTCTGTCCCATCCTGAAATTGATTCATTGATTCATTGATTCATTCAACCAGGGACAATGCACATTAATAATAAATATGGTTAATGCAATATGTGCCGGATTTTGCCACATTTATTCCCTGTGCAGGTTCATTTAAAAAGTATAAAGATTTAAATTCATAATATATGAATTTATAACACTAAAGATAAATATATATATATAATGTACACAATTTTTATTTGACCACAACCACATTTTTAAAAAAGCCAATCATAAGATCAGACTGAAATAATGAACTTTTCTAATGTTGAGATCCTTCTGAAGAATATTCACAGATGTTATTTAAATATGTATGTCCATTTAACAGGTTTAACTGTATATGTGCTTTTCAAGTTTAAGTGCAAAATTAAGCATGCTTTTTATTTTATTAGAGTTTACAATAAATAAGGTAACAGTGTGTGTGTGTGTGTGTGTGTGCGCGTCACAGGTGCGTGAGGTTCGATCTCAGCTCAAAGACATCATGGTGCAGCAGAAAATGAACCTGATCTCCAGCGGCTCCGACTGGGATGTGATCAGGAAGTGCATCTGTGCTGCGTACTTTCACCAGGCTGCTAAATTAAAGGTTCACAGCTACTTTTGGCATTGTCATGATTCAATTTCATCAAGTCACACCTGAAGTGTCTTCATGCCTTGTATTTGTGTGTTTAGGGAATAGGGGAGTATGTGAATGTGAGAACTGGGATGCCCTGCCATCTGCACCCCACCAGCGCTCTGTTCGGGATGGGTTACACCCCTGACTACATCATCTACCATGAACTGGTCATGACCACAAAGGTACTACTTCTTCCTCCTCAGCCCCTCAATGTGAAGTGACATAAGTTAGTATGAGACGCTTATATGGGTGATGCAAATTTGAATTTAGCTTGCAACATTTCCTGATCCTGTTCCTTTATTTTCCTCAGATTATTTCCTGTCGTTTTTCCACTGTTGTATTTATAAACTATTTGTATTTATGGTTACACTTTATTTGAAGGTGTCCTTGTTTCAGTGCAATCATACTTTTAAGTACTGAGTAATATTAAATAACAACATGTACTTACTATAGGGTTAGGATGAGGGTTAGTTGCATGTAATTATGCATAATTCATAGTTATTATTTACTATAGTAAATACATGTAGGATGTGTAACAAGGATACTGTAAAATAAAGTGTTAAATAATAAATAAATTTGAGATGGCAGAAGTAACTAAAAGTTGCATTTTTAGTTGAATTAGAGGAAACCATTTGAAACATTTGTTGTTGAGCTCTTTCAATTACTGTAGTGTAATTAGTGCGGTCAATCGATTAAAAATATTAACTAATTAATCACACATTAATCTGTACGTTTTTAATATAATTTTTTTACTGTTAGAATTTCACGTTTAATCTCCAAATTAACGTAGAAACAACATAAAGACAGTAGCCTATATTTAAAATATTTGTTTAATGGCATCTTTTAATGAAAGAAGGCCAGTATCATAGAGACCAATACCAATAATAATTCAGATTGTTACTGGCCTAGTCAAAATGCTCAAAGTTATTGTTTTCGTTGTTTTTGACCCATGTAACAGTGCTTTAAGATTTTCAGGTAGGTCTAAGGTAGGATATATACAGAAATTTAATAAAGTTATCAAACACTTCACAGTCTTCACTGCATAAATTATAAATGAAATATAGATGAATCCTTCTTAAAGCTACAAACATTATTCAGTCAAGAGCAGTGGGTGAATTAATTTCTGTCTTTTGTTCTTTGATCATATTTGATAAGACAGCAGCAGGTTTATTAGGCTGCTGTCACTTGAAGACCTGACACACATGACACAAATCTGATACCCATTTTCTCACAAGACTCATTTAAGGCTTCATTTAACTCATTTTAGACTTTACTTGCGAGGATACTCGACAAAACAAGCATTTTGGCATAATAGTGTGTGTTTTTGTCTGTTCAACCGCTGTCTGAAGCTGCGCGCACAAGTCATGTGTGTGTCACATAGACAGGAGATTCACAGACGTGCGGCAGTACAGCACTGCCTTCTCTTTTGTGTCTTATTATGCGTGGATGGTTTAAAAGCATTTGCATGAATAAGAGCATGATCATATAGTGCAATGCTAGCCAAAGCATGATGTAAAAAAACGGATGCTGCGTTAATTGCGTTACATGTTTTTAACATGTTAAACTAAAAAGATTAATCGCGCACACACACACACACACACACACACATCAAATATTATTCATTATATTGTGAATATCATATCCCAGAGCCCTGGTGAAGAGTTATTTGATGACACGCATGTGTGTTTGTGTTTCAGGAGTACATGCAGTGTGTGACGGCAGTGGACGGCGAGTGGCTGGCTGAGCTTGGGCCCATGTTCTACAGTATCAAACATGCAAACAAGAGCAGACAGGTGAGAAACATCCTTCCTCAATATCACAGATTCAACACTTACAGTACATATGATATTCGCCTCTATTTTGGTCTCGCTCACTTCCGGTCCCTCTTCCAGGAGAACCGAAGGAGAGCCAAGGAGGAGATCACCATCATGGA
Organism: Tiaroga cobitis; assembly: GCA_030578255.1. Taxonomy (NCBI): domain Eukaryota; kingdom Metazoa; phylum Chordata; class Actinopteri; order Cypriniformes; family Leuciscidae; genus Tiaroga; species Tiaroga cobitis. The sequence goes on along the minus strand of CM060597.1, from coordinate 60,814,261 downwards.
GGAGGAGATGTCCCTTGCACAACAACAGATCCTGGCACGGAAAGAGGAGCAGGACAGGAAGAACAACCTGGGCAGTGTCAGGTACTTTAGCAATCCCAAATACCGCTGTCACTCAGGGTTTAGAGTCACTTCCTGCTCGCACTCATGAAATCTGAATCATCCTATTTAGAAGGAAGCCATCAAACGGCTGCCGTGCTGAAATACTAATGTCGCAATTTTTGGGAAGACGATTATCCCCCTCGCACCCTCCTTTTCTCTTTCCTCACCTAGCGTCTCCTTGTCTTCTCCATGATGAGCTTTTCTCACCTCCCGTCTCCACAGGAGAGAAAAAGAAATAATATTGACTCCTGCCTGACCCCCATTACTGTAGCAATTTAAATTGTACCGCCTCAGACGGGGAAGAGAGAGACAGACGCTAATTTTTCCGACTAATCCGGGAAATTAATTTTACACACACCTGTCAGCTCCACAAAAGCGGGAAATGTGTCCTGTAAAATAACACTTCATTAATTAATCAGGACTTTTTATCTCCGTATCAAAGCCTTCGGCTGATTGTCCGCTTGATGGACGTCCTGACAATAATCACATTAAAAGTGGGGATTAGACTTTTGATTTGCATGATGGGGAGATGGATAATTAAGGTGCCGGCCTCCCTCTTGGGTTTTGATGCCTTCATGGGGTTTTAAATAAGCTGATAGGAATCTAAGATGAGATCGCAGCTCATCTCGTCTCACCTGACCTTAATCCTGCAGGACCCACAGGTCACTTAGAGGACATTTTACATTTCCGCTAAACAAAATGCTTTGAAAATCAGTGCTATGTCCACCTTACTTTTCAACGCGGAAATAAGACGTTTTTGGGTAACACTTTACAATAAGGTTCATTAGTTAACTACATTAATTAGCATGAACTAATAATGAACTGCACTTATAAAGCATTTATTCATCTTTGTTAATGTTAATTTCAACATTTACTAATAGTTTATTAAACACTTGTTAACATTGGTTAATGCACTGTGAACTAACACGAACAAACAATGAACAGCTTTATTTTTATTAACTAACGTTAACAAAGATTAACAAATACAGTAACAAATGTATTGCTCATGGTTAGTTCATGTTTGTTCATACATTAATTAATGTTAACTAATGAACCTTATTGTAAAGTGTTACCAGTTTTTGTGAATGTGCAAGACTTCCGATTCATTAGCCACTGTAGGGAAATAACGAGAAGAGTAACGGTGAAACTGTTTGCGCTACAAACTAGTGTGTTTATGATTAAGACAATACATTAAAATAATATGGTAAGAAATACTAGTTTGCAGTATAAGATTGAGAGATGAACATTTAAACGTTCCTCAAAAGCCTGATGGATCATATTTGATACTAACATTTTAACACGATTTTACTAAAAAGTTATGTATGGATAATCAGGTAAGCATAAGTTGCTTAGGTCCTGTAAGTGTTCATCTTGAAATATTACTTACAATATAAAAGTTGTTTTTATGTTTACTTTATAAAAATAATGAAAGATTTCACAGAAAAAAGTTTTTCAGAATGATACTAAAAGGCCTTTTACTAGCTAAAAAAGTATAAACTATCAATCAGATGAGACAAGGCATGTAATAGATTGTGTACAAAGGGTTTTTTCAGCAAAGTTTTGATCATATTTAGAGGCCTTAGAAATTTGTTTATCAAATGATTCATTCAAACTCAAATCTCAGACTTAAGGTGAGTCCGAATTTGTCGACCGAAATTTTCGCACGTAAAAAAATCGATACGTCCTTATGTTGTGTCAATCACGTTTACGTACACACTGCCTCTGAAATATTCGTCCGTTATAAAAAAATTCGGATCGGTTTCGATTTTCTGCGTTTTTCGTGTTTTGACAAATCAAAGCAAATCAATGACGAATACGAAAAAACCTATTTGAAAATTTCGGATTCAGTGTGCTAGGACCTTTAGATTTGAAGGAGGGATTCATGCAATATTAATGATGTCTTAACAATAATGTCTAAATTCAATTGCGAATTGTGGCAGATATTTTTTTTTTAAACTCATGTTTTCATCAGAGGATTGTAAAAAATCTAGTTAATTGTAATGTTTGATTAAATAAAGGTCTCAAATGGCCAAAAGTTGAGCGGGGAGCATCAGTAAGTGAACTGATGGAGGTGTGAGTGTGTGGAGCTGGATGGTCACGGCCTGATGGATGTGTGTGAGGAGGAGAGCTGTGCACTGCTGTAATTAAAGATGATACATCGCCCTGTCAGATACATCAGACCCGTGTCCCCACAGACACAAACTGTCCTTTCTTCTCATTTAACCTCAGAGCAAATCGCACAACTTCTGATGCATGGCACATTTACACTCACATACACAATCTTTCTATTTAAATCAACATCTTGTAATAAAAATGTCTTTTCATCATTTTCAATCAGGTCAATCAAGATCTGCACCCCAGGAAGAAAAGAAGAAGCGCCTATGACGCCAAAACGGACACCGGCCCGATTTGGCTTATAGTATCAATAATTTCACCTGCATAATATTGCAAATATATTGTTATTATGTTCAGTTGCTGTTTTCAGTGCAATTTTTTTTTTTTTATATGATCATCATAGTGTTTGTCGCATGCAGCTTCCAGGTTTAGCCAGCAGTAGGAGCAATTGTATAAGGAGAAAATTTCCAGTCATCATCTCTTGCTCTCAGACAAAGTGTATTTTTTTTGTTTCTTTTGGACTGAGACGAAAAAAAAAAAAAAAAAGTGGATGCTTGAACTGTTGCACAGCACCTGACCTTACATTGATTCAATGCTTAAATTAAAATACAAACGCCTTCGTCATTCTTAGTTTTGTAAGGCACTTTAACTAAAGAAAACATTCTTTTTGACATTATAAGTATACTTAGCCCAACAACAGGGTTTTTTTTTAAAGTTTGAAGTGTTTGTATAAACCACAGCCGCCAAATTTATTCATGTGCTTCTGTAATATTCACTTTACCCTGGAATTCTAATTCGCATCCCCTCATATTTCGGCTTGTGAAATACAGCAGTTGTATCATTCTTTCAGAGAACACAGAGCGCCCATGAATATTAACTTCCTGTACTTTGATAGGTTAATCCCCTGTGGATGAAGCATGTCTTTGTTATTCTGACAAAAAAACATTGCTAGAATATTTCATCATACTGCTGGAATCAACACTGACCAGGCGGCGGTCAAACCCTGTGTCGTCCTTGATGCAATTGGGCTGCAAGCCATTGAACAGATCTACCGAGTACTGACCGAGATAACAGGCCTCTGCTGAGAATCCACAAAAAACACAACATGACCAACTGCTTTCCACTGAGGGTCATTTCGCTTGTTCTGTTTGTATTTCCGGAAGCTTTGAAATAGTGTGTTGAACTTCATTAGTGTACAGCATATCTGTATATTGTGTTTCTTTCTTTTTTGTGTGTGTATGATTTAGATATGCAGAAGTCAAAACATCTCTAGACTCTGGCAAATTATGTTTTCGCAGGAAAATAGGAATAACCATATTTTTGAAAATGTAAAATTCATTCTGTGATTCAATTTTATGGTTTTATCTTCAAGATTAAAGAAGTGAACACAGCGGCACTTTGTAATGTGGTAATTGGATCACTGCATTTTAATACATTAGCACAAAACTTAGCATGAAAGAACAGGAAAACTAGTCTTCTCCCTTTCGCTTGTCGGAGAAAGTGTTAACGGCAGTATGAACCGACAGCGATATCGATGGACTTTTAAAAAACTCTTTCTCGAATTTTCTTCTGTGTTTTCACTATAGGGGCGCTATTACACAACAATCCGTATTAAAACACATGCAAAGAAAAAGCAGAAACAAGCAATAAAAGCATTGCTTATACACGTTGTAGTCTTTGAAAAAAACAAACCCCCAGCTTTTTCTTCAAAATGTTGCTTTTTTATGATAAATGCTTATTGTCATCATTTAGCAACAATAAGTCATGAAAAGTATGCGAACGCTTTCATTTGTTAATACTGAAAATTTTAATTACTATGGATGACACAACCGGCAACTCTAATGAACAATCCAGCCATACAGTAGTAATCAGTGGGAAGCCTGAAGTTGCCCACCATGGGACATTTTGGATGGCTCCCTGATTTAAAACACATGATCCATATCATCAGTTATTCATCTTCATACACACCATAAGGCAGGGGGTGTCAATCCTTCACCTTCCACATTTCTGCAGACTTGAGCTTCTATCCTAATTAAACACACAAGAGATTCCTGTTGAAGCTCGTCAGGATTACTTCACCTACAGACAGGTGTGTTGAGTTAAACTGCAGACGCGGCCGTACAGGGTAGCGGCGGAACCCCAAAATCCAAAATGCGCAAAGATGTGTGCCTGTACGCACCGATGTTGTTGTGAATTCTGACCCCATTATATTATAACGTTATTTTACTATTATTCCCGTCCCAACGCGATGTCAACCCTCAGAAGTACCCCCACCTTTTTCTCTTCCACTTCTCAAGCACTGGTTATTACTACACTGATAGCTTTACTATTAGTGATAATTTATAATGGAATATTGCTGTATTAATAATTAATGTTTTTGTAAATTCATGGGCCCTCAAAATCTGTAACTCTTTCCTCCATTGATGCAAAAAAGAAAATCTGTCATTTACAACAACGTTTTCCCTTTCTCTGCACTCCATGTTTTCACTGTTATGTGGTAGGGGGCGCTATTACGCATCTGAAAGATTAAATAATCTCACGAAGAAGCAAAAAAAAAAAAAAAAAAAACCCGATAGAACCATAGACAGTAAAAGAAGGATAGAACTGCCCCTGGCCCATGCCTTGTTACCAAATTCAATTACGTTAACAAAATACTATTTTTGTTCAAAATGTTTTATTTTTATTTTTATTTACCAATAGCAAACCACAACCATCCAATCAAGTCCTGCATTTTTCCCAAATTTGTTCCTCTTTTGAGAAGCCATTTCACTTGGATACATAAGTCACAGTAAGGAAGACTATCAACTTTGTTTCATACCGACTTTAACGTGAATGTACTGTATGTGTTTGGGTAAGGTTGGATATACAGTTGTATAGTTCGTTATTAATTATTAATGTGAGTAATTAATTAATATGTTTAGTTTATATTGTTACAGTTATGGTTAGGCACTGATGAACATTTCAATTTAGCCCGTAAGGTCAGTGATAAACAATGCTTGTTGTTCAGATTCCCTTTTATTACCTGCAGATGATCTTTGCTGCAGAATAAAATGAGCAGGAATAGCTCATAACTCTCCCAGAACGGTCAAGCTGTCTTCAGGCTACATTAACTTTGGTTAGTGAAAACACTGACACCTGCAGGGCTGATCTGAGAACAGCCCTGCACTGAATTGTGCTCATAACTGAAGCACTGAGCTCTCTGTAACCTCTATAAACATGCTTTCATAAGATTTTCTGCTATCCTTTGATCAAAAATTCATTTTAGGTGTCATAAGTTATTTTCCCATTAATTGGTGTTTTTTTCCTCCTTTCCAATTACAGCTGCTATTCCACAGTGCAGTAAAATACCCGGTGAGCTCAAAGAGAAGCCGAAAGATCAACTCTGTATCACTATTAGTGTGATCTCACCAGACAGACTTCCCAGAATTCAATTATTCACCACAGCCAGGGGACATTTAATCAGACGTCCATCAGGCAGAGGTGAGGTAATACACTCTGATTATAATTATGATTGATGACCCTGTGTGAGAAAATGTCCTTCGATTTAGAGTGTTTGGCTTTTTATATATTTTGCAAGGCATGAACATGAACAACACAAGAGGGGCATAATACGTTACATATTACATGATGTTAACCGATTATAATGTTTGTTTTAAGGCTAGACACTACAGACAAAACCATGAGTGACAAAGTGTGTTGTTGGGTGAAAGCCTTTGCTAATGTTATGGTAGAATGACTTGATTTGAGACGTACCCCCCAGTTTCACAGACAAGGCTTAAGCCAGTCCCAGGCTAAAATGCATGTGTGAGCTGTTTTAACTGAAAGCATCTTGCACTGACGTTTCTTAAAACATGTCAGTACCATTGTTTTGTCAAGTCAAGTCATCTTCATTTATATAGCGCTTGGATTTTCCAAAGCAGCTTTACAGAGATAAACATATAATTTAAGGTAACAGAGATTGTTTTGGCTTTATAGCGGTTCTTGAATAATGTTATTTCCAGCTAAAGTTAGTTTTGATTGATTCACCTCCGTCGAAATGATCATTTGTTATTAAATTAGGGGCCACCAAGACGACGCCGTTCTCTCTAAACAGACTTTAAACGCGAACCTGTGATTAACGCTGACGGCGTTCACATGCGCATTAAGAATTGATTCTATAGTTATGTGCTTTTGAAAATATATGCGCAGGTTTGTAATTCCATACAACCCATGCCTAAACAAACTACTTGTCTTGCCTATAAAAGATGGTTTTGTCTCAAGATGCACATCAGTAATGTGTTTTATTTCTAAGGCACGTTTATAAAAGCTACTTAAATGCCCTAATTGAAGTAAGGCCTAATCCTGGCTTATCTAAGCCCTGTCTGTAAAACTGGGCTGTAGTGTTTTGGTAGTTTTAGTGGATTTTGAACGTAAAATGCCAGAGAACACGTCTTCAGTGCTAGGGCATGCTTTACACTGCATCCGACGCTTTGCATTGCACTTGGTGATGTAAGGCTTGGATGCAGCTGCTCGGCCATGAAAACCCGTTCCATGAAGCTCTCTACGCACTGTTCTTGAGCTACTCTGAAGGCCACACGATGTTTGGAGGTCTATAGCTATTGACTCTGCAGAACGTTGGCAACTTCTGCGCACTGTGTGCCTCAGCATGCGCTGACCCCACTCTGTGATTTTATGTGACCTGCCACTTCGTGGCTGAGTTGCTGTTGTTACCAATTGCTTCCAATTTGTTATAATACCACTAACAGTTGACCGTGGAATATTTAGTAGTGAGGAAATTTCACGAATTGACTTATTGCACAGGTGGCAACCTATCACGGTACCACACTTGAATTCACTGAGCTCATGAGAGCGACCCATTCTTTCACAAATGTTTGTAGAAGCGTCTGCATGCCTAGGTACATCTGTGGCCATCGAAGTGATGGGAACACCTGATTCAATTATTTAGAGGGGTGTCCCAATATTGGCAATATATATATGGGTCACGGCTTGATAACCATGGGAAAACGTGGGTCCCATGGCCATACCAGTTGAGAACCACTGTCATAGCAGTTGAAAAAAAAAACAACAAAACTGTTTCAACTGAGGAAGTATGGAGATATCTGTTAGTTTAAAATGTGTACCCTATTTTCCCTTAAAATTAAGTTTATAGTATTTGTGTTTTTAGCAATTTAAACAATAGACAGACCACCATACACTATTTTTCTCTTCCCTCTCATGATGGTCTCTGGGAGAAGCTCCCCTCACCCTCTTTAATGAGGCAAATCTCTGATATTGGCTGACATTTTAAAATCCTCTTCCTGAATGGCAGTGCCAGCAGTCATCTTTACAAGAGATTTCCGCTGAAGGTCTTTGTGATGATGGAGTGAATTATAATGGCCTTGGTGTCTGTGCGAAGAGGAGCCAGTGGCTTAAGAGTAAAACCTCACCTCACAGATGAGCTCTGGGATCCCAAGATGCTTTGGGTCTTGAAGCCTGTTCATTTTACAAAGGGGTTTAGACCAGATGTCCTCCGCTCTGCTCTGAGATTTAGGCTGACTGAAGAGTGAAGGATCATGTCATGTATTTGTCAACAAAGAGAAAAGCAATAAAGAGTGAGTCTCCACTCAGACTTTCAATGGGAAAGCCCAATGCCTAAAACATTCAGTTATGCTTTGTTAACTGACACAGGCAGTTTTTCAGACAGCCAGGTCTTCCAGCAACGCTCAGCCGCTAGAGGTGTTTTGTTCCTGAATGAATCAATGGCTGTATTCGAAAACTTAGGGGCTGTTTACACGACACCGTTTTCAACTAAAAACTAGAGAACGTTTACACGACAACGATATGCTTAAAACTGAGGTTTTTCCTTTGAGTTTTCCGCGTACAGACGACACCACTGTCAAAACGATCCCCATTCACACGGATCCACGAAAACGACTAAAAACCCTGTATTCTGCTGCCAGGCCATTATATGGCGATAAAAAACTATAGATTGAACACGTAATACGCATGTGCATGATGCGTTTTCAGAGATTCGTGTTTTTGATGTTCACACGGAGACCGTTTTCAAACCCGTTTTCAAAAGTTGGCGTTTTCAGGCACCCAAAACGCCATTGTCGTGTAAATGAACAGCCAAAATGTATAAAAAGTTTTACGTTTTTAGTTGAAAACGCTGTCGTGTAAACGGCCCTTAAAACTTTGCATGGGTTTTGGCCGGTCATTCACACGACAATGGCGTTTTGGGTCGCACTTTCAAACCCGTTTTCAAAAGTTTGCGTTTTCAGCGACCCATTGTCGTGTAAATGAACGGCCAAAACCCATGCAAAGTTTTAAGGGCCGTTTACACGACAGTTTTAAAAACGTAAAACTTTTTATACATTTTGGCTGTTCGTTTACACGACAATAGCGTTTTGGGTGCCTGAAAACGCCAACTTTTGAAAACGGTCTCCGTGTGAACATCAAAAACACGAATCTCTGAAAACGCATCATGCACATGCGTATTACGTGTTCAATCTATAGTGTTTTATCGCCATATAATGGCCTGGCAGCAGAATACAGTATCTTTAGTCGTTTTCGTGGATCCGTGTGAATGGGGATCGTTTTGACAGTGGTGTCGTCTGTACGCGGAAAACTCAAAGAAAAAACATCTCCGTTTTAAGCATATCGTTGTCATGTAAACGTGCCCATAGGCAGCTGACTCGTTGACCTATCAGGCTATGACTTTGCAGGCAGCGTTTGCGCACAAAGGTTTGTCACGAAACTGATTTTGGACAGATTTATGAGGCAGCGTAACAGACAGTTTAATGATCTACAGCAAAATAGAGAGTTTTGGTGATTACTATTGTAGTAATTAAATATTCTCTTAGTTATTACATGTTGCAAATGACATCAAAAGTGCAAATCTTTATTAAATCTTAACAATACAAACAGTAAGACACACAAATAAAGTCATTATTACAGAAAACACAATATTAGAAAAGAACAGAGCCAGGGGTAGTTTCAAATAAATACATTAAAGATAGAGCATAACTGAATGGTTTTAGCAGCCTTCTTTTTTTTAATCATAGATGGATGATATACTGTTCTGCCTCCTTACCAAAAGCAATAAAGGAAGGTTTAGAATTACTAAATTTGGCTTTGTGAATATGATATTTCCCTAAAATGATCAATAGATTAATTAGGTATATTTCTTTCTGTTTTTTTTTTGTTTTTTTTTACCTTTGTCTAATTAGCCGTCTTACCTACAATCTCTGTACTGTGAGTGACGTACACACGCGCGAGAGATTACCTCCGGCGCTTTCCAGCGCTTGCGCAGACTCAGATCGCTTGGACGTGGCTGTGGTTACAAGAGGTAAAAACTATATAAATACTGGTCGTTTTATCACACAAAACACTCGTTTCGTGTCTTAGGCCATCAACGTGTACTTACGAGTCATTAAATCATGTTTAATTTGGACTTCTCTGTGCATGCTCTTTGAGGTGGTGACCATAGATCTGCACTAAAAATATCAAAATTGAAACTACTGGGGAAACTAAGACACCTACATCTTGGATGCCCTTGAGGTAAGCTAAAACATACCAAAAATTAATTTCAAAGTGAACAATCCCATTAACAAATCTATTCCCGGGGCTTCATTGGATGCGCACTTTAGAATCTCACCGGAAGTAGTTGGTCATACTGATACTTTTCGTCTACTGTTTTGTTTATGATTACTGAGAATTTGGACATAATACTCTTTTCATATAGGCTACTGTTTTCACCTACTATAGTAGGGAAATATGCATATTCAGATGCAGCCACAGTATGTCTGAATAAATAATGTAGGCTGCACTGAAAAAATTGAGGATTTACTTCAAGACAATTTTCACTCAGAAATTGCTTGTAAATTTCACAAACAATTACAAAGTAGAAACACATTGGATTGAATTTAAGTAGAAAGCCTTAAATAGCATTTTCTTGTAAAACCTACTCCAATAATCTTTGTTTACCAATTCAAAATATATTTTTACAGTGTATGTACAAGTGATTCAAACTGAAAAAGTCCTATATCGAGTTCTATATTGGATAAAATATTGTGTAATTAAGATACTAATAATAAAGTTTAAGTACCTCCAGCCCTTATTTAAAATATGTAAATATGTCACTTGTTACCTAATTGGAATAATCATAAATGAGTCATCTGTAATGCTGCGTGAATAAAGTCGCATTATTTCTTTTTTTTTTTGGAACACGTCAACCCACTCATAGATGAGCTTGAAAATGAGATGTGTGTAGTAGATCAACAAAATGCATATGACCCACATTTTATTTACGCTATTGTTCGCTGCTGTTCACAGTCCTTCCTCATTTACGACAATCACAACCTTGTTTTGCATGCGATTATGGTTGTGTAGCTTCAGGGCACCAATGTGTTTGTGAAGTCTGTTTCACAAGAATTGGCCTTAAACATAGTGCACAGGGAAATCTGGAGTATTAATAACATTTATTGGTCTCCATTAGTTTCTACAGGCACCTTTAGTGTTGGATATTGACTGTTGCCTATTGATTTCGCAGCTTGTCACTTGTGTTCAACTTTCATTGACTCAGAACACTTCAAACAAGCCCTCTTATTCACTGACACACTCTCCACATGTGAGCGCAACGCAAGTATCAGTACAACTCGAGCAGGAGGATATTATTCTAAATAGCATCATGATCTGAAATAGAAATTGAAAGCATGTGCTTGACATGTTAGGAAAATAGATCATTTGCCGCTGTCTTCCATGTCATCCACTGAAATGCTTTCATTTAATCCTTACTAGTTACGAAAGCAGCCGAATACAAACATGTATCACTTTTATTGACTGATTTGTGTTTATAGGAAATGCATGATGACATAGCGAATAAGGCATGCCATTATTTAATAATTTAAAAATGCTATTAATGTCGCTGGCTGACTGATATGACATCACTGAAATCTTTTCATTGCCTCTTCCAACGGAAAATCCAATAAAATAATATATATTAGGCCATCATTCATACGAGGCATTATTATATGATTGATTAATCAACAAATACGAGTATTACTTTTAACTTTCCTAAACCACAAACTATGACAGACTCAGCATTGAAACTTTACCTACCATCACAATTTACACTCACATTCATCTCTGTAAACTATAATGTAATTAGGGGGAAAAATTCACAGGAGAATGTCCATTAAATAATATTAAGTATTGTGTCAACAAATCAGATACTTAGTGCAGAGCTATTCAGAAATGAATCAAGTTGTATGAACATAGATGAGATTTTCTCATGTCGAAGATGGATTCTCATGCTGGTCCAGGTTTGTTTGTGTTGCTCAGATGCTGGTTGACCAAGAAAGTCTAGCTGGTTATTGCAGTAAAGCGCCCAGGGAAAAAGCTTAAAGCACTGTAAGATGCTTTGCTGCTCTTAACTGGTCTTCCTGTGTGGTTTTCTGTCTTTTTTTGTTTGGTCAGGCTGGAAGAGATCAGATAAAGACCAGCTTGGTCTGCCTGGGAGGTCATCCTAAACTGGCTTAGACAAGCAAACCATCTTAGACTGGTTTCAGCAAGGTATAGTGAACCAACTGACCTTACGACAGTAATTACTTAACCTTGCCCACTGCTTTTCTAGGGCGGGTGCTCTATGTCCATCAAACGGCTCACTCACTGATGTACCTGATTGGAATAAATGACCTCAAATACAGTTGATCATAGTGAAAAACAAAACTGAAAGTACAAGCTTTTAAATCAGGTTATGCTGAATCACTAAGGGCCTGTTTACACGACACCGTTTTCAACTAAAAATGTAAAACTTTTTATGCACTTTGGCCGTTCATTTACACAACAGCGTAATGTTGGGTGCCTGAAAACGCAAACTTTTAAAAAACGGGTTTCAAAGTGCACGTTTTTTTGAAAACCGTCTCCGTTTAAACAACAAAAACGCAGATCTCTGAAGAGGATGACGTCATGCACATGCGTATTATGTGCTCAATCTATAGTGTTTCATAGCCATCTAATGGCCTTGCAGACGAATACAGCGGTTTCGCTGATCCGTGTGAATGGGGATCGTTTTGACAGTGGTGTCGTCTGAACGCGGAAAACTCAAAGGAAAAACTTCTCAGTTTTAAGCATATCGTTGTCGTGTAAACGTACCCTAAATATAAAGGTAGATGATGCGAATATGGTACAATTACATGAGGAATAGTACTCAAGTGTGAAGTCGTCAGACAGCTGACATACAAATATCAACATTTACAAAAGAAAAAATGTGTAATGGACACGTTCAGCAGATGTAAATAGTGTTTTTCTTAAAATAAAGATAACTTTGGCTGCATACATGTAGTCTTTGTATTTAACGGGGTAAAGAAGTGTAAAATGAACACAATGAACGACTGTCTTAAGCGCGTTCTGTACGTCTCTGCAGAGTTGTAGACAGTCACCGAGTGCCACAAACAAACAGCAGCCGCCTTTTACAGTTCCTCCTGAACCAAAACAACAAGCTTATGCTGTGACGTTCTATGCATTTCTATGTCAACGACTAAATGAATCTGAAACAGTCAGGTGGTACAACTAGAGCTCTGTAAGATGTTTGTGTTCATTATTATTGTAATGTTATGCTTTAAAGGGATAGTTCGGCCAAAAATGATATTTAACCCATGCATTACTCACCCTCAAGCCGTTCGAGATGCATATGTCAATCTTGTTTCAGACGAACACATTTTCAGTTATTTTAGAAAATGTCTTAGACCCTTCAGTGGATATAATGTGAAGCAATGGGGTCCACCTCCTTCAAGTCCCAAAATGTGAATACATCCTTCACAAAAGTAATCCATCCGGCTCCAGGGGGATAAACGAAGGCCTTCTGATGGTAATCCGTGCGGTTTTGTCGTAAAAATATACATATTTAAAACTTTATAAATGAAAATATCTGACTTCCGGCAACGATCGACGCGCGTGCGTTCACGCGCTTTCTTGTTTTGTTTTGCTCTGCTCTCTGGCTGCGCTGGCGCGTTCGTTCTACGTCACAACAGTTCCTACGCTACGTCTTACCTCGTACGCCGACTTCCATCACCCGTGAACGCGCGTCGATCGTTGCCGGAAGTCAGATATTTTCATTTATAAAGTTTTAAATATGTATATTTTTAGGACAAAACCGCACGGATTACACTCAGAAGGCCTTCGTTTATCCCCCTGGAGCCGGATGGATTACTTTTGTGAAGGATGTATTCACCTTTTGGGACTTGAAGGAGGTGGACCCCATTGCTTCACATTATATCCACTGAAGGGTCTAATACATTTTCTAAAATAACTGAAAATGTGTTCGTCTGAAACAAGATTGACAGATGCATCTCAAACGGCTTGAGGGTGAGTAATGCATGGGTTAAATATCATTTTTGGCCGAACTATCCCTTTAAAGCATGAGGTAATTTAACGCTGTCCTTCGTCTCGCAACACTTTGCAGACTCTGCTGCGCATGTTGATGTGTTTTGTAGGAGGCGTGGCTTTGCAGGCGCTCTGAAGGGAGGGTGGGATCTCATGCTTTCAAAGCTAGCTTGCTATAGCTACCCTCTCCTAAAATGCCTACCCTACCTTTAACTGTCAAACTGAAATAAATGATTCCCCTTTCTAAAAACATCCACCATACTGTATTCTACAATTAATTTCCTTAGTGTGAATGTAGTGAGTTTAAATTAGCAAGTTTAGTAGGTCATGAGATCTACTGCAGAGCCTGATCCAATGCTTGCATTTTTTGAGATTACTGTGTGGCTTTGGAACAGAGCAAATGAAACTCCATTCACTAGCCTTTATGAATGGAGTAATCTGAATTACATATATCATAACAACACCTTTTTAACAATGTTGGGAATTTGCCCAAAAAGGAGGTTTGTATGTCACAGAGAGTTGAGAAAATCATGTTTTTCTTGAACTCATCGAGTCAGAAAGGATCCAAGAGATCCATCCATGTAGCCGTCCATGTTGATCCAGGCACTTGCGCTGCAGGTGATCAGAAAGTGCTTTCTTCTTCCTCTGACACTTTATTCACTGTAAGAAGCAAACAACATTGAAATGTATTTACAGCCAGCTCATGAACAAGGTAATTACTGATTCAATGGGCTTCTCCAATTAACAACCATTATGCGCATCATAATAACATTTGTGTACATGACATCGGCAAATACATTTTCAAACGCAAACGAGCCTTCATGCTTAAATTCTATTCAAACAGCGTCTCTCTCTTGGCTGGCTTTTCATTTCTGAGAGCACTGAGGGTCTGGACACTATTGCATGGAAGACGAAAGGTCAAAGGCTACTGATGATATCTATGCCATGTTCCCCAAATATAATGAGCACTCTCATTCTTGAACAGCTCATCAAGGTTTTTAGTCGAGCCTTTTGCTCTCTGTGGAAATAAATTCAGCTTATTAGCCAAATACGCATCTCTTTTTTCGCCTCGTCTCTGTGGCTGCATGTAAATTTCACCCTTTATTTAAGGAGAAAATCACAATTGCACGTATTCCCCGAACTCTTCGCTGTCTCCGTCAGACAGCTTAACATATACAATGGGTTTGTCGGTGACTTCAGCGGCATGGCTAATGCGAGACCTTTTGTGCTGTTTAATTCCGGAAGGATAAACAGGCTTGCGCATGCAAAATTATTCAAACACAGATAATTAACCAGGGAAACAATCAGCTGTATGAATAATAATCCACAGTGGTAGACATTATAACTTTTGAGCATGAGAATAAGATGGATGTGAGTACCTTGGGCATGAGCTTATCAAATAAAGCTCGGTAAATGTACCCTGAATGAAATGAGTCAATCATTTTAATGTGTGTGAGAAGCCCTGAGGAGAACAAATAAGCAATCACTGCATCACGCAGGGCGAGCAAATGAACCTGCTGCACAATTAGGCAGGGTCACATTCAGCGCGGGCTGCAAGCACTCCATGTGCTAATGAGATCTGTGCATGTCAGAGAGAGAGAGAGAGAGAGAGAGACACAGTTACCGCCTGAATAAAGAGCTTACAACCAGAGCACTTACGGTGGTATAGATAGCACTTCATTAAGGACACTTTCACACCAAAGCTTCTGGTGTGAACGGAAGTCGATTTGACGTCAGAGTTCGTTTTTTTTTCTTTCTTGGTTATAAAGAGCAACCGTCGAGTTCTCTTCAAAAGGTGGTCTGTGGTGCAATTTATTTGAACTGAGGCACACAGTTGGCAGGAACAGTCTGTTCCAAGTCACAGACGTGAACTACTAATTCAAGTGCTGGTTTGTTCATTTAAAGTGCCTCTATTATGCTATTTTTAAGTTTCCTAATGTTGTTTTGGAGTCTCCTACAACAGGTTTACACGCATCAAGGGTCAAAAAACGGTTTAATTTTCTCATAATATACATTTGCACATCACCACATTTTCAATGATTCTCAAACGACTCGTAAGATGAATCAATCTCTCTAAATCCCTCCTTTCCGCGAGCTACTCTGCTCCGATTGGCCAGACAGCTCAGTCTGTTGTGATTGGTTTACCGCGTACAGTGCGTCGAAAACAAAAACGCCTATTGCCATAACAACATCAGCTCTGCTTGTCCTGAGGCATCCTACACCGTAAACTAAACAGACTAACGAACAATGAGGTCGATTGTACCATACTCACAACCGGCGCAACGTCATAGAATGTCTCTGAACAGATTCACGCCCACTTTTAGGGGAAAACAAACTAGACTTTCCATAGACTTCAATACAAAGTAGCGTCACAAAACAACGTCCGTACACAGCCGACAGGCGTGAATAACTTAAGAAATCACTAAGATTAAACATGTCAAGTTATATGTCCACCCTGCCTGCAATAGAGCGTGAAAGATACATCAACAAACTTAAATTGGTCAATTTAAAAAAAAATGTCCCTTCATTCTCCCAGCGTCAAATTGGTGTAACAACCCCACCCTAAGGGGCGGTGACGAAATTGACAGTTTCTACAAGATTCTACAAGATATTTTCACCTGGCTATACCCAATGTTTAGATATGTTGTGTTATTTATGCAAATTAGCACATACATAATTAGATTATGCATCGTTTGCCCATGTTAACAAACAATTTCAAAAAACTTGTAATACATTTTTTGTTTGTCTTGATGTAAGTAATCAAGTAATTTTCAGGATTATATCTAAAGGTTAACATTTTTACCCTATTCACGTGAGAAAAATAATGAATAGGCGTATGAATAGTATGCGCGAACAGTCAGATTGGAATTGGACACACATTGGAATGTTTCAAGTTTGTCTAGTGTTTGCGCTATTTCTCTCTAGAAGTTATGAGCGATAAAAATGTTTTTGTATCATTTAAACTACACTAAAAATGATTTTTCGAAGTTGTACATACATTTTTTTTCTATGATTCGATGTAGGCTTCTGTTGTTGTTGCGTCTCCATCAAGAGAGATGCATTGTTTGATCAAGTTTTTCGACTGTGAAACAACGGCCCGAGCCAGTGTTGCCACCTTGTGGTCCAAATAATTAAAGGGAAAATAAAGAAGAAAATCATAGAGCATATGTGAGCTAATGAAATCAACATAACACATGCACTGTACACACACCCTAGTGTACACGTAAAAATGTAAGTAATAGGGCTTTATTATGACATGCTTAGCAATGTGTGATTAATTTGATGAATTTTAGTCTTCAGCTAAGTTTGGTCTCCTAAAAAAAATTTGAAATCGCAGCCATGCCCTGTGAAGCCAAAAAATGACGGTTCGGTACGTTTACGGTACTGCAGTGGAAAAAAACAAGCCATGTTGGTTTATGATTTAGTTTGAAGTGCAAGACTGAGTTTGAAATTAAGTTCCCTACACAGAAAAGTTCTGCATGTGCAGCAGTTAAAACTAGGGATGTGAATTTCTGTCAAAAATGCCATTCGAAAATCGTGTGCCAAAATATGTGCCATAATTAATGATTTTATGCGAACCTGCCTTGTTACTGCAATAGCCTACTTTTTAAACAAATTAGTTTCAATCAAAACTATTCGTGTGATGTCACTGCGCAATTCAAACACACACATTACCACGGGATGGCGGGTGTTCATTTCATAAACTGTGGACAATTGTAGCTTATTTAATGTAGTCTATAAATTAATGTATATGTCCAAAAAACGGATAATGTCATCATACTTGTAGTAGTGCCATCGTCGCGTAATAATCTGTTTGGTTGTAAAATGTATTACCTGAATGAAATAAACTCGAATGTATCGTCCTGTGGAATCATTAATTCACAGACAGCTTACGAAGATGTTCAACTAGATCTTCATCGCTGGCAAAAATATGATGCATTTGCAGATTTGCTTTCACTTAACTGTAGGTCCACGGCCACTTCATCCAACGCTCTTGATGTTCTTAAATCTTCCTGTTACGACTCCGTGTCGAGTGTGAATTGAAAGCGCTTCAGACGATTCAATGCGTGCAGGAAACTGAACAGATCATTCAAATTGATTCGCAAACCGATTTAGACAGATCTGCCAACTTGTTTGATGAAGTCTTTGAACAGAATCGACTCAAAAGAATGATTCATTTGTAAATTGAGCATCGCTCATCTCATGCCCATAAAAAAAGATACAGCGCGCTTGGAATAAACTACGCATTTAACAACATGTATTGCATTAAAATAAAGTAACGAGAGGAACGTCGCCCAACGTAACTAAGTAAATGTAGCCTACTTTGTTACTAACATAGACGGTTACTACCATAGACAGTAAAGGTTACTACCCACCTCTGTTGGGCGCAGAGTTAACGGTCACGACAATGCTCTTCTTCTGTTGTTTGTTTACAGTATGTATAAAACGCAAGGGGGTAATCCATCAGCCGGAAGCTGAAGCCTCGCGGGAGCCGCCATTGTAGCAGAACTTCACCAGCTGTTAGCATCCCATTGACTCCCATTCATTTTGGCGTCACTTTGACGAGGAATAAGTTTATATCTGAGGCGTCCAAAGGCTTAATTTGTCGATTATTTATTTCTAAAGAAACACGACAATGTATAAAATGCTCCATTACTTTGTATCTTATGTTACTACCCCGTAGAAGCCGTTTTTGTAAAAATAGGCTAAAGATTGCGTCATAACCACGGGACTTTCTGTCGCACAATAGAGACATTACCGTATAGACAGGAGGAGAAGCTCGCGGCAATCTTTTACTGTCTATGATTCAATCGGGGGACATGAAGGCACAAAGTCAAGGTAGAAGCAATGGAGAGTCCATAAAAGCAACGGGACAAAATATTTCAACAACATTTATGAGGAATTAGGTGATTCAGATTTGTCTTGGCACAGCTACTAGAAGATTTACAACTGTCGTCACGCTCAGTTTGAGCCTGCGCAGTCGCTCAGACATCATACAGGAAGTGCAATAATCGGGCTTCAAGTCTTCTCCGTTGAAATCAATGGGGTCGCTGTGTCCATTTCTTTTACTGTCTATGATAAAACGCTGGTATCCTAGATCGCGCAGTAGGAGGTTTCATTCATGTTAGTGACACCTTGTGTCCCCGACAGGAAAATACCCTGCTGCACAGTAGGCGCGCCGTCAATTATGTCACATTGGAATTGCGCGAAAATATAACGATATTCGAAAAAGCAATTTTATGATCGAATTTCGAACGCAGTTCGACTATTCGAAGATCGGGACTCATCCCTAGTTAAAACAACGCTGTATTTTTTAGGTACACATGCATGCTGAACCGATAAGGATGTCAGAACATCATGTGATTGATCACCTAGAAAAGGCTGTCAATTGTGACCAGACTTGTCTGAAAAACAAACCGTTGATTTTGCAAAGTCTGCCTAGGCTTTTACCCAAGATCTCACTGGGGTCACATTGTACAATGTGACAAGCAACAATCATAAGAGACCAACAAAAGCAGCTTAAGTGTGAAAACAGCCTAAAAGTCAGACTGATATTAAGATAAAGAATGGAAGATGACGTGCAGAGGACACAAATGACTCTGGATGAGCTGTGGGCAAAAGGCTGACAGACAGCCAGTAATAAGAGCAGTTAGCAGCAGACAAACACTCAGGTACATCAGCCCCACCACGAGGAACCCCAACAGGCCCCATGGCGCAGGCTTTCAAAGCAAAGTCAAAGTTATTAAGTATTCAATCATATAAAAGGGAGAGGAAGGCGTGAAAGGTTGCGGACCAAAGCACTTTTGCTCCAGTGCATTAAGAGGCTATGCAGCCGCTCCAAGTCTGCGTGAAAAGAAATAGATTACCTCCCCAGAAGATGGCAGCTTCCCTGTATCCCCCTCCTTTTTTGCTCTTTAATAACTGCAATCTGCTGTGAAAATCTAATCCCAAGTACCATTTACGCTGCACCCAGATAACTTCTGCTTGGAAAAGCGTACAATATGAATATTTCATTCCCTGATATCCAAATAAACATGGCAAGCTTTCCATCAATCAGAGGACGCTGCAAGAAGTGAACTGGAAAGTGGAAATTGCTAATGAATAGCAGGGTTTGGGGGGGGAGTTGTCTTGTAAAAGCGTCTGTTTTAGTTCTCTTCAAAAACGTATACATTAGAGAGAAAAAAAAGCTCAGAGCGCACTGATAAACATCACTCCCGATGATCTTGATCAAGGCCAGCCATTAAACACGGCCATATATGCCCTCCTCCACAGCGGAATAAACACGGCCATCTCTTTCTGATGGAGCGACTGAGGCTATTATAAGTTATTTATCACAACAAATCAAGCAGTGGTACTTTTATGTATTTACTAACAGCCAAATCTGCTCATCCAAAGGATGCAAGAGTCCATCCATATACATGTTGCCCCATCCCGGGCTGGATGTCAGGTCTCAGCAGATTTGTAAGGTCACACCTGGCCTAAGAGCTCTAGTAATGACACTTAATGAAAGCTGGGAATCCATGCATGCAGAAGGAGCCTGGCATGTCATAAATAATCCACATGCTACAAGCCATTTCCTCTCCTATCTATTTATTTGTATTTACTCTGTCTCTCTTAGAGTCCAGAAGGAACTTGGGGTGTCCTGGAAGAACATTAGTTGAGCTTCACTTTGCTACCCGAACTTGGCAAATGGGCAGTGTACTTGTTGTTTGTCCATGTACTTGCTATAGAGTTACGGTTAGGGTTGGTTTAGGGTTAGTTGCCTAATTTACTGTCATTAGTATAGTAAGTACACGTAGTAATGTGTAACTACATCACCTTAAATTAAAGTGTTACCAATTATTTTTTTTAAGAATATATTGGTCCTTCTTTTCCATATAGTTAACTTGAATAAATATGACAAAAGCACCAAAATTAAAGCACCATAAAATGGTTTATGGGTCAATAATGGGTCAAAGTAAAGAGTACCCATGATGAAGAAAAAGAAAAATCTATTGACAATCTAGTTTGTGCCAAGTTCTTAGAAATCAGATATATTATTGATACCTAAAACATTTTTTTTTTGTAATTTGAAATAAAATATGGATAAAAACTAAACGAAAATGAGAAATGTTGCTCATATAACTGAAATTCAGTTGAGGTACTAAAATGACAATCTAAAACTGAAATAAAAATGAATTAAAGCTAAAAATAACTAAGACCAGAGCTAAGTAAAACATTCAAATTAAAATGAAAGCCGAAAATATACAAATAAATGCTAATTCAAAATATTAATATATACTATAATAGTATATAAATAAGAAAACACAGATTACAAAATACTTGGTATTGATTTCATGTGGTGTGACCATCACGTGCAAAATATTCATTATAGTCAAGTCAAGTCATCTTCATTTATATAGCGCTTTTAACAATGGATTGTTTCAAAGCAGCTTTACAGAGCTAAACATATAATTTAAGGTAACAGAGATTGTTTTGGCTTTATAGCGGTTCTTGAATAATGTTATTTCCAGCTAAAGTTAGTTTTGATTGATTCACCTCCGTTGAAATGATCATTTGTTATTAAATTAGGGGCCACTAAGACGACGCTGTTCTCTCTAAACAGACTTTAAACGCGAACCTGTGATTAACGCTGACGGCGTTCACATGCGCATTAAGAATTGATTCTATAGTTACTATTGAAAATATGTGCGCAGGTTTGTAATTCCATACAACCCATGCCTAAACAAACTACATGTCTTGCCTATAAATTTGATACAGAATTTTGTTTTGTTATACCTTAAATATACACAAGTGCACACATCCTTATCATTATTTTCATAATAATTAAATATCATGAAAGAAGTTGTTTTCAGGAGTCGCTCCACATGACATTTTTAACTAACCTTGAAATTGAAACAAAATGTCAAATTATCTGATATTTTAAGAGACACATAATCATGAGTGGTCCTATGATATCATTTCCAGTTGTATTTGATTTTTTTCTGCATGGACCACACCACATGATTTTGAAGTTATTATTCACTGACAATCTTCATGCCCACTAAAGATCTCCAATGGACTACAAACACATATGCACTATAAAACATATTTATGTCATTGGTGACATTTCAATTGATGCCAAACTTAACTTGTTCTCAAGTGTCGCATGACCAAATATCACCGACATCAAACCTGACGAAGAGCATCTCACACCTTTTGTGTTCCAAGGCACTCATAGAGGGTTGGAACAACATGAGGGACATTCAATTTTGGGTGAGCTGTTTCCAAAAGGGACAACATGCAACCTACAACCACTGTATGCATTATTAGTCAAGACTCTTTCTGGGGTAACAAAACCAGCTCTTCAACTTCGCTTTGAATAAAACTTCTGAAGTAGTATAACTCTGTAAAGTCAGGCCCTGAGCAGGTCTCTGACTCTCTAGCTCTTGCTCTCTCTATCATCAATAATAAAAAAAGGTGGCATGTGGAGCAGGTTCTGGACCTTCAGAACAAACAGGGAGCAGAATGGATTCCACCCTGCAGGACGGGCTCATCAGCACGGTCAACAATGCCTGAATGATTGGGTTCAGAGCCGCAGCTCCAGCCCTCGGCTTCTACCATGGCTAAAGTTCTCAATCATCTCTAAACTTTTCCTTTCCAATTTCACAAGTGTGAATCAGATCAGACCCTATTACAGAGGATAAGCCTGTACCTACAGAGCCGGATCATTCGGCAGCGAGAGGACATACACTCCAGAATGAGATGGCTAATGGTGACATGGACCTTCAACTGTGGTTATAGGACACCTTTTCTCTGCATCTGATAGAAATACCAACCTAATCACAACAAAGACGGTCTCGCTTGATGCTATGCATGAGGACGGGATAACAGAGAATGGAGGAAGAGAGAAAAAAATAATGAAAAGGAGAGGTGTAATAGGAAATGGCCAGCATTGGGTCATTCAGGAAATATAAGAGGAGGAGAAGAAAGATCAAACTGGACAGGTGATTCGAGGCAAAACCTGCATATAAGACCTGTTTATATGGAAGATTTGGGGCAGAATGTGATACGGCCTGTTAGCCACAAAGGTGAATGTTAATATTCACTCAATGACGACTGTAACTATACGAGGTGGCGCGGTTAACATGAAATACACTTGATCTTTGCAAATAAAATAAGATAAATATTATGAAAAATAAGAAGGCTACAGGACAGATGACAAAATATATTTGGTAACACTTTACAACAAGGTTCATTATTTAACTACATTAGTTAACATTAACTAATAATGAACTGCTCTTATACAGTATTTATTAATGCATTGTTAATGCTAATTTCAACATTTACTAATACTTTATTATACTACAAGGCTGTTGAATGCTTGATTCTGATTGGTTGAGAACGTTCTAAGGTGTGCAATTATTTTCAGGGAAACGCACGGCTAAAGTAGTTCCAGGCAGGTTTGACCGCATTACAGTTCCATATCACTGCGCGTAGTTAACTGTAATAACGGAAAATAGGATACAATTCATAACAAGAAAAAACATGCGCCCCATGCATGCGCTTGATCTGCAGTTTTCGATGTGTAACTTCACAATCAATGGACACATACAGTTTAATTTTAATAAATAAAGTATGTAGTCCTATCTATAGGCTAAATAGAAAATTAAATTGAATAGGCTTATATAAATAAATTGATAGTCCTGCTGGGTTTTCGTAATTATTCCAGATAATATAACAAATAAATAATTATTGATAGGCCTACTTGTTAAAAGGGCTTTGTGTGTTTCATTTATTGGGTTACTTACTGTCAATTATAGAAAACAAGAATGAACGAATGAATTAAAACAAATTTAATTAATAAATAAATAATAATAATATTGACGCACATGCTTTTCTGTCTCATTATTGCAATCTCTCTCTCTCTCTCTCTCTCTCTCTCTCTCTCTCTCTCTCTCTAATAACGGCATTAATAACTGTATAAAGCCGGGACACACTGACTAAGGCCAGTTATGAATGTAATTTGATACTTATGACTGATCATGCCCAAACACGTGTTCAGTCTGTAGCCAGTCGATGGAAACAGTCAGTCTTCGGATGTTTCAGCGAGTTGTAAGTGTGTCCCCATCATTAGTCTGCAATCAGTGGCTCAAACCTCCGTTACTAACTCTAAAATGACGTTTTGGAATTAGCGTGGGATTAGATGCGTAAGAAATTAGTCCTACATACAAGAGCGTTTTAATGACAAAAACTTGACAAACGTCTTGATATGCATCATCTGAACAATGTTTTGAGGTGTGGTAACTGTAGTATAAGCGGAATAATTGACTTCAGGCCGTTGAATTATTAGAAAAATAATGCACACCCGAGGTGTAACGGCCACTCCGCTTCGCGTCGTGACCGCATTACCACCTCGGGTGTGCATTATTTTTCGAATAATTCAACGGCCTGTCGTCAATTATTCCTTACTTAAAATATTGTTAACGTTAGTTAATGCACGGTGAACTAACATGATCAAACAATGATTGTGAATGAAAAGTGACTAAAATGGTGACCAATTACAGGATCTGAGATGTACATTTTCCCCTTACATATTAATATAATATTTAATATAAAATTTGAAGTCGGCATGAAATCAAAATGGATATTTATTTATTAATAGCTATAGCTAGAGAGCTATTTATTTTAACACGATACTAGTGTTATTGTGCACTGCATTTATATGACACCGTGCAAATGTTTGGTGTTGGTCAAATTGGTAAGATTTTCAATAAGGCTGCATTTAATTGATAAAAATACAGTGAAAATGTGTCAATATTACTACATTTTAAAATGTATTTTAAAAGGCAATTCATTTTTGTGATGGCAGAGCTGAAAACCGTGATACATTTTATTTTAGATCAAAAGATCAGAATTGATTTGAAATAGAAATATTTAGAATTGACTCACTTTTAATCAATTCAGTTTAATTTAACTTTTGAACTATATTACTTTGTTGACAAATTTGAATAAATCTTTAATCAAAATGTCAAAACTTGCTCTTATGACTAGCTCGACAGCCATGACGTACGCAAGGCCGCGCTGCAGCTAAGCCAATCGCATTGAGATCTGCCTCCCCTCCATTCCTCTATGCAATGCTCACTTTTTAGAAATTCATGCCCCCACCTGTTTTTTTTCTTGCTCAAAACTTGTTTCACTCAGAAATGCGTCACAATACGGAGTCAAAGCTTCCGTTTCATGCCGACTTCAACTTAGAAATTGATGTTGATTTAAAAACAAAATCGATGGACATGTGCGCTGGAGTGTGTTTAGGGCTTTACCTTCAGTCGCTCTGCTTCCATGCTCTCTCCTTTCAGCCTCCTGATTTCCCCATGTAAACCCTTCACATTCTCCTGAAGGTGACTGCATGAAAACAGGACAAACATTACAGCCAAATCCCATTTCACACAAGCGCACACATTTCTCCATATGTTTGCATGCACATTCCCAGCTACTTGGAGCTAAACTCCATGTTTGTACACACTCGGAGCTGAGAGGAGCGTTGGACAGGGTGAGCGGGGCTTACTCTCTCTCAGCTGTCAGGTGGATGATCTTCCTGCTCTGGTCTTTGATCTTGAGTGCCAGTTTCTCATTAGTGTGCCTGGAGAGGAGCAGGTGCACAGATAATGGGCTGCAGTGAGGAAGCTGTGAGCTGCTGTCACAATCAACCATGATGCTGAATGATAATGATACAGCCATTATAATACTGGATGCTAAAGTTCTGATGCGCCACAGACACTTTCTATACTCCGTAAATGTATATACTGGTTCCAACACTGTAACATGTGATACAATCTGTGTCATGTTATGCAGCAAGAAGCCAGATTTGATGTTACGTAAGGGAAAACACACAGCTAGGTCATTATTGCAAAACAAACACCAAAAGGGGTAGGTATGATGGAGTTTATTTTACAATATAGACTGTACAGTATGCTGTTAATTACACGGTTCCTTACAAACTACATAATATTTAGAAAATATGAATTCACAAATGGACACGAGTTAAAATGATTTAGTAATATGAGAAGATGGAGGTGGAAGGATACTAGAGACATTAAATTAGATACACTGTAAAAACTGATTTTCAAAGTTGTAAATAATGTGCATTTGTTATTTTTTTATTCATTTTTAATATTTCTCGTATTTTTATTTTTAGTTGTAGTTTTAGTACAGCTTCATCAAATTTTGTTGAGGCATATATATATATATATATATATATATATATATATATATATATATATATATATATATATGCATTAAATTGATCAAAAGAAATAGTAAAGACATTCACAATGTTATGAAATATTCATATTTGAAATAAATGCTGTTCTTTTGAACTTTCTATTCATCAAAGAATCCTGAAAAAAATGTATATACCGTATTTATTCTTAACAATTAAAAGAAAAAAGTTGTATATCAGCTCAATTTCAATTACCGAAAATAATTCTTAATAGTTTTAGTTAACAATAATGACACTGCTTGGGATTATTAATCGTATACTTTAGTGGTCATTATGCTACAATATTTGCTTGTAGAATAATTGTAGAGTTGTCAACCAATCAGAATCAAGTATTCCAGAGAGCCGTGTGTTTAGCTTTTTAGACTTACAAAAAAGTGCTGTGGTAAACCAGATGGCAATGTCGTGGTACTGAATGATTGCATGTCTTACTTTTGCTCCTTTACCCATTGGTTCACATTGGTCACGACTAGTTCACTTTCCCTGTGAAGTCGAGAGCTGTCACTCCGTGCGTCTCCTAAGCACTGCCGCAAAACAGCCACTTCACACACAGCTGCGTTATATTTCTGATCCACACTGTCCATCTGTGAGTGCAAAGCCTCAACCTGCGCATGAAGAGATGAATGAACACAAACAGCAGAATGATATGAATGGTGCTAGGATACTGTGGCTGACCTGAGATACTTTATCAGTGTAGTTCTCTCTGAGAGCGGCCGTCTCCATCTTCAGCAGCAGCACCTCCTCCTCTCTGTCCCGCAGGACGCTCATGTGCTCCTGTGTCCACTGCTGAGAGCGGGACAGCTGTGTGTGCAGCTCCGCCAGTCGCCCCTCACTCGCACGAGCCTGACGGGACAGACGGAGAGAGAAACTAGGACATATATAAAGGTAAAGTTTTGCTGATGTTAAAATCTCAGATATAATGTATACATATGTGGGGAATATGACTACACGTTAGCCATTTATTTGTTGACTCACAGCGTGGCTCTGTGTTAGTTTCAAAACACTGCTTTGGTTTTGTTTTTTTGAAAGAAATGAACACTTTTATTCATCAAGGATGCATTCAATTCATCAGAAGTGACAATAGAGACATTCACAATGTTAAAAAATATTTCTCATTCAAATAAATGTTGTTCTTTCGAACATTTTATACATCGAAGAATCCTGAAAAAGTCTATCACGATTTCCACAAAAATATTAAGCAGCACAATTGTTTTGAACAATAATAATAATTGTTTCTTGAGCAGCACATCAGCATGTTAGAATGATTTCTGATGGATCATGTGACACTGAAGACTGGAGTAAGGATGCTGAAAATTCAGATTTGCATCACATGAATACTTTACATTTGAAAATATATTCAGATACAAGACAGTTATTTTAAATTGCAATGATATTTCACAATATTACAAAATAATACAAATAAATAAAATTTTACTGTTTTTTTTGATAAAATAAACATATTGCTATAATATACTGTAGCAGTATATATATAATCTCTCTCTCTATATAAATTTGGAATAATTACATACAATGAAATATACTACAATGAAAACAGCTTTAATAGCCACTAAGTAAATAGTAATAGTCAAGTCATCTTCATTTATATAGCGCTTTTAACAATGGATTGTTTCAAAGCAGCTTTACAGAGATAAACATATAATTTAAGGTAACAGAGATTGTTTTGGCTTTATAGCGGTTCTTGAATAATGTTATTTCCAGCTAAAGTTAGTTTTGATTGATTCACCTCCGGCGAAATGATCAGACTTTAAATGCAAACCTGTGATTAACGCTGACGGCGTTCACATGCGCATTAAGAATTGATTCTATAGTTATGTGCTTTTTAAAATATGTGCGCAGGTTTGTAATTCCATACAACCCATGCCTAAACAAACTACTTGTCTTGCCTATAAATTTTAATACAGAATTTTGTTTTATTTTATCACTTCGGGGTACGCGAACCGAAATTCACAACGCTTTATCTGTAGAGTGGGAAAGGGATCCTCCATAGGGAGAGGATAGTTGACGCTTCAGCACTGCATTGTCATCGGGTCCAGGCAAAGCTCCCTCGTCTGATCTGGACATGGCCTGGATCCGGCAGGCTGCGGGAAAACCTCGGGATAAACAAAGACACTAATATTAGCGTAGATGCCATTCTTCTTATGATGTAACAAGTACATCAAGATTTAAGGGAAGTGTTCCCAGTTCCGGCTGACCTAATCTATGCAGCCTAACATTGAATTATTTATTTATTTATTTAAAAGGGACAATGGATATGAATGAACATAGCTTTTCAGCACTGTACATATGCCAAAATTAGCCCCCAGGCTATTTTACATTTGTAGTCCCATGTGAGGTCATCAAACAATACCTAATAACACAGCTAAACATTTAATTTAAACATGATTCAACTTAATTTAAAAGACACACACAATTAACAGCAACATATAAAAAATGACGCAATTAGTAAACCGGGCATCTAATACGGCATACTCAGACATGACAGACACACACATATAACATGTACATAGTAAAGTGCTACTTAAAGTGCATTAAGTGCTTTATCAATTTCTTAAGTGCTATTAGATGCTGCAAAATGCTGGATCTAGTTTGGTATACATACATATATTTATACAGTAATACAATAAACCATATCTATTTATCTAAATTACAACAATTATCATTAGTGGGCACATATTTGATTTGTTTTAAGCCATTGTTTAAGTTGGTTCTTAAAACAGGAGAAGGTCGGGCTTTCTCTCACAGCAACCGGTAATTTGTTCCAGATCTCTGTCCCCTTAATTGATAGTACATATTGTCCGAATGCTGTACGTCTGTAAGGCACCACACAATCACCTCTCGTGCAGGCCCTGGTTATATTTCTGCCTCCATCCATTGCTTTCACTTTAATGTAGTCCCTCAGTGGGGGTGGGGCAAGACCATGTAAGGTCTTATATATAGCACAGGCATATTTGAGCTTTAAGAAATTTGCAAAGCTTAGTAGGTTATATTTTTGTAATATTAAGCAGTGAAGATATGAGAGTGGTTTCCGATCAAAAATTTTTAGTGCTTGTTTGTAAAGTGACTCTGTTTTTTTGAGTGTTGTGACGTTTGTGAGTGACCAGTTTGTAATACCATATTCTAGATGAGAAAGGATCATAGAGTGAAGAAACATTCTGGCTACTTTATGTGACAGGGATGGTCTAATGAATCTAAAGTTAGCAAGATTAAATTGAACAGTTTTTGATAAGCTTTTTATATGATTTTTAAAAGACAGTGTTGGATCTAGTACAATGCCAAGGTATTTAAATTCGTTTACTAACTGTAGTTCTTCACGATTTAAAAATATATTTGAGCGAGTCCCTTCAATGTGCCGCTTCGAAAACATCATACAGACAGTTTTTTTAGGGTTCAGTAGTAGACATGATTTTATGAGCCACTCCTGTACACGGCTCAATGCAGATGTAAGTGACTGAGAGGCTTCTTGAACAGTTTTTGCATGTGTAAAAAGTACTGCATCATCTCCATACATTAAAATATTGATGTTTTGGCATACAGTAGGCAGCTCGTTAATGTATAAAGAAAAAAGAATAGGGGCAAGTATGGAGCCTTGTGGAACCCCTACTGGACATTCTAAATAGGGAGATTTAATGTTGTCAATAGAAACACAGTGTATTCTATTGGCTAAGTACGAGTTCATCCAGCTGATGGCTTGTTCGGAGAAATTGAAATGTGTTAATCTAGATAGGAGCATCTGATGATTTACAGAATCAAATGCCCTTTTCATATCTAGAAAAACAGCACCCACAACAGGATGGGTGTCTAATGAATGTTTGACCTTTTCCATAAAAACATTAACAGCTGTTTCCGTTGAATGATGAGCACGAAAACCAAATTGCATTGGATGCAAAGGGGAGCCGCATATATTTAGATGTTTTATTAATTGGTTTGCTATCCATTTTTCAATAACTTTTGATATAACTGGCAGGATATTGATTGGTCTATAATTATTTATATCTAATCTACTCCCTGATTTAAAAATTGGTGTAATTGTGGCCATCTTCCAGTCTGGAGGAACAGTAGATTGTTTGATTGATAAATTAATCATATGTGTAATCGGGCATACTAAAGACTCTTTATGTAGTTTAAAAAAGTGTGTGTCCAATCCGAACTGATCCTTGGCTTTGGAGTTATTTAACCCATCAATGATGGATGCCACATCTGGTTCCGTGATTTCTTCTATCATAAATATAGGCTGTGAACAGTTTACAGGAGAAGAGACACATTCAGGTGTAATGAATAATTGAGATATTTCTTGGACAGAATTTTTAAAAAATGAGTTTAACTCAGACGCTAGAGTGAGTGGATCTTTCACCACTACATTATTAATTTTAAGTTCAGTTAATTTATCTTGTTTATTCTGTTTGCCAATTAGTTTATTAATGCTTTGCCATATTTTTTTCTCATTCCCTTTTGCATCGTCAATAATATTCATGAAAAAATTAGACTTGGCCTTCCGCATTATTTGTATAACTTTATTTCTTGCTGAAGTGAATTGTTGTCTGTCTGAGGTAAGGCCAGTTTTAATCGCTCTTTTTAGTAATTGATCTCTTCTCTTCATTTGCAACCGACAATCATTATGAAGCCATGGTATGGAATTGTCATTTGTTCTTCTATGCCTCACCTTTTTTACAAAAGATGCCATAACCATTTTAACCTTGCTATGAAACATGACACTATTGCCTATAATATCTTCGCTTGCGATTAAATATGACCAATCCTGCCCATTCAGGGCTATTTCCAAATTTTGATATTGACATTTAGGGATTATATTATGAACCCGAGAACTATTTGAAGCAATAGAGTTACAAGATCGTGTTTTAGTTAGTTTTCGTGAAAAAAAAGATTCCATTATGATCAGACAAACCAGTTAAAAGATTGTAGGTTTTAATAATTCTTTCAGGTTTGTTTGTAAAAATTAGATCTATTGTTGTTTTGGAACGGTTAGTTATTCGGGTTGGCATTTTGATTAATTGCTCCAAATTAAAATAATCCGTTGTGTGTTTAAGGTTTTTCCTTTCTTTCTTATTATCCCAGTTAATATTAAAATCACCTATTAAAATTAACTCTTTTTTCAGATTAGCAAGATTGATAAGAGTTTTAAGATCACTATAAAAATCTATTTTAGCTGATGGTTTACGATACATGCATATGACTGTGAAAGTCATTTCTTTTGAAAGTATAATCTCTACTCCCACACACTCAAGCTTAATGTCATCAGACCATACAATCTCATTACATTTAAGGGTATCTTTGACATATAATATAACCCCCCCTCCCTTCCCCTGACCCCTATCCTTTCTAAAAACATTATAACCAGGTATTGTTATTGCTGCCTCAGGTGATGAAGAAGTTAACCACGTTTCTGTTAATCCTAGAAAGGAAATATTTGATTGTATTAAAAGATGCTCTAACTGTTCACGTTTGGGAATCATGCTTCTAATATTTAGGTGTCCACCAAGTAGCCTTTTAGGTTTACAGCATGGATCCCAAATCATCTTTGCTTGATTTATAGTCTGCAAAATTCTTAATGCTCTATGTTTCTTAAAAACTAGGTTTTTATGTTTGACTGAGTTTATCATAACTTGGTTGTATTCATTGCTGCAGTTTATACCTAATGAAGTTGATATCGTTTGGTGTTTACCGCCAAAAGTCTGCACCGCTCCGCTGGTACCCCGAACCGGTCTCGTCATTTCTGCGCTGAGAATATAGTCAGCTAAGTCTATAGTGTATTATGTGTATGCTAGGTCAAAGAGATGTGTTTTTAGTCTAGCTTTGAACTGACAGAGTGTGTCTGCTTCCCGGACAATGGTAGGAAGACTGTTCCAATGTTTTGGTGCTAAATAGGAAAAGGATCTACCGCCTGCAGTCGATTTAGATATTCTAGGTATTATCAACTGGCCGGAATTTTGAGATCGCAATAGACGTGAAGGACTATAATGCGTTAAGAGCTCGCTCAAGTACTGCGGAGCTAAACCATTTAGTGCTTTGTAAGTAATCAACAATATTTAAAAATGTATACGATGTTTAATAGGCAGCCAATGCAGTGTTGACAGAACCGGGCTAATATGGTCATATTTCCTGGTTCTGGTAAGAACTCGAGCTGCGGCGTTTTGAACTAGCTGTAGTATTAAGCGTGCAGGGCAACCACCCAGTAGAGCATTACAATAATCTAGCCTTGAGGTCATGAACGCATGAACTAATTGTTCCGCATTTCCCAATAGGAGCATATGGCGTATTTTAGATATATTTTTAAGATGGAAAAATGCAGTTTTACAGATACTAGACACGTGGCTTTCAAAAGAAAGGTTGGTATCAAAGAGCACACCCAGGTTCCTAACCGACGACGAAGACTTAACAGAGCAGCCATCAAGTGTTAGACAGTATTCTGGGTTATTACGTGTGGAAGTTTTTTGTCCAATAATTAGAATCTCTGTCTTTTCAGAATTTAGTAGTAGGAAATTACTAGTCATCCAATTTTTTATATCAGCTATGCATTCCGTTAATTTTGTGAATTGGTAAGTTTCGTTGGGTTTTGAAGAAATATACAGCTGAGTATCATCGGCATAATAGTGAAAGCTAACTCCATGTTTCCTAATGATATCTCCTAATGGTAGCATGTACAGAGTGAACTGCAACGGTCCTAGTACTGAGCCTTGTGGTACACCATACTGAACTTGTGATCGATAAGACATCTCTTCATTTACTGCTACAAACTGACAACGGTCAGTTAAGTATGATTTAAACCATCCTAGTGCAATTCCACTAATGCCAACATAGTTTTCTAGTCTATTTAAAAGAATGTTGTGGTCAATGGTGTCAAATGCAGCTCTAAGATCGAGTAACACTAATAGAGAGATACAACCACGGTCGGATGATAAGAGCAAATCATTTGTTACTCTAATGAGAGCGGTCTCAGTGCTATGGTACGGTCTAAATCCGGACTGAAAATAATAATAATGCAATGTCATCTTTTTACTGTTTTTTATCAAATAAATGCAGCCTTTGTGAGCATAAGAGACTTTTAAAAACATAAAAAACAACAACTTTTGACCAGTTGTGTATGCACACACACACATTGTGTTTTCACGTTTCATGGGGACTTTCCATAGACATAATGATTTTTATACTGCACAAACTGTATATTCTGTCCCCTAACACTAACCCATCACAGAAAATATTCTGCATTTTCACATTTTTAAAAAGCTGTTTTCCTCAAGGGGTTAAAATTTTTTCCCACAAGGACAAGGATTTCAGATATTACCATCTTTGTGGGGAAATTGTATCCCCATAACATAGGGTTTACCAGGCCACAGACACACACACGCACGCACATTTGGGGTATATAATATGTTGATAATATTCCTCTGCAGGCAAAGAACACAATATATATATATATATATATATATATATATATATATATATATATATATATATATATATATATATATATATATATATATATATATATATATATATATATACAGTTGTGCCCAGAATTAATCATACCCCTGGTAAATATGATAAAAAATGGCAGTAAAAAATAAATCCGCATTGTTTATCCTTTTGATCTTTCATTAAAAAAATTGCAAAATCCTAACCTTTCGTTTAAGTAAAAGAAAAGTAAGTGGAAATCACATTATAAAATAAATGTTTTTCTCCAAAACACGTTGGCCACAATTATTCATACCCTTTTATTAAATACCTTTTTGCCATCTCCTTTTGCCAAGATAACTGCTCTGAGTTTTCTCCTATAATGCCTGATGAGTTTGGAGAACACCTGACAAGAGATCAGAGACCATTCCTCCATACAGAATCTCTCCAGATCCTTCAGATTCCCAGATCCATGTTTGTGCTTCTTCTCTTTAGTTCAGACCACTCATTTTCTATATGGTTCAGGTCAGGGTCTGGGACGGTCATGGCAGAAGCTTCATTGTGTGCTCCCTAACACATTTTTGTTTTGACTTTGATGTTTGTTTTGGAACGTTGTCCAGATGGAAGATCCAACCACGGCCCATCATAAGATTTCTAGCAGAAGGCGTCAGGTTTTGATTTTTTATCTGTTGATATTTGATAGAATCCACGATGCCATGTATCTGAATAAGAAGTCCAGGACCTCCAGCAGAAAAATAGGCCCCCAACATTAAAGATCCAATGGTATATTAAATTGTACACATGGGGTACTTTTTATCCTTGTGTGCACCAAACCCATCTAGTGTGTTTGCTGCCAAAAAGCACTTTTTTTAGTTTCATCTGACCACAGAACCCTGTGCCGTTTGAAGATCCAGTCGTGTCTGACCACTGAATATGCTGGAGTTTGTTTTTGGATGAGCGAGGAGCATTTTTCTTAAAAACCTCCCAAACAACATGTGGGGATGTAGGGCTTGTTTGATTTTTTTTTAAGGCTTTCTGACCCCCAAGTCTCAACTAATCTCTGCAATTCTCCACCTGTGATCCTTGAAAAGTCTTTGGCCACTCAAACTTTAATCCTCACTGTCCATTAAGAAAATATAGACACACATCCTCTTCCTGGCAGAATCGTAACATCTTTAGTTGATTATAACTTCTTAATTATTGCCCTGATGATCAAAATAGGAATTTTCAATTCTTCAGCTATTTTCTTACATCCACTTTCTATTTTGTGAAGCTCAAGAATCTTTTGATGCACATCAGAACCATGTTCTTTGGTTTTATTCATTGTGATGGATGATTCAGGGAATTTGACAATCTTCAGCTGCGTTAAAATCTCTATCCCTCAACAAATCACTACTCTTATGATGTGGCAAATCTATAGCAGCTCGCACAATTTTACCTCATATGAGATCTCAGGTTTTCAGCATATGAGAATTCAGCTTAAATTAAAAGGCAGGCTAGTTTCATGGCCAGTAACGCTGTCAGTGTGCAAGATGGTGGAGCGCATTGACCTTTACCCAGAGCGCACACACTGCAGACGAGAGCTAATAAAAGGCGGTAAAGAAAAGGAGAAAGACAATTAAAATGCTGTGCGAGTATGTGTATGTGTGTGTAAGTGGGTTA
This sequence comes from Tiaroga cobitis, assembly GCA_030578255.1. Taxonomy (NCBI): domain Eukaryota; kingdom Metazoa; phylum Chordata; class Actinopteri; order Cypriniformes; family Leuciscidae; genus Tiaroga; species Tiaroga cobitis. Next base: position 60,779,331 of record CM060597.1, on the reverse strand, counting down.
TGATGTAGTCACCTGTGCAGCTTTATATCCAACTCTAATCCCTCTGTGATCCCACACACACACACACTCAAATGAGATTCTCGACTCATCAGTTTCTTCAATTCACACCTGATTTATAAACAGGGGCTGGAGAATATTTGCAAACACACACACCTCACTGTAATTATAGCACCTCTACCAACACACACACACACACACACACACACACACACACACACACACACAAGCTTATGCAACCATAATTATGTGCCAGGCAGACAAACACACACAGAAATGATAGCCGCCTTTATTCTGGCGTCTGTCTCGCCCCGCTTCCCCGCATGCTGCGTTCCACACGACTGGCGAGAATCATTACTGGCCTTCCTCTGATACGGCTGCAGAACCAACAGCAATTATTTTTAAAAGCCAGAGCTGAAAACAGACAACCGATGCACAACACGCGCATAATCATTATTTCTGCAGTCCGACCGGTGGCGCGGTGTGTGTATGTTTGTGTGTGCATGTATACATTAGGGCCTGGACAGTGTGCAGACACTTAATTTTTTATTTTTCAGTTTTATTGTTATCCCGCAGAGTTTGCTGACCATAAAATGATGAGGATGGTTATCCAAAACCAATTAGAGTTCCCCTACAACACTGACAGCACTTAAAGAATGAGAGTGAGTGGTTTAAATAACTCTACTGTCTGCAGGAGCACTGCAGTTTTGCACACATTTCAGGCACTTCAGGATGAAGTGTCACAGAAGGGTTTGACAAAGTCAGAGAACTCCATACTCGTTGGTTCTGGAACAACATTCTCATCAACGGATCAGATTTTAGGATTAGGTTTGGGTTTGTGGATTTCAAAACATTATTATTAGCCAACCATTTCCCTATAAATTTAGGAGGCACTTAAAAGGATAGTTCACCCAAAAATGTTGTCATCATTTACTCACTTCATGTCATTCCAAACCCAGAAGACTTGTTCATTTTCGAAACCAAAATTTAGACCTGAGAGGTTTCTCTCCCTCCTTTGTATTCCACATAAACAAAACTTCGTATGGGATATGGATTCGCCCGTAAAACGAATCCATATGAAATTAGCAGTTTCATCCAAATCTTGCAAAGAGATAATATCACTTTATATGAGGATGACCGTTTGCGATGTGCTCTATGAACGTGTGTTTATATGTGAATAAAATCCTTAATTAAATCTGTTCATCTTATAAAGCAATCGCGGCTCTTCTGAAGTGTTGGATTCGACTCTTATAAATTATTTTGTCTTAATGAAAATTTTGCGTGGGGGTTTAATTGAGGGACAGAAATCTGTGTTTAGAAGATGACAATGAATAGAGTCTTATTGGGTTTTGGAACGGCATTTTTGCATATTCCATTTCTAGTTAAATTAAGACCATACATATACATCTACTATACAAAGCTGCAAAAAACATCAGTAATTACATGAGTGGCTGCTGTTCCTGTAGGTAAGAAAGTATAGCAATACTCGGGAGATAATGGCTTCGATTCCCAGGGAATGCATGAACTAATAATAAAAATGTATACAATGTTGAATGCAATGTAAATTGCTTTGGATAATTAAAAAAAAGTGTATCCCAATATCTTACCTCCTCCTCAGAGCTCCTGCTCTCACTGTGCAGTCTCTGTAGATCTGCACTCATTTGTGTGACTCGCTCGTCCTGAGCCTTCTTCTCCTCCGTCAGCTGGATCAGGCACTGCTGCAGACGGGCCTGCTCACTCCTCTGGGACGCCACCTCTCTACTGTACTCCGCCAGCTACAACACGCAGAACGCATGTTGATATTTGTGTGTTAGGAGCGATCACGTTGTCTGTGGCAGTGGAAGAGATCGTACCAGCTCCATGTACTCTTTATGAGTGGTCTGTGCGGTGCTGAGCTCCAGTCTCAGCTCTCTGCCTCTCTGATCGGCCTTGGCTGCCTCTCGTACCCCCTGACGCCACTTCTCCCGCTCCTGCTCCAGATCCAGCTTCAGTCTGGACACTGTATCCTGCAGACTGCTCATCTGAGCCAAAGAGCACTTATAACACACTACCGTTCAAAAGTCTGGGCTCAGTACGAATTTTTATACAGCAAGGATGCATTCAATTATTCAAAATTGTTCATAAATCCGATTCATCTAGTGTTTTCAACATTGATAGAAAAGATTTTGATAGGACTTACAGTGTTTATTAATATTAAGGTAAACATTAAGTTAATGTTAGTTAATGAAAATACCACTGTTCATTGTTAGTGCATGTTAGCTCAGGTCCAATAAATAACACTAACAGATTCAACTTTTGATTTTATTAATGTATTAGTAAATGTTGAAAATAACACGAACTAAGATTAATAAATGCTTTAAAAGTTAGTGCATGTTAACTAATGTAATGAACATTTATTGTAAAGTGTTATAAACCAAGATTTCATCACAGAATCCTGGTAAAAAAAGGTATCATGGTTTCCACAAAAATATTAAGCAGCAACACTGTTTTCAACATTGATTATGATAATAATAATAATAATAATAATTGTTGTTTCTTGAGCAGCAAATCAGCATATTAGACTAGCTGCGTTTCCACTGCCGGGCCAGGGCTAACAGCGAGCCGAGCCGTGGCCTCGGGCCTTAAGCACCGGGCTTGCGTTTCCACTGCCGGGCCAGTAGCCCTGCAGCGCTGCCCTAAACCCCGCCCCTAACACGCCTTTCTGGATCAAACGTCATACATACAACCCAACCCATTTCAGCGGATATTATGAATTTATTTATTTTTTAAGTTAGGAAGATAGCATGTATATTAACTCACCGGCCGTGGCTGCAATAGTGTCCCGATTGTCTCGCGAGTTGGCACTAACAGAGGGACGGTGACCCAGCACACGTCCATCAAGTCGAACCATGGAAAGTTCCTTTTCTGAGCTCCGCTTTGTCCGTTGTGCGTTTTAATCGCCTTGAACAATACTGCGCCCGCAATTTTTTAAATTTTTCCTGAACTTGAAGCGTTGCCGTTGATCGCTGAATGCTTAGCTTAGAAAGTTCAGCATCGATGTATTTTATTACGTCCTCGTTTCTTCACACGCCGTCAAATTGACGTTGTACCCTTTCTTCTGCCCAAATGCTCAGAAGAGCTTTGCAGCGATTATTTTGCGCGATATAAAAAAGTGAAATGTGCATCTTGCTTCAGATCATATAACGTTCCATAACATACCTTGAGCACGCCTCTAGCCCGAGCTGGCCCGCTTTGGCCAAAGGTATTCGACGGGCCAGAAATCCTGGCCGTTGGCCCTGAGTAAGCCCCGATCAAGCCCCGGAAGTGACAGTGGAAACGTGACTGGCCCTGGCACACACTAGCACGGCTCGGCCGTGGAAACGTGGCTAATGATTTCTGAAGGATCATGTGACACTGAAGACAATCTGTCTGCTGACTTTGACACAGTTAACCACCAGATCCTCCTGTCAGTCCTAAAGATGAAGGGCATCTTGGGAACCGTACTCCAATGGTTTAAGTCTTACCTCTCAGGTAGTTCCTTTAGGGTGTCGTGGAGGGTTGTGATGTCTAAGACCCAACATCTAGCTACTGGGGTGCCTCAGGGATCGGTGCTTGGACCACTTCTCTTCTCCATCTACATGACATCACTAGGATCTGTGATTCAGAAACATGGCTTTTCCTATCACTGCTACGCTGATGACACACAACTCTACCTCTCATTCCAGCCTGATGATCCGACAGTAGCTGCTCGCATGTCGGCCTGCCTGAAATTTCTGGCTGGATGAAGGACCACCACCTTCAACTAAACCTTGCGATGACAGAGCTGCTTGTGGTCCCGGCCAAACCCAACACTACAACACAACTTCTCCATTCAGCTAGGCTCGCCATCCATAACTCCATCAAGGTCAGCCAGGAACCTTGGAGTTGTGATTGATGATCAATTGAACTTCACAGACCACATTGCTAGAACTGCCCAGTACCAGCAGATTTGCCTTATACAACATCAGGAGGATCAGCCCTTCCTATAAGAGCAGGCTAGACAACGCTTGTTCTATCCAGACTGGACTATTGTAATGCTCTCCTGGCAGGTCTTCCAGCTTGCACTGTCAAACCTCTGCAACTGATCAACTGAGACAAAATGCTACAGCTAGAGTGGTCTTTAACAAGCCAAAGAGAGCACTCCACGTCACTCCTCTCCTCACAAAATTGCACTGGTTGCCAGTTGCCGCTCGCATCAAATTCAAAACACTGACGTTTGCCTACAGAACAACCACTGGCACTGCTCCCTTTTACCTAAACGCATTACTTCAGACTTACGTGTCTTCCAGAAACTTGTGCTCTGCAAGTGAACGCCATCTCAAAGAGGCACAAAATCTCTTTCTCTGACCTTTACCTTGACTGTTCCCTGCTGGTGGAATGATCTGCCTAACTCAACCAGAGCCTCTGAGTCAGTAGCCACTTTCAAGAAACAGCCAACGATCCATTAATACTAACACTTTCTCTTCTATTCTATATCTATTTATAAAAAAACTGTATTGCGTTAGATTAAACTGGGAAGGGTCATAGCACTTGCATATTGTTGTCCTATTGTTAGTTTAACTGCTTCTATTGTTCTCATTTGTAAGTCGCTTTGGATAAAAGCGTCTGCTAAATGTAAAGTGTAAATGGAGTAATGATGCTGAAAATTCAGCTTTGCATCACAGGAATAAATTACATTTTAAAATATTTTAAAATAGTAAACAGTAGTTGTAAATTGTAATAATATTTCACAATATTACTGTTTTTACTATATTTTTGGTAAAATAAATGCAGCTTTGATGAGCAGAAGAGATTATTTTTAAAAACATTAAGAAATCTTGCGAACCCCAAACTTTTATCATTAGTGTAGGTCATCATAAAATATCACAAAGAGGAATTCAAAAATTCCTTTTCCCAGGTTAATCAGTATGGACAACTTTGACCCTACAAACTCATAGTCCAATGATCAACCACCAGTTTGTATCAGCTTCGGAAGGGTTAGAAATCATGTCAGCAGCAGTTTGGACTAGCATATTAATATGTGGCGTTCCCATAATACCTGTTGGTGGTGTTTTTGCTCCTGGTCATCTCTGGTCTCCAGTTGTCTCCTGCACAGTTGAAGCTGAGTCTGGGAGTTCAGTCCTTCCTCCTGCAGTCTGTGTGTGAAGAGCTGCAGATCCTGGTGTGTGTTTATAAGCTTCTCCTGTTCACACAGCTACACAAACACATAGAGAAGGCCAGCTGACAATCACATTCTTTAATGATATTCTTCTTCTATATCTATATTCAGGTTTACCTTTAATTTGTTATAATATCACTTTTTATTGCCATTGCGAACAAATATTGCGTTTTGTGAGGGGGGAAAAAATCATTTTTTTCAGAACTTTTCAATGTGAAGTACATTATTAGGATTTTTTTGTTCCATTATTAGTTGTTCCCATTTTTAAAAACAATAGCATATGTTCTGCTTTCTTGGTGGGCAAAGTTTCTGAACAATGAACAGGCATTGTTGATGTGTAAATGTATTAAAGTAATTAATTCTTTAAAAACAATAGCATATGTTCTGCTTTCTTGGTGGGCAAAGTTTCTGAACAATGAACAGGCATTGTTGATGTGTAAATGTATTAAAGTAATTAATTCTTTCTTGCTGACATCATAAATCCAAGGATTTCAGAAGTTTTCCATTTTGATTAATTTAATTTGACAAGTAAATGTCGAGAAGAGGTGCGTCCATTTTTGGTCAAGATCTTGTATTGACAATGCAAGAGTCCAGAACTCTTTAAAGCATCCTCCAGCACATCCCAAAGATTTTCTATGAATTTAAGGTCTGGATTTTTTTAAGAAATGAAAATCTACACACTCCATCAATTAGGGTTAGAAGAACCAAACATATCAATCAATTGAGTATAATTGAATCAATATATTGAGAAATGTCTTTGAACGCAAGAACTTGTTATCTTTTACAGTCTACTCATGTTTGGGAAGACATCAAGTGTTCAAAACTTCCATTAGGGAAGAGAAACAGTGACCATCTTCAATTTTCCTATACAGACGTTTAAGGAAAATGTGTTGTTATGCTTCTTCAAATGAAACACCAGTGTTCACATGGCATCCTCAGCGTGACTTTTGAAAAAAATAAAAACCAGAACACCAGGCAAACACGCAGCTACTGCACGCATTAATCAGTATTGATATCGTCCTGGAAAGATGAAGTAGGCTTTTCGTGATTTACTGAAAAAGCGGTATATTGGAATTTGTGCACCTTCCATCGTCATGGGTTAATTAATGAACTCTCAGGCGCAAAGGAGACAGCATAAGTGACAAAAATAATACCAGTTTGAAAACAGCCAATGCATTTTACTGCACAGCATTTTGAATGATCAATCAATATATTATAGTAACAATTTACCTTTTTTTTTTAAACAACCAGAAATATGGGGGACCGGACATGTAAATGAGGGGGCCTAGTCCCCCCCACAGGTCCCATTGTGGCTACGCTACGGCATTAAACACTTTTATTTTCAAAAGATCAAGGCATATTTTAATCCTCATGATATAACCCCATAATAGTGCAGAGCATCACAGATAAACTGAGCTCCACGGCTGACATATTCACTCAGATGGCTGGCTAAATTAGAGATATACTCCTGCATGACAGATATTAAACTGGGATTAGGGAGATTAATTTGAAACTGTTACTGAGCAAGAGACTTTTACATCAGATCTATGAAGGTTTCTAAATATAGAAAAGTAAATTTACAACTAGACTGAATAGCTTTGCTTCAGACTAACATCTCTTCAGCACCGAGAGAAGCAATCAAATCATATTTCCTCATGATCTGTACACGTTTGCAACATTTAAATTATATCATAACTTTGGGGATGCTAAAATTCATTTTCAGTTGAAAACAAAACGATTTGGTTGACATTTTTTCCCCGAAAATGTTTACCGTGTTCACACCATTATACAGTGGTGTGCAAATGTCTGAGCCCACAATGAAAATTAAGACTAATTAAGTCTAATTTAAACCTAACAAATAAAGTTTTAGAATTCAATGGATTTAAAACAAAGAAAAAATATGATGTAAAATAAAGAAGAAATATTTAATATTCAGCAAATGTGTGACACTGACCATATGAACTGACGGTCAGATGTTCTTGAAGCACAAGATGGATTATCCTCAAATCATGCTGGATATCACGATCATCAGGTTTTACACGAACATGTGAAGCTTGTGCTCTTCCACAAAGCCACTTACACACATAAGAATGCATCCACCATATACACACACGCAAGCTTGCACCGTTCCTCAGGCACACAGTAATCAATACAGATCAATACAGGAGTTCATGACCTTACAGGGGGCTTTGTGAAGCACTTTTGCTTAATAATCCTGCCGTTTAAAGCCCTGGATCAGTGTGGGACGAGTGTGAAATGGCTCTCACCTTAGTCTGCAGGGCTGAGAGGGTCTCTCTGCTGATGTCCAGCTCATCCAGGATCTGCTGTTTCTCCTGCTGGAGTCTCCCGGCTTCATGTTGAGCGTTGAGCACATCCGATCTGCTGCTGCTGGCCTCTGCTCTCAAGCGCTCTACCAGCCTCCTGTAGAGAAGCACACGAGTCTTATTTCACCAAACTCCCTGCTCCATCAGTCCTGACATGAGAGCACTATAAAGGAGCAACAGGTGTGTGGATGAAATCACCCCACCATCCTGCTGGTCACCAGTGTATGATGTTTTTCATGTATGGCCCTGTTTACACCTGGTTTTACGATACATTTTGGTCGATCGGATCATAAGTGGACGACGCTAAATACAGGTGTAAACAGGGTCTAAAACGGTTTTGAGCTTGTCCACTTTCGACCACTTACAGAGGTAACCGAAAACGCATTCGACCGGATTGCTTTCGTAGTGTAAACGCTCATGTGGTCAAAAGCATTCAAACTCTCCGCCTACTGACCTAATGCAAACACAATATGGGAAGCGCTCTAGCCAGACGGGATTTAAACTTTGTCGGCTGAAGACCCAATTTAAGTTTGAAGACAAAAAACGTACCAAGCACAATGTTCTCTGACCATTCCTGATTTCTAACACACACTCACAGCTTTTGGCTGGTTTTGCGTCTATCAGAGCAGAAACGAAAGCTGATGCTCTCTGTATGTTTTTCCGTCGTCTCCGATCGTGTTCATATGTGAATTGCACAAGCTTATTTTGTCCATTAGATAGAAAGATCTGAAAAAAACCAACATTTACCCACCCATAGACCCTCCCCTTGAAGAAATCAGGACAGAAGTGGTTGAAAGTGGCAAAGAGATGGATTGAAACTCCAGGTGTAAAGGGAATGCGTCTCCCTCGTCAACTTGTGATCCGGTTGATCAAAACGCATCTTAATATCATGTGTAAACAGGGCCTGGGTCACAAGGGAAGACCAAAAGGAAGAAGGATATTACCAAACCAGCATAAACCAGACTGGAATTTATACTCCTTTAAAGGGTTTGGGTTTAAAATCGAACAAAAGTCTTATGGGTTTGAAACGACATCAGGGTGAGTAGATGACATAATATTTTATTTTGGGTGAACTAAGCCTTTAAGCTTAGTCTCTTGCAACTATTATAAATCTGGTACACTTTCAATCATATTCTGGCCAAGAATCAGTCACAGTTTATATTGTTTTTAGTGGCAGATAATTCTAAAATAGTTGATACCACAATAAAAAAGTATTCAAATAATTACACAACAACTAATAACTGCAAAAAAGGGCAAATGTTTGACACTGTAATCATAATTTCGAACTCATTAGTTAGTAAGTCATTATTTTACAGATACAGAAAGTACAGTTTTGCTTGTGGATATCCAATTAACTTGCTACCAACAACCCCCCTCTCCAAAAACCTTTGCAAGTAATTAAAAAAATTAGATGCTACTTGCAAAGATTTACAAATCCAGTGATTAGTTCTTCCTCAAAAACGCTTGTTGCATTTGTTTCCTTTTTTGTTCCTGTAGCTCAAACAGTAGAGCATGGCTCTCAGATAATGTGTGAACAGATAATATACAGCGTAAGCTTCTTTGGATAAGAGTGACTGCCAGATGTGTAAATGTAATAGAACTATCTCTATTGTGCCTTTACTACAAAAAGTCCCTCGTTATAAAGAAGTGCATATAATTGTATAGAATGTGCACTTGTAGTGTACTTTAAATAATAAAATAAAAAAACTGTACTTGAAAATAATATAAATAAATTAAGTTACTTAAGTTACTTTCATGACTGTTTTTAACACATTTATGTAAACTTTTAAAAAGTTCACTTTGTAAAAGTAAATCATTGTTTTAATGATCCTTTGGCATAATTGAAGTACACTTATTTCGTTATGTTGAATAACATACTAAAGCACAAATATTTGATCATTTTAACTGTAGTGAGTTATTTGAGAAGACATTTAAGGTTAATATGTTTTAAATGTGCTAAATTGCAATTCTATTATTACAAATGCATAATTGCAAATGTTTAAATACGGCATACCAATTTCAATAGAAATGATGGTTACACTTTATTTTAAGGTGTCCTTGTAACAGTGCAATTATACATTTAAGTACTGAGTAATACGAATTAACTGCATGTACTTACTATGGGTTAGGGTTTGGTTTAGGATAATTCTGCATAACCTATTGTTATTACTATAGAAACTACATGCAACATACAAGGACTGTAAAATATTTTAGTTTATCACATATACATATATATATATATATATATATATATATATATATATATATATATATATATATATATATATATATATATATATACATATATATATATATATATATATATATATGCCAGTACAGGCAGCAGTAAAATTTAACCATATTTCATAGTCCTACTTAAGTGGGTCAAAATAGTAATGCATTTTTATTTAATTGAAATTAGGATGCATTTAAGTGTCCGAAAACATTACATTCAGTTCACACTTCAGTATATTCTTTTAGTAGTATGTTATTTCAATAATAATTTCTCTTTTTAAAAAGTATACAATTGTCCTTTTCACAAGGGGGTGATTAACAGCCAACCATTCTTATGTGCAATATGCATCAGATGATTATTGAACCAACTTAGGGCTGTCTGAGGCCAAGTTTAGTTTAAGCTGGTCTTTTTTAGCAGGGCATGGAGTGCGGGATCTTTATTTACAGAAAAGATTGTGTATGGGCATGAGAGAATGGGACACTTCAGTCCACAGCAAAACATCTTCACCTTGACTAGTCAGTGAAACAGACCAGAACGCATCTTAATTGAGGCATGATAACATGTAGGAATGATAAGCAGGAGAGAGAGGTTCGATTTAATTAGAGTAGGCAAGCGTGAATATTTAATGAACGGGGCTGAGACTAATTACGAGAGCGGGGCGACGATGAGCTCATGCACCGTTTCAGCATGGATCAACAAATCACACCCTACTACAACAAATCAGACCCACCACACAGCGTCTCAAATCACTCCCAAAAGAGAAAAGCTTATCGCAGCGGAAATGAGAGGTGTTGACCAACCCGAACCTCCTCAACCTTCAGATGAAACCCAAACAAGTGAAGGACGGTCCTACAGAGGGTGTCTGCGTGCCGAAGCGAGTGGTTGACTAGGTGATGCGTCACTTTTTCAGGAGGTGACTTTTTCAGAGCGTGAGGAGATCCTGCAAAAGACCCACGTGGCTCTCTTACCTCTTTCTCTGCCATTGGCGAAGCGGCCACGGTAACAGCTAATCGATCGCTTGTGAAATCCCCCAGCACGCCCTCGCCGGGAATGATCAATATCCCTAGCAATTAGAATCCCCTATCTACATGGCTGCAGGGACCTCGGGGTAGATCTGTGGCCCGCAAACACCCAATTTAGTCCTCAACTTACCACTTAATTACTAAATCCTCTGTAATGTGTATTGGCAGACGGGAAGTTGTGCTGCGCACCAGCGGAAGGCTGACTGAACAAGAGACCTTTGGCAAGGTGCTATAAGATGCGCTTGCTCGTCCTCTTCCAGCCAGTTAAACATCTAATTTCACACATGGATCCAGACCCGCGGTGATTCCTCCATTGAGCGGCACACTTTCTCAAAGGAAGGCAGCACGGGAGTTAAAGGCGGCACGTCAAGGGTCATGAAGACTAAAACACACTCTGAACCGTCCTGAGAATTGCAGCTTCGCTTAATAAAACTCGGTTAGTGTCAGAGACAGTGGCGCAGTGGACTGTGCACATACTCAGGATACGTAAGAGCTGCTCATTGGGAACACGGTTTAAGTCTCAATCTCATGTCCATGTCCAACTGATGCTGCATGCAAGTCCTCTTAGGAAGCTTATGCTCCACACACTTGAAGATTTTAAACCCGAATTGCGAACGATCGGGGGTGCGTTGCACCGAATTTGAGGCTTGATAAAATCCTCAATTGTGTGGTGTCATTATGATTATTTTACTGCTCCCGATCGAGCTGGAGCCTCCCAGATCTTAAATATCAAACGTGACACGGTATTTACAACTCTTGATCGGGCTGCTTATTCAAATGGCTAATATTGGCCACAACCCGTTGCGCTTTGGATGAGGATTCAATTAGAACTACAAACACTAATAATAAAAGTGTTAAAAAACTACAAACTCCAACGGCTAAGGAGAGAGGTTTAGATTAAAGGGGTTTGAGTGATTAATAATCAGTATATAACCTGACGAAAATACATTTATTCAATGTTATCCGCATAAAAATTTATCGGCAACAGCATTGTGAACTACGTTTGATCATTAACTTTTAATTGCATCAATATGCAAAGTGCAAACATAAGGAGAGTTCTCCGCAAGAAAGACCCACGACTGGCAGATCACATAATGCTACAACATTTCTCTCAGAAACGATAGAAAATTTAATTAAATTGAATGTGGAGAATTTGAACTGGGACAAGATGATTGACAGGGCTGTTTAAACGGTGACAGGATGCCCGTAACTAAGCGACATAGTGGTCTGTTAAAGACGCTATTATGACGAAGTAGTACAGTATGTCCCAAAGCTTTCCTATTCTTCTGCTACACACTCAAAAGTATGTACTTTTTCTTTACAAAAACAGTGCATACTTTTGGGCATAGTATAAGTAGGCAAATTGGGAAGCAGCACTCGTGTCTGTGGAATTACCACGGTGAAATCATTACTATAATCGGCAGGTTTGTGGTCTCGCGGTCTGGCCGAATCATCTAGTCTAGTGTGTGTGTTTGTTTATAATGTTAAAAATCGGTAGAAACTGTCCTTATGTCTGTGGTCTCCCATGGTTTGAAAATCATCTAGTGTGTCCCAGGCCTTATGGGTTCATAACTATAACAATGTAATTATGACAATGTGTATGTAATGCAAGTGAAATCGTTTGGAACACAATGGGAACTATTTACACTTATCATTTGTTAAAACGGTTCCATTTACACATTACCCATTAAATGCGTTTCTGCAAAACTAATATAAATTCTATCTTCTTCACTATATACAAATTCAATGGTGTTCATGTCACCAAAAGCAACAGATATTCATTGCATTTTATCATCAACTGATTTCAATCATCAAGTGGCATCGACACTGGTGTGAGAATTTAGCATTCACCACTTTTAATGAAGATGACAATGTATTGAGCTCCAGGATGCGATGCCAGACGTTGAGTTTCATTTGTGGCAGTTTGCATATGCTTACTGAAGAGAGATGCTCACCTCCAGTGGGCCATATCTGTGGAGATGAGTTTTGCTGTACAGTACAGATGTGCTGTCTGGCTACCTGGAGCTGTTTTAGGGGGAGTAAAATTCACCACACATCAGCCACACGCATTTACACTTGTATAGTCCCATCTTGAATACGTTTCAAACCTCCTCAAGTGGATTGTTCATTTCGGAGGGAAATTACACCTGGTCTTTTCATGATCGGATAGAATTTCAGATTTATTCCCTTCTTTTTTCATCTACTGACAGAGCAAAGAAGCGACACAAAATGGAGACAGAATAATGTGTGCAATTGATTTTTATTTGAATCGTATAATGACTTCCACAGGGTGCAACAATGCTCATCCATTGGTTCCGCCGTTCCAGAAGTATTTTTCCCATTCATTTTTTAAGTCTTTGTTAAAGAGTTTTAAGCCATGAACCAAACCGGCCAGATACCAGGTGAACAAAAAATTAAGCAAAAAATGTAAGGAAAAAAAACACAAAGGTGGAAGACTGTGTTCTTATTACGGCTGTATTAAGAGGAAGAAGTACAATACTATGAAGCATTGCCAATGACACAGTAAAAAGAATATAAAACTACTGATTTAAAGATGAACATTTATTGAAAAAATATGCATATTATGCATACAAATATTTAAATTATTATTCGACAATATAAAAAATAACTTGAAATAATATACCTTGATGGCTTCAACGGAAGCATTTATCATTGATTATCAACCTCAGACCTCACAATAGATCTGTCTTTAAAGGTTCATCAATTTCCCTACGGAGAAAATGAATGGGATGTTTACTTCTGGAACCTGACAGTTGCACTCTAGTCTCAGTCTTCCATAGAGCTTCATGGGAAATGTAGTTTAAAATTCTAAAATTAATTTGAAATTTCTAAATTATTTTCTGTGGCAATCGACAGTTGCCATCCATAAAGATTAGCTTGTATTTGATCAGGAATATTCCTACAATATTTCAAAACTAGGAAAGTCAGGGCTCAAAGAAAATCCAAAGTTCCCCACTGGTAATACTAACATTGTGGTGGCGTTCATGTGCGCTCATCTGGTAAATACAATCATTTAGACATGACTTGAAGGCAGTATAAAGCTGAGAAATTTGGATTAATCGGCTCATAGCTTCACTAGCAGCCTTAATATGAGTGTGATATGAGAGTGTCATCCTGAGGAACTGAGTTTGGAAAGCTGTCTGCTGTACTATGCAGTCCAAATAATCACTCAAACCGCATTCGAGCACACTGAAAAACAGGCCATGCTGATCTTTTCTCGCGGGCATAGGCGTAAATTGCAGGTGGGACGGGTGGGACATGTCCCCACCACTTTTTGCCAGGGTCGATATTGTCCCCACCACTTTTGAAACATCTCGCGACACGGATGTAAACACTACAAATAAATAAAACATCTCTAGTTAACTAGCAGAGCATTCATTTCGTTCGTTTGTTCAATAAGAGGCGATCTAGCGCTGAAATGTGTTGTTTTTGAAACCAAGTGATCAAAGTGCTCGTTGCCGCTGCGATCGGTGGCGCGGATACAGTGTTCTCTTGTGGCCAGCGCACAGTCTTCACAAGGACGCGCGCTTTAATCCGTTGCGGAGACTCTCTATTCGTTCCGGTGAAATTACAAAGTAAAATGCACACAAACGTGTCCCTGCTTGATATACAACCACTGATAAACATAATCAGTTTTAATGAGAAAAAAAAAAAAAAACTATACGAGTGCGGATTAGAACCCAGAACCTCAGACACGCTTGGCAAAAGTTCTGCCACTGGACCATTAAAGTGCATGTGTGCCATTGTCGGATCTCGCCACCAACACATATTAGATCTCATTAAACGACAAATTTAACACAATGTACTATTTAAATCGATTGGTTGACATCGGTATGTTATTGTACATAGGTGTACATCTGATTTATGATTTAGCATTGTATTAGCCCGCCCCCTAACTGGACCAAGCAGACCTCCTGGTCTGGAGCTTACCGTGAGTCCTGCAGCTCCTGCTGGGTGTTTTCCAGACTGTCTGTTATTCTCTTGAGCTCTGCCTGCAGTCTCCTCTGGGCTTTCTCTGCCCGCACCACCTCGGCCACACGCTCGGAGAGCTGCTCCTGAGCCAGATGTTGACCTCTCTCCAGCATCTGCACCTTCTCCTGCTGCCGTGTCAGCTCCTGGCCTAAAACACACACACCCATATGAACCATGATATCTGTGAAGACCTCACTTCAAGAGTCTCAAGAGTTTTCTTTAAATTGTAAAACAGTTATTTTAAATTGTAAAAATATTTCACAATATTACTGTTTTTGCTGTATTTTGGATCAAATGAATGAAGCCTTGGTGAGCAGAAGAGAGTTCTTTTAAAAGTATTTATATATATATATATATACGGTGGTGGCCAAAATTATTAGAACATATATTTATTATTATGTGTGTGTGTGTGTGTGTGTGTATATATACACAAAACCAGTGTATACACAAAGTCCATGTTTGCTTTTTTTATATACCATTCCAGGGTATACGATGATATATATTGTTGATTGTTTCTAATAAGCATCATTCCCACAGTGGCGTGTGTTAAAATGTTTATGTATCTGATGGCTGGAGGCTCTGAATTGATGGGCTTTTTTATTTCAGACGGGACACTCAGACTGCTGGAGAACACAAACAGGTGCGCACACATACTCTGACAAACCCATGTGCACTATCGCACAGATTTAAATGCAATTGCTTTTCTCTTGCAAAAACAAGAGAAAATCATTGTCCTGCTGAAATGACCAAATTGTACCAGCATTAATTTTCATGGTTGTTGAGCAAGCACTTCTGAGCTTCTGTTTACAATATTTTACAATTTTGTATGTATTAATGTTTGCATCTGTTTGTCATATAAAGCGTCTATTCATAAGACTTGGATTAAAGCACTCGATTCATTTGGATTACTTTTACTGTGTCTTTATGAACTTTTTCAATGGAGGGACAGAAATCTCTCAGATAAAATATCTGATGGGTTTGGAACAACATGAGGGTGAGTACATTTACATTTACATTTATTCATTTAGCAGATGCTTTTATCCAAAGCGACTTACAAATGAGAACAATAGAAGCAGTTAAACTAACAGTAGGACAACAATACGCAAGTGCTATAACCCCTCTCAGTTTAATTTTAGTGCAGTTTTTTTTTTTTTTTTTTTTTAAATAGAATAGAAGAGAAGAGAAAGTGTTAGTACTACTGAATCAAGTGCTGCCGAAAAAGATACGTCTTCAGCAGTTTCTTGAAAGTGGCTACTGACTCAGAGGCTCTGGTTGAGTTAGGCAGATCATTCCACCAGCAGGGAACAGTCATGGTAAAGGTCAGAGAAAGAGATTTTGTGCCTCTTTGAGATGGTACCACAAGACGACATTCGCTAGCAGAGCGCAAGTTTCTGGATGGCACATAAGTCTGAAGTAATGAGTTTAGGTAAGAGGGAGCAGTGCCAGTGGTTGTTCTGTAGGCAAACGTCAGTGCCTTGAATTTAATGCGAGCGGCAACTGGCAACCAGTGCAATTGTGTGAGGAGAGGAGTGACGTGTGCTCTCTTTGGCTCATTAAAGACCACTCTGGCTACAGCATTCTGGATCAATTGTAGAGGTTTGACAGAGCAAGCTGGAAGACCAGCCAGGAGAGGATTACAATAGTCCAGTCTGGATAAAACAAGTGCTTGGACAAGGAGTTGTGTAGCATGCTCTGTAAGGACCTAATCCTCCTAATGTTGTGCAAGGCAAATCTGCAGGACCGGGCAGTTCTAGCAATGTGGTCTGTAATTAATAACAGAATTTTAATTTTTTGAGTAGGCCCTACTATCCCTTTAAGTTGCACTTAATCTATGAAAAAAAAAAAAATTTCAAGTGGCACTTGCAAACAAACAAGCTTTTTCAGTTAAAAACTTGACTTTTCTTAGCCATTTTATTAATGACTATTAATCAACTAGTGCCAAGGTGGTTTTAGTAGATGTGTCCTAGTAGAGTGACCACATGTGTAGTTCATGACATAAACTATGAACACGATCCAGTAGCGTATGGCAACACGAAAGTGTCAGGACAGTATATCAATCACTTATTTGTGAACTGTTTTGCATGAAAGATGTGCTACCTTTCTTTAAAATGATTGCCACTTGGCAAAGCAATGACATTCATTTTAAGGATGGCTTAAAAACTTTTCGGGGCTGCTGCATTTGCAGTTTCAGGTAAGAATCTTTCGAAGATATCAATAAAGCAAATATTTACAATTATTCACATCATGGCAGTCCACCATGTGAGCTCTACACTGTTACCCGTGTCTCTGCAAGTGGTGTGAGCCTCCTTCAGTTGTTCTCTGAGCTGAAGCAGCTGCGTTTTGAGTGAGACGCACTCTTTCTCCCTCTGCCTTTTCTCTTTCTTGGCTCTCTGCAAATCAGCTTCCAGCCCTCGAGCCTCTGCTGCCCTGCTTCGGATCTTCTCCCGCGCTTGCAGAAGATCAGCCTCGGACTGTCTCAGTAGGGCGTCTCTCTTCTGGATAGCCTGAGAGAGAGCGGCTGTGAGATTCTGCCATAGGCAAAGCGTTTCTGATCTGCACCCGTGAGTGTGTGTGTACTTGTTTACCTGGGCACACTGCCTTTGAGCTGCCTGTAGTTCTCCTTCCAGATTGGCTACCTTTAGCTCCAGAGTATCAGCTTGTGCTCGTCTCCGGCCCTCGTCCGCTGCATCCGCCTGGAGCTTCTTCATCTGCTCCTGCAGTCGCTGCATCTCTGCAACACACAGCTGATGAGAATCTGTGGTAGAATCGAGTGAGGAAGTGGCTACGTTTACATGCACAACTTTTGTTTCAATCGGACTGAATTCATTCCGATTGATAAATCCGAAAGTAGTGTTTACATGAACGCTAAACATGTGATCGGGTTGATGTGCGCGTTTATATGTCTCAAGCTTAAAATCTGCTCCACTTCACAGACACTGGGAGAAAGGAGACTTTTAGAATGACGGGACACTAATATGACACTTTATTCAACAGCTCATGACGCTAGTTTAGCGTCATTGCACATGCGCAGTCCTTTCAGTTTCGGTTTTCAATCCGATCAACTGTTTACATGTTCTTTCGATCGGATTAGAAAAGGAATTAACCATCCGTTTCAATCGGATCGAAATTTCATTCGATTTGAGCTCAATCGAATCGATAAAGGTGTTAACATGGAGGCTTTTCAGTCCGATTGAGCCGTCAATCCGTTTACTAATGGATTATTTGGTTGCATGTAAATGTAGCCACTGAGTAGCGAGTTCACTCACCTGCCGGACTGTATTGTCGGTGTCGCGCCAACTCCAGCTGGCAGACCCGCATCTCCTGGGCGCTCTGTCCGCAGTGCTCCAGCGACTGGAACAGTGCCTAAGGACAAACACATACACACCTCCACTAACATGCCAAGTCGTCACACAGCTGTCAAACTTCTGTGACTGTGCCTTGTGGGAGTCGTGTTGATGCCCGGGGCGCTGGAGGGGCCAACCTAAGGTGGATAAGAATCCCCCAAGCTGTCTCCATCCCTAAGGCTATCGCTCGCCTCTTCGACTCCATTCCACTCCAACCTGGCCTTCATTTAGCATCCTCACTGCGGCACGTACACATACGCCTGCCGAGGTTACGACACAAGGTTTGTCTCTGACAGGTGTCGCCTCCAATCCGGCGGCATGTGCTTGTGACACGCTAACCATTCAATTAAGTCTCTGGGATGCTCTGCCATCTCTTAATTACCCTGGCAACCAGGTTGTGTGTGAACGTCGACCTGACAGCTGAAGCGGTGTGTCACAGCGGTGCGGGTAACACATCCCATGCTCTCGTCTGCTGTGTGCAAACGGGACAGGTTTGAGCGAGATCTGATTGCGAAACTAATAAAGTACAGGCATAATCTGCAAACACGGGCAAGGTCGGGGGCCCTTCGTTTGGCACCATTAAAATAACGAGGTGCCACGAGGCGCTGGGACTCGCCACTCCAACTCGAACATGTGTCAAGACAAATCTATATTTCATGGCCACTTACAGATGTATAAATAGCCAAACGAGGTGCTGGAATCATCTATAAAACTCTGCTAAAAGGTTGCCAGAAGATGGTTGGCACTGTCAGAGGGACCGGAGGGTAATCAATCTGAAAACGGGGAGCGGGTGGGCAGTGGCGCGAGGAGGGCACTAAATCACGTCGCCGTTTGCGTAGAGTGCGACGAACCGCTGACACTTGGGCTGACGTGGGAGCTCTCTGACAGCCTGATGGATCGCTCCACTACACTCCATTAAAGCTGGATGGCTGGCTGCCACGCTGACATAACAAACAATTAGTCACAAAGGTGCCCATGAACTTGCACGAAGCCTCTCCGGATCCAATCAAAGCCTCAGCTCATGACTGATAAATAGTCCCTGAGTTGCACAGTGTCAATGAATACAGTAACGTGTGACACGGGGAGCAGGTGGGTCCATTTAAAGCCCATTTTTGTAACAGGCAGAGATTACAGTGATGGATCCATGCAGATGTGAGTGTAGCATGTGGCGTTTTTCTCAACTACAAAGACAGTGCTACACTCACCTGCTCTAGTTCCTGAACGCGGGACAGCTGAGATTCGTAGTCTGAGTCGGAGTGGATGTGAGTGGCTCGGTAGATGGAAAAATCAGCCTGTGTCTTCACTAGCGTCTCTTCTTGCTCTTCAGCCTAGAAGACACACGCATACACAATCGGTCACATTCAGCTCTCAGAAGTTATTTAGATTTACAATCCTGCTGGAAATCCATATTTCCAGCAACAGACTGTTCACACATTCAAATTTATGTGGTGATAACCCATGTATTTTTGTAACCCATGGGTCATGGGTTTCATTCCTAGGGAACACATATATTAAAAAATATATATCTTGAATAACCCCAAAGGCCACTTGCGTCCAATTACCTGCCTTTTAGTTAAGTCTACTGAATATTAAGTAGGTGAAAATGATCTGTCATCTAATTAATATTCATGAGCCATGATTATGCAGTTTATTGTGTGTTATAGAATAGGGAAATAAGCAGTATTTTGGACAGAACGTCTGGGTAGTTATTCTGAACTGTAAAACAGGATGTAAAACCATAAGCAGCTCAGTCTCGATCTGCACTTGATCTTCTTCAGTTAGAGAAAGGTCTGATAACAGGACCTAATGCCTGTTAAGTTCTTCCTGATGAGAAAGATAAATCAGTCCAGCACAGTGCTGTCAGAACTGAAGACTGAATATGAAACAGTTCCAAATGGGCTCAGACTTAAAGATAATATGAGAAAGACAAAATCAACAATGAGCTAGGAATAAGCAAGGAAGGTTCTATAGAACATGATATCGTACTGGCAATTCAAGGTGCCTTACACATGAACAATACAGACAAGAAATAAATAGACAGAAAATATAGACATAATTAAAAAATAATAATCTTACATTGAGTGTAAGAGCATTTGTGGTTAAAAAGTATACACATTTATTTTATTTATTTTTTTAAATGACAGATGGTTTCGCTAGATAAGACCCTTATTCCTCGGCTGGGATCGTGTAGAGCCCTTTGAAGCTGCAGTGAAACTGCAATTTGGACCTTCAACCCGTTGGTTCCTGTTGAAGTCCACTATATGGAGAAAAATCCTGTAATGTTTTCCTCAAAAACCTTAATTTCTTTTCGACTGAAGACAGACAGACATGAACATCTTGGATGACGTGCGGGTGAGTAAATTATCAGGACATTTAAATTCTGAAGTGAACTTCTCCTTTAAGAGTATTATTATTGCCGACAGCTCCCACTGAAGATGAAAAAAGAGTGAGGTTAATGACTGATGTGATGTTTTACATCACATCAAGGAAACTTCCGTTCTCACACTGTTGAAGGTTATGTGCTGCAATGCCGGGGCGCAGCAGGTTCTGAGTAAGAGGGAGCAATTAAGGGAAGCTTAAACGTACAGGAAGGAGACATGGGCGAACGGCTGAAGGACGTGTGTGTTCTGAGGTCCTGACTGAAAACAGTTGGATCAATATAGCATGCATGAGTGTGATGTTTAGGGATTGCTAATGGGACGCTGAGCATCATAGACATGCTGGAGGTGCTAGAGGAGAAAAGGAACGGGAAGGTAGGGCAGGAAGGTCCTCACACCTAGTGTGCACTGTATCCGACAGAGGTGACTGCACCGCTGGGCTGTAGACGAGGCCTGTCCCTCCACCGCTGAGAGCAATGCCCATTATTTCGACTAGACACCACAGACCCAGCAGGCTTTTCCACTTTACGCCAACCAGCCGCCCCTCCCGGTCAATGTACACGCAAATCAAAACAACTTCAGGTCCATTTAAACACCAGCCGAGCTGTCTGAAAGGGCCACACACGCTATCTTTACCCAACAACTACAAATCAATAACAACTTCAACTCCCAGAATTCCTCAAGAGAGCCTATCACAGCTCTCCAGCTGACACTGTGGGAAATGAAACACCTGAAAATGCTCTCTCCGCACATAGCATGAAGCGGGAGGGTTCTGACATGGATCGATACAATCCAGTCAGAACACTCAAATGTATCTGAAGCTCAGATTGGCTTTTGCACCCGTAGAGTGGCGTAGATTCTCTTCCCCATTGTGTTCACACCTCAAGCTGCACTAACAAGACACCTGTACATGTGGTAACTAGGTTTCATTTGGGAATCTAAACCCAACAGAATTCAACTCTAGGGAGGAGATGAGTGTGTTAAGTCTGTTGCATTATGGGGCATTCATAGTGCAAATCTGCAGCATCTCTCTGGGACCCACGATACTCAATTTAATAGCTCACAGGAGTGAAAATATGGTGATTTAGCCAAAGTAGGACACATTTCTTGGATCAACATTCCTAGAGAAACATTTCTGAGTCAAAGACATGATGCTCATAGATTTGTTTGGATCTAAATATTGTTTAAAAAATACATCAAAATGCTATTCATACATACATAAAATGTCTTAAATACAACACTTCTATTATGAGTATGTTTTGATTTACTGAATTAATATTCATTTCTATATTTTTTTCAGGACAACTGGCCATATACACTCACCTAAAGGATTATTAGGAACACCATACTAATACTGTGTTTGACCCGCCTTCAGAACTGCCTTAATTCTACGTGGCATTGATTCAACAAGGTGCTGAAAGCATTGTTTAGAAATGTTCGCCCATATTGATAGGATAGCATCTTGCAGTTGATGGAGATTTGTGGGATGCACATCCAGGGCACGAAGCTCCCGTTCCACCACATCCCAAAGATGCTCTATTGGGTTGAGATCTGGGGACTGTGGGGGCCATTTAAGTACAGTGAACTCATTGTCATGTACAAGAAACCAATTTGAAATTATTCGAGCTTTGTGACATGGTGCATTATCCTGCTGGAAGTAGCCATCAGAGGATGGGTACATGGTGGCCATAAAGGGAAGGACATGGTCAGAAACAATGCTCAGGTAGGCCGTGGCATTTAAACGATGCCTAAGGGCCCTAAAGTGTGCCAAGAAAACATCCCCCACACCATTACACCACCACCACCATCCTGCACAGTGATAACAAGGCATGATGGATCCATGTTCTCATTCTATTAACGCCAAATTCTGACTCTACCATCTGAATGTCTCAACAGAAATCGAGACTCATCAGACCAGGCAACATTTTTCCAGTCTTCAACTGTCCAATTTTGGTGAGCTCTTGCAAATTGTTGCCTCTTTTTCCTATTTGTAGTGGAGATGAGTGGTACCCGGTGGGGTCTTCTGCTGTTGTAGCCCATCCGCCTCAAGGTTGTGAGTGTTGTGGCTTCAGAAATGCTTCGCTGCATACCTCGGTTGTAACGAGTGGTTATTTCAGTCAAAGTTGTTCTTCTATCAGCTTGAATCTGTCGGCCCATTTTCCTCTGACCTCTAGCATCAACAAGGCATTTTCACCCACAGGACTGCCGCATGCTGGATGTTTTTCCCTTTTCACACCATTTTTTTGTAAACCCTAGAAATGGTTGTGCCTGAAAATCCCAGTAACTGAGCAGATTGTGAAATACTCAGACCGGCCCGTCTGGCACCAACAACCATGCCATGCTCAAAATTGCTTAAATCACATTTCTTTCCCATTCTGACATTCAGTTTGGAGTTCAGGAGATTGTCTTGAGCAGGACCACACCCCTAAATGCATTGAAGCAACTGCCATGTGATTGGTTGATTAGATAATTGCATTAATAAGAAATTGAACAGGTGTTCCTAATAATCCTTTAGGTGAGTGTATGAATGAATGAATGAATGAATGAATGAATGAATGAATGAATGAATGAGGAATTTATATAGCGCTTTCATATGTACTGCTGTACACCCAAAGCGCTTTACAATCATCTCAGGGGTTCTCTCCTCAACCAGCACCAGTGTGCAGCATCCACTTGGATGATGCGACGGCAGCCACAGTACAACGGCGCCAGTGCGCTCACCACACACCAGCTATAGTTGGAGAGGAGAGAGAGTGATAGAGCCAATTCAGTGGATGGGGATTATTAGGAGGCCATGATTGGCAGGGGGCAATGGGTGGAATGTGGCCAGGACACTGGGGTTAAACCCCTACTCTTTACGAGAAGTGCCATGGGATTTTTAATGACCACAGAGAGTCAGGGCCTCGGTTTAACGTCTCATCCGATGGATGGTGCTCTTTGACAGTATAGTGTCCCCGTCACTATACTGGGGCGTTAGGACCCACACAGACCACAGGGTGAGCACCCTCTACTGGCCTCACTAACACCTCTTCCAGCAGAAACCTGGTTTTCCCAGGAGGTCTCCCATCCAGGTACTAACCAGGCTCAGCCCAGCTTAGCTTCAGTGGGCAACCAGTCTTGGGCTACAGGGTGATATGGCTGCTGGCTCATATATCATGATGAAGAAAAAAAATATGCTGTATTTGTCACAATTATGTTCTGTTTAGTCTTTCCTGTCGTGTCTGTATGAGTTCTCAATTAGTTGGTTTCTGTTTAGTTCATCTTTGTCCAGTTTCTGTTTAGTGTCCTCATTTACTATTAGGGCTGTCACTTTACGTTCGAAAATCGATTGCACAATCGATCGGACCAACCGACACAAGTATCGAAAACGAAAATACGGAATTGATTTTTTAATGGTCCTTTTTTTTTATTTTTATTTTTTTACCAAAAATGTGTTTTAGGTGGACAGATCAATACAGTACACAGAACATGTAGGAAAATAACAATGTATTTTCTGTTAACCAAATGCTTTTTAATATTCGCTATTAGGCTACTTCAAAGCAAGTGAACAAGCGCGCCGTTATTTGTTGCTTAGTGATGTGTGTGTTCAAGTAAGCCAGAAATGCGCAGATTCTGTGCAATACGCCGTATTTAATATATCATGAGGATCACGAGTTGCGTATTTGCGCTAAATCCGCGCAGATTTGGCTTACACGAACTTCCACAGCAAAGAAAGTAAGTAAACATAGAAACACGCCAGATTGGCTCGTGATTTGACAGCGTTTCCCGCCAAAGTTCATTTTTACCCGCATTTGGCGGGTCGGAGATTGTTAATTTCAATTCCTGAATGTTGCGCTCCTGTTTGTCATTGTGCACGAAACTTCACGCCAATAAATCATCAGGAATATTGCTGACTTGTGCGTCTCAAGCCCCCTCTTTACGCTCGTCCTAATGCCTGTTAGTTGTCCGTGGATTTGCCTATATTTGGTGATGAAAATGGAAACGTCTTTAGACATGGAAAATCGATTTTACAATCGATTCAATGAACACTTACGTCTCAAAAATCGAACAGGATTTTTTCACAAAGTGACAGCCCTATTTACTATGTGTATTTATACTTCCTGTTCTGTTCAGTCCTTGTCGGTTATTGTTTGTGAACGTTTCGTGAATCTTCTGAGTTTGTTATTTGTTTAAAGACGGTATTTCTTACCATCTCCATCGTCGTGTGCTTTCTAAGCCGTATTAAAAGTTTCCTAGTTTTGTTTTGGAGTCTCCTACAATAGATCTACATGCATCTAAGTAAAAAAACACTTTAATTTTCTCATAATATACACTGCAGCATCACCTCTTTTTCTCACAGTGTCTGAAACGGTTTGATAAAGGATTCAGTCTCTCTAAACCCCTCCTTTCAGAGAGCCTACTCTGCTCTGATTGGTCAGATGGCCCAGTCTGTTGTGATTGGTCGACTGCTTGCACCATGTATTGGAAATGAAACGTCCAATTTTGAATTTCAACTCTGGAGACTTCCTCAGTGCTTGATACACAGTGATACGAATGGTAATGATGGGGTCTGATTTACAATATCAATGTCAGCACTTACAATATCAATGTCAGCACGAGTCCTCATCATTTGGAAGTTCATGCAAAGTGGATTTGCTTTCACAACACAGAAAACGTCTTCTCGACATGTTAACACGAACCAAACACTTTCAGGCCTCAGCTAGAACTACAGTGTTAGAGGGCGGGTCCAAGAAGATGAAGACCATCGGCTGGCATTGTGCAAATGTGAGGAAGATGTCTAGAAGTGACACTGAATTGGCTGATGACCCATTTCGGCAGTTCAGAATGTATTCTTTTTTTTAGGAGACAATAACTTTATTTGTCGTGAACTTTGATCTTTAAAATTTTGCAGACCTTTATATAGCTGCTATATTACACACGTAATATTTAAAACTTTGATGGTGAGATTGATCTAGTTTTGTGTTGAGAATACTGATAATGAAGATGTTTTCATGAAAGTTCTTATTCATCATTGACCCAGCCACCAACTCGTCAGATTCATTTAATTCTCTTTGATTTTAGTGGTTCTTAATGCTTAGGATTAGAGGTAGGGTTAGGACTACATTTGTTTGACAGGAATGACCAAGATGTTTGATCTTAATTGGAAAAACCATGGTCACTGCGAAGAGACAGACCTGTTCAGCTATGGGTTAGTTAATAGTGTTTCAGGTTGGGCTACCTGTCGACGAAGGCTAGCGGCTGTGTCTCTGAGTGTGTGGATGAGCAGCTCACACTCTTCTGTGTGATTACGCCTGTGCTCCAGCTCTTCCAGTGTGTCTCGGAGCTTCTGGCTCAGCGTGGCAAGGGCATCGTCTCCGCTCTCCAGCTGGGTGCAGTGTACCTGCAGATCCCCCTGCAGAGCTACAACCTGAGCTCTCAGACAGAGGACCTGCTCTTCCCTCTGGGCCACCTGAGGAGACCAAATCAGTCAGCCACACAGACAAACACATATCACTATCAGCACTGATGTCTGCTCTCAGTCATTCATTATACAGCCTCTAGCTTCAGGGTACTGTAGCTCAAAAATGTTGCAGAAAGCTAGATGAAATTTTTGGTCTTTGTTCACTCCAATATGAAACCCGTATTAATAGTAATGCTGATATTTGCAAGCAAGGCCTAAAACATTTTTTTTGCCACACCTGCGAATGGCTGGTGGCTTAAGAAAATGTACCGGCCATAAATATGGTTTTACCGGCCATGGAAATGTTTTTGTAAAAACAGGCTGTAATGACACCAACATTTTAAACACCAGTGAAGATTGACAATACTCTATTCCAATCTCAAGACCACAGCTAAAACTACTAGCCTAACTAATATAAATGCAAAACATTATCAAAGACAAGTAAACAGTCAGTAATAAAATAAGAACAAATAATCAAATTACAAACAAAAGCACAAATAAATACAATATAACAAATATTCAAATGAAATAAACAGTGCTTTTCAGGTTGGTGTAACAGTAGTTTTCAGGTAAAGAAATTTAATAAAGTAAGCAAATGTAAAATAACACTGCATAGTCTGAAAATGATACATTCTTATTAATCCTAATTAAAGTTATAAAAGTTATTCAGTCAAGATCAGTGAGTGAATTTTTTTTTGTCCTTTGTTGTTTGATTAACATTAAAAACACAGACAGCAGCAGGATTATTAGGCTGCTGTCACTTTAAGAGCGAACGCACGGATCTAATATACTGATTCACATGCGTTTACTTTCTCAACTGTTTATGTTCACTTAAGACATAACCGACTAGGAAACAATTTTTTTTACTTAATTTTGTGTGAATTTGTCCGCTCAAGCACAAGATGACATGAATTAGGACGACATAGTATTTGCAAATAATGTGCTCCCTTTCGTGTCTTCTTGCGCTTGAATATTTACATTTTCAAGGCTTAAACTTTCCTGACGATGCAGTGCTGGCCCGTTAACTGTCCCCAGCGTTGTTCACATTTGTTCACGTTCATGCATCATTAGAATTCATAAAAATGTTACCGGCTAACTATAGAGTGACACCATTTTATTTACTTGCCAACACCCATTTTTACACGGCTAGCGTTAATTTTAGGCCCTGTTTGCAAGTACAGTACAATGGCCCTCATTTATCAAAAGTGCGTACACCAAATTTCCAGCGTACACCTGGCGTACACCCAAAACCACGGTGACTTTGAGATTTATCAATATGGACGTTGGCGTACGACACGCTCAAATCCTACGACAGCTCAGGAGGTGGTGTACGCACGTTTTGAGTTAGTGAGGTAATGCGCAGAAAAACAATTCCTAACACCACAAAATGCACTGACAAACTAAAAGATGTTATATATTATGACCCACTGTAAAACAAAAAAAAACAACAACATAGTAATTATAAACTTCAGTGTTGATTTTTGTGCAACATGGACTTCAATGTTTAATTTGTGTGACTTTACCAAAGTATTTGATTTGTAAGCATATGTATTCCTTCAGTTGCGAGCCTGTGCGCTTTACTGACGTTTCAGGGTTTGGCCCGGCAGGTGCGCACAGACTGGGTTCGGTAACGAAAGGCTTTCAATGACTGACAAAATAAAAAATACATTCTTCTTCTTCTAAATATCAATAAGCGTCATTAATAATACAAATCATTATAATAAGAATAAGAAATACAAATTGTCATGCAATTATTAATGTGAATGAATGGTACTCCACATCACATCATCATCATCACTATTGTACACCCCAATACATGTAACGTGATTCGAAATTGAATGCTAATTCAAAAGACGTGCTGTAAAATATTGCATTGTGATAGGTCATTTCGGCTCCACGTCAGAGAAGTTTCTCTTCTTTGCCGTCTTCCGTGTGTCCATGGCGTAAAATGAGGGCGTGGGGGAAGCGGAGACTTGAATATATAGGGGCGTGTTATTTTAATGACGATCGTTTTTAGCCGCGGGATTTATCAAGGGCAGGTATTGCGTACACCTGGATTTCAAAGGTACGCACAGCTTCATAAATCAGGCGGTGAGAGGAGTGTAAGCATAATCTTACGCCAACATATACGCCCGTTTCTACGCAAGAATGATAAATGAGGGCCATTGAGACAGACTGATGATGTACAGTAATTTGATGTTTTTCTTTATGCGGTTATGCACTACCAATAAAGATACAGTAAAAATAGTATTTATATGAACTATTATCACTATTTCAAATAACTGTTTTGCATTTAAATATATTTCAAAAAGGAATTTATTCCTGTAATGGCAAATGTCTCCAGTCTTTAGTCACATGATCCTTTAGAAATCTAATATGCTGATTTTCTGCAGTCACTTGTAGTCACACACGCACGAGTCGAAGATCGACAAAAGTCTTTAAATGAATAAGAAGAACAAACATTTTGTTTGGAAACTGTGATACTTTATTTCAGGATAATTTGATGAATAGAAAGATCAAAAGAACAGCATTAATTTGAAATCTTTAGTAACCTTAAAGTGATTTTTAGAGTCATTTTTGATAAGATTTATTGCTGAAAAAAAGTATTAATTTCAAAAAAAAAAAAAAAATATATATATATATCGTACTGATCCCAAATGAACGGTAGTGTACGCTGGATGGTAATGACTGAGTCAATATCAATATACTGTGCATCACTAGTTGAAATGCAGACTTAATTCTAAAGGTAACTAAGACTAATTTAAGTACCAACCTGATTGTGGGCTTCTTTCAAGTCCTCCTCTCGGCTAAGCAGAGTGTTCTCTAGTTGGGCGATCTTGCTGAGGCAGGCCTGGTACTTGTGTTTGCAGAACTCGAGGGATTCACTAAGAGGTTGTAGTCGAGCCTCAGCATCTGTGGCCAGTTTCTCAGCCTCCAGTAGATCTGCCTTCAGCTGAACCATCTCTGCATCCTGACTGTGGAGAGCTGCTTCCCTGCAGGAGGCCTGACACACACAAACACTTATATTTAGAAACAGAAGTTGGGTTATAGTGAAACTGAAGTCGGCTGTGCTGCCTCACCTCGTCCTCGGTGTCTCTCTGCTGTCGGTGCAGACTCTCCAGGGTATCTCTGTGCAGCTGCAGGAGAATCTGTGTGCTTTGCAACTCTCTCTTAAGGTCCTGCACCTCCTTCACCCGGCTCTCCTTCTGCTCCTGGGTCTCCTGCTGCCAGCGCTGCATCTCCTCACGCAGATCACACAGCTCTTCATTTTGACCTATACACTGACACAAAACAAAGACAAAAAACCAACCTAGTAACTTTTCCCTGTTTAAATCACTTTGCTTGTGTGTGTTTGTTGGCGTGGAATCAGAACGGATTAGTGATGCACTGACATTGATATTCTGTCCGATAGCATTATGCCAATAATTATATTCCAGTTAATGCTAATATTAAAGTTCTGCATGATTATGTCAAAACAACTAAACACTAAAAACGAATAAAACACTAAAAACTAAAAAAAGTCATTTTAAATGTAAATTTAGGCATCAGAACATCATAATGTACAGTATAAAAATGGAAATTCATTTTCAATTCGAGATATGGCTGCGCAAGTGATCCAATGCCTTGTTTATGTTTACGTGTTAAATGTGTGCGATGAAATAATAATTTCAAGAGGTTTAATGATACTATTAAACTACTATACAATGCAGATATTTGCTAGTCCTATTGCCTTATTTCACCAATAAATTAGACATTATTTTACTGGATATGCACTTTTTTAATATTTCAAGTAAATACCTAGTTCTGGCATGAAAACTCCAGATGGCTTATTTGGTAGCGATCACACCATTATCTACATAGCACAGCTGATTGGTAGTGGTTGCGTCAACATTCAAACAAATGTGTTGTGTTGCTGTTAGCAGTATGCAGCGTGCTTTCAGAAACCCTCCACCTTCCCCAGCTCCACCTGTATATATCTGCTAAGGGGGTTAAATCATGTATGTTACATGTGCAGCAGCAGCAGCATGTCTTAAATGCTCACAGCAACGTCTCGGTTAGACTGGTTGAAATGCAAATGTTTATGCTTTGGCTTCTTCTGGGACTATTTTTATTAGCAAAGAACAAATATGCACACTTGTAATACTTTGTTGGCAAGTGACTCACTATAATTTCTTCAGACAGTGTTGGCAAAGTTACTTTTAAAAGTAATGCATTATAATATTGTGTTACTCCCTAAAAAGTAACTAATTGCGCTACTTAGTTACTTTTTAATGGAAAGAAATGCGGTAATGCTACTTTTACGTGACGTTTTCTCACCTGTTTGGGCTTGCTTGTTTGTTTTTTTATTAACAAAATTTTATTTTTGGCAAATGTATAGACCCTTTCATGCCAAAAGTGAAATGATTAAGCCTCGAGATGAAGGAAATGCAAATCCACGCCTGTACAGTAGAGGGCGCAGCTCAAACAAACCTTTCAGCTGCTGCCATTCTAAATCACAGAAGAATAGGATGCAAGAAAAGACAAAAAAATGAAACACAGATGTGATGCTTATCTAAAGTAATTTTTTTGCTTATGGGGTTGAATTGGATAAATCGAAGGTCAAAGACATTGGTCAATAAAGTGAGATTAAGTGCATTTGTATTATTGAACATATTTAATTGTTGCAGATTTGCGTGATATTATGAGGAATACTGAATCTGTTTTTCTGCATTAGAGATAAGTAAATGCATGCTCACATTTAGTCTAGAACTATAATAAGCATCTTGTTTAGACAGCGCACACAACGACTCTACACAGAACTGTTGAATAAAAGCATCATCACACTAACAACAATTACCTGTTCTTATATTCAATACAACAGCACTCTAGTGCGTGATATTCCTTAATTAGCATTAGTACACCTCAAATGTAGCTCATTGAATATAATTTATGGACGGAACCATGCTATTATAACTCTATATTTACAGACTCACTTCTACAGTCACACACTGGCATATATAATGAATGCTAGAGATTCTGAGAAAGAAATCACCGAAGCCTGTTTGCTCCCTGAAGCGTGTCTGTGGTGGCTCACTGATAGCAGCTCTACATTAGATTATTAGACTCCAGAGAGAGCTGATCCCAGATTGGATAATATTATTTTTTCCCCTGGCTGATGATGCATTACAAAAATAAGGAGCACTGTAACAGATGTCTCGCAGGGTGAAAATAATAAATCACACAGACTACTGTGCACACACACATGCGGTATATTAGTTTTGTAAGTTAACTTGCGTGATTTATTAGGTTGGTGAAGGCCCTGGATGGAGTCTCCTCAGTGCACTGAACTTCCCTTTGCAAGCATCATTAAGACTGCAGCGCTAATTGTGTTGTTTTAAACGAGTGGAACCTGATAATGACTCCATTAGTGATTCACCTACACTTCTGTTTTCTTGGAGTCGAGCCGGGAGGAGGCGCATGGACATGCACATGGGAAAACTACTGACAGATGAATGGGATAAATGAAGCAAGAAAGCAGAGGAAAGGAGAGCATATGAATGTTTCTTAAGTTAATGAAAGCTAGAAAAAGGTGGTATAGTGGAGGAAGGGCTTGACAGCCACAAGAAATATTAGGATCCTTCGAGGATGCCTGATTGGCCAACGAAATTGATTTACACTGCAGATGTGGCACAGAAAAGGTGCTTTGACACACATTGCATGTAAATACCTATAAACAGGAAAAAGTGTGGTTAAATGCTGATTCTCAATATTATTATTAATATTCCATGGTCCAGATTGGTTAGCTGATAACGTACATTACACTCCAGGATCCAATTCCAATTATTAAAAGTTAATCTAACATGAGACAATGAAACTTCACCAACATTTTCATTCAGTTGCATTGAATGACATTTAGGCCGTGTGTCCACCACCGCGCCTGGCGTATGTTTTCAATTGTTTTCAATGGGAGCACCGCGTTTTTTAAACGCCATGAGCATAACGAGGCGCTGAGCGCTTTTTTCACGCTGAAGCGCCGAGCGCCCAGCGTTTTTTACTGGTCGCCAAGAGTTGACAAATGTTCAACTTTGGATAAAACGCAGCGCTCATCACTGTCACTTTTTACCCAGCCGTCCAATCACAGTGGAGGAGGGGCGGGACTAACACCACACCGACCAACTGTCACAACATTCTTTCTGTACAACGACATCAACCAGCAGAGCTAACCGAACAAAATGTATGAAAAATATTTTTTTTGTATGAAACAAACTATCTGCGAAATCAGTTACAAGTAAACTGTGCTGCGGATATTCTGTATCATAGCAACGAAACGTCTCAACGGAAAAAACGCTGCTCTGCCAAAACGCTCTCAAGCGCCTAAAGCACGGCGACGGCGTCTTCAGCAGAGCGTCTGGCGTTTTCAGCTGGCTAAAAACCCTTTGGTGAACACACGGCCGGTTTAAGCAGTCAGCCTTGCAAGGCCATGTAAAATGGAATCAATTAGGGAAAAATATTGTATAAAAAGTACATATTATTATTATTATTATTATTAATAGCAGGTAATTGTACTTTTACTGTCACTAACACCAATTACATAAGTGCATCATGCTTATTGGTGGGTGTTTTTTACTGCAAAATGACCCAAAAATTACAACAAATGAACGAACGAACGAACTAACGAATGAATGAATGAATGAATGAATGAATGAATGAACAATACAATTATGAAATGTTTTGAGACAGCTGAATGATGGTTTCAGAGAAGTAAACAAGTTGGCTCATACAACAGGACTTTTAAAAAATGAGCTTTTTCAGTATATCAGTAGCCTAATAAAATGTTTTATTTTACATGGAGTGGACATGTTCACATGACCAGCTATCTAACCCCAAATCACTTTATCTCTGTAACCCCTCTTTGTTCTCTCGTAGAATAAATGAATCATGACTTGACTGAGAGTAGTGCATTTCTACAATAATGACATTATTAACTAAAAGCTTTTCTGTGACACTTCATCCACACCTCTAGGTGTCAGTATAAGTCTTCACCAAGATGACATATGGGCCAGAGCAACGTAAACAAAAAAATGACAGAGTGCACCTTCTCGAGTCCTTGGAGGGAGTTGACAGCAGTGTGTTGCGTGGCGGCATTACAGCATGAATCAGTGCTAAGCTCAGTGTAATTTCCAAAGTCCCCATTTCAGTCCCAAACTCATCACACAGACAACAGCCCATGGCTATTTCAGATGAGACTCAGACAGAGAGAGGAAGGGTAGACCCATTTTATGGAGCTCTCTCGTTCTTTTCCGCCACTGATTAATTTCATACTAGATCGGTTGGCCAGCAGTGTTATTAGCATAAAATTTCCATGGATCAGGCCCTGCAATAAAACCCTGTCATCAAGTCACTTGTCAAACACACAATTTCTAAATCTCATTTAGTTTCTAATATAATTTTCATACCAGGCGGAGGGATGCTGAGAGAGGTGGAGCGGTAGAAGAGAGACGGGAATGTGTTATGTAAAGGATAAACGGAGTCATCGATCAAAATTAAAAGAGCTGAGCTTCGCTTCAT
Organism: Tiaroga cobitis; assembly: GCA_030578255.1. Lineage (NCBI taxonomy): Eukaryota > Metazoa > Chordata > Actinopteri > Cypriniformes > Leuciscidae > Tiaroga > Tiaroga cobitis. The sequence continues at coordinate 60,745,873 of CM060597.1, read as the reverse complement.
GATTAAAAATTCTACGGATCAGCATCAAGTGTTTATCAGGTGAAGCAAACAGCAGGAGGTTGAGATGCTCGCTGTGGCAGAACTGGATCTTCAAGAGGACCTCGAATGTTAGACAAGCAGTCAGCGTTCGCTGAAACAACAATCTACTATGATAATCTAATGCCACTGCGAAAGATAATTACATTTTTACATTTTGTAAACAAAATCAGTGTTGACTGCCTGTGCAAAGTTTGCCAAAAAGACACTAAGAGCCAGATTTACTAACAGCTTACTCCAGAGCAAACCCTCTTTTGGCATTAAAAAACTGCTGTCAGGATTTACTAAAGACACGCAGTGAAAAATTCGTGCTGAAAAGGAGTGGCTGACCTTATCGCATATACATTTGTAGGAGTTTCCCTTTCATGCGCAAAATTTATGGGAGGAGAGTATTTAAATGAATCACGCAACACGATTTACTAAGGTTTGCGCACGGCAATGTACTAGTGTTTGTGCCATTATTTACTGCCCCAAAAAAGCAAGTCTTAAACCAGATGCTACCTGGTAGATTGTGTTGGTCATTATGTAAATGATCTGACTGCATCTGTGTTCTTTAATGTGCGCGTCGTCATAAGATCACGCACAGAACTTTCCACTCACATCGGTGCTGTTTTAGAATTGGGCTCTCACGCTAATTGCCCCTGTTTAGTAAATCTGGCCCTTAAGGCCCATTCCCATCAAGGACGATAACTATAAAGTTTTAATTAACGTTCTAATTCTGTGAGAATACAGTTGTCCAACCCCAACTATAACGATAATGACACATAAAACTACTTTGTTGGAATTACTTTCAGATTTTTTTTTTCAGCCAACAAGAATCTACCCATCTTTAAAGAGCACAAGCATTTAAACTGTGTAACTCCCTAAAAAAGTAACTGATTGTGTTACTTAGTTACTTTTAATGGAAAGTAATGTTGTCACGTGGGTTGGACTTGCTTGGTTGTTTTTAGAAAAAAAAAAAAGTAATTGATTACGTAACTCGTGTTACTTGTACTGTGTTATCTCCAACGACAGACGACTTGGTTGTTATGGAATGTTCTAAGTGTTTTTGAGCACATGCTATGTGTTTTCTGCAAGTTTACCGTGCATTTAGGAAGGCTGCACGCGCTAGGCTTACTGTATTTACACATTTACAACATTTTTGTGGACAGATGTTTGCAGCATTTCAGTAGTGTTCTGCCAAAATAAAAGCTTGAGGATTTGAAATCTTTAAAGCTCAAGGGTTTGAACATGAAGAATTTAAAACATAAATATTGTAAACTTGCAGTGTATATAAAATTGTTTATTATTATTGTCAAATATTCATTTTCATTTTATAATTGTATTTATTTTAAATGTTTTGTACAATTAAAATTAACAACATAATATATTTCTGTTATAATTAGAGTTAAAACTTAATCAATTAATCAATTAAAAACTTAATGTCTAGATATAAAGCCAAAATAAAGCACAGTAACACTTTATTTTAGTGTCCTTGTTACACGCTACAAATAGTTACTGTAGTACTAACAAGCAGTTACTGTAGTACTAACTATAAATTATGCATAATTACATGCAACTAACCCTAAACCAACCCCTATTCCTAACACTATAGTAAGTACATGTAGTTAATTATTATTACTCAGTACTTCAATGTATCATTACACTGTAACACGGACACCTTAAAATAGTGTAACCTAAAACGCTTACTAATAAAAGATCAAATATTTGATCAGTTTACTTGCACGTCATGTGACCATTAAACAACATCAGAGAATAGTGAACATGTGACTGTGTTGTTACGTTATTTAAATATTAACTGAAACGAAAAGAAAAAATAAACAAAATCGAAACATAACAAACAGAGTATTCTTTGGTTTAATGTAGTTCGGAGCAATTCTGTAAGAAACTGCGACTAATAAACAGCACACAAGCTTCTAATGAAACCTCTGCTGGCTCATGAAGTGGTTGCCAATACAACAGTCGTTCAGATGCTGTAATAAATTATGATAAACATTATTTTCATAACACACACACACACCCACTTAAAGCCAAGCTGAAGGCACAACCACTAATAATGAAAAATAACACCAGTTTGGAGAGAGTAGAGTGGGGTGGGGGTGGGGGGTATTTTAATAAGGACAGAGAATCAATGCAATTTAATCAATCTTGCCTAATTAAAAAAAATCTATATTGTGAAACAATCAAGGTGCATAAACAAGATTAAAATAAATGAAGGAACTATGCCATGAGCAAGGGAGAGCCTAATTAAAGGGAGTTAATTGGAATTCCATGCCTATGTGTGGTTTGTCGATGCAGCCGACAGGAAATATTACACGTGAGTGCGCTCACCGGAGACCTCACAAACACCCTTCAGCTGAACACACAGAAACAACACCACCAAACTCTTGCTTACTCCACGTTTTCTTTCAGCTCTCAATACCCAGACTGGCCAATTTGTGATTTTTAGTGTGTTTACCTGTTTGTAAAGAGAGTCTGTCTCTCGCTGGAGCCGTGTTGTGTTGTGTTTGTTCTTCTCTATCACCTCCTCTCTCTGTTTCAGGATCTCCTGAAGTCTGCTCAACTCCTTCTGCAGGACCACAACCTCCTCTCTCCTAGACGGGACCTCCTGCATCTGCTCTGCGAGCTAAACACACGCCACAGCCACACAATGACAATATTAAATGCATGTTAATAAGTCAAGTAATGTGGATTTTTGACAGCCAGTGCCAGTATCTAGAGAGCAGGAACTCATAATCGCCTAGTTGAAATCTCCGGATTCTGCTTTACGCATTTTAAGTCATGATTTTGGGGAAATCTTTTTTTTTTTACACATCAAAAACGGTTTACAACATTCAAAATAATAAGAACAACTTCTTCTGAGGTAAATTCAAGGCTTATTCCTTAGTTTCTTCCAAACTCAATGAAAAGCAGAGTATATTTGTTTTCGATATGACTAACGACTAGCTTTAAAAGTAGACACTTCAAGCTTTCTAAATACATATCTCTCATGTCTGTGTGGCAAGTATTCCTTGAGTTTCGGTTCAGAAAGAAGTTCGCAAAAACTGAGACGGCAGAAAGCGCACCCTGTTTGTTTTGCTGTTTTGTTGTTATTGTAAGTGTACGCAAACAAAAATATACCCTTTACTGTTTCGAATGATGCATTACTGTTTCTGTATGCCAAAAAAATGACGGAGTATTTTAAGTCGATTTTGCTGCTATGTGGAAAAAATCCACCAAAACGCACCTGTGCGTTCGTCGACCCCAGATGGTTAATAATTGAGCACCAATAATAGTTGATAACTGAGCAGCAAATCAGCACATTAGTATAATTTTTGAGGGATCATGTGACACCGAAGACTGGAGTAATGATGCTGAAAATTCAGCTTTGCATCACAGGAATAAATTACATTTAATAATATCTACAAAAGAAAACTTTAATTTAGATCGTAATAATATTTCACAATAGGGCTGCACGATTTGGGGAAAATGTCATATTGCGATTATTGAGGTCAACATTGCGATATGCGATTGCGATATAATAAACAAATGGTTTCATGAGTCAACTTGCTTGGTTCTAAAGCACAATGCACACACAGATTAGTGATAATTCTGAAATGTGTATTTCTCAACTCAAACTATCAACAACAACTAAATGATTGATAACACCTATAATGATCAATAAGCCATTGATGTCTGGATAAAAAATAATTTAATTTTAATTTAAGTGAACTTCAAACAATCCTCACATAAACCCATAATAAATGTCATATTTACCTGTGCTCTTCCTGTCTAACAGGTAGGACATACAGAAATTGAATAAAGTTATTAAACAGTCTACGCTGCATAAACTATAAATTATATGGACTAAAATCCTATTTAAAGCTACACAAGTTCTTTGGTCAAGAGCAGTGAGTGTTTTTCTCTGTTTCCTTTGTTCTTTGATTAACTTTACTGACAGAAAGCATTATTGGATGCTGGCCCTTTAAGAGTTGCTGACAGAGACGCGGATCTCACACGCGCCTTATTCTCTCACAACTCTTTACGTCGACGACCATCATAAGACTGCTCTTATGTTATGATGAAGACACTCGACAAATGATATTTTGGCATAATTGTGTGTGTTATTGTTCGTTCACTTCAAGCGGAAAGAGAACTGTATTCTGGCGCGCGGTCTGTGCATGCGCATGAATCTGGCGCGCGTCTTTCAGTCAGGACATTCACAGGCAGCGCGCTCTCTTTTGACTGGCTGAATGGTTTAAACTAAAGCATTCGCGTGAATAAGAGCGGGATCATGTAACACTAACCAAAGGATGACAAAAAATAACAGATGCTGCGTTAACAGCCCTAATTTGTTTATTTCATATAAAATCGCAGTATTTTGCGTCATATAATCGCATAGGCTTGACATCGCGATTACGATTGCGATACGATTAATCGTGCAGCACTATTTCACAATATTACGTTTTTTGCTGTATTTTTGATCAAATTAACACTGCCTTCATAAGATTAAGATACTTCTTTAAAAAAACATAAAAAAATATATATATATTCAAAAGTTTATAGGTAGGTAATATATAGTATATAATATATAATGCTCTGTGGAAAATATTTAAGCATGGCAAACTCTGTTTAATTCAGCAGAGATTACCTTTATTGACATCTGATATAAGTATAATAAAGCCTTTTTTTAAATTATAAATAAATATGTCCAGAAAAGGCAGGAAAGCACAGAGGCCTGAGGGAATTCAGCATGAAGCACGGCTGTGGCACAGAGACACGTAGAGCCGTGGATATATAAGGCCTGTCCAATTCATCCCTCTCATTACATGCCTCTCTATAATCACGCACCATCACCTCTATAGTGCAAAAAGAGTACTCTCTTTCTCTTTGAGACTCTCTGAGTCGGTCTCTTCAGCCGTCTGCTTGGATTAAAATGACATCTCCCCTTGAGTCTTAGGAAATGCCACATGAAGCAGTTACTAACAAACCTTCATGCAAGAGGAGGTGGAGCAGATTGAGGTGTGGTGGTGGGGGGGGGGGGGGTTGGATGTGCCCTTCAGCAAAAATGAATTTTCCAATTGCAGTTAGTTCTGCCATGAATAAATAAACAAATGAATAATTGAGAGGGCAACATAAATAAATAACATCACAAACATTTCACAGGCACTCATAAGTTCGGAAGATAACTGGGGCTGAATGCTAATGATAAAAACAGTACATGGAGCAGAATCCAATGCATAATTCACAGCTCGCTCGCTCGCTCTGAAAAAAAAAAAAAGTCAAAATAAATTAATAAATATGAAAAAGAAAAATCTCTCAAAGAACTCAAAACATCCAGTCAGCACTGAAGTGACAGGTTTGTCCCATTTAAAACATCCAAGGACACTCTGCCAAACAAATAACTGACCAGTCAGAGATGTATAAATAAACCAGCACAGCCTTCTACTTCAATTGACAAGTTATGCAAAAGTTTGGCCCACAGGGAAGCGGGAGACGTGCGGGCGTCAGGTCCATCTTTAGTGTGAGTGAGTGTGGATGGACTGGACGGCCTGTGTCCTTGATCCTGTCCGCTTTCGGCCCACGGAGACCTTCAGATGCATCCTTCTGATCTAAGGCCAGAATGATATGTTGACAATACCTGATTTTTCTTGCTGACCAGCTTACATCTTCTTTACGAAAAAACCCAAGGTAGACACACTGACCTGCTTAGGCCGAATTTGCAAACTAAATAATATAATTTTTGCTTTCTGCACCATCTTTTAAGGTTAGAAAACATTGGCCTTCGTTCTCCATTGCGCCATTAAAAAGAGTCATGTGATCGTGGTTGGTGTCCCACCTGAGTTGACATCATTCACCACCGTTGCTATTTCTATGACGTACGACAATCGGATTCATATCAGATTTATTTCCACATATGAATGAGGCCTGAAACCGATCTGAGAATATCGGAATCCGTGTGCTTACACGTTCATGGGTCATATCCCGTCACATGGGAGGACGGAATCGAATTGGGTCACTTGAATCATGTAATGTAAATCCGGCCTATGAGTTATTGCACAATCTTAGCACCAAAATAAATGAGTAAACGCTGATATGATCAAGGTAAAATTAAACAATGTTTTAAAGCATGGCTTCTGCTTCTACCACAGACCCTTTATGGAGACTAAGGGTGTATTCACACCAGGAAAGTCCGCTAGTTCACTTGCTTTGGTCCGGACCAAATAAAATGTTGATTTTTTTTGTTTGGTTCGCTTTCGGCTTTTCGAACGGCACCAAGGGGGACAACGAACTCTAGTGCGATTCAACCGAACTAAATGAGGCAGGTTTGAAAGCACCCTAAGTTGCAATACCCTTAACATACAGTGTGACCGACCACATTTACTCACTGTAAAAAAAAATCTTCAATTTTTTTTTTTCAATGAAGTTGTAAACAAAACAAAGCTTATTGGAGGACTTTTTACAAGAAATTACTATTTCAGTCTTTTAGTTGTTTAATTAAATGTGTTACTTGCCATTTCTCAATTATTTGTGAAATGTACTAGCAATTTCTGAGTGAAAATTGTTTCACTACACCCTTTTTTTTTTTTTAAGTGCTATACATATCAACACATGCTCAGTTTTCTCATGTGTGAATTATGCTAGTATGCTGAGGTTAGCCTATAATAAAAGAAGCTATTTATATAAAGAAGTCTTAAAGGTACCGTAGCGAAAACGGTCCATTTAATTCTCAGAGTCAGAGAGAGGGTACAAAAGTGGTCGTGACAACATGGATTATGACTTTTTTGGTGCGAGAAAGCTTGATCAAAAGATTTCAGGTCAAAAGCACTTCTTACAGCCTTCTTAAATGTAAAGCATTTTAAGTAATGTACCAAGTAAAGATTCAAGCGAGGCTCTATATACAGTATCTGCAACAAATCATTTAAACATGGCCAACAGTTCAAAAAAATTCCAAATAAAGAATAACCCTTCACTAAGCTCCACCTGTTGGGTTACTTACTAAATAAGACAAGCTATCTGGTTACTATCAGAGCAAAACATTGTCTGAGAAAATGGAGGTTTGGTGTCAGTCAGATTAGAACAAAACTAATATATATTTTTTAATAAGGACACAAACAATTTATCGAAAGTGACAGTAAAGAGATTTATAATGTTACAAAATATTTCTATTTCAAATCAATTCTTTGAACTGTCTATTCATCAAAGAATCCTGAAAAAATGTATGATGGTTTCCACAAAATATTAAGTAGCACAACTGTTGTAAACATTGATAATAATGAGGCATGTTTCTTTAGCAGCAAATCAGCATATTAGAACGATGTCAGAAGGATCATGTGACACTGAAGACTGGAGGAATGATGCAGAAAATACAGCTTTACCATCAATTACATTGAAAAAAATATGAAAATAGAAAACAGTTCTTTTAAATTGTACTAATATTTTACAATATTCATGTTTTCCACTGTATCTGTTACCACATTTATAAATGCAGCTTTAGACTTTTTTTAACACTAAAAATACGTGTATACCTTAAAAAACAGACAAAAGATGAGTGGACGAAATGATTGACAGGTTTTCCTCACCTCCTTGTGTGTAGAGGTCAGACTCTCTTGAGCGGCCCGCAGGTGTGCCGTCAGTCTCAGAACCTTCTCGTCTCTATCGGACACCTACCACACAGACAGGTTTTACTCGACAGGAGCCTTATCAGACACAGTTTTACCAAAGTATGTGGTGCGTTGTACCTCGTCCTGCTCTGCTTTGTGTTGCTCTATGAGCCACTTGCAGTCTTTCTCCTGATGCTGGATGTCACAGTTCAGCTCAGCTATTCTGGAGGCCAGAAGATCCCTCTGCTTCTCTGCTTCATAAAGCCTGGAGGCTGTAGACTCCTCTTCAACCAGCTGTTGGTGTATAGGAACAGAGATGCAAGATATGTTATTGTAGGTCAGGTTGCATCATGCTGGTCAGTGGATGTGTTTATTGATGTGCAGATCATGGAGAGGGTGTAGTATCAGGTAGTGTATCGACGCTCATCAGTCTTAAGCTCTCTCTGATCTCTCTCTGATCTAGACCTGCTAGCGGCTTTCCTTGCACAACACATTACACTGCACTTGTTTATTCCAATTGAGCGGCAGACCGGATAAACAGTCAATAAAGCTAGTTCAAAGTAAAACATGCAAAAGTAAAAAAGGCAGGTTCGTGGCAACAAGTATTGAAGAACTTCTAAGCACCTTCTCTCTCAGAAAACAGCCCATACCAGCAGCTGTCTAGAGTCTCAGCCTCAGACACCACGTCCAGTGTTGGTGGTGATGCATTACCACAAATTACGTAATTAGATAACTTTTTTCAAGTAGCCAGTAAAGTAATGCATTACTTTTACCTTTACAGCAACATATCTGAGTTACTATCTTAAGTAATGCAAGTTACTTTGTGTTCCCATTAATTGACTGACAGCTCTCCTATTCCCATGTTGAGAGAAATCAGGAGTAAGTGTAGATGCGTTGTGTGGCTATGCAAGACTAGCTGCTGTTAAACATTAGCATTGGTAAAGTGGTAAGCAGTAGCGGTTTTTGCTATATTTCACTTGAAACGGCCCTCGCAACAGAAGAGCCCTGGCCCCTGCCATCACGGAAATTAACAAGGGCTTGGGGCAAAAATGCTAGCCTGGTAATACCAGACTCTGCTACTTCACTTTGCTTCGTACACAGAGTCTGGGATAGCATAATAGAGAAGTGTTTTCTCTCTCGCTAGGGGGCGCGTACTGAAGTTTAAAATCATTGGTTACCCGTAAGCCAATCAGATAAGTTTGTTTATGACGTATGTTATGCGCCGACACAGCCGCATCGAACCACAGACATCATGCATCGAACTCAAATCTATGATCGAACTTCCACTGTAAACACTTGATGATGCGAGCGAAATACCCGAGTGAACATGGCTGTAAACGACTTTTTTGATCTGTGAGTGATGTATAGAATGACTGCTGAGAGAGAGAGAGAGAGAGAGAGAGAGAGAGAGAGAGAGAGAGAGAGAGAGAGAGAGAGAGAGCGCCCCGGCCGCGCGCGCGCACTCCCACGTCTACAAACAACACGAGCGCTGTCTTGCTCTCTCTCCCTCGCGCATATTCATAAAAATCAATCGACAAGATAGTAAGAGGTCGGAAGACCGCGGTTTCACGTGGAGCATTTGGAGATTTTTAGAGATTATAGACTCTAGGAACAACATCTCAATGAACAACATCTCAACTATAAAGGCCTGTCTCATATAAGTTAGACGCCTATCTCAAGTACAAGCCGGTGCAGTTCGACGATTTGGGCAAATAAAAGCCCGGGCTATTATTTGAAGTTTTACGGTATTTAAGACCTGGAAAAGAAAAGAGACACTGACCTGTCAAAAGGCTCCCCAGTTTCTCGCTGACGATCGGTAATAGTTGATAAATTAAACTTTTCCCAAAGGGAGTAGGGCCACAACATCACCTCCATTCAAAATGTTTAATACACACTCTTCGTGTTCGGGCTTCAGTTTGCTAATGCCGGGAATATTCTCCACAACAGAGCGAATTGCATCCGCGTCTCCATATCAGCGGTCGTTTTCGATTTCCCTGACCTAATCTTAAACACGGCGCTTACCGACTACGTCACGGCTTTCAGCCCGCCCTCTGTTCGTTGATTGGCCGGCTGTTTTCAGGCCGGTGGAAAACAGAAAGATAGGCTGCTATCTCAGACTGACTACAGGAGCGAAATGAAATTAGCGGAAGTAGGAAGTCTGACGTAGTCAGGCTACAAAAATGCCACCAAAATGAATAAAAATGCCCCTCAAAAATCAAGATTAAAAAAATGCCCCTATTTGAGTTCTTGTTTTTAATATTTGTATCAGGATATAGAGTGTCGTTTTCCCCAATTTACAGCATGATTGCAAATGTGATGGTGTTGATTTTATACAACAGTTCAATTAACAAGTAGTTAATGTTAGGTGACTTTCATTTTAGACTTAGAACCTGTTTTTGCTCTATTTTGCAACAAATGCACAGTAGAACCATTGTGCGTTTTGATGGAATCGTTTGACTGAATGAATGAATGAATGAATGAATGACTCACTGTTTAAAGGGACTATATATAACTTTTTCCCCAAAATAAACGTAACAATAGCCTTTTTATTTTACCATTTATGACTCAAACATCTCCTGTTGAGCATACTGACACCTTGTCCGCTCACAGTGGGTGCACCTATAAGCCTGTATCCTATTTTTCCTATTTTCTGTCGGGTCGGATTTTTCCCGCGCTGTCGGCGGATGTGACGTCAAGCGCGTTCATGTTAAACGTTTCAGATCACTCTGCCACCACCGCTTGCCAGCACTAATCTCAAACAATATATGTATTTGACTGTTCTTACCTCTGTAAACATAATGTTGACCTCCTTGCAGCAGATGACTTGTGAACTGTGCACGTACGAGAGCGAGCAGAAAGGAAGAGCAGTTCTGTTTTTTGGCCACAGGTGTCAGTCGCGAGTTTAAATTTCAGAAAAACGCATGTAGCCTCTTTAAGACTTTTTTCCAATAGTTTCATTTTATATATTTATATCTCGCACCTGCGATTGATAAAATCATACCTGAGGTCCACCATGCTTCAATAAATATTGTCCGCACATCCCCAAATGTCAATTGAACAAGACGTTATGAGATCGCTGAGGGGCTGAGAGAGTGACGAAGATTAAATGTTGATTTCGTTTTCGTTCGTGATTGTAATGCGTGGGTAGTGGAAGAAGAATAGGTTTATAAATAGAATATTAAGAGTTAAATAAGAGTTAACAATAACAGAGATAAAGGTATCGCAGTCGCATTGCATACATTGTTTGTTTGAAACTGTTTGTTTGAAATGGGCGTCTGAATTGCAAAGGCCTCTGGTGGAAAGTGGCTCAGTTAGCATCTATTTACCAATGTCTGCCTTGCAGCAAATCAGGTACGACTAATGGGCAACTGTCATGCGTTTCATATTCATGAGCTAAGATGATTAGTTGGCCCTCAACAATTTTCAGATTCCTACACGCTTGTGAAAAGGTACTTAAAGATAAAACTAGTGAAGTGCCTAGTGAGGAATATATAATGCATGCATATATATATATATATATATACACACACATATATATATATATGCATGCATATATATATATATATATATGTGTGTGTGTTCAGAAATAAATGACATATTAATAATTGACATATTAAGATAGAAAAATAGAAAACTATTCTATTGAATTTTAATGATATTTCACAATGTTAATGTTTTTACTTGATTTTGGATCAAATATATGCAACCTCAATGAGCATAAGAGAGTTATAGTATCTCTCAAGAATTTTCCTGTTTCCTGGCTCAAAGCTTCCAGTTGGTCCTCATGCTGACCAGGCTAAAAGTCCCAGAACAGGCTTCAATTAAAAACAGCAGGGTTCAAAACAAAGAAAGAGAAAAAAAAATCATCTTCCGTTCCTATATGAGGACAGTACTGGAATATAATGTTCCATTCTTTCTGCCCTCCATGCATTCTGGATGCAGGGCAAATTGACGATTTAAGGAAATGGTTCAATTTTTAGGGAGCGAGCAACAGCCTTTCTCACATTAAATGGCAAATTGGATAACGTGGGCTCAAACCACTTTGTCTGTTATTATTGGAAATGATTGTGGATTACACATAATTATCTGCTGAAGTACCATTCCCCCCTTTTTTCTAAACAGAATGATCCAACTTCAAATAAAATATGATTTTAGTGCATTTCTGTGAGTGAATGCAGAGAATAGAGCGTCTAATCATATTGCCTACAGTAATCATGAAGGAAGACACGACACAAATTCAAGCAGCAGGGGTCCTTGGAGCATTTTGTCAGGATTTGTGGAGAGTCAGGTGGGTATTTGAGGTTGTGTAAAGGGTATAAGCTTAAGTAATGAGTGAATTCCTTGAGTTTATCTATTGCAGAAGGACAATATTATTATGGACACAAAAAATATTTGACATCAGAAACAGATTATCAAAAAAAAAAAAAAAAAAAATACAGGGTGGTGACTGTTTAATTCATCAGTTTCTGATTCAGATCTGAATGCAAACTTACTGCAGATTGTAAGAAAGGAGCGGGGTTTAAGATGACATGATGATTGGAGAAGTCTGGTATACGTCACCAGAGAGAAGTCCGTCATTTAACTGGAAGATCCAGTTTTGACATTTTGATTAAAAATTATGGTCAAAGAAATTCATAAAAGCAGGATGAATCGTTGACAGGAAGGTCAATAATATGCATTTAGAACATAGATTGGGTTAATTTACATTTTTTGCTGACATAAGGACTCTTTAATCTAAATATAAATATACTTGAAACTAAACTTTATGATTGAAAATACAGCTTTTGGTAACACTTTCTACAGACTATAATTGATGTAAACTAAGACACATGAACTTTGTATATTGTATATTGATGTAAACTAATTCTACTAACCAAATCCCTAACCTAACAGTTTACTAAAACTCTAATGAGAGTTGCCTTATAGTTGCAAATTAATGAGATTTAGTTGACATGTAGTTGCAAAGTACTTGTTATTGTTAGTGGAATGTCAGAATAAAGTGTTACCCAGCTTTAAAAAAAAAAAAGTATGAAAACAAATCCCTGTCCTGTGATTGTAAGCAAACTGACTCATTAATAGACTGCAATTCTTCTGTTCCTTCCGCCTGTTAAAGATTGGAACTAAACTATTGTCTAGGTGCAAAATGATGATTAAAAACCCTGTGCTCAGGGTTTACTTACACTTTAAAACTTAAGGAAAGGTTTAAAGTGTGTGTGTGTGGGGGCGGAGCTGAAAAAGATCATTTCCTTTGCTGGTCCACCGATTGGAGCTGAGCTTAATTGGTCCCCAGTGTGCTGACGTGTGAATGAGGAGAGGTCACAGTCAGGCGACCTGTAGACCTCTAGCCATCCACCCGCCCCTGTTCTTTCTCATTTATTTCCTTCAGTCTTTCCTCTGGTCTCCATCCTCAGCGTTACATCTATAATCTCACTCCTTTTCTACATTTTCCTCTTTAAATTTTGTATTTTGAGTAGACAGGTTAAAGCATGGATATTGATCAAATGTTTAACGCCCTTATTATTATTTTTAAAATGCCATGAATGCCTTTATTAAAATTATAACTGCTTCATTCTGTTTGTATGATTTCAAACTGATCACACAAATCACACATGCATAAAGTCCTACCGTTAAATATGTGAATTTAATGACTTTTTTGACCTTGACCTTTATCCGTTAAATCTACTCTCTGTTTTCCCCCTCTTGTGTCGTTCCCCTGCCCTCACCGTTATATGGAGTGTGTCCACATCACCCTGCAGACTGCAGGTCTTCTCCTGCTGTGGTTTCAGGCTGCCGACGGCCCGGTCTCGGCTGTCCTGGGTCTGCTGGAGCTGTGTGTGTGCGTGCCGGAGACTCTCTGAGACGGAGTGCCATCGCTCTTTCCATTCCTTCAGCTCTTTCTCCTTCTGGTCAAATCCTCTCTGCAACTCTGCAGTCAGCTCTACCTGATGCCTGACCTACACACACATGTACAGGAAGCTTTATACATGCATGTACAGTGGCAGCAAATCCTATTTGGAAAATGCATGAATGTCATCGGACTAGATACAAAAATATCAAACCGAGTACCAATTACTTTACTCCTATGAAGCCTACTGTATGATATTTGATATGCATATTTCAAAATCTACTAAATTATCAATATGATCAAAACTTTGCTGAAAAACCTGTTGTACACAATCTACTACATCCCTTCGTTGTCAGACTTTTTTAGTAACTAAAAGGTATTTTAGTATCATTCTAAAACGGTCCACCTTCAGGTCGTGGTTCATGTCTTTATAAAAATCAGTAAAGATTTCACAGCAAAAAGTAAATGTAAGAATAACTTTTATATTGCTATTTCATGATGAACACTTTCTGGACAATAGCTACTAACTTAGGTTTACTTGATTATCCATACATCTTTTTTTGTTTTGTTTTTTGTAAAATCGTGTTAAAATATGAGTATCAAATGTGATTCATAAGGATTTTGAGGAATGTTTATTTGTTCATGCCTCAATCCTCATTGTATTGCACTGCATTATTGTTTTAAAACTAAAGAGCTTTGGTCATAAAAATAAGCATTTAAATATTATCTTACTAAGACGTACTATTGGAAGATATAGAGTGACAACTATGCATTTAATGTACTGTAAGTAATCTGATATACTGTTATAAAGATGTCATTGACTTACATTAAAAGCTATCAGGATTTTCAAGTTTCAAGTTTGATAGGTTTTAAATTATACAGGGTTTCCATATGTTTTGACCAATACATTTCCATGACAGAGTGGATTTAAAAAAAAAAACACATCTACTCTGTTGGCGCTTTGGCCTTGTGTTGACACATTGATCCATTGTGTACATGTGGGCAAATCTAATTTGAATCTGGCTTGCAACATTTCCGTATATCATTCATCTTTGCCATAATTTCCTGTCCTATCTCTCACTGTCCGTACAAATAAAAGTAGCAATACACTGAGCAGAAGAGTTTAAGACAGCTGAGACCATATACAGTATGTACATCACAGCTTCAGCTCCAAATATACAGAATCCTCAGTAAGAAGTTCTACATTTACATAAACCTTTTAATGAATACTGCATCACTACGTGACTGATGTCCACACACAGATGAGAGGTGACCTTGTCCATCAGCTCTCAAACACATCTAGAATCTTTAACGAGTCTTCACAGACAGCCTCAAAGGCCCGTATGTATTTTATGAACCGACGGACTCCTGTGGTGAAAGGAACAGCGCATGAAAGTCTATGCGAATGAAATGAGCGTAAGTAAGTGTGAAAATATACTGCGGCGGGCACCTCGGCGGACCCCTCTATTAATCAAGCTGTCTGCGTTGTGTTTGGAAAGTAATCTTGTCCGAGGAGCGGAGGAAAACGCAGCAGTAAGTGGCGGCTGGTCGCACTTTGAAGCAGCTGTTTTACTGAGGTCCCAAAGCGCATGGAGGCCAAAGTGTAAAAACAAGAAAGACTGAGCGCTCCCCTCAGGTTACCCTCCTCATGCTTACACGGGTACAGCCTACCTAAGGCCAAAAGTATGCTTCCCTTGTCCTCGTCTCACAGACATACTTTTCGCCATCGGCAGTCAACTGATGTCCACACACACCCTCCGCATGCAGTCCAATTTTTGTGTCTGTACGGACTTGTGTGTGGAAAATAATACACGTGCAAGTAAATTGAGCGCTTGAAAAGAAAGGTGGACCAAAGTCATCCATCTGCACTCAAGGTCAATGGGTCAAAGGTCAAGGTCAAAGGCTTGTGCGCTCAACAGTGCTCTTAACACTTCCTCGGTGTACTTCACCCTTCAGGGAAAGGATGGATTAGAATGGACAACTAGTCTTCCAACAAGGGAAGCGATGAGGTCAGCTAGCTTATAGTGCTTACTTAAGACCGGATTAGTTGACTAGTTCAAATTGAGTAAAGGGACCCTCAGAGGACCGCAAGGGATTTTCAAACTGGTGTCCAGTAAAGGTTGAAAAGGTTGTCGGGGGGGGGGGGGTCCACATATAAATAAATAAATTCAATATTCCAAATTAAATATTTTCTTCATTCTTCTTTCTGAAGACTGGTAAGAAATTATGAGATAAACCATACTTACTTTATTTTATTGACAGCTATAGTTTTTTTGGGTTTGTATATTAAACGGGTAAAAAGTACATTTATAACAAAAAAATTATGGTAACACTTTATTTTAAGGTGTACAGTGTAATTATAAATACAGTAAAATTACAGTGTAATATACATTTACGAACTGAGTAAAGTTAATTAACTACATGTACTTTCTATAGGGTTAGGATTAGGGTCTGGTTTAGGATTATAAATTATAGTAAATGCATGTAACATGTAACGCTGCAAAATAAAGTAAAATAAATTATACATACCGGTATAGTATATCAAATTAAAATTATATAGTTATAATATAAAATATATAGTTATATGGTATAAAATATGTAGTTAATATATAAATATATAAAATATATATATAAAATATATAGTTTCCTTGATATTTTATGAAGGGGGTCCTCATAAGAGAATCATTATATTTGGGGTTACGGGTCTCAAGAAGTTTGAAAACCTCTATTAAAGCTACAATATGTAAGATTTTTGTAATAAAATATCCAAAAATCACTTGCACAGTGTGATATATTTCCTGCAGTTGTGTATTTACAATATCCCAAAAGTTCCCAAAGATTTTTAATTTCCGAGAAATTCCAATTTTAAATAATGGCTCGTCCCTGACTCCCCGTTCACTTGTCGCCTGTCAGTGACGGAAATATACGCGTTATCCCTGGTTTCCAATCGTACTGCCATAGTAACCATGGCGACAGACGTGGACAACTGCGTTAAGTCTAGCGGCACGCTCACGCTGTTGTGGTTTCGTTCAAACATTATGGACCATGGCAAGCAGACTTTGGGACAAAAGGAGAACTAAAACGAGGATCAATATCAGCGTGGCGTTTTCGAGATGCCGAGAGCTCCACGTCCATGACAAACTTCGACTTGACAGAGACGCCACTCTTGTATGTACTTTAGACAGGTGAGCTAATGTACATAAAACTAATCAATGTTATATAGCTCAACATAATGAAATGTTAGAATATGATTAGTATGTTATTCTAATGTTGATCTAGCTTACTGCTAGTCTCATATAGCCAACAAACTAACACATAGAATAACATTATAACTTTCAACACACTCAAATGCAGTTTAGTGTGATAGTGTAAACCAAGTGAAACAGCGCTGCGTTACCTCACAAGTTTAATTCGTTAAATAAACCGACCTGTGTGAGTATTAATTCAGCACTTGCGGGTAGTTCGGTAGAATGAAATGTCCTTATTCCTTTAGATCTGCGGGACTCGCGTGTGGCGCTGATATCTGTCTCTCATTAGCAATCGCGACCTGCTTCATACCACAGTCATGTTAAAAACATCAATGTATTCACTCATCCATAAACATTATTAGATCCTTCGGCATGACGACAAGTTCCTTAATTCCGCTTGTGCGTCATCAACCTACGCCAAAAAATTACATATTATAGTTTTAACTTGGAAAATGTGTCGTTTTGCACGTCAGTTTTTATCAGAGCATCTTTTCAATAGCGGCCTGTTGAGCGTGACTGGCGTTAACTGTACCTCCTGATGCTGAGATCTGGCCTCTGCAGCACATTAATATTATATCTCATTTTAGGGCCAGTCATAATATTAGACGTTTTTTTTTGAGCGGAGCTATCACTGGCGATTGTGTAGGCGTGTGTGTGGGGTCTCTGTGTTAAAAACACGTGCTGTCGCAGCTCTAATTCAAATTATGGCAAGGTTATGACTGGCACTTAACTGCGGTGAGGAAGACATTGCTTAGAAGCTAATAGGCAGTGGATTGTTGAGAGACCTTGTCCTTGAGTTGATCTTCTCTCAGTCGTTTCAGCTCCTCGGCCTTTACACAATCCTGCAGCAAGAGAGAGGGAGAGATGAAGAGAACAGGGAGGTGCTGAGGGATGAATGCGAAAGAACAACAGCAAAAGAAAGTAAAGAAAACGCACAGTCCTTCAGAGTGTGTCCAAGAGAAGATGATCTATCTGACCTCTGCTGTTTAGTTACACTGCAGGAGAATGTAACAATGGCTTTTCGTTGTATTGTCTCCACTATCGTTCTTCTTTTGAAGGCAAAAACACACGCAAGGTCTCATACAAGGCGTGAGTGTTAAACAAGTGCTGAACACATTTCACATTTATTTTCTGGCCATTTTTTAATAAAACTGTGCATACTGCATATCCTGTGTTGTGATGATTAGTTAAATGTTGGATACAACGAAAATTATGACTAAATATCGTCGCCAACGAACCTTTATTACGTGACGAGACGAGACGCAACGTAAATTCTGGTCATGTGACGATGACTATAATTAAATGTATAATGCAATATTGTTGACGAATAAAAATGAGACAGCATTATTTAGATTAGAAGATGCAGCTGTGTGGGTTACAGCTGTTTCACTTTCACACATACTCCGTGTGTAGTGCGTATGCGGTGTGTGTTACGGTGTGTATGCAGGAGCAGCACGCGCTTTTGTGCTTTCACGTGTGCTGCGTTTGCAGTGCGCAACTGATCTACGGCTGTACCACAATCACAACATTTATTCTCTATTTTTTTATTTCAAATCAATATTTTTAGCCTACATCCATTATGTCGTGTTGTTGAGGTACTGTGTAGATCTCTGCTCTGCTGTTATGCACGCACCGCTCCTGGAGCGCATTGCCGGACCGCATCTGCGTGCGGTGTGAGCGCTCTAACCTATTAACATGGGTGCGAGAAAAAATACGCACCGCATACGCACTGCAAACG
Organism: Tiaroga cobitis; assembly: GCA_030578255.1. Classification (NCBI taxonomy): domain Eukaryota; kingdom Metazoa; phylum Chordata; class Actinopteri; order Cypriniformes; family Leuciscidae; genus Tiaroga; species Tiaroga cobitis. Next base: position 60,727,423 of record CM060597.1, on the reverse strand, counting down.
GAGTATGTGTGAAACAGGCGTTAGCATAAACGACAACAAACAAAGTTAAGTCTGACACAGAGAAAGGGATTCGTCTTTGGGAGAAAAAGAAATGACATTTGGAAAAACTTTCATTTCATCATGTGTGTAGGCTACTTCTAACATGTTTGGTTGGTAAAATAAATATGTTAAATTCAAATCAGAGCGTCTTCCGTGTCTGGAATGGATGCATTCTTGAGTCTATAAGGATAACTATAAGAAGATGAGATTGTTTGAAATGGGTTTGGCTGAAAGAAAAGTTTGGTTTCGTCTATACTACTAGGTACTTATACTATATTGACTGGGTTAAATAGAATTGCATTACTAAAAAGAGACTAAAATACAATTTGCATTGACTAAAACTAGACTATGTCTTTCGTCGATTAAAACTAGACTAAAATGTCATCAGTTTTCGTCGACTAAAACTAGACTAGACTAAAAAGAGTATGAACGTGACGTGACTAAAACTAATAAAAACTAAAATGACAGCTTGACACAAAGACTAGACTAAAACTCAATACAGCACTAGATACAACATGAAAACTAAGATACACGATGAAGCAATTGAATGTGACTAAATGGAAGGCCATCATTATAGGCTACACAATAAACTGAACTAAAAACAAAACACAACATACTGGAAAGCTACCATAAATGAATGTTGACAGGAGATGACAATGTCGTAGCAGACAGGATGAAAACGAAACAAAATGAAAAAAAAAACACACAAAAAAAAACGAAGCAAAGCGAAACGAAACGAAAACAAAAAACACAAAGAGAAAACAAGCCTGGAAATACACAAAAATAAATAAATATTAATGATTAATAAATATTAATAATTTTGTCAATTAAATATTTAGCCAAGCAAACCATCCCAAAAAATACAATTTTTGTGGTCATGAATGTAAAATCTGGTGTTTCATTTGTTGTCAATATTACACAACAATATACATTGTCCCTACAGCTAAATTTGTGCCTTCAGCATATGTTATAATTATAAAGTAGCATATTTTATAATAATAGATAAATAAATAATTTATTAATTATATATTTTTTTAAATCAGATTACACGATGGATTACAGCATTGTGCAAAGAATCATAATCAAATTAAATACTTACATCATTACTAAATTTGATATTTTCTTTCAACATAATTTGACTGAGAAATGAGAGAAAGACAACTTCAGACCTGAGATAGTCTTGATCGATTCTAGACGTTACTGAAAGCAAACGGAGTGTGAAAGCTCTCAACAGGTGCTTGAAATGGCATTGAGTTCCAGTGTTCAGAATACGTGTAGCATGAAAACAGTCAATCTTAGGTTTGGAGGTCAAACTGAGAAATCAGACAACAAAGTATGATCCCTGAGCTTCCTCTCAACCAGTGTATTAACAATACCAACGCAACCAAGCAGCAGATGTTCAGAGCTGAGGTGAGCACAGGTGGAGAACACAGCTAATAAAGCAACGTGTCAATGTGGCGAACTGTTCTATCAAGGGTACGAGCGCACAGCAAAAGTCTCAAGGATTTCAGAGACCCAGCAGGCCCAACCTTCTGGGACCTTTTAACTTTGAAAAAGAAATAAAAATACCAAAGAAAGAATTATGAACTGCAAGTGCACGGCGATGGGATGAACATGCTTACGTTTTCGCATGGCATGCGTAAAAGTGCATGTGAGCGGCTATTAAGAAGGGGTTTGCTGACCTCTCTCTCCTTTTCAAGCAGTGCCAGTGTCTTGTCAACCTCTCTTTGGAGTTCATCAATCTGCAGCACTTTCAGCCGATTCTCCTCTTCCTACACACACACACACACGAATAAAGGCAACTGAAGGTGAGACGCACAGGGAGAAAAGACTTCGTTAAAAGTGCCAAGTGGATGCCTTTGCATAATGCATTTCACACCTTTGAGATGATCCATTAGCAGGTTGTGGTGTTGGAGCCGCTAAATAAGCTGACTTGACTCCATAGGAAAGAAACAATATCATCCCTTCCTTTCTTTACAAGTGGACAGTGGATGAACAATCAAAGTCCGGGTGGATTTAGATTAGCCCTAGTCATGAAGAGACCTTTAACCCCTGCCCCCCATCCGTTCCTTCTACCCAGACATTGATTTATAATTTTAATATCTCTAATTTCCACCGCAGCGGCGCTTTCCAAATGCCATTTTCCAATTTGTGTCAAACCGCGTGACCATTTTTCTTAATACGGCTTATGACAATCTCAGCGGCAGGGCGGATATGCAATTCAGATGGAGTGTCGTACAGGCACGGTTGTAGCCGCCGCGGCCTTTTTGTGTGTTTATCATTATCAACGGCTCGACGTTTTGGGAGGGGGGCGCAGACTAAGAAGCAGTCTGTTTACGACAGAGGAAAAATTGGGTTTGCTGAGCAAAATGGCTGCAGGGGACGAATATAATATTCCGCCGTAAATCTGGTAATTACGCCTACAGTAATAAGAGTTACGACGACGGTAATGATAATCTATTAAAATATGCATCAACAGAGCCGGGAATGGAATGTGGGGTTGGGCTGGTGGTCGTTATATGAATATTTATGATAATTAAAACAAGGCTTCCCCCTTTTGAGCATCATGGACCACACGTTTCTACAGTTATTAACATTGTAAATCTAGCAACTTTTTTTATAACGTATAATTTATAACACACTTTCTGCTGCGTGAGTGTTTCTAATACAACAATGGCTGAGGGAATGACTGCAAATTTGACATCGTTCTCTCCTCTGACCACTACAATCAATCTCTCAAAAATTGTCTTTTGTAAAGTCATAGAAATGCTACTGTGGTATTTTGAATGATATTTGGGGCACTGCCCAGGAGGCCTACTAAATCAAGTAGTTATGCTATATATTCCCCTACTCTTATAAATCATTATAGTATATATTACAGTGTTAGCTTGGTATGCCTGAGTTTAATGAAAACCACAAAAACATTCTATTTGGTAAAAGCAGCTTTCAAAATATCTCCTCTCTCCCCTGGTTGGGAGATGGTTTACAGATGGTTATTAATTACTTCAGCTCAGTCAGTAACAAACAGTAGAGGAGGGACCATAGAGTGTAAAATAAATATGTGACGTCACCCATAGGTTTACTAAGAGCATTTTTGTAGCCTGAAGTGGGTGGAGCCGGCCGTCGGCATGTTGGCAGAGCGTCAATCCAAGATAACAGAGCATGGGCAAAGAGGCGGGACGTGGGTGGAGCTGATGTGCCTGCAATCCACCTGTCACTCAAGTGGCCACGACCTTAATTATGCAGACCTTTAAGGCTGAATATAATTTAAATGGAAGAGTTATAAAAAAAATTAACCCCCCTCACATTTGTCATGAAGGGCAAAATTAGCTATATAGACCAAAACCACTCTTTGTACCAGGCTGTAAATAAAAAAGTTGGGCATATTAACATGGGATTGTTTCACTTTTGGAGCCCGTCTCTAGTAGGGCTGTCACTTTTGTGAAAAATCCTGATCGATTTTTGAGGCATAAGTGTTCATTGAATCGATTGTAAAATCTATTTTCCATGTCTAAAGACGTTTCCATTTTCAACACCAATATAGGCAAATCCTCAGACAACTAAGGCCTCGTTCACACTGCAGGGGCTTAATGCTCAATTCCAATTTTTTGAAAAAATTCAATTTTTTTTGCAAGGCCGTTCACATTTCCAATTAAATGCGACCTTTTGTGATCTCCTGTGTGAACGTGACATGACCCAGAAATGACCCGCATCCGCAGAAGAGTACTCAACGGTCAACGACGTCACTTGTTGTTTGCGGAAGTAGCTAAACATGGATGTCAACAGTGGAGCTCGTTTAGTGACATTGAGTGCGGGTCGGATACATGCGACCTGGCCGTTCAGATTAAAGTCTCATTTCAAAAGATCGGATACATATCGGATTTGGACCACATACCCAAGTGGCCTGGGTCGCATTTGAAAAGATCGGATCTGTGTCGTTCAGTCTGTCATGAAAAGATCAGATACAGGTCGCATAGGGGCAAAAAAATCGGAATTGGGTCGTTTCAGCCTGCAGTGTGAACGTAGCCTAACAGGCATTAGGACGAGTGTAAAGAGGGCGTTTGAGACGCACAAGTCAGCAATATTTCTGATGATTTATTGGCGTGAAGTTTCATGTACAATGACAAACAGGAGTGCAACATTCCCGAAAAACAATAACCAGAGTGGACTGCCATAACATCAATGAACAACATTACTGCAGGCTTCAACATGGCTGTGTTTACGATTAGAAACGTCAAACAAATTTGACCTACGAAGGCGATAGTAGCCCGTAGCCCGAATCTGTATGCATGAGACTGTCTGAATACCGGCAGAATTCACATTTTTGTTGTAAAAAGAGACATTATGCAGAAGTATAGTTTGCTGTTATGTGTTTGTCAGAGCCTGCAGAGTCTGTGTGACGCGCGTTCGGTGCAGGCGTGTCGTGACGAGCTGGACACGCTCCGAGAGAAGCCCATTAAAATCGATTCCCTATTTTCGTTTTCGATACTTGTGTTGGTTGGTCCGATCGATTGTGCAATAGATTTTAGAACGTAAAGTGACAGCCCTAGTCTCTAGTGGTCAGTCGATGAATTGCAGTTTAAGTCACTTGAAGTTAAGTCACTCAAGAGAGAGAGAGACCAGAAAGTTGCCGCTTGGGAGGCACCCAATAAAATGAGTCCCCCCCCCCAGCTAGTGAACAGAACCAATCAGAGTTGAGGCTACTCCGAGAACAGTTGAAGAAGTAAAGTTACAATGGAAGTTAGACTGACTGAAAATGTTGGGGGAAAAATCTGGGTACCAGTAACGTGAGAAGGAGAGGTACGCAAGAAGATCAGTCTATCATCGAAAAGTTCTTTGACACGACAGATTAGCATGATGGGATGCATTTCGCTGCACAATTTACTTTCGCGGGAATAGGACACCTAATAATAATTATTTTTAATAAGAGCTGCCTGTCACGGTGTGGGTTTGTCTTGTCATGTTTAGTGGTTCCCTGTCTGTCTATTAGTCTTCCCAGGTGTTTCCCGTTAACCACGCCCCCTTGTTATCCTGTTTAGATCGTTTGCCCCTGTATTTAAGCCCTGTGTTTCAGTCCAGTCTTTGTGAGTTCCTGTATTGTTGTAATGCTGTATGCACGCTGTCCTGTTCCTGAGTCTGGTTACCAAGTCTGTTTAGTTTCTAGTTTATTTAAATAAAACACTGCTGCACGTGGATCCTGCTTTTGCCTCTGCTACAGCTGCTTTGTAACACTGCCGCCTGCGCACTCCTGCCGGTACAGTACATATCATTACTGTATACCGGCTCGCACCGAACAATTGCGCTCAAAGTCCCTGTCTTTTTGTGCTATTATGTAGTTTGTTGGTTTGTGAAACATGCAGAAAATAGGATATGTGTCAGAAGAATAGTTTCTGATGTGTCAAGAAAACGTGCTGTTGATGGATACATTTATTAGCTTTATTTAATAAACCAAAAGAAAATGAAGACGATGCGAAATTTAAGTGGTTTTATTTTGCATTTGACTGCATTCTTTTTCATTTCTGAATGTTTTCCTCAGCCGTTAGACAGAATTTACAAGCTACGGCACTGTTCACCAGTATAGGAGTTCACCCTTAAGTTGAAGTTCAACTTATTGATGACTCTGATGGTTCTGAGAACACTTGAAATGTGAAAAATGGGCTAATGGGAGGAAAGATTGGGCGTCAGTACCCTGATGGTGGCGCTGTGGAGCTCCTCTCTGACGCTGTTGAGCTGCTCCTGAAGGGAAGATCTCTCTTCTCTCGCCGTCAGCTCCTCTCGTGCCCTCTGGAGCCCACATGATTCCTGGAGTTAGACACACAAACACATGGGTCATTCAAACGTTAGCACAAAAAAACTGATTCTGACACCTCGTTTTGATCATATTCCGCAGTGCTCCACACATACAGTAAAGGCCCTCAGTAGTGCAGTTCACCTCTACTGACCTCTACCTTCAGCCTTCATGCGGCTATTGACCCACGCTGAGTCTTGCTTCTCATAAGAAAAAAAGAGTTAAAATAAAAGGAACAAGTTGTCGGAAATGAAATTTCAATTCATCCGGTCCCTTTATACACTGGTGCAAGAGCTGGCGAGGAGAGCAGGAGGATCAATAGTGTTTAGACAGCAGAGCAGATTTTCTAAGAGCCGAATCAATAGGAAGGAGAGAGGGAAAAATACCTTGGCTTTTCTTTGGGTGTTGCAGTAAATACGAACAAATCAGTGGCCTCAGGCTAAATGGATTGACCAGCCGTTTCCGACTCCTGTGCTGTAAATAAAGATCTATTGGGAAAGCTCTGCCCGGGTCCCCGAGAGGGGGGAGAGACGCCACCGTGCCGAAGCTGTCTCGCACTCACCTGCACTTAACCTGCTTGAACACGCCGATCTGACACACGAAGGAACGAATCGCCACATCCCTCTGGCTAATGTATTAGTTCACCCAAAAATGAAAATTTGCTGTTGATTTACTCACCCCCAGGCCATCCAAAATGTAGGAGTCAGTTTTCCTCAGTAGAAAAGTAAAGAAGATTGTTTAGGTGAAACCGTGGACTTTGGTGATTCGTATATAATGCAAGTCAATGGCTAGCGTTACTTTGAGAGTCCAAAAACATATACTGGTAAAACAAAATCAATACCCGTGGCTCCTGATGATACATTGAGGTCTTATGAAGCGAAACGATCAGTCTGTGCAAGCAACTGAACATTATTTACAACATTATTACCTGTAATACAACCTCGGCAAACTGTCCTGAGCGCGTTCACAACAGTAACCGCGAGCTTCCTGTTGCATAATGATGTATACGCAGGAGCAAACTCGCACGTGAGCCAACGCTGTTTGTTTACAGAGAGGAAAGAATTCCTGTGTTGTATTGTTCATCGAAAATGTACTTACTTGTACTTGTACTTATCCTGGATTCAGCAACCTATATGCGTGATCTCAATTGGAAAGATTGACTTTTCACAGATTCCCAACATTTGAGCTCCTGTGTATACATAATTAACGTTATGCGACAGGAAGCTCGCGCTCCAAACTGTTGTGAACGCGCTCAGGAACCGTTTGCTGAGGCTGTGAATTACAGGTAATAATATTGTAAATAATGTTCAGTTTCTTGCACAAGACCGATCGTTTCACTTCATAACACCTCAATGTATTGTCAGGAGACACGGGTATTAATTTTGTTTCGCCTGTATGTTTTTGTTTTACTATTAAAGTGATGGTAGCCATTGACTTGCATTATAAGAATCACCAAGGACCACAGTTTCAGCAAAACAAATCTTTACTGTTCTCCTAAAGAAAAGAAAAAGTCACCTACATCTTGGATGGCCTGAGGGTGAGTATAAATTAACAGCAAATTTTCATTTTGGGGTGAACAATCCCTTTAATCATGCGCTGTGGTGATTCTAACTAAACACATACTGGGTGTATCTTTAAATTTTGCCACCTTGATTAAAACTAATAAATTAACCTTTTTTTCTATATGAATATCACATTAAAATGGACATGGAAGCATTTTATCATGCCTTCAACATTTATTCTTGCTATTTTTCAAAGGCCTTGACCATATGTATAGATTTGTTCTACCCTTGGCCCAGATCTAGACTATTCATCTTAAACTATGGAATAAAAAAATCCATCATACAAATATAAAGTTGCTGCATCATTTTCACCACAATCAATCACTCAGTGAACCATTTTCACAATGACTCCTTATTTTCCAAGGAGATAAACATACTTGAGATATGAGACAGTAAAGTGAATATAAATAACAAAATATTTTTATTGTAATTTATTTCCAATCAAGTTTATCAATTTTCTCAAGAGATAACATGCTAGCTATAAAATGAGCTCCAATGAGCAAGATGAAGGGATTGGCCATTTTATAAAAAAAATTTTTAAAAGTTCCTTTATTAATTCTGGCACATAATACTTAATTTAAAATGTAGTGAGAATGAAATTGGTTTATTAATATATTAGTGAAAAGTTGAAAAATGTCCATGAATTTCAGAATGCATTTTTAATTCAAATCTATTCATTTCATAATGTTCATTGTTTAAAATGTACAGCTCTAAACTGGATTCTGAATCCCATAATTTCTGTGTGGTCTCAGACTTTCGGATGCAACTGTAAATGTATTTTATATTTCCACACAGCACCTCTGAATGATAGTTCTTTCTCCATTTACAGCTGTTGCCGTGAGGAGAGGAACCTTAATGAAGAGGTTGAACTTGGCTACCTCAGTGACTTTGGTCTAATTACTGACGAACACCACGGGCTAGCGAAGGCAAACTGTGCAGAAGTTCATGATATATGAGCGTGCTCCGCACTCCTCAGCCAAAACAAAAACATATCACAAAAGCCAAAGCAATAAAAGTACCGTCTCGCTCCGAAAGAAAACATTAATCAATAAAATGGAGAGAAATGTGGAAATAAAAGTAAGAACTGTGCTATTGACCCTCCCAGCAGGACTGAGGGTGGACTCACTGACTTGCCCATGTTTGGTCAGGTTACATGGATTAAGATTAGGTTGCTTTAGTGTCATGATCAGACTATTCCACAAAGAGAATGAGTGTGAATGTCTGAAATATGAAATAAAATAAAATTAGTGTTACATGGATTAAGATGAGGTATTCTTCTACAGTGTCACGATGAGCCCATTCCACAAAGAGAATGAGTGAGAATGTCTGAAACATCAAAACAAATAAAAGCATGTTCGTGCACTGTTGGATACGGTTGGAGCCACATTAATGAATTTAAACCGCTGAGAAACCGCGCAGTGAAATGGGCTGATGCCGCAATATGGCTGTGTCTTATTTGACAATGTTTATTTGGCCAAGAAACCCTGCACTGCAAACGGCTTATTCCGCAACAATGCTGTGTACAATGTCCTATTTGCCATGTTCAAGGGGCCATAAACAAAGACTCATACAGTAAAAAATGCAAAAAATGTGGCTTTTGGTAAAGCAGTACTTCTAATTTCAATGCCTTATGTCCGCTACAAATGTAACACTTTGGTGGCCGAGAAACCGCGTTGCGAAATGGCTTGACAGCGCAATCTGGCTGTGTGCAATGTCCTATTTGCCAAGTTCAAGGGGCCAAAAAAAAAAAAGACTGATACAGTAAAACGTGCTCAAAATGTGGCTTACAGTAGAGCAGTACTTCTAATTTCATGGCCTTATGTCCGCTATAACGAATTTAACTCTGTGGTGGTCGAGAAACCGTGCAGCAAAATCGGCTGACGGCGCAATATGGCCGTGTGCATTGTCCTATTTGCAAAGTTCAGGGGGCCAAAAAAATCAAATAAATTGTCTCAGTGTGCATTGTTCTACCTCGTAATTTCAATTGTTCATATAAAAAGACTGGTACAGAAAAATTTCTCCAAATTTGGATTTTGTAAGAGCAGTTTGTCTAGTTCGAGGCTGAATCCAGCTATGTATTTGTTTTTTACTTATTGATGCGTGAACCTTCCCTTTTTATAGCACAACGCTTCCTAAAGTGCTCTAAGTGTCTATGGCGCTGCTCGCAATAAGCGCTGTTGGAATTGAACGAAGAAGTTACAGGTGATGAAAGCATCTGTGGATGCATTAAATCTGACAGCCTTAATAAAGGGTGTATAGATCTTGTAAAATGCGAATTTTTAGAACATTTTAATGTACCAATATTTTTAATTGACAATACAAATATACTTACTGCCTTAACAAAATCCACATTTTGACCACTTTTTTTAAAGCACCAATCTTTTTTTTATGAATTATAAAACTATTATGGACCCTTGAACTTCGTAAATAGGCCAGGTTCAAGGGGACATAAGGCCTTGATATTAAAAGAAGTACTGCCCTAATAAAATCATGTGCATACAATAGTTTCTCATGAGCATGCAAAAAGTTTCTTGTTTTTTTGCAAAGGTCCCTTTAGAGGCTCTGTAGCACGACAGTGTTAGTGAACAATTTAAATATTAAGAGTGTGAATTATTTTTTTATTTTTTTAAAATCCACATTGCAAAAAATACTCGTAGCAGAAAAAACAACACCATTATGAAATCCGGCTGTGTGTCATTCTATAGCACCAAGTACAAAGTTGAACAATTCAACTTTCCCGGGTTGAAACGAATGCGGAACATGGTAGGATTTTTTTTAATGTTAATGAACACAATGCAGGAAGAGGTTGTGCTTGTAAGCATAAGGTCTTTTTTGACTTTGTGAAGTGTAATTTGGTTTAGGATGCGTTTGCATATTCACTGCTGATGTATTCTTCCACAAAGGTCACTGTAGATTGGGCTGTGACTGCGGCTGCTGGAGGAGCAGAGGGACATCACAGTTCAGCTAAATGTCCTCTCAAGAACATTGCCTTAATGATACCATTCCTCACACACTAGCAGAGGGAAAAGAGAAAGAAATGAGTCAAAAAGGACATTCTTTGACCCAGATTCCTTGATTGGAGAGAGGTGTTTAAAAGCACACTTTCAAAGTCTGGCTTAACAAACTAGGAAGGTTGAACTTTTTTGTGTAAAAAAAAAAAAAGAAAAAGAAAAAAAGAAAGAAGAAGAAAAGTTTGAACTATAACTCATTTGAAAAAAAAAAAAACATCCAATGTTCACTGCGGGTACATATTCAGGATATACACTCACCTAAAGGATTATTAGGAACACCTGTTCAATTTCTCATTAATGCAATTATCTAATCAACCAATCACATGGCAATTGCTTCAATGCATTTAGGGGTGTGGTCCTGCTCAAGACAATCTCCTGAACTCCAAACTGAATGTCAGAATGGGAAAGAAAGGTGATTTAAGCAATTTTGAGTGTGGAATGGTTGTTGGTGCCAGACGGGCCGGTCTGAGTATTTCAGTATTTGACCCCCTTTTGCCTTCAGAACTGCCTTAATTCTACGTGGCATTGATTCAACAAGGTGCTGAAAGCATTCTTTAGAAATGTTGGCCCATATTGATAGGATAGCATCTTGCAGTTGATGGAGATTTGTGGGATGCACATCCAGGGCACGAAGCTCCCGTTCCACCACATCCCAAAGATGCTCTATTGGGTTGAGATCTGGTGACTGTGGGGGCCATTTTAGTACAGTGAACTCATTGTCATGTTCAAGAAACCATTTTGAAATGATTCGAGCTTTGTGACATGGTGCATTATCCTGCTGGAAGTAGCCATCAGAGGATGGGTACATGGTGGCCATAAAGGGATGGACATGGTCAGAAACAATGCTCAGGTAGGCCGTGGCATTTAAACGATGCCCAATTGGCACTAAGGGGCCTAAAGTGTGCAAAGAAAACATCCCCCACACCATTACACCACCACCACCAGCCTGCACAGTGGTAACAAGGCATGATGGATCCATGTTCTCATTCTGTTTACGCCAAATTCTGACTCTACCATCTGAATGTCTCAACAGAAATCGAGACTCATCAGACCAGGCAACATTTTTCCAGTCTTCAACTGTCCAATTTTGGTGAGCTCTTGCAAATTGTAGCCTCTTTTTCCTATTTGCAGTGGAGATGAGTGGTACCCGGTGGGGTCTTCTGCTGTTGTAGCCCATCCGCCTCAAGGTTGTGTGTTGTGGCTTCACAAATGCTTTGCTGCATACCTCGGTTGTAACAAGTGGTTATTTCAGTCAAAGTTGCTCTTCTATCAGCTTGAATCAGTCGGCCCATTCTCCTCTGACCTCTAGCATCAACGAGGCATTTTCGCCCACAGGACTGCCGCAAACTTTCCCTCTTCACACCATTCTTTGTAAACCCTAGAAATGGTTGTGCGTGAAAATCCCAGTAACTGAGCAGATTGTGAAATACTCAGACCGGCCCGTCTGGCACCAGCAACCATGCCACGCTCAAAATTGCTTAAATCACCTTTCTTTCCCATTCTGACATTCAGTTTGGAGTTCAGGAGATTGTCTTGACCAGGACCACACCCCTAAATGCATTGAAGTAACTGTCATGTGATTGGTTGTTTAGATAATTGCATTAATGAGAAATTGAACAGGTGTTCCTAATAATCCTTTAGGTGAGCGTATTTACTTGCAAGAATTTAGCCCCTACCAAACTTGTACACGCCATTTAGACATAGGCTTTCATTTGATTTTTATTTTATTTTATTTAGTATTGCACAAGAACAACATGAGGGTGGAAATTCGTCATCCAAAAAAATTGCGACAAGAATCCCGATTGCCTCTGTAGCTATCAATAATCGGAAATTACACAATCAAGTAACTTTACACATGTAACAAATGAGAAGCTATGAACACAATGATAATATTAATAATCTTCCTCCTTTCTTTGTACATGTTGAGTAGAGTACACTTTTTAGGTCAAACATTTGCTATTTGCATTTCATCGATTGCAAAGTTCAAATCAGAACGAGAATGCTAGCGTTAGCTAACCATCAAAAACTAGAATATCGTTTACTAGCTACCAGATTGATAATTCGCTACTCTACTATCATTACTTGATTCATGAAGATAAACGGAGGATAAGATAGCTTCCGTAACATAGTCAGGCAGACAAAAAAAACGAAGAGATAGTATGCAAGCATGACAGCCAAGTCTGCATCGGTCGGGCACCCCTCCTCCTTCAGCTCACGCCAGCGAGAGAATGCTGGCCCAATGTTGATCCTCGTTCTGCCTTTAACGCGATCACTTTCTCTTTTTCTCTTTTTGCTTTGCTCCGATAAAACCTTTGTTTTCTTGTTTTTCTGTGCTGCTTCGGCCATGACTATAACATTTGGCTCACACGTCCGATTTTAAGGAAGTGGGGGTGGTGGTGGAAGTGACGTATATGCCGTAAAGCAGTCGAATTTCGTAGTTCTCTTTGTTCGCCGGTTACTACCCGAAACCCGAAGTTTAACCCTCTAGGCGCCACGGTCGAGTTTACTCGACAAGATGCGGCACTGAATAAAACGGCCGATTTTGTCAAATTGGGTGTCAAATTTCATTCGACCTCCCCTCCACTGGATGGCAGACATGTCATACTTCATCCCCGAATCAAAAAAACATCATGTTTCTATACAAAATGTTCGAGTTAGAGCGCATTGAATCAGTGCGATCAAAATCGGAGCTAGTGTGCGAGTGAGCCATGTTATCAGAGCCTCTCCGCAATCGCGGCGACAGTATTGTGGTGGAGACTTTGTCTAATGCCACTGGCTATGTTAGACGAGGTCGAAGTATTCATAGGACAGTTAGGAGGCAACGTGGAGGCAGGGTGAGGAGTCGCAATGACAACGACAGTAGTCCGAGCTGTGCACACTCGGCGCGTGCGCGAGGCAGATCTGGCCGCGCTGCTCGTATCATGTCACTCATGATATGTGCGAGTGAGCGTTTGAACTAAACAGGTCTTGTCTACTTGTGTTTGTATGTCATATGAATAATATATATGTGCCCCATACATGGAATAAGAGTGCCTACTGTATTTAGTAAATGGAAAATCTCTACAGCAAAAGGCCAACCACTACATGCATTCGGTTTGTTTCTACCATTTATTAGTAATGATTTACACAGTTTGTTTACTACTTACTATATACCTGATCATTCAGTAGTGTGCAATATAGCATACAGAAGGTGATGGACATTTTGGGGGGAAATAAGTGCTGCATTTTATCATTTAAACATGTGACTTTTCATGAAAATTCTATAATCCAAGATTGCCACCACCATATGACGTCATAATATGCAAATTAGATGGGAAAATGTAATCCCTACATAAACTTTGGGTCATCCTTAATATTTTTCTAATTTACAGAAAGTCTCTATCTTTTATTACTTTTAAGATATAGCCTTTTGAAATTAAGATGTCAAAATCGAACGTTTTAGGAAAAAACCTCTGGCGCCTAAAGGGTTAAAAGTACGATTAAAAACGCTACAGATCCCGTCAGGCTATGGCAGACGTGTCATTCAACCTATTGTAAGTCGATGTACCATCACAAGAGACTTGGAAATATATTATGAAGGTTGAAAAGTTACCTAGTGCTGCTTTAACAATAAAAACACTGCTTTGAAGTCGAGCTCAGATTTAAAGTGATCTTTTCTAATAATAAAATTGTGAATAACATGATGTGTGCTCTTTGCTTTGGTAACCCTGAAACATCCTGTGCACTTTACTGTCACTTTCGGTTGGATAAAATCATAAAAGGTAATGCTTGACAGATTTGCATGGTCTATCAGACACTTTTGAAACATAGAAGCACATTGGAGACAATGATTTAATCTAAACAGTCCTCACTGTGAGGTCCGTCTGCAGATGTTTCTTGGGTCTGTACAGTAGCTTGTGTCCAGAGGCACTGCAGCCGCCCCGGGCCGTCCTCTAAGTGGTCTTTACTTTGAAAACACAGGTTGTCTCCGGGGGCCAGGATGAGTGGCTCTCCCAACCCCACACAACACTTTGAATAATAAATCCATACATCATAAGGACATGTCAGAGCTTGATTCACGGCGGTAAAGCGCTGAGGTATTAGCTTTAATAACACAGGCTTGAGTCAGGCACTTGCTCTTTCCTGACAAATACGGGCAAATCAATTAATTCCACTGACATTCCAGCCGAAAGCACACAATATAAATTCCATGTGGCCGCGACTTTCGTGTTTTTGTTTTCCGAAGAAGAGGGGAATGTGCGAGTCATTTCTTACTTTTATGCCCTTATTTATGAAATATTCCACCACCTACCACATTTGTTTTTGTTGAGAACTTTCTCGTAAAAGGTTACAGGATCTGGAGCGCAGGAGAGAGACAAGTAGCTCCAGCTGAAGCTCTCTGTTATCAGAAGGCGTAAGGTGCTTTATTCTCTTGCTGTTAATATTCTCCACATAATGATGGATAGAAGCATCAGCCTGATCAATCCCTGGAGAGTTATGCAGCAATGCTTCGAGGGTAAAACATACCTCAGACTCTGAGGGCTAGTGCTAATGGTGGTAGTAAGGAATCATGGGAGTCTGGCTGAAAACATTGAAGGATGACCATTATAGTGACAGGAGAACAGAAGATCCCAAGAATCTTTTGAAATAGACTCAATGTTCTGACGTCACCAGCTCAGGTCACAGGCCACCAAAAGATCGGTGTCGGTTTTGAAAGAAGCCCCTTGTGCTGCTTTTTTTTATCATAAATAAAGTCAACAAATAATACTAATATTGTGTAATATTATACAAATTTTAATGAAATGTTTCATATTTTAATATATGTTAAAATGTCATTTATTCTTGTGATGGCAAAGCTGAATTTTTAGCATCATTACTTCAGTCTTCAGTGTCACATGATCCTCCAGAAATCATTCTAATATGCTGGTTTGCTTCTAAATTATTATTGGTACTCTGCTCAATTATTACTAATGGTTCTTTATATTATCAATGTTCAAAAGACAATATTTTATTGGAAACCATGATACATTTTTTCAGGGTTCTTTGATTATTAGAAAGTTCAAAAGTACAATTCATTTGTTGTTTATGATACTTTACAATAAATGTCCATTCGTTAACATTAGTTAACTACATTAATTTAAGGGCAGGGTAGGCAGTTTGTTTCTAAAACACTTTTTCGCAAATTTGTTATATACCAATACATATCTAAAATGTAAGTACTCTGAAAAGGAGAGTATAAAAATCGAGTGTCTGTAGTCCTCTCTGGGCTGCAATAAACACAGCCACTCTTTCCATTCAGAACGAATGCAATGATTGGCTGGGTGACTATCACTCTCCCTCGCTACCATGGCAACCACCCCTGCTGCTACAGGAGCTGCCCACATGCGCGCGCTCGGTTGACTCGCTCATTTCGAAAGAGGAGAGGCACGTACCGACCGGAAGCTAGGAAGTCTCACAATTACGGCAGAGAAAGAGCAGTCAAAATCCCCAGTACCACCTGTACCTGCATATACAGTCAGCACAGGCAAACAAGGCAAAAAAAAGGTGATGTCACTCCATGCACTGCGCTCCTCTCGGCGCTGGTAAACGCGCCCTCCAGCTGAGCGGTCGGCATCACGCGTTCATGTGTTTTGTGGGCGTGGCTTTGGAAGGAGCCCAGAAGGGAGGGAGTGGGAGTTTCTCTTTTGGGTACTTTCAAAATCCAGCAGTTTTCTGCTAGTTTCTCAAACTTACCTACCCTGCCTTTAATGCATTAAAGGGATACTCCACCCAAAAATGTGTTGCAAACCTGTATGAGTTTCTTTCTTCTGCCCAACACAAATGAAGATATTTTGAAGAACGATTGGAACTTTGGCACCATTGACTTCCATAGTATTTTTTTTTTCTACTATGGAAGTCAATGGTGCCAAACAACTGTTTGGTTCCAATCGTTCTTCAAAATATCTTCCTTTGTGTTCAGCAGAAGAAAGAAACTCATACAGGTTTGCAACAACTTGAGGGTGAGCAAATGATGACAGAATTTTCATTTTTGAGTGGAGTATCCCTTTAACTCATGTTAACTAATGGAATGTTATTGGTGTTACTTAGTTTCACTTGAGTCGTGCTGCAATTCACATAATGTGTTGAAGCATTTCTGTCACTGTTACTGTGAATCATTATCATTCCCTTCATTGTAATCACAGTAGGCTATATTGGGTTTGCTTTAACCTGATGTTAACCTTTCCAATACGTCAGTGCTGTTGATCTATCTGGATGAGCCGAATGCGGTCTCTTCTGTTCAGCTGATCAGTCATCTACACCAGCTACTAGTGACCATAAATATCCAGCTTTGGACCACCATGTAAAAACCATTAACCATCTGTATTTGTTTTCAATCATTGAATTTTGAATTTTGCCTCTTCATCCGCTGTCCACTAATGCACAGTTCATAAATATTGTCTTATCACTCTCGTTATCATCATCATTTTTTCCCAATACTCTCAGAGACAGGGAAATTCTGAGGCAATTACTGAAGTGACAAGTGAAATGGGAACAAGAAGCACTAGAAAGAGAGGGTTGCCATGGAAACCATGCAAGGAGATCAGATTACATGCGCAGTGGTCAGGTGAACCTCCAGCCTTACTGCATACAGAGGCCTGGCAGCACACAACAGACCAAAGGGCACTTAACCTCAATCACTGCGCACAATCCTCAGCCAATCGGGCTGGATGTAATTGCTATTTTTGTCCAAAGGTCAGATGGTTGTGTGCATCTGGGGCTGTGGAACACACAGTGCACTTTCCACCCAAAGCCAAGGACAAAACTGATGGCATTTGCAAGGTACAAGCATAATATCTTGCAATCTCAGGGGTGTTTCCTCCGAGGATGAGAGGGGTGTCTCCTCAAAAAACTGGATGAGAAAATAATAATAATAACTATAATAAATAAAAAAATATTACAAAATGTGACATTACGAAGTGTAAAAGTCATTCATTTTTATTAAGTAACACTGTCCAACAGCGACAACTTTCAACAGACCCCCCAAAGCGAGCGGAGAGTTTGAGGGGGGGGGGGGGGGGGGGGGTGTAATAGACCGTTCGCAAAGACCCGCCACCTTTAGTTACTGTTGCTTTGTCCAACAAGCCATGCCACTATCACGCCACACACCATGTTCTCACGCAGTGACAAATACATCGCGGAGCAGAGAGGACACTGACAACGCGCTGACAGACAGGACAGAGCAGGTTACTTTTATACGACACAAAGTCTCAACTTTCAAATTTGGTACTTTTTTAAAGAAATGTAAACAATAAATACCGTTTTGAGGCTGTTTAATGTGTCCTGACAGATCGCTGTGGCGCCTCAGTAAAAGCTTCTCGTGAACCGATCGTCTCTTCCTTCTAGTTAATGTATAGCATCAAATAAACATGAATGAACATCAGAAGGAATGTTCTTTCAACCGTGGAAAGACATCAGTACACTCTGTTTTTTATCGTGAATCTACTAACTCTCCTGACTGCTTTGTCGGACAAAATGGCGGATTATGATTGGTCAGGTCGCCTGTCAAATCAAACTCCCTGCGAAGGGTGAATTTAGAGTGTCCCTGTCCCAAATGGCACACTTCATATGCACTTTCGGTCTTGTGGACTTAAAGCCCTTGCACACTGAGTCCGAAATTTTCGTATGCGTTTTTTCGTATTCGTGATTCGCTGGCTCTGAATTGTCAAAACACCATTCAAACTGCTTGCTACGGATGCAAACAACGCAGAAAATGTAACCCGATCCGATTTTCTTTATGACGGACGAAAGTTTTGGAGGCAGTGTGCAAGCGTGATTTATATAACGTGAGGTCGTATTTATTTTTTAACGTGCGTAAATTTTGGACGCGAATTTCGGACAAATGGCGCTTTTCCACTGCATGGTACGGTACGGCTCGGTACGGCTCACTTGTGGCGCTTTTCCACTGCATGGTACGGTACGGCTCGCTTTAAATGGTACCACCTCTGTCGAGGTTCCAAGCGTATCGTACCGATACTAAAATGTGACGTGAACACACTGCAGATCACTGTGGAGACGTTCCTCTCGTTGGTTGCCGAGAAGGGGATAAACTATAACGGTCAGCCTATAATCCCACCCACTTTGAAGCGGTACTAACTGCAGTGGAAAAGCAAACCGAGCTAAAGCGAACCGAGCCGTACCGTGCCGAGCGGTACCACGCAGTGAAAAAGCGAAGCGAACCGAACCGTGCCGCGCCGAGCCGAACCGTACTGAGCCGTACCAGCAGTGGAAAAGCGCCATTAGTGTGCAAGGGCCTTTACAATAGCTGGCGCGTGCACGTGTCTGTTAAGTCCGTGAGACCATAGGGTGTCCCATTTGTCATTTTAGGTCTCATCATGCAGTCGATTTGCGCCCTCGATGCGCACTTTTGCCGAGCCCGTACTGATGCGAGCTCCGCAGCAGACTTCTTCCCGACAGTCAAAGCGGCGTTACGTCACGAAAGTGCAGACTCAGGGGAAGACCGCGAGTGCTTAGGGTGCCATTTGGGACAGGGCCGATGAATAGGAGAAAATCACGTGAGAGGAGGCAATGCCTCCATCACGCTATGATTGGATATGATTGGTTCACGTGATAAATCCCGCCTCTTGATTTCGTGTGTGTTCTCGAATCGGCCTGAAAGGGATAGTTCACCCAAAAATAATCCCATAATTTACTCACCTCAAGCCATCCTAGGGTGTATATTACTTTCTTTTTTCAGCCAAACACAGTAAAAAAAAAACTGGCTCTTCCAAGCTTTTTAATGCGAGCGAGTTTTTGACACTCCAAAAAGCGCATCCATCCATCATAAGTGATATTTGTATTAGTAAATCTTGAAGTTTGATGGTTGGTCGTCTCTTTTACCCAGCAGAGAGGAAAATCTTCCCATTTACATTATCTACACATTTACATGCTTCATTCCAGCCCTGATGTTATTTAATCAAGATTTAATTTAATTTAATCTAGAGCAATCTACATTTAATCAAGCACAGCTAAATGTGAGACGCATGTGCTAATCAGGCAGAAGAGCGAGCGGTTAGAGTTCAGGCATTCATTAGCACCGCTATTAACACGTCACCTCAGAGTGTTTTGCAAACATCTTCAAACCAGCGCCATTGTCTATTCACCGTGAAGCGTTTGTATATGTGCATTTCAATAAGACACCTTAAAAAGGCTCGTGTCTCATTTACAAGCCTCCTGTTATTATTCTGTTTCATTTTAAAAACCTGTTCTGACTAGAATGTGTGACAAACACCTTAAAGGTGACAGCAAAGACATTAAACCCCCAGGACGAGCGTCTCCGCGCCACTGGCAAATTACCGCTGATTAGCATTGATTTGAAAACAAAAACCACAGCGTGACACAAATCAAAAGTGCAGTCAATGTTGATGCATAAGTGATATGGCAAATCTCAAAATAGCTCAATAAATATATCGGAAAGTTACGAACGAGAAAGAAGGAGGGCGAGAGAGGGGGGAAAAAAAATCAGAGTGAAGCAATTACAGATCTAATCAGAGCTTTCTGCATGAAGGTACGGCTCTCCTATCTCCCTCCCATTTGCATCATAACACAGCGTGCAATATTAATTTCCGAGTTTACTGCTTATTGGAAGTGCAAAGTATGAAAAGCCATTAAGGCTGCAAATGGGAAAGCAATTTGCTGTCACACGGATTCGGCTCTATTCGGCTCTTGTTAACCATTTGGAATTAGAGTCATTTGGCGAGAGGCATTCTACAGCAGTCCACTAAAATAAGTAATTATGCTTGCCTTCTCTCTCCCTCCATCTCCCCGCCTCTCGCTCTTTCATTTGCGCGGGCGAGGAAAGCGGGATGGGTGGATGAGGTTGAAGGGCGTTAGGGGTGAGTAAGTGGATGCAGAGGCAATTAAAGTTGGTAGCTATCTGTTTGGCTAATGCAGGCACACACACACACACACATTGTATAATGCTCGTACACTGCCTGAGGGCCAGGAGGAAAGAGGGAGAACAGATGCTGGGCGGCCATCTCCTTTTACTGCCAGTGTAACTCTAATCTAATCTCACGCGCTCGAGAACCGCGCGCCTCATTTCAGCCCTCAGTGTTTCACGCGCCAAATCACGACTGTGTGCGTTCTTATTGCGAAGCGCCTTGAAGGTAAAAATCACTCGTAATGATTCACGCTGGGACTTGGAGAACCTCTTCAGCAACATGATTTTCGTCTTACAAACATCTCATCAACAGTCAAGCTTTCCCTGCTGAAAAGATCAGCTTAGACGGCATGCATTTTGACGACTGTAATTTCACCAAGTAGGACGTGATCAACATCTTTTGTTGGTCCAAGAGCAACATTCATGTCTAAGAAAAATAGACCTAAACACTCAATACCCCTATTACTAGGTAAACCCTAGCAACCTTTAAGAACTGAATTATGAGCTGCGTGTGTGTAAAAGTTCATAGTGTCACGCTTTACTCGGAAAAGTAAAGCATATAATTATTTAATTAAAGGGGCTATATGTAAGAATTGTCACGTGCATAGCTTTTTTTAATTGCCAATATGTGAACAGCTTGTAATGAAACTTAAAAAAATGAGTGCGAGCACAAGCTGGCTGCAGTTCACCTAGCGGCCACTGGTGTCACTGATAACAAGGGTTTCTGAATTCTACAGGTCTATCCAGCCACTTTAAATAAGCTTTTGCGATTTGATAATCACACTAAGGGTACATTCACACGACAACGACATGCTCAAAATGGAGAAGTTTTTCCTTTGAGTTTTCCACGTAAAGACGACACCATTGTCAAAACGATCCCCATTCACACAGATCCGCGAAAACGACTGAAAACGCTGTATTCTGCTGCCAGGCCAATAGATGGCGATGAAACACTATAGACTGAACACGTAATACGCATGTGCATGACGTCTTCAGAGATCTGCGTTTTTGTTGTTTACACGGAGACCGTTCTCAAAAACTTGCACGTTGAAACCCGTTTTCAAAAGTTTGCGTTTTCAGGCACCCAAAACACCATTGTCGTGTAAACGAACGGCCAAAATGAATAAAAAGTTCTATATTTTTAGTTGAAACAGCCCCTAAGATATCTCACAATTTTGGATTTATTTTGATTAATCGTGCAGCTCTAACAAAGTAATGAACTGCAGTTCAGACTAACTGAGAAACTTATTCATAAGTGTTTCTTATTCACTAAAAAGACAAATCTCGAGAATCAGAAATAACTGGTCATGCTGTATGATTCACTAACAAGAACCAGCTCATAAGAGTCATTTGCTCTACACTGAATACTAATCTAGGCAACACTTTTAGAGTGTTTTAGTACATTTTATACATTGTCGGAAGAACGAATGTTCAAGAACAACTCACAGAACCAAAGGTTGTGAAATTCATTCGGTTGCAGTATTGATATAAAAATGGAATTTCACTTGCTGGTTAAGCTAGTTTAGATGGCAAATGGGAAAACAAGTATCCAATGCTAGAGATAGAAACATAGGAAACATTCCTAATCCTTTCCTTTCAAGCTACACACTCGAACCTGTTCAGACGAGCCCTTGTGACGCCCAGCATGACTCTGTTTCAACCACAACCCCATGCGGCTGCATTCAGTCCCACTCCATCTTGCAGAGACAGAGAGAGAGATAGAGAGAGAGAGAGAGAGAGAGAGAGAGAGAGAGAGAGAGAGAGAGAGAGAGAGAGAGAAATTTATGAAGCCCCTGGTCCTCAGGTCTGCAGAGGTGTTTTATGGTAGGACCTGCAGGACCTATTAAGGCAGTGCGGATCTCTCCTATCCGAGCGCGGGTATCGATCGACAGCAGCACCAGGCCCGGGCCTGCTAGCCTAGTTAAAGCCCTGTGTATATGTGTGTGGGTGTGTGTGTGTGTGACAGTACGCAGTAGGAAATGAAAATGGGGTCTTGGTGTGTAATGATCTGTGTGTGAATAAAATGAGCAGACTGGAGAGACAAAAAGGAAGATAAATTAAATTATCCCTGTGTTCCTGCAGGAGCTGCACTGCAAGCGCTCATGCTTAGCTGCTTCACCGAGGATATGTTTGGGAGGAGGAAATGAAAGGAAGGCAGATGGGGAGAAAATGGCAAGGATGTGAGAAAGGAGTTGAGGAGACGTGTTGAGAAAGACACACTTATCGGTAAGCTTTGTTACCAAACCTACTTCCCTCTAAGGCAGCATAACCTATTTCAAATGGAAATTAAGTGACTGATGAGGAATGGTCTGAATAGGCAGCAACGCCACACATTGTACACAAAGTGCATGGGAGACTCAAAAGAAGCATGATAGGTTCAACATGAGCACGAGAAAATGGCATGTCTACATCAACATCTTTAAAAAATAAAAACATCTTTAAAAATCGAGTTGCCATGATATCTTAATCATATTTATGATACTATACCAGCTAACATGTCATAATTCCAAAGTTTCATTTAATTCCACCAGGAGCTGAATGATGGCTAGTTGAAAAAAAACGCAGTCTTTTAATATTGCTGTTTATTATTGCAAATAGCAGTAGTCTATACCATAGTAGTTATGTTGCCTTCATTGTGTGCACGTCATATCTACCATATGGAAACTTTGAATTCTTCATAATATTCGAGTTGATGAGTTGGAAACGATTCAAGAGCATCGGTATTATTGACGGCGGGAGGCATATATAAAGCAGGGCCATAAAAGAAGATATTTTGAGAAATTTCGCAGTGTTTTTTGTACATACAATGGAAGTATATGATCACCAAACTGTTTGGTTACCAACAATCTTCAAAATATCTTCTTTTGTGTTTATCGCAAAAGAAAGTAATTCAGGTTTGGAATGACATGAGGGTGAGTAAATGAGGACCGAATTTTTGGTTGAATTTGAGGTTGTGTATGACAGAGCACAAAGTTTATTTAAAGCAAATTACTCCCTTTTTGTGGTGTTTTATGCAAATATGTAATTATTTGTTGGGTTATCATGTAATAGGGATGCAGGCATAGTCAGTATTCACTAAAAAAGTTTAAAAAAAAATATATATATATATATGTTTTACACATCTTCCAATGTGCAACTTTGACCACTTCTGTTAATTGCCACGTTGACAGTTATTTGTCAATGCCGATACATCTCAAAATTACCACATATCAGCTGATATATTAGCCTGTCACATACCATTGCACCATGTTATGGTAATACCATGGTATTTGGATATGCATCATTGTATTTCTTAAAGTACCTTGGACTACTATGTAATGCATTGGTATAAATATGGTAATAAAAGGACATATATCAAAGTTCCCACTACCATCTGATACTTTCACTGTACCATAGTACCACCATTTTTTGAATTGGCATTGTGGATACTACAACACTTTACACTGAGCCTCAGAACCAACAGCAGCTGGAACAACGCAAATACATAGGCTACATGCGAAGAGAGAGAGAGAGAGAGAGAGAGAGAGAGAGAGAGAGAGAGAGAGGGGAAGGGAGAGCTTTTGGGGGCTAGTAGTGAAGGGGGGGGTCTTATAGTGGTCCTATAGGTCCAGACCCCCCTGAACCCCAGCTCCCCTCCCTCCACCTGCTCTCATTAATGCACACCTCGCACATCATTAAGACGTTTGCTGTAGAATTAATAGAAAGACAGATTAAAAATAAATTAAGAAAAATGCGTTGGAGAATGCCTGCACGCACTTCATAAATCACCCGGGCAAAGGCAGGCGCTGGCTCCCTATAATTAACTGCAGACTATTTATTTTATCCTGGCGGTATAAATTAGAATTCAGACACACAGATTATATTAGGGGTGTCTGTCATGCGGAACTGCAGCGAGATGTGCGGAATATTTTAAGGATACAAAGAGGAGAGTGGAGAAGAGGAATGAGAAAGATAAAATGGGGATGGGGAAAAAATTTCCTCTACACTCTGCAAAGAAACATATTTTTAGTTTTACAAAGAGATGCTACCAAAATAATTGCATGAATTAAAAAAACGATATACATATATATATATAAGCTGAATCACAGAACTCTGACTTTTCAACCGATAACTGGCAGGTCAAATGTGTTTAACCCTAAAGGTGTGGTCACATTTACCATTGCTCAGCGAATTTTCACCGGCGAAATCCAGTCATTCCGATCGGGAGTTTTGCATAAGGGCAAAAAGTTCCCCAAGCAGATATTGCTCATGTTCACCAGGCTGATCAACAGAAAGCTGCTTGGTTTGAAAGTGCTTCATACTACTGACAATAGAAATTTTATTGCGTGTTATATTTTGCTGAAATTTCGCTAATGTGATCATATCCTAACGCTTGCACATTTACAGTCCAACACTGCAATATTGGCTAAACCAATGACATATGGAGGGAGTATTTGAAAACAATCATAATTTTTGCAATTATGTTTGGTAATGATCGTGGTGCAGTTAAAAAGCAGCATTTGGCTAATTTGATCAGGCATTCAACTATAATAAAAACGTATGCTTGTTATATTTTGGTTTTTATGGACTTTTAGTTTGTATCTCCTTGTTTTGCATGTGTTCATTTTCCCTAGTGATTTTTTTGATGGTTACTGTTTATGTTTTTCACCTGTGTATTGTTTGGTTGCTCGTTTGCTCTAGTACTGTATATATTTGCACTGTGTTTCTGTCTTGAGTTCTCGGTTATTTGTCTTTGTTTAGATTTGATTTGCCTGCTTGAGTTGTCTTTATTTATTAAAACTGCTTTCATAATGACATAATCAAGTTATAATGGTAAACTAAAACCTTTTTTCATCTAGATGCCAAACATGGCTCATTTTCATTTAGTTTAACTTGATGTACTAAAATAACTAAAACTAAGGCTGTGTCCGAAATTGTCCCCTATATTCTCATTAACTATTACCTACATTAGTCTAATAATAAAGTTCACGCTAGGGAGTGAATGAAAATGAGTAAATGATTTTGGACACTGAGTGCGCCAGAAGGGCTGCGGCTTTTGCATAGTTTGTGCTTGCTGTTTAAGAATTATTTTAAACGTAGCAAACTGGCCATTCCAATAGATAGATGAAAAGATTTATCTTGAACTCTTTCATAGCAACTATGTATAAACCTTAATTAAACAATTTAATAACCCATTAAAAAGGAATTTATACCTGTATATTACAACGTAGCCACATTGGACCAGCGGTTTGGAAAATGGATGGATGAATGATTCAGCTGTGCCATCTTCAGGAGAGACGTGAGAATTCATTCGCCACGACCCTCACTGTGCATTATGGGTATTCACTAGCTGCCGAGCACACGCCGTTTGTATACTCATTCACGCAGTGCATTGTGGGATTAAATGAGAGCACTCGATAACGTCCACTATGGTTTCGGACACCGCTACAAATGGCTGTCCCCTCAAATAGAACCCTATTTAAGGGTATTGGGGAGAATTCGGACACTGCTTAAAACTGAAACAAAAAAATAATAAAACTAAATAGAAATATTTAAAATAAAAATGAATTAATGAACAGAGGCAGTCGGAACATTTTCATAATGACCAACGCAATCTACCAAGAGCAGCGCAAATTAGCGTCTGGTTTAAGACATGCTTTTTTTGGGCGATAAATAGTGTAGCAAATACCAGTAAACTGACTAGCGCAAACCTTAGTAAATCGTGTTGCGTGATTCATTTAAATACTCTCCTCCCATAAATTTTGCGTGTGAAAGGGAAACTCCTACAAATGCATATGCAATAAGGTCAGCCACTCCTTTTTAGCGCTAATTTTTCACTACGTGTCTTTAGTAAATCCTGACAGTAGTTTTTAAACGCCAAAAGAGGGTTTGTCTTGGAGCAAGCTGTTAGTAAATCTGGCCCTAAATATGTTCTGATTGGCTATGATTTGCATTTTCGCGTTCCAGTGGGGACAAACTTGCAGCTGGAAACCTATCCTGTTGCGTCTGGTTAGAGCATGACATGAGCGCCAAAAACGTCTCGTTTTTGATGATTCTGAGCAGCACAGTGGATCAACAGGTCAGAGTCACATCCACTAGTACTGAAGCCACAAATACCCTTGACAACCCGACCCATTTAAAGCCTCCCTCTCAGTTTATGAATGTTTGCGTGCCTCAAAGATGCTTTCATCCTCATTCGCTGCCATAAACGCGCAAAGAGGAAAGGATCCTTCTCAGGAAGCAAGACACGTCCGCAGCGGCCTCTTCATGAAAGAGAAGTAAAGACACGGGCTCCTGTCCTGCTCGTTCACATTCCCCCGCTCGGCCGGTGCATTAAGTCAGTCCACTGAAGACAGGCATCTTAAAACAAACCCCACCGCTCTCATAATCAATGACAAAAACAGACGCACCGGACCAAAGGCTTTTTACTCACACATTTTCTTCTAAGGACACAAAAAAACTATTTTTTCTCCATCTTTATCATTGGTCGAGGCCTTATGGAGAGGATAATGCATTTGGTCCCTGTCGCGTCACAGCCCTCACAAAGCTCAGCGGCAATTTCAGGCTTCCATCCCATTTTTGTATTTAGTCCCTTTAGTCCTGCACCGCAGAGACTTTGCTTTGCTTGATACGGGGTGTACAAATACACAAGCAAGCCAAAAACTGACAAAAACAGTCACAATGTAGTCATAATAAGGATCGTACTGGGCACAAAAAAAAAAAAAAACCCAGTATGATCCGATACATCAAGCTCATTTCTCCAGACTCCAATGCAGATGGTTGTTTTCCTCTCCCCCCTCCAAGCCAGGAGAGTGTATATCAGTCTGGAGGAAATAAATACACACTTATTACATTCTACGTGCTGCATACATTCACCTCCATAATGTATTGCAACGTTCGGTGTGGTGCATGCTGGGGTGAAAAATGAGAATGCAGAAGCACTGCAGAAAAAAAAAAAGGATGTTTAGTGAGACTGAGCTTGGTTGCTACACACTACGGTAAAAAATATGACTTTACTATGGTAATGAGAGACTATAGATGTGCATAAAAAATAGCATTGGTTTTATTAGAGCAACCAGACGTGACTACTTTTTAGGACCAAGATTGCTTGAAATGTCCGTGATTTGGGTTTGTTTAGATATTGGCGCGCCTCTAGAATTCTCATTTATTCTATGTACAAATATTTTATTTTGCTTTTACTGTTCTTTGTAGATCCCGCCTTCCCACTAACCACAATTGGTCGATTAGGTACAATGCCTGACGCGATTGGTCAAACTACTTTTCAATCATTATGTCTTCAGCAAATAGGCCCATATTAACAGTATAGCTTTCGCACTGTCGCGTTCCAGAATTTGTCCCATTCGCCAAAATGAAAATGCCTCACTCAAGCTGTATGTGTGAAAAAACACGAGACGGGTTCAGGTAGAGTAGCAAATGGCGGTCTCCATACACTGCCCAAATGAAAAGGTAAATTCATGAAAAAATTACAAGAATTCCTGTGCTTTCATCCCGATGCGTCTCAGTGGCCAAATAAAAGAGGAGATACAAATACAAACCATTTTGAAGCACAAAACATTAGCTAAGTTTGTGAGCTAAATTAAACACTAGTTAACATTAGTTAATTATGAACTTGCAATGAACAATTTGTGGTAACACTTTACAATAAGGTTCACAAGTTAACATTAGTTCATGTATTAACTAACATGAACTAACCATGAGCAATACATTTGTTACTGTATTTGTTCATCTTTGTTAATGTTAGTTAATAAAAATAAAGCTGTTCATTGTTTGTTCATGTTAGTTCACAGTGCATTAACTAATGTTAACAAGATTTTTAAAAAAGTATTAGTAAATGTTGAAATTAACACGAACAAAGATTAATAAAAGCTGTATAAGTGCAGTTCATTATTAGTTCATGTTAACTAATGAACCTTGTTGTAAAGGGTTACAATTTTTTTTGTTATAAATGTATAAATAGAAAATAATGTTCATTTATGCATATACCAATACATTTTTATACAGTTATATACATTTACATACAGTTGCATATTTATGCAAATAGTATATTTATGCCTAGTTTAATGATAGCTAATTCATCAAATTATGTATTAACTAATTCTAACAATTTCAGTTTCCTCTTATTTGAAAAGCACAACATGGTCACCCAGTAGTTTTATTCATTTGCATGATGTCTGGCTATCTTTCACTGTGCTGTACCATGAATAGTATAGTTGATAAAGAAACTGTGATTCTCAGAGTGCCAAGCTGTCCACCGTCGCAACCACGTAAGCTACACGGCTCACACCCAAGCCAATCACACATCTGTCATGCAACCGTCAAACCCCCTGCACCGCGTCCCGGCAGTTCTGCCCGCAAACAGTAGGTGTCTCTCTTTCACTGTGCATGGCCCTCATCCACCGCCGGCCCCCTCCCCTGCCTCAAAAACCCCATCTCCACATAATATATACACCATCATTTGAAAATGGCAGCTTTTTGAAAATTCACCTTGATTATCAGACATTAAAAGTGACTTGAGCAGCGCTGAGTGTCTGGCTGGGGAGATGGTTGCAGACAGCCGAACAATGCGGCGGGAACGGCATTAACGCCTCGCTGGGCCATGCAGCCGCGCAGCCCTTTGTTCTCTCCCTCATCCAATTATTTTTAACGTGCGCCTCTTTCACAACAACAAGAGAGAATTTAATTTTAATGTAAGAAAAGCCCCCCAAAATGCATCTATTCTTAAAAAGAGGAGGAAAGAATACGGACAAGGGGTTAAGAATTAATCCGGGAGCGTGCATGAGGCTGTAAAGTGCAGGCATTGCAATGTCTGCAACTGTAACCCTTAGAAAAACAAAAATACCGGATAAAATGGGTTTTGAGAATAAAAAATAAAAAAAAATCCAGGGACTCTTGCAGGAAGGTATGCGCCCAAATATTTTTCTAATTGGACGAGCACTTTATCTTGCTGTCAGTGAGGTTATAAAAATGCGCACAGTTCCCAGAAGGAGAGAAGCAGCTCTATAGCCGGCCCTTTATTACTGCACGCTAGTGTCTGATATATGCTCCTGCCTTAACCTTTCATCTAAGCCCAACACACACACACACACACACAAGCGTGAGTTTTATGCAGAAATGCTCTGAAATTCTGTGTTGTTGTGAACGTTACAGGGGATCGTGGTGATTATATACTGGAAGTGCTGCAAAAAGGCATTTAGTAAATCATACGTTACATTAATATACCGTAGCCGTCTGGATGCAGTCCCGTACATGCACGCGCACACACCTCAAAAACACGATTCAACCTGACAGAAAAAGCAAATTAGAATCCTGCGTGTTCTGCGCAAGGCTGTTGCCATCTAAGCTGCACTACGGCCAATTTTCTCAGCAGTATGAAATGATTGTTTTTTTTTTCTTTCTTATCAGCGTCGAGGCAGCATCTACAGCAGTGAGAATTTAAAATGAAAAGCCCTTAGTTTTTGTCCCCAGGAACACGAAATAGACAAACATCCGAATGTGTGCGCGCGCTCACACACACACACACACAAAATTAGATCTTGGGTTCTAGGCTAGACAACTAACTGTTTGTGTGTAAGCCTCGCTCTGCGGCACAGCAAAAGCAATTCTCTGGAGATGCTGAAATTAAAGGGCAGAATCCAGCCTGTTTATGGTTGGCACTCCGCTCTCCTCTCAATCAAATGTTTTATTAGCAATCATTCGGCACTCTCCGGGCCCTAACACTCCTCTGCCGGAGGAGGGAGGGGTTTCAGGATGGTGACCCCCACTCCCACAGCTGTCTACAGATGCTGGACTACACACAGCTGATTACTCCCACCTGGAGCCAGATTCACCATTAACCTCCACGAGGGCTCAAGCGGCCTGCCGTCCCTACAGCTTCCTCAAGAGGACGGAGGGTTACAGAGACACAGCCAGTGAGACGCAAAGAATAGAGAGAAGAATAAGAAGAAAGAAACAGAATTGGGGGGGGGTTGCAAGGCAGTTTGAACCATGGTTTAGCAGTTAGTGCTATAGTGCTCATGTGGGACATGCAGGTTCAATTCTGGCAATACTTTCACCCTGAAGTGTGCGATGCGAAGTCTGCCACATTTGGAACATAGAACTTTTAGTCTCAAATTGTGCTGCATCCCAATTCGCCTACATAAACTATGTAAAAATGACATAGCTTTGAGTGTGTAGGAGAAGAGTAGGTCCGTTTTACAACATACTACCACATCATTATTGTGGGCCCTATCATACACCTGGCGCAATGCAGCGCCAGGCGTGACGCAAGTGTTTTTTGCTAGTTTCAGCCTGACGCAGTTATCATTTTCACGTCCTGCGCCACGTTATTTAAATAGCAAATGCATTTGCGCGCCCATGGGCGTGCTGGTCTGAAAACGAGGTGTGTACGGGCACATTGTTGGCACATTGCTATTGTGAGGCAACTGAAATAGACTGTGCCATTGACCAACAAAAACCTGGTCAACTGAAGTCAATCCCGCAATATTTTTTTTGTTATTTAAAGAGCACGTTATTAATGTGCGCCTATAGGCGGGTCCACAACACGCGTACACTTTGTCCCTTAGATGGTCTGTTTGTGCGCTTTAACCTCGTGCATGAGCAGATTCGTTTCCTCGCTAGAGAAGCGCTCAGTCTTTCCGCTTGCAAATTCCTCCATGTAAATAGCGAATCCGCCATGGCGCGAGCGCAACTGACTTTTAAAGGAAACAGGAGATGTGACTCAGATTGGTTTATTGCACGTTACGCCCAGAACACACCCATTACTCATTAAAAGAATAGAGACAACCCTTTTAGACCATACGCCGCACGCGCTGACCATTTTTCCCGTTGTTAAACTAGCAAAAGTGGATTCGGACACGCCCTAAGTGCACTTGAGCCATGCGCTTTAGACCATGCGCTTAGATCATTAAAATAGGGCCCTGTGACTTTAACGGGCCGCATATGTACGTGCATCCTGGCACCGTAAACTGGCCTTGGAGACAAAAGAAGTATCCAGTCGAAGATCTTTCATGTGAAGAACTCTCCTCATGTTTTTGCATGATGCATCAAAAAGTCGCATAGCCAAAAGGTAATGGCCAAACCCATCTTTATATCTTGCAGCTGAAATAAATATGATCAATTATGGTAACACTTTATTTTGATGTCCACTTTAGACAATCTACTAACTATAAGTAACTTTGAAACTACATGTCAACTTACTCTCATTAGAGTATTAGTAGACTAATTAGCTTAAAATCTGCTAAAAAAAAATATTTTGATGCTCCCCCAATAGACATTTTACTGACTATATGTAACTTTGTAAGTAAAAGTACATAGTAACTACTAACCCTAACACCTAACAGTCTACTAATACTCTAATGAGAGTTAGTTGACATGTAGTGCCAAAGTTCCATCAAAATAAAGTGTAAACTTGATTATTAAATACTCAATGTTCAATGGATAGTTTGCGAATTGGGACGCAGACATGGATGTCATAACTTTGCTGATGGCTGTTGGCACCACAAGAATGTGCACTGTCCCAAACACTTCACTAGAGACTATCCTCAGCTGTGACAAGAAAGGCAGCAGACAGGGAAAATATCCATTTTGCACTTTTAAGAGCTTCCAAAAAGAACTGAGCACTGATCAAACTTTTATTAAAATTACATAGGCCAATGTGAGGATGAAATATAGTTTTTTTGTTTTTTAGAATACACAGGTGAATGGCAATAAATGGGTTAACATGCTTCTTGGGACCAGAAGATTGGGCAAGGCTAACCAGCTAACCCTGCAATGCTCAATATTAAAAAGAGTTAAAAGAACCAATCACTTCATTCATAAAAGCAACCATCTTTTGCTCTAAGCCATGCTGCAAAACATGATCTGTAAGTGTGTGTTCACACTTGGCATGTTTTGCTGGATTAAAACAAACTCCAATTGGTGCAATTGCTCTGTTAGTGTGGTTCATTTGAATAAGTGTAAACGCTGCCATCTGAACCCTGATGAGCACCAAACAAGCAGGCCAAGACCAGTGAAAAGATGAGTCACTGTCTGCTTCCAAACAAACTCTGGTGCGATTCGAATGGAATATGAACACAACACGGACACAAAAAAAAAAAGGACAGAATGCTCAAGCACTACCTGTTTTTTCTTGTTATAGTCACGATGTTGCCCAAACCAGTTCAGAGGATCGCAGCAGATCTTGGTTTGTGTTTGTGACGAAGGGATTCCTGCCGCTGTTTTGACTCCTTTACACATTTTATAAGCTCTTCACGAGTTCTCAGCTGGTGAAAATAGCATCATATGTTGGCTAATCACATATAATGAGCTCATTTAGCCCAGCACACAGAATTGTTTTGGATGTTCGGTAAGTTCCATCGCAAAATATACAAAGCAGTCTAATCAGGTTGTGAACGTATCTCTATGCTTTTAGGTTCGGTATCTTTAGTTGACAAAAACTGACTAGGACTAAATGTTTTTGTTTTTTTTGGTCAGTTTCATGGCCCCCAGAATATTTAGTTGTATGAGTATCTGAACATGCAATATATCTAAAGAAAGAACAGACTTTTAAACCCAAAAAACTGTTTTATTCTGTTTTATTTTAGATTCATGGATTCTTTTTTTGTTGTTGTTGTTTAGCAAAAAACGGAGAAAATCGTGACTACATCTGGATCGGATTCATACCAATTATCCAAACATAGATTGAGTAGTTCGAGTAGATAGAGTCCATCAACACCCCTAATGTTTGCACAGTCCTATACCTTCCTATAAACCAAAGTTCTATGATTCAGTAACATTAGGCAGTTTTGATTTATATATTTTATTCAGGTATGCTATGGAAATATACTCAGCTGTATTTCGAGACACAGAGCCAGAAGTGCATTCACAAAACCTAAACAAATGCCAAAGCATGAGACGGTGAACAACACAAACTGCCGCCACTTTCGGAGCTAACACGGTGTTGCGTGATAGCGTCACTGGACTGACACGTGATATTCCGACATGTTAGTGTTTTGTGTATCTATGGCAACAACAGACTTTTATAACGTGAATCCAGGATCGCTGTCGTGAAACACTTAAATGTTTCCCTTACCTAAGAGAACCGTTTAAGAGATTATATGCAACACCCTTAAGTTATTCTCGTAGGTAAGGGTAAATCGCCCCTTAAGTATCATACTTAAGGGAAAAACTTCAGGTGCTTTATGCAACCGGGCACTGTACTCTTTCAGAAGATCCATAAAAGCGCTCCCTACTGTTTAGCAGTGAAAACACAGAAAGCCGTAAATTTCAGTCAATGGCGGGGAAAGGGTTAAAAAGTGGAAAAAGTGTGGGGTAGTAAAGACAGTTACCCGCTGACAGACTGAACTATGCTGTGATTTCAGCCTGGACATTTTCTGCTCCAGCCACTGTATCTGCTCAGCCTCTGAACACACATGCACAAAGATCATGAAATTCACATCACAAATGTTTACCATCAAACACAGAAATGTTTTAAGAAGGAGACAATAACCAGAGCAAAGATGGTAGCTCAGAACAAACAAAGCAGTGAGAAAATGGCTGCACGGTTCAGTCATAATGAGAAGCGGAGGTGTGTGTGTGTGTGTGTGTCAGGTTCCCTGCTCTGCTCTCATCACATCTGCTGTCAGTAATCTGTTCCTGAGCCAGCAGTGCTGGGATTAAGTGCAGTCTGCAGATAAAGGATGTATGCGTCATTAAAACACACAAGACCGACACATACACACTCACAGAGCCACCGGTGAGTAATAATGCGGCCATAGTTTCAATCTTATGTACTCACCATAATGTATTTCTAAACTCTATTTCTTTCTTTCCAAAAAAGGACACAACTCTCTGTAAAGTAGTCCATGTGACTTATGGCCTGTTTACACCTGGTCACTTCATGTGTTTTTACTGATCTGATTTGTTAAAACAGTTCCATTTACACTTGGCCACATAGATTTCTCTGCAAAAACAAATATAAATACAATCTACAACTCCCGCTTTATATGCAAATTTAACAGAGTTCACGATTTGTATAGAGAAAAGCACTATAGAAATAAATGTGAATTGACTTGAATCTGCGGCTATGCGTGTTGCACTAGACTTGTCATATCTGGCTATAACATATATATTGGTTACACTTTATTTCGATAGTCACTTTAGACATTCTACTAACTTTAAGTAACTTTTCAACTACATGTCAACTAACTGTCTTTAGAGTATTAGTAGGCTGTAGTAGACTGTCAGTAGACTGGTAGGTAATGGTTAGGTGTTAGGGTTCGGGTTAGGAGAACAAGTTGACTTGTAGTTGCTAAGTTACTTATAGTCAGCAGAATATCTGTTGGGGGACAAACAAAATAAAGTGTTAGCAGATATTAAGCAGACAGTCTACTAATTCTCTAATGACAGTTAGTTGACATGTAGTTGAAAAGTTACTTACAGTTAGTAGAATGTCTAAAGTGGACTATCGAAATAAAGTGTTACCTATATATCATATAGCATCTCCAATAATGCTCTCACACGCTTATTTTTTTTACATTTTGGGATGAGTAGAATTTACATATGTGCCTTCAACCCCCAAATACATTTAAATCCATCTCGAAAGCGTTTCAAAGGGCGTTTACTCCTAGTGACCAGGTGTAAACAGACACTTGTATGTCATAAGTATGAGATTTGATTTACGATGACTGAATTTTGCTCTGTCCCTCTCATCATGCTATTATATGGCTTTAGAAAATTTGGAATATAGAGTGAGTAAAGGACTTATGGACCACTTTTATGGTACTTTTATGGTGCCTTTTAGATATTTTTCGAGCTTGACAATCTAAAGTCACAGTGTGATTGTTAAAAAAAATCTTCCTTTTATGTTCCACAGAAGAAATTAAGTTTGGGACATCATGAGAAATAATGAACACATTTTTATTTCAGGCTGAGTTATGCCTTAAAGGAAACAATGATGTCCATGTGTATACATTTTAGGTCTGATTCTTTGCAGGAAATGCTGAAAAATACTATGCTTCTCAATAGAGGAAATTTGATTAAGGCACCAGATCATGAACAAAAGATAATAGTCACAGAGAATAAGAACATAGCACACATGAACTCTCACTGATATCCTGACAAGGAGATCAAAAGCTTTCTGCCATGCACTATTCTATTTAATACAAAATTCAGCCCTTCTGGAAAAAAATCTAAATTAAATAAAAAGCAATTCTGAACAAAATAAAGAACACAAATTTAAAAACAAATTTATATTGTTGTAACTACTGGCCTGTAAACATTAATAAACCAAACTTTTTTTCAACTAATTTTATTGTCAAATTACTGTAATGGGGGCCAGCTACTAAGAGCTGTGCAAGTAAACCTCACTCCCTTGGCCTCAAGAGGCATGCTAGCGTCTAGAGACTGTGTTTTTTATCATCCATGTTAACGCACCAGCCTCTCATGCCGGAAACGTATGTTCGAATCCCGCTCAGAGTGGGGTGAGTAGAACCAGAGGGGTTATATTGATGCCGTGACTTAGGGTAGGAGTGAGGTTTAGCGGGGTGCGTGTAACGGAGGCCAGCTGTGCAAGTAAACCTCACTCCCTTGGCCTCAAGAGGCATGCTAGAGACTGTGTGTTTTATCATCCATGTTAACGCGCCCGCCTCTCATGCCGGAAACGTATGTTCGAATCCCGCTCAGACTGGGGCGAGTAGAACCAGAAGGGTTATATTGATGCCGTGACTTAGGGTAGGAGTGAGTTTTAGCGAGGCGAGTGTAACGGAGGCCAGCTGTGCAAGTAAACCTCACTCCCTTGGCCTCAAGAGGTGCGTTAGAGGCTGCGCTCTTTACCGTTCAGTGCCGGAAACACCCGTTCAAATCCTGCTCGGAGTGGGGCAAGTAGAACTAAAGGAGTTACATTAGCATGAAAAAAATCAAAATACAATTCAAAAACATAAAAGCTGTACACTGGTAAGCGTAACAACTCTCCCCTGTCTGCTGATATTTTTTGTTTTTTAAACTATCTTAAACATCTGTCAGTATAATGTGTGTTCAGAAAAAAATGGAATAAAAAAAAACTATTCCAAAAATCTAAAGTCTGTAGAATTGCTTAAGACATCTCCGTAAAATGAGTAGAGGTCAACTGGATGAATAGCATTAACCGCAGTAATGACTCCCAGACCATGTGACATTACAGAGAGGTGAGAGCCTATGAGCAAGCAGCAGATAGTATATGAATGACAGAAACTGTAAGAAACTTGTTTGACATACAAACAAGTACTACAGTATTTCCATGGTTTCTTGGACATATCCCATGGTATTCACTGAAGTACCCTGGAATACCATGTATATACTATGGTTTATACATATTTATCATTCAGTACTATGGTTTCACCAGCTGATATCATCACTGCACCAGTGTTATTTTATTATATTTTATACATTCTATTTTTTGTTAATATTTTAAATTAGATTTTTTAATTTTTTATTTTCACTTTTCACTTTTAGTTTGAGTTTAAGTACTTCAAGGTAAAGGGGTGGTTGATTATGATTTATCTTTTCTAACTTTAGTTAGTGTGTAATGTTGCTGTTTGCGCATAAACATCTGCAAAGTTACAACGCTCAAAGTTCAAAGCAAAGGGAAATATTTGCTTTTACAGAAATCGCTTTTTAAGGACTACAACAAATGGCTGGTAGGGACTACAATGAGGTTCTTCCACAGGTTAGTGACATCACTAACCCTAAAATGTACATAAACCCCGTCCCAGGGAACGTGATTTATAGATTATCATGACAGCATATGCTAATCAATGACTAGAAGATAGTTAACTCCATATTAGCTACATAAATTCATCAACTAACCATTCAGAAATGTCCTGTTGCATTCTACATGTTGTCACTTCTTCTCAGGTCTCTCCATCATTGTCTGACATAAAAGGCTAAAAAGTTGTTGAAATTTTCAGTGCGTGTCTGTGTAAGGTAATCGCTAACACTGGAGCTGTTGAAGCTCCGCCCTCTGTGCCGGGAGCAGCATCAGATTATTTGCATTTAAAGGGACTCACACAAAAATGGCGCGTCAAAATGTGGGGTATTTTGAGCTAAAACTTCACATACACACTCTGGGGACATCAGAGACTTATTTTACATCTTGTGAAAAGGGCATTATACCACCCCTTTAAACTAAACGAAAATGAGAAACCTTGCCTTGGGAACTAGATGAAAAAAAAAATTTATTTTAAGTTAACGTTTATTTTGTTTCAAGAAACAACATTTTTTTTAATGGTTTTAGTTAACAATAAAAATCATGTATGGCACCACAACAGGACTTTGAATACATTTCCATTCCTAGTACATCTACCCTAGTGCATATACAGTAGTCACCATCAGTGCGACTGTATTTGTAAATTGTGAATTATCCATTCTAACTGTGTTTTTGACATCCTGCATCCCTTCCTGGCACCGCCTCAGCTAGGCTCGAACAACGGACAGCTCATTCTCCAGTTCGTGACATTTCTTCCTAGCTTCTTGGGCCTCTTTGCACTTTTCCAACACCATGGACCGGACCAAACTAAGCTCCGCAGAGACTCTGTCCACCTACAGGGCGGCGCCAGACACGCGAAACATAATGCAATAGAATCTTCTTTCCAAGGGCACATACAGACACACTCATTCAATCTGACCCTTGGTGGAGGTGACCTCCTTGCAATCAGCCCCATGGAACACTTATTTCCCAGCTATAATCAGACCCGCTCACCAAGGCCTGACCTTTTCTCAGCAGCCCCTCAGCCATGGCTATGTATAACTCCAATATAAAACCCAGCCCCCTAGAGAGAGACATCTGCTAGAGCTCAGATCCACGGCCATACAGGTTAATTAGGGAGAGAGAGCACAAGCACACCGCTGCACAAACAAGCTAGAAAGATCTTGGACTATATGAAAGATATGATATATGTAAGTTGCACCTAATATCAAAGTATTTACTGTGGCACAGGGTTATATTTTCTAACTTTTTTTTTTGCACCATTCTCATGGTAACAAACTAAATTAAAGAAACAACTTGGAACCTATAAAGCAAGGCGGCCTTCAAGTTCATTGTGGGGTCCTCTTAATAACATCTCAAGAACGTATTTTCTAATCATGCAGATATAGCTCCTAAATTCTTGAATTATAATGGCAGACCAAATT
This sequence comes from Tiaroga cobitis, assembly GCA_030578255.1. Classification (NCBI taxonomy): domain Eukaryota; kingdom Metazoa; phylum Chordata; class Actinopteri; order Cypriniformes; family Leuciscidae; genus Tiaroga; species Tiaroga cobitis. Next base: position 60,688,981 of record CM060597.1, on the reverse strand, counting down.
CTACTAAATTGGTGGCTGAGCTTACATGTCAGTACCATATTTCAAAGCTCCAATAAAATATGACATTATGATAAATGCTAAATTTTTTGTGAATATTTGACATTAACAATGGTACTCAGTGGCATGGTGCCGTTTAATTTCCATAAGAGCTTCATTCTCCACCTGCACCTTGCTTCACCAGATTCCCTTTCACCTCTGAGAGCTACAAGAGAGCAGACACACTTCATATAGCTCTCATAGTATGCAATTATTTTAAACTAAAGCAATAAATACTTTTGACAGATCATGTGCACTTGAAGGCAAGTGGCCTAGAATAGCGGTTTTATTCTACATAGAGTGGATAGCATTATCAGAGCGTTACATCCTCTGGCTTTATTTAGAGCTGATATTAACATCCTGTTCAGGTGACCTCACTTTGAAAAGGTATAATGCTGCTAAATGTAAATATAAATTGGGTTCTAAATGTTTTGAGATTACTTTACTTCAACCACATTCTCAAGTGGACAAAAACGCACATGACCACATTGCAAACCAAGGCCATAACCATCCCTAACAAAGAGCATGGCAAATACACATATAATAATTTACTCTTCACAGCTGTACATGAATTCCAGTGTGACACTTCACTTTTAATGGTGAAGTAGTAAGATGTAAGTAGTTAAACACTTTTTACGGTAGGAATGTTAAGCGAACGACATTAATATCAAATAATAATAAAAACAACTTGACTTTTTTTGGTCAAATTTCTCACGATCAACCGATACGGAACTAAACATCCAGATAGTTCTTCCCAGCTCATTTATTGCAGAGTAACTGAATCAGTCACATGCCCGTGAATACGACATTTCAAATGGCATTGGTAACCAAAACCGTGATCCACACCAATAGGTGCCAGTATAAAGTGCAATAGCACTATCATATCACCGAATCACGAAGAAGAAAAAATACTTAGTGCACCTTGTGGTACTTCTATTGTTGCTCAAGTCTTTGGAACTGAAAATATTACACATGTAATTCAGTCTCACAAAATAATGAATCTCATTTAAAAGAGTTTGAAACTGTGAACAGACATAATAAAGGTGCCTCACAAGCTGCGTCTGGAGCGTAAAAGGGCTGTGAACTTAAATGTGTGAGTGTTAGTAAACAAGGGCACTGTGAGTGTGAGGTTGTTCTCTCAGCAATCAGTGTAGAGCTCCCCTAACAAGTCTGCCATGACGCCTAGCGACAGGTGACACAGCCACTGGTGACGGACAGCACTGGCCTGAGCTCTGATTGGTCAGCAGTCCGATCCAGGAGGGGAGGGCTGAGAGTCTCACTGCAGCAAACACTAGCTTGTAGCAACATGTCTAATATCACAAACTGTTTTCAATGCATTTAAATTATGCATATATTACATTTTACAACCTAAAAGAAATAAAAATCACAATATTCAGAAGAGATCTCTAAAATGTCTCACACTGTGTTTAGATTTACAAAGATTCCAAAGTCTGCAAAAATCAAACTTCAACCTGAATTCTCATCATTCTCATAAAATTCTAACAAGATCACACACACTTATCAATACAACTGACTCATTTGAGGAATTTGAGAAATATCCTAGATAAAAGTTGATACATAAGAAACATTAGTCTCATGAGCTGGGGTTTGTGTCATGTTTTAAGTATCTATCTGTATTTTTCCTCCAAGAGTAAATGTCTTCTCTGGAATCATGTTCCCTGGCATCTGGCAAGAAAAAATTCTGAGACCCTCCTCACCTCAACAGGGGAGGGGCAAACACCTGTCTCAAAGAACTCTCACTTCAGTCCAGCTGCCAGCTGTTCAACACATGTACTGCACGGTCTACAGCAAACATGGAATATAACAAGTTTAGCAGAGTTACTTAGGCAATAAAAGAGTTTACTTGATACATAAAAACAACAGATTTCAGACCCAAAAAAAACTGCATATTAAGCATTTTACCATCATGTGCAAGTCAAAACAATCGTCCTCAAGTCAAAGTAACAACTGCAGCTCAAAAGCCGCTATCATTACAACAAGTACCATTGTAATGTTTGAAAACAACAGAAGCTTTCAGTTCATTATGGTAGCTTGGATTGGGATCATTTCGAGTGTTTTTTTTTTCTCTCAAAGCCTTTTCAAAATCGTCACTGACTGAACATTTGCTCTTGGTAAACTTTGTGTGTAACAGCACAAGCCAATTCGTTATAATTACAGCTATTCTTCTTATGTGAAATCATCCTTCTTAGAAGAAGACAAAAATACACAAATTACTGCAAATGCAGTGGTCTGATATCAAATTATCTCACAAAGAAGAGCCCAAAACAAAAGCATGGAGATTGAGAGAGTAAGAGAGAGAGAGAGAGAGAGAGAGAGAGAGAGAGAGAGAGAGAGAGAGAGAGAGAGAGAGAGAGAAAGGGCCTGAGCAGCATGGGCCTGGCCGTGAAGCTTTTACCTGAGCTTGTAACTTCTGATCTTTCTTCCTGGCATCTTGTAGCTGCCTGTGAAGCTGCTGGTTGCGGTCGTGTCCCCTCTGGAGCTCCTGCTGGCTTTCTTGCAGCTCTCTCTGCAGATCCCACAGCCTCTGCTCTTGGACGTCCAGCTATCCAACCACAATAGAGGGCAGGGCGCAGAGGAAGAGAAAATCAATCCACTACAAAGAGTCTCCTTCTCTGCTCGCCTGCCCGTTTCGCAGAACCCGCCATGACCAGAGCTCCGGCAAAGAGGAACTGGTGTCCATCTGGCCCTCATCGCATCCCAAACACTGAGCAACCTTAAGCGGTTCTACCCTTCACATACACCCAGACACTCTAGACAGGCTAGGACAGCCCTGCACTGAATGCAGAAACAAAAATCAATGCTTCTTAAACAAATGCGAAATCGCAGCTCATTGTTCGAAAGAAAGAGCAAGAGAACAAGCAATACTTCTGCAGGCAAATCTTTACAATTTTCGGTTACATACACAAGCAGTTTGCTCCACCATTGCGACACATCAATCCATTACCCACTTTTTGCAACAAAAAGTATTCATTAATGGTGTTATTTTTCAAATCATTACAGCAAGGCCCACCACGTCACATCAAAAAAAATTTATTATTATTGTAATTAGCACAATATGGTCACCTGCGAAAGAGAACGGAGAGGCGGGGAAGATAAGAGTCAAGAAAAGGAGAAAGGAGGAGGAGGTTTGGCAAACCCCTTGTTCCGGTCCAGTCCGACATTATCAAGCATCCTCATCTGCATTTCAAATTGTCGCACGATGACAGCCACATATCCAAAATGGAGGCCCAGCGACTCCCCGCAACGATCAATTAATCAGCCGCACTCATTAGAGGCCCAAGAGTAATCCACAAATTCGCCTAAGTCACCTAAATCAAACGGTCGCCCCTCGCTTTACCCATTGATTGTGGTCTGGTGACAAGCACTTCAAACCTTGCCTCGTCTTCTCATCCGTCTGTTGGCATAGCGAACGCTCGAATTCCAGCCAGATTGTAGACTAAAACGATGAGGGAAGAATGAGAATCGTTTCCCTTTAATCCTAAAAACCCAGCTCATCCTTTTGCTCTGCTTTTCGGTGTGTGATGCAAGCCGATAACCCTGCTCTTTCTTTGCCTTACAATTGCGCTCTCTCTCCATTCTCCCCTCCTAAACTGATCAATACTTCATTTAAATCATGACATTAGCACACTACAACTGGAAAAAAGCTGAAAGGAATAGCAAAACGCTTCTTGTGGCAAATGGAGGGTTGGAAAATGGATCATACATTCAAATAGTAACCATAATTGTTTGTTTATATGTAAAAACAAAGGGTGAAATGCATGTGACGCTCAGGACCAACATCATTGTTTTATTTTCAGCTCCCAAGACTAACTGATCAATATCGCATTTGAATCCAGAGAGAGGGGCAATGCTGCTTTAGCTCTCAACGCTAAATGAAATGCAAATAGCTCTGCCGTAATCAACACGTATTTCAGACGTTATCATCCCGTCCCAGTGAGACAAACCCTAATGATATTTCCATACACAAAGAACATGTAGCCATTCGCATTGGCGGTGGCGTGGTATGCGCCGTCATGCATTTGTTTATTCATGCAGGATGCTGTAAGAATAATCAGAGCGCTATGCAAACACTCCACACTTAAGACTTGAAGGGACGGTAATCATCGACGCAGGGTGGTGTGGGAGCAGAAAGAAGAAGAAAAAAGGTAATTTCCTGTCTCGGATCTGCATAGCAGGCGCACCAGAGAGTCTTATCTGCCTAATGGTCATTAGCGGAGCTTATTTACCTGAACGCTTTGGGCGTCACGGGCCTGATGAGAGAGGAGCAGGTCTTGCCGGAGTCTTTGGATGCTCGCGTCCCGACGTGACAACTGCGGTTCGGGTTTCACATCCCGAACGTGGCGATGAGGAAGGAATGGAGGGCGTGAGGGGTTTTTGAGAGTAAAGAGAGGGAGGTGGAGAGAGAGGGAAGGGAAGAGTGAATCACTCCAGGAACATGCACTTACATATAGTCTGGTGCCAATGTCAACCAATGAGCAATTAGGCAGACAAGACCAAAGTTATTGATCGGGTTTGGGGCTCTTTCCCAGGCTAACTAAGCTGAGTATGTGTGATGGCTGAAGAAGCAGTAGGGAAAAAGAGGAGGGGGAGAATTTCGAAGGGCTACTCCGTCTAGCTCTCACTGGGCCTGTGGTGTCGAAGAGGGCCTGGTCATTTAACCTTCTATTGATCTTCCTCCTAAACAACCCCCTTCCCTAAACAGATGTGCATGTCAAATGTATACACTTAATGTAGGTCACACACCTGTCAATACATTGCACAGTCAGATGTGTCTGCAAGACTGCTGGGGAAATGGTCCCATGTTTTGCAGACATCAGGGTTCTTGGGAAGATATAACCCTGAGTGTGCATCATAGGTTACCAACCAGTTTGCAGTCTTTAGCATTGCTTTATGGATGTGCTTGAGGGTACACACCATTCATTTGAGATGAATGAAACCAAGGTTGTAAGGGATAGAAGTAGAGTCTTTTCAATTGGCTGTTGAGACTTTAAGGGATAGTTCACCCAAAAATGGAAATTCTGTCATCATTTACTCCCCCTCATGTTGTTCCAAAACTGCATGATGTTCTTTCTTCTGCATAACACAAAGGAAGGTTTTTGAAGATCGGTTTAATGTCAGTGGGGTCCTTATTGATTTTGGTTGTATGGACAAGAAAAGACATTTTGTGTTTCACTGAAGAAAGAAAGTCATACAATACGACATGAGGGTGAGGAAAATGTTTCATTTTTGGGTGAACTATTACTGTAAGTTCACATGAAATTTCCATGTCAGGTTCCAAAACTTCTTTTAAATTTTGGATTTTAGGTGTCTGTCATACTCGCATCTATAAATTTGATGAATGAATTATTAGAATAATTTGTGCACTGCTAATAAAAGGTCTCAGGACAGAAAATTAAGAGCATTGAGTGTCAAAAACTGTGTCTAACAGTGTGAATTGTGGCCGTACCTCAGTCTTCAACAGCTGTGTTCCTCTGAGGGCTGTGAGATCAGTGGAAGCCTAAAGAGGAAGACAATGCATCCGATGAGACTATGAAAGAAAAATGACCATTAATGTCTCTACATTAGCTCAATTGTTTCTGCTAGACAGGAAATAAATGGAGAGCAAATTGAGACAATCATTAAACAGGACAGGTCATAAAAAGATTAGATAGAAAGATTAGGTTTTATGAGAAGGTAAGGTTAGTTCATGTTGTAAAAGTCATGTGATGCAAATCCCTTAAAAAATAATTAATTCATGATGATTGTAAAATATACTTCTTACCTTAAAAATATATTTTAAAACTTAAAGGGTTGTTCACCCAAAAATGAAAATTATGTTATTAATGACTCACCCTCATGTCATTCCAAGCCCGTAAGACCTCCGTTCATCTTCGGAACACAGTTTAAGATATTTTAGATTTAGTCCGAGAGTTTTCTGTCCCTCCATTGAAAATGTGTACGGTATACTGTCCTTGTCCAGAAAGGAAATACAGACATCATCAAAGTAGTCCATGTGACATTAATGGGTTAGTTAGAATGTTTTGAAGCATCGAAAATACATTTTGGTCCAAAAATAACAAAAACTACGACTTTATTAAACATTGTATTCTCTTCCGGTTCTGCGTTCACGAGTCCGCAGAGAACACGTGAGCAGCGTCTTACGTCAGCAGAGTCACTGCGGACAGAGCCGGAAGACAATACAATGTTTAATAAAGTCATAGTTTTTGTTATTTTTGGACCAAAATGTATTTTAGATGCTTCAAAACATTCTAACTAACCCATTAATGTCACATGGACTACTTTGATGATGTCTTTATTTCCTTTCTGGACAAGGACAGTATACCGTACATACATTTTCAATGGACTCTCGGACTAAATCTAAAATACTTTAAACTGCGTTCCGAAGATGAACGGAGGGCTTACGGGCTTGGAACGACATGAGGGTGAGTCATTAATGACATAATTTTCATTTTTGGGTGAACAACCCTTTAAAAAATAATAATAATGTAAACATGGATTCTAGTACTTTTAATTTGATGGTTACACCACATGAGATTTTTAGAGTCAAGTTTTTGTTTTTAAATAACTTTTTCTACATTTTCAAAAACATTTTCTACAACTTGGCACATGTATTTTTATTATTATTATTTTATCTCTTACATTATAAAAAAAATGTACCGTACATACACATACATAACATACGTGTAAATATATTATATATAATAAAATACCAAATTGCAAAGTCAGGCATTTCAACTAATTTTCTCATCAAATTCATCCAAGACCAAATTATCTGAGCTGCTACCCACAATCATTTTTCCTACTGTATATCAACAACATTTGTTTCTTTTCTTTTTTCCTTTCTTTTTTTCCAAAGGAGTTTTAGGAGAAACATCAGAGCTAGTGTTGATTAGAATAACACTAAAGAGACGTACTATAAACACGTCTAACGATACAGAGACGAAAGAGAATGAACTCAATAAGACAGGGAAAAACATCTATTCTCCCAGAGAGTGTGCAATTGAAGACATGCCTTTCATGAGATATGCTTTGTTGTGAAAGCAGAAAATTCACAAGAAAGTTTTACAAGAAAGAAGACAGAAGAGTTCACAAGTGCTGGTGAGAGGAGACGATGACGACACGCTCGCATTGACCCTTTCCTCAATAATGTCTCAGGAGAACAGTTAGTTAACACTGATTGTCTACAATCCTGCTCAATCCTGACAAGTGTGGCCTCGGCCAACTCCACTTCAACACAATCAATTATTTCCTCACTACCCATGGCCAAGAACATCCTTAAAGCACACAATCTGCACCAGAGAAACACTCCATTAGGAAGGGGAGGAAAGAACATTAGGAACCTGCTTTTTTCACTGCCGGGAAAACGCTGCCTTGTGATGCTGCATTGTGTTGTGGATTCTTTTTTAATAGCGACATTCTGATTACATCATCAAAATGATGTCTACTCCTACCACAGATTCATACAGAGATAGTGTAGAATAGTGATGTTCAGGTATTTACTAGAAAGCCATGCTCTTTTGCATAGCTTGTTGTCTCTCCGAGTTTTTCCGTCGGTGTGTTTTTGAAAATCAATGGTGATATTTCCAGAGAGGCAGACATGATAATGAAAGAGAGAGGCGAGAAAATGCAACCCTCAGAGGTGATTGCTCATTCCGAGCGGCTTCAAACATCCCTGTTAGAAGGACACCTTAAATATTCGGACTTTTTGCGTCACTCCAGACTAAATCCCTAGCAACCACCATAGCAACACACTTCCTCTTGGACGTGAAATGCATTGTAAGTTCCCCCCTGCCACCAGAGATGGAAGAGGGGAGGGAGAGTGCGAGCAGGACGACAGACAGAGAAAAACAGCATCACAAAATGAAAGCATGAGAGGCGAAAGGAGAAAAAGAAATCAGGAAGACTTCATTCATATTAATAGCACAAACAAAACAGCCACATAAGCGAACACGCTGAGGAGGGAAAATCAGCTATTTTTATTTTTCATCTGCAACACGTTTATCGTTTTCTGTATGCAACGAATGTAATATGTCCTGAACTACCATGTCTGAAAAGCCACTGCAATGCCAGACTAATTCTTATCCGTAACTCATTTAGCTACAGTCTGTATATGTATATATATATATATATATATATATATATATATATATATATACACATATACACTGTATATGTGTGTGTTCTATAAAGAACTCTATTCTAATTATTTTGTGGCTATATGTGTAATAGATGCCAATAATCTCTGTTAAAGTCAATGTGAATAGCCTTTCAAACCCATTTTACTTCCATAATGTGATCTACGTCTTGTGTGGTGTGTGAAAAGTTGGCTTTCTATACCAAAATGGAGCCAGACCAAATGCGAGTTTTGACTATAGAGTGGTGCAGAGATTTTTGTAGAACCAACAAGTTCGCATCACGCTGGTTCCCTTGACAAAAACCCAATAGGATTTTTCTATTGGCTTTTAGATTATTGTATAAAAAAGGTCTGTGACTAACAAAAGCTTATGATTTTTACACATTGTTTTCATTGTGATAATCTTCACAAATTAGCACAACTTTTTGAAGCGTACATACAAGAAGTCAAAAGCTAAAGTTTACATCACAAGAACTAAACAGCCACCACAATTGCATGGCTTCAACTTCACCATCACTAAGTTTCCAAACCCGAATACTTTTTCAAACTCGTCCTAGACGGTTGCTCCGATTTTCACGAAAATTGAACCAGATCATATTCAGACCATGCCGACAAAAAGTTATGGAATTCAAGTTGATTCGTCAAACCGCTCTCGAATACGGCACAAACTAATTTTACGTAGCGCTTGCAAAAACAGACTTAAGGCTGTGTCTCCGCAACACTTTATCGCATTCAGACCAATCTTGGTACATTTCATCACAAGCATGACTTGAGGCAACATGCTGCGTTTCGGCACAGCGCCACCTACTGGTCCCGAGATACAAAAAATGGCTATTTTTGCTTATAGCTTCTGAACAGTTTGTCCAAAAATCATAAAATTGGTCTCGTTAGATTCAGGGCATCATGCCGAGTCGACTGATATCCAATTTCCAGTCACCTTGCAGAGTCTAAACATGCTAGGTTTCGCTTTACAGTTTGTGTAGCGTTGTGATTTAGCGCTTAAAAAACATTTGCCAATATGTTAGAAACCGTTAGACCGATCGAGATGAAACCACCTTAGGAAGTTCAGAAACATAGGTCGTTGGCTAGACGCTAATGCCAATATCAAAATATTAATATTAAGTGGCAATAAAATGCAAACAAAGTCTGGTGTGTGTCATTTTTTATGTGTTTATACATATAAATGTCTATAACTCCAAAACGAAATGAGATGTGTTTACCAAATTTGACACATATGTGTGGGATCCTCTAAGGACACAAACAAATTGGTGGGATTGTGCCTCTTGATGGCGCTATAATAGAATAAAACAAGGAAATTGCCATTAATTACAATATAATATCATGATATTAAATGCTACACTTTACGAATGCATTGGTGTACCATTAAGAAAATCGGTATGTCATCGGCACCATGCCTTGATGGTACTCAAAGAGTTTCAGGGCAGCGCCACCTAGTGGTAAAAAGGCTATAACAAAATATCCAAACATGCTAATAACTTTTGAATACATTTGCCTATTGTAATGGCACTGGTCTTAATAGATTCTTTGGGTTATGACAAAAACATAGATACCAATGTTCCCATAGTCAGCCAAACTTCCTGTCCACCATCTTGATTTCATTCAATGCCTAGACCGTTTGTCCGATTTTCACCAAAATCGAATCGTATCATCTCTAGACCGTGCCAACACAATGTTCTGGATTTCGTGTCGATAGACGAAACCATTATCGTATACCGCAGCAGCAAATTTGAGGCATGATGCCAAAATGACTATTCAGGCTTTATCTCTGCAATGCCTTGACATATTGACCAAACTTTGTATGTGTCATTGTCACCTCTCTCTGACCACACCACATCAATTTCGTAACTGCGCCACCTATTGGTCAAAAGTGAAAAACCATTAACCCTCTGGGGTCGGCAATCACGCCAGCGTGATCTGCTCACTTTTTTTCTTATCAGTGCAAAACAAACTCAAAATACTTTGTTGATTTTGATCTTATATATAAGTGTTACACATCATTCAATACGTTAAATGTCTTCTTTTTTTTGTGTACACTCTTATTAACATCAAAACCTTGTGTTTTTGTAAAATAAATATAATAAACAGGGTGCGCTTTCAGTCTCTGCAAAAATCTTTCTGAAACGCGTCCGAAAAATGAACTGTAACTCAATAAATACTTGTCACAGAGACACGAAAGATTTCTCTTTATTAATTTTTATCAAGCTTGTACAGGTTAAGTTCAGTAATTTCACTTAAATGACAATTATTAGGTAATCTTCATTGTCATTTAAGTGAAATTACTGAACTTAAATATACAAGCTTGATAAAAATTATCATTCTAGAAGAAAATTTCAAATGGCACTTAGAGGCTTTTGCATCTGAACTCTTCATATATATATATATATATATATATATATATATATATATATATATATATATATATATATATATATATATATATATATATATATATATACACACACTCACCTAAAGGATTATTAGGAACACCATACTAATACTGTGTTTGACCCCCTTTCGCCTTCAGAACTGCCTTAATTCTTCGTGCCATTGATTCAACAAGGTGCTGAAAGCATTCTTTAGAAATGTTGGCCCATATTGATAGGATAGCATCTTGCAGTTGATGGAGATTTGTGGGATGCACATCCAGGGCACGAAGCTCCCGTTCCACCACATCCCAAAGATGCTCTATTGGGTTGAGATCTGGTGACTGTGGGGGCCATTTTAGTACAGTGAACTCATTGTCATGTTCAAGAAACCAATTTGAAATGATTCGAGCTTTGTGACATGGTGCATTATCCTGCTGGAAGTAGCAGGATAATGAAGATGGGTACATGGTGGCCATAAAGGGAAGGACATGGTCAGAAACAATGCTCAGGTAGGCCGTGGCATTTAAACGATGCCAAATTGGCACTAAGGGGCCTAAAGTGTGCCAAGAAAACATCCCCCACACCATTACACCACCACCACCAGCCTGCACAGTGGTAACAAGGCATGATGGATCCATATTCTCATTCTGTTTACGCCAAATTCTGACTCTACCATCTGAATGTCTCAACAGAAATCGAGACTCATCAGACCAGGCAACATTTTTCCAGCCTTAAACTGTCCAATTTTGGTGAGCTCTTGCAAATTGTAGCCTCTTTTTCCTATTTGTAGTGGAGATGAGTGGTACCCGGTGGGGTCTTCTGCTGTTGTAGCCCATCCTCCTCAAGGTTGTGCGTGTTGTGGCTTCACAAAAGCTTTGCTGCATACCTCAGTTGTAACGAGTGGTTATTTCAGTCAAAGTTGCTCTTCTATCAGCTTGAATCAGTCGGCCCATTCTCCTCTGACCTCTAGCATCAACAAGGCATTTTCGCCCACAGGACTGCCGCATACTGGATGTTTTTCCCTTTTCACACCATTCTTTGTAAACCCTAGAAATGGTTGTGCGTGAAAATCCTAAAAGTAACTGAGCAGATTGTGAAATACTCAGACCGCCCCGTCTGGCACCAACAACCATGCCATGCTCAAAATTGCTTAAATCACCTTTCTTTCCCATTCTGACATTCAGTTTGGAGTTCAGGAGATTGTCTTGACCAGGACCACACCCCTAAATGCATTGAAGCAACTGCCATGTGATTGGTTGCTTAGATAATTGCATTAATGAGAAATTGAACAGGTGTTCCTAATAATCCTTTAGGTGAGTGTATATATATATATATATATATATATATATATATATATATATATATATATATATATATATATATATAAATAAATGTATGTATGTTGTCCTTTCAATTTTTGCTTGTGTGACACCTGAATGAAAGGCTCATTATTATGCGGGTCAGGTGAGAATCACCTAATTATTCATGATGGGGCTTGGACTGTTCAAGCCCATTCGCATATTGCCTTGGCAAACAAAAAAAAAGTTTTTCACAATAAAACCCAATTCACAGTTTTATGTGAATGATTAGGCAGGATGTTTTTCAGATCATTTTGAAGAAAAAACACTAGGCAACAACATCCATTAGTCAAAAGTCTAGTGGACACATATTTATTATGTGTTTTGTAGCCTTATTTCAGAAACTTTCATTTTTTGTTTTTTCAATAACCACGCATAAACAATATTCTCTCAAATATACAAACATGTACATACATATTATATCACATATTATCGTAGCCCTGTTTGTTCTAAATATAGTGTAATTTCACCTGTGCCATTAATATGTTTATAAGCAACTGAAAAAAACACAAATGTCACAGCATGTCAGAAAATCTCAAGGACCCCAAAAACACCTTAGACCCCAGAGGGTTAAATCATATAATTAGTGACTGTATATGATTATTCAGCTATTTTGCCTTAAATCATCTTAAAATGTCTTAATTGCTGCTTGCTGGAGTTGGTCTGACACTCCCAGCCATGTTGGCACTTCTTATCGCCTACTTGTGCTTGGTAGCATAATTGCTACTTGCAGCTATATTTCCAATTGCATTCTAATTTAACTTATAATTAGCAGTGTGGACTGCACATATTGTGACTCATAATAAAATGCTCAAGGTTTTTTGTAGCAAGTTGCAGAAATACATTTTACAAGCAAGACAATTTTTGGGGAATATTCTCCATTAACAATAAGACCAGGAATCTGTGTTAAAAAAATGTAAGAATGTTGACTTTAATCAAATTTCCACTTTGTTAAAGTGCTATAGTGATACAAGCTAAACTGACAAGTTCTGATTTTGAAATATTCAATGACACTTTTTGAGCCCAACACGAGGACAACCTTTTGCGTGAGTAGAATTATGAATGGTGTTTTAATGGCCCTAGATGGTTCTAAGTATGTGCTTCAGTTCTCAGCAATGTTAAGAATCTGTATGGTCTTTTATCTTTTTTTTTCTTTTTCCAATGACTGTTTTCTTGTATAATATGTGTGGTGCTGGTGCTTATATTATGGATAGACATTGCATTATACTATATTACGATGTGTGTGTGTGTGTATATATATATATATATATAAGGCTAAAATGCATTCCAGAAATCCTTAAAACTATTACAAGAAATACAGTGAATATGTCTTTGACTGGTCCAGTGTCATTAGTACAGTCTGTACAAATCTGGTTTTATAACACTTTTATATCTGACAGACCTATTATTTGTATTTTAGTTCTATGCGCCTTATTTTCGGCTGTATTATACAACACATTTTCCTATTTCCTCATTCAAAACTTATGCAGGATTCATTCCACAAAGGAATTGCTATAACTGAGTTACTGAAAAAAAAAAACATTGTTACCTTTGCGGAATTCATAATTCCTTGTGGCAGCCTGTTCAAATACAAAGTTCTGTTATGAAACTCTAGATGGCGCATTGCCATCACGTTGTTCACTATAGGGCACAGCTGATTGGTTCCTGCTATCAGTAGCTAATAAAAGCTTGTTGCTCAACCTTCAAATACTCGGTCAGCATTTTCTGTAGCAGTTGCAGCACGCTTTCAGAAACCCTCCATCCTCCATAGCTCCACCTGTATAGATCTGCTACGGTTAATTCATAAATGCTATATTGTACAGCAGCAGCATGTCTTACTTGCTCACAGCACCGTTTTGTGTTTTGGCAGTAGCAAGTCCCGTACTTGCTCTGCAGCAGCAGATCTATTCCGCCAAGTCCAAATGTATCAACATTGTCATATCCATTACCATACCAAACACTCCCAGATTTGTCATGACAGAAATTAATTCATTAAAATGAGCTACAACACAATTCTGAAATTTTTCTCTTAATTCCATTACGTTAAGTCCACCTAAATTTGTAAAATGGAAGTTAACTTAATCCTTTTGTGTTGGGACTACATGAATCATTTTTGTTGACATCTGAACTCGACAGTGGGTTTCTAGTTTTCATGTTTTGCATGAAACTGAAAAACTGGACTGGGAGAGTAATTAGCATGCTAACATGCTCTATTGTTAGCTAGTAGTTACTGAAGGAGATTAATTTGAGTTACTTTAATAAATGTATTTTTTACTGAGATTTAAATTTGTTCCCGTACACAATTCAATTGATTAGCCTTGAGGGTAACACTTTACAGTATAAGGTTTCATTTGTTAACACATTATTAAAATCAAAAGTTGTATCTTTTAATATTATTTATGGACATGAGCTAACAATGAACAGTAGTATGTTTATTAACTATTGTCGACAAAGATGAATACATTCTGTAATAAATGTAATTCTAATTGTTTGATGTATTGGCTAATTCTTAACTAATAGGACTTTGTTTGTAAATTACTACCAATTTGTTCAATAAAACATGCCCTATTCTTGCTGTATACATTTTAATCATGTTGAAAACACAACTTGATAAGTGCATTGAACAAAATACATTTTGAGTGTAAGTTGGAAACATGGAATTGTATGAAAACTCTGACTTAAAACTTGAAACTCTGAAACAACCAAAATGGCAGCAGCTTTACAACTGGTAATAGTTTTACAATTGATAATTTGTTTATAACTCATACTTTTTAAAAAATCTGAAATTAAATCAAAGGCATAAAATACACTTAATGCAGATGGAACTAATTATTATATCATGCACACAATTTACTTAAAATGAGAGAACGAATTAGTAAAACTGATGAACTGATAAAAAAGCTGCTGTATTAAGTCATAGGAACTGTTCATTTGTGGCCACGATATACATATTTCTTTCCTGCATGTCATTTGCAGGGCTCCGCATGTTTCTCCTCACAAAAGAAGAAACACATATAAAAAGGGAAGGAGGATCAAGCAGGTGGGTTGCAACCCCACAACCCTCCTCTCTCCGTTACCCCTTCTCCATTCACATGGGACTTCCTGTAGAACAGTAATGACCTCTAAGTGAGCCGCTTCCTTTGGAAAGTTTCGGCTTTTCCCCCCCTTTCGCATCTGCTTTCTGTGTCTCTAAGATCCTGATACTCAGACGCTGATGACTTTAGTCAAACTTCATTAAGTTCATAGCCCCAGCCTCACGTTCCCTAGTGGCACACTCCACCAAACGAGCTCTTCGTCTGCCAGACAGCACTTTACTGCTCCATCTCACAAACGGGGAGGGGAGCACAATCTATCTCTGTCACTCTCTTCCCCTTTCCCCTTTTCTCTGGGGTTGTGTGGGTCTCCAGTCTCCTCACCATTCGGCAATTGGTTTGCAATAAGTTCATGGAAATGCATTAATGAAAGAATTAATGTGACCCAGAGAGCTCTTCTGTAGAGGGGAAAGGTCACACAGGCTGATTGCAGAGAGAGCTTAGGCCTTCTCCATACAGCAGGAGAATGTTGTTTTTTTCTATGACCTCGCATTTCCCTGTAGATGGGAATGCACAGCTCGTGGTCAGTGTAAATGCTGTCCTTATTGGCACAATGTGGCCAAAAACATGGCACATGGCCTATCTTCCAAAGCCTTTTTATCTAAACTAAAGTTTGCCATTAAAACTCCAACCAATTTTTTATACACACCAATAGATTCTAAATCTCCCCGAGCTTGATGTGTAGGAGTAAGTTTATCATTTCTACCTAATAAGAACAAGTGATTATATTAATATATTTTCACACTTGGCTGAAATATAAAATTACAAAGTTTATTGGAAGAAAAGATTATCTAAGAAGTTTTTGCATTCCACTGCACAATTTTTCCATTGTTTTTCTACATAAACATGTTTTCTACATAAACATTTTCTACATAAACGATGTTGACTGTTGTACTAGCGTCTCATGTCTTACAGCAGTGTTTTGCACACATTTAGGTGCATATGTGTCAGTCATACAGTACATGGATAAAACAAGTACGATTTTGACACTCAAAAAATAATCTATTGTCAAAATGGATTTATTAAAATTGCTTAGAATCAGCATTAATCTGCTCATTGTAAAAACTATTACATTTATTCAATCAAAAAAGTATGAAGATAGTTAAAATATGGCTAGCTGTGGAACAAGCAATTATAGTTCAAATGTAGACTGAAACTAATTGGATGTATTGATGATAAATATATCAACCGGGTTATTGTGCATTTAAAAAAAACATTCAGTTTATTACTACTATTACAGAAATCTTACCCGTTTCATTTACGGACAAATATGCATTGCATTAAGTTTATTAGTGTATGTTAATAAACATATTGTTCCATTGTTTTCAAATGGATGGAAACGTTGCAATTCAAATACATAAATCTTAAACTTAGGCCTTGACTTTTTTATTTTTTTTGTGAAGTTAAAGGTAGGGTAGGGTATTTCTGACAGGCTAGCAATAGCGAGCTAGATTTTAAATCATACGATCCCACTCTCTCTTCAGAGTAGGGCTGGGCGATATGGCCAAAAAAAATTATCACGATAATTTTTTTTATATCAGTCGATATCGATAATTATCACGATAAATATCAAATCTTTATTTCTTTTAAGTTTAAAGGCAGATTTTTGCTCCTATAAGTGAAAGTTGTAGAAACCAGAGCGTTAATTGTGGTTTTAAACTACTCTTTATTGTCAGAACATATCATGACAAACACTTGCCAAACAGGTGAACATTTCACAAATCTGAGGTAGAACATGCAAACATTTGTCATTTTTCCTTAACAAAATAAACATCTGAATAGAAAAATATTTCTTCAGCACAGTTTGCAATATTCAAATTACATGTTTTGTCTCGAAACGCTTATTTGACAGCGAGTTGACAGTAAATCTGCATCCTAACTCAAGCTAATACTACTATGTTAAATTTATGTTCATTAACAAAAACAGTAACATCTGTTTAAAAAAAAAGAAATGTAACGACCACATTGAGTTTTATTCAAATTAACCATTGGTCATCCAGTATCATGCATTTAGATCATGATAACCACAGATAAAACCAGGCATAGCCTATAACTTAGCACCTCACTATCATGGCAAAATGTAACTTTATGGTTTCTATGGTATTTGTATGAAAAACAGTAGCCTAACAGTTAAATACATTATTAAATACTGTAATTAAATTCCATTAGTCATTTAATACATTGTCTACATTAATAATATAATACAATTCAATATGTATATCTCACATTTCATATTACTAGGCTAACGTTACAGTAAATCCATGGTAGGCTAAATGAATTCAGTATCAATTCAGATTCTGACTGTATCGTTCCGCACAGTGTTTCTCCTGTTTGTCAGCGCTGTTTCATCTACCTTTAAACTGGTTTGAACTTGACATTTGTGTTCTTCGCTGAATTCAAGCGCTTCTCACTGGAGTCGTGAGCGAGACAATCAGAGTAAACGCGCATGTGCTCTAGTGAGCTCCCGTTTGGACTTTGAGCCGAGCGGATAAATGGTCCGTGTGGCGCGCGGTTCAAATGAGTTTCGTTCCGCTTTTGACGCATACACATTATCGAACATTTATCGACCTCTTGATATCGTTTTATCGAGGAAAATTATATCGCGATAATTATCGTTATCGTTTTATCGCCCAGCCCTACTTCAGAGCGTCTGCAAAGCCACGCCTCCTTCAAAACACATGAACAGCAGAGTCTGCAAAGTGTCACAAGATGATAGACGGCTTTAAATTACCTCATGTCTCAAAGCATATAACATTACAATAATAATGAACACAAACATCTTACAGAGCTCTAGTTATACCACCTGACTGCTGCTTAATTTCGTCGTTGATAGTGTTGACATAGAAACGCATTAATCTAGAGTCTGAGGACGTGAACAGATCCAGGTAGAACGTGGGTTGCCATCTCGTAATTACGGTTATGACATGACATGAACGCAGCATACGCTCGATTGTTTTGGTTCAGGAGGAACTGTAAAAGGCGGCTGCTGTTTGTTGTAGGCGCTCGGTGACTGATGTCTACAACTCTGCAAAGCCTTACAGAACGTGCTGATGACGTGTGATGTCTGCGCGAGCAACAAAATACATAAGTTGATAGGCAGATAGGCCATTATATCATTACATTCGGTCCGGTGTCCTACCTGCCTGGACGAAAAATTTTTGGTCCTGTGACTTCTACAGAAGATATATGTTTTAATATTTAGACCACTTCTATTACTGGTTGCTATCAGGATGTGAAGAGAGTTTCAACCAGTATAATAAAAAGTGCCTACCCTACCTTTAAAATAAGTTCAACATTTAAAAGATGTGCCTTGAGACCTTTCTTTTCCGTTTCAATGCAAAAATGCCTTCTGTGTGAATGGCCCAAAAGTCATCGAAGTTTGAGTAGGCTAAACATTTTAAGTTACTTAAAATTAGCACTTTTGGATTAAAGCATTTCAAGCCTTGGATCCAGAGCCCTAAACATAAAATAAAAAGTCTTTAAATATAAAGTGACATATTTACTGTATATGAAGGTTCAGGGCAGATGTTCACTTAAAAGATCTGAATCACGTGAAAAAGCGCTTTCAGGCTTAGCAGTACAATAGCCAAAGGAAAAGTAGTGCAAAATGGCCTCCTATGCACTGAGTAATGTGGCGGTCTTCTGCTCTGGACCAACCTTACCCCTGTACATTTAATCCACTGAACTTTTCAGATGAGCAGTTTAATCCCGCTCATTGCTCCGTTTGACCCCTGACAAGCATCTCAAACAGTCAGAGCGGTCTGGCATTTCTCAGAGCAGTAATAAATCAAATTAGCCTAATTCTAATTCTGAGCATCATTTCATGAAAGATAATCAGCAGTAAAGACTCCATGTCCTTCAACGTAATTGAATCAAGCTGCATTTGTTTGTTTTAAATACAGAAACACAGTGACATGTTGTAGTGTTCGCATTAAAGGCTGTGAATTGACCAAGTTACAATATGCTTCAATATGCTTATATTATACATTATGCTTCAATAGAAATCTTATTCTGTCATGACAACTCTCTGAGTGTTTGGCATGGTAATGGGTATGAAAATGTTGATATATTTGGTCTTGGCGGAATAGATCTGCTACGCTGCTGCTGCAGAGCAAGTACGGGACTTACTGCTAATACATACACGACGCGTGTACATGAATTACCCATAGCAGATCTATACAGGTGGAACTGGGGAGGGTGGTGGCTTTCTGACAGCGCGCTGCACTGCTAAGGCAAATGCTAACCACGTATTTGAAGGTTGAGCACGCAAGCTCATTGGATACTGAAACAGCAGGAACCAATCAACTGTGCCCTATAAAGAATGAAGTGATTGCCAGCGTTTCAGTTGAGGACCTATTTTCTTTTTATGATTGTGTTGTTTCACTACCTCTAATTCGTCTTCATAAATAATTAGCTCCACAGTGATCTCGGACTTTATATTGACACCCTTTCGCGTGGCGGTAGTATCACAGAAAAGCAAGTGAACTTTCAATTATATGGGTCATTCTTTATTTGCGGTGACAAGTGGTGTCCCTCTACTTTGAAACAGTTAAAATAAACTTGAAATACAAATAAAATCACAAAATGTGTAAAAAAAAAAAAAAAAAAAAAAAAAAATCAGCATGTTACCACCATTTATCAAAGAACTATCTTGGATTGCAAATTTTTTTACACAAATTAAGTGGTTATATTGTAAACAACTACTTACTACTTACTAGCACTACTTAAAAAAATAAAAACACTTTATAATTAGTAAAAGTTGTGTCCCCAAACTTTGCATCTGTAGTGTAAAAAAAATAAAAAAATAATTATATATATATAATTATATATATATATATATATATATGTACTTATAACTACTTATTCCGCAACTATAACTTCCGCAGGCAGGAGTGTCTGAGAAAATTGAGAAAAACCAACAAAATTTAATATAAAATTGCATTATGTTGGCTATGTGATCTAAATATTTTAAACACATCTATACATTACTTTCCGTGTAATACTGGATAAATGACTTATTTAACCCACAATTCATGTTTTTCCTCAATACTTCAGTGGGGATAAATAATAATAAAGGAATAAATTGTGTTCCATCTGCCTTTAGTTTGCCTTTGCTCTCTGTGCAGTCCAATCTCTGGCATGTCCCCATGGGCTGGGCTCTTGATTATCTCCTGCCTCTTCAACGCTTTGTGTGTTGCATGCTGCGACGTATTAACCGAAATAAGATGGCCAGCCAGGCCACCCTCCCTCCCTCCCCCTCCACACTTCCACTATAGGTAATCAGTGTCCAGGAGGCCTTGCCCGCACCGAACTGCATACATTAGCATTAATCACAGCTCTGTGCCCTGCTGCACTATTCATACCAGCGACAAACAAAAGGTTATACTTCTCCTCTGGCCCCTTTCTCTCCATCTCTCCTATTCTTCCGCTCTCTTCTTGTTGCATCCTGACTGGAGAATTTCCTCTATCTTATCTGGCGCAGACAGGCGAGACAAATGCTTTGAAAGCAGGCAGGAAAGCAAGCCGAGCTCTGCCACAGCCACCAGATAAATCATAGATGAGCCAGTCTGAGCGCTGATCATATAATCCCACCATTCACACTGACTAATACAGTAAACTGAGAATGCATGTGTTCTTCATCAAATATTTATACATACATAATTAGACAATGCCAAATGCATGCATAAGGAATGTTTGTGTGTTCATTCACATAGGTTGACAGACATATAAGACTTATTAGTATAAGAGTATATGAAGGCACACAGAAAGAAATGCGGTTTCTGTGTGACTAGGAGAAAAAAAGGACCGTATTTGTGTGTGCGTGTGTGTATTAAACTGTCAACATAAAATGCTGATGCACAGTATATTGCTGCCTTCTTCCCTATGCCTGACTCCCTTGTGATCACCAGGCAATTACTGAAAAAGAAATCATCGCTTCACTTCATTCTTGCGCTCCCTAACTTTAATTGCTTAATGCATCCTTTACTGCTGGACTGTTACCCTCTGCCTCCCTCCCTCCTTCTCTCTCGCTCACTTGCTTTATCTTTTCTTTGTTTCTCTCACTCACATCCACTGCAGCACACTGCAGCTGAGCCCTGCTAATTAAAACTGAATCTGGACATAAAGCAAAATGGGATGACATCCACTCTTTCATGCATAGGACCTATTTAGACCCCCACTCTTTCATCTTAGACCCCCTAAAAATCTGCACGGAATTCAGATGTCTCTTAAAAATATCAGAGACTTTGTGAGATCTTTAAGCGTTTGCTGAAAATTATATCTGAGGTTATGTCACTTTGAATTCTAAAGTTATCTGTCAGTAAATACGTAACAGTTTGTCACTTTAAGTATTATCCTTATTGTAGTTAGTAGTAGATCCAGTCCAGTGTTTCTCATTAATTACCTAGACTCTGGCAACCCACCACAGTGTAATCTGACCTGCCACTGTTTCACAATAAGCCGAAAATATTTTACACTTCTCATAGTAACATAACAGATCTCTATAGTTTTGTGTCATTGCTTTGGCAAAGCATGTGTCAATAGAGCTAAAATAGAAATGGTGATATGGCTTAACACGCTTATCAAATCGCAAAAGGCTGTAATTAAATTAAATAAGTATACAGTCTGTTTTGCTGCATCTGGGAACGCAACATGCACCAGTTACTGTATTTTCACATTCACATAATTTCCAACATGTTCCAACAGGATTGCAGGACAGCAGCATTCAGGTTTGTACACCTGTTTTTTTACAGAAACTTTCCGATTAAATAAAAGCTTGTAAGTTTAACTCTTGCCGGAGAAATTAAGACATCCGTAATGTAGTTTAACTTTAATGTAGAGTAAAATAATTAATATACTTAATATATATATATATATATATATATATATATATATATATATATATATATATATATATATATCATTTTACAGTGCAGTTGTATGACAATCATAATATATTATGGTCTTATAAATAATATTAATAGTATCATTAATAATAATAATAATAATAATAATAATATATTATAATAATAAAATAAAAAGAAGTTTGAGTCCCCTTTAAAGTATAGGTACAAGTCAATGCAAAGACTTTTTACTCTGTTCTGGTCACTGATATATATATATATATATATATATATATATATATATATATATATATATATATATATATATATATATATATATATTAAGGGCTCAGTTGGAGGACGTGGAGCTGGAGAGAGAAGTAGCCAAACAGGGGCAGGCAGAACAGTCCATGGAGGAGTGGAGGATGGGAGGAGCAAGGGGGAGTCAGGGGGAGCCAGGAACAGCCAGGGCGAAATCCCACTGTGGAGTCGACGGATGGAAGAGCCATGGTGGACACTTGGCTGAAGACATCCAGGTAACGACTGACGGAGACGAAGCCAATGGTAGTGAAGCCCTGGGCGCAGATGGGACTGGGCGACACAGATGGTCCTGGAGGCCGAGGGGGAGCCGCAACAGCGAGAGTCTGAGGTGGAGTGAGGGTGCCTGAGGACTGAGGTGGAGCCAGTGGGACAGAGGACTAAGACAGAACCAGAGGGAAGGCAGAGACAAAGGGGTGGAGAGACAGAGTGCAGCGGACTGCTCGTTAGGCCGTTGCACAGACAGGGTGACGTCTGACCAAGGTGAAGCCGGAGGGACAAGGGAGCCCAGTGGAGCCGCAAGGACGATGGTATCTGGTAGAGCCAAGGGAAGGAGGAGCCAAGGCAGAGCTGGAAGGTCGATGGACCGAGGTGGAGTGACAGGATCAGCGGCTGGAGCCAGAGCCAGGGGATCCTCTTGACTGGACGGAGCTAAAGACTGGAAGGCCCTAAGCAGATACACACAGAGTAGCATTAAAGGAGAAGTCGAGGTGCTGAAGGGGACCAGTGGAGGTGGGGATGAGGAACTGGCTGATAATGGAAGAGGAGGCGGGAGAGGGAGGCTGGACGGGAACTCTGTGGACACAGGAGACTTTGAGCTGGATGGAACCAGCGGTGACACAGGAGACTTTGAGCTGGGCAGAACCAGCAGGGACACAGGAGACTTTAAGCTGGGTGAAACCAGCAGGGGGTCAGGAGTCTTTAAAGGGATACTCCACCGTTTTTTTCATATTAAACTATGTTATTCCCTTAACTAAGACGGGTTGATATATACCTCGCTCGTCTCAGTGCGTGCACTCAATCACTCTGGCGCGCGAGACACTTTGATAGCACTTAACTTAGCCCAGTTCATTCATAAGGATCCAACCAGAGAAGCGACCAAACACCTCCACGTTTTCCCTATTTATATACAGTTACACGAGTAATTTAACTCAAGCAAGAATGGTGACACAAAATAAAACGTTGCGCTTTTCTAAGCGTGTAAAGTGGATAACTATAATGTATGGCGGAATACCACAGCAAGTGCTTGGGAGCACTTCGACTTGGCGCAGTAATATCATCACTTGTGAAAAGTAATTTCTCCCCTCTCCCTCTCCGGACTGATTTGTTATGGTATTCCGCCATACATTAGTTATCCACTTTACACGCTTAGAAAAGCGCAACATTTTATTTTGTGTCACCATTCTTGGTCGAGTTATACTACTCGTGTAACTGTATTTGAATAGGGAAAACGTGGAGGTGTTTGGTCGCTTTTCTGTTTGGATCCTAATGAATGAACTGGGCTAAGTTAAGTGCTATCAAAGTGTCTCGCGCGCCAGAGGGATTGAGTGCACGCACTGAGACGAGAGAGGTATGTATCAACTCGTCTTAGTTAAGGGAATAACTTAATATGAAAAAAACGGTGGAGTATCCCTTTAAGCTGGCTAGGAACATTTGGGGATGGGAGAAAACATACAAACTTCCTATTCTAAATATTTAAACATTGCAGAGGACAGCGGCAACTCACCATCAGTGGCTGGAGTGTGGGTGGGACTCCTTTCCATCTCCTCGGACTCCACGAGTACTCACATGGCGTCACATGGTGTTGCCAGCTCACGCACCTGGTCAGACGTTTCTCAAGGCTCAGGCTCCAGGGGTGATGATTGGCTCAGGCCTCCCTTCAGGATATGACTCGTACATCGCGGCTTGCTTGAGATCTCCATCTAAGGTGGGCACTGGTATACACTCCATGCAGCGGGGTGGATTGCTGACTGTGCTCTCGATCCGGAGTGGGGCTGGTGTCTTCTGCGGCGCAGATGGTGAAATCAGATCCATTATTCACCAGCACATACATAACTATTTTGAGAATTTGGATGATGAAATTTGGAAGTTTCTCCTGCCCCAGCTGGTCCCACCAAGCATGAACTTTCCTGTGTCCCCGCTAGTCCTACCCAGCATGTACTCACTTGTGCCCCCGCTGGTCCAGCCCAGCTCAGAGTCTCCTGTATTCACAGATTTCCCTCCCAGCCTCCATCTCCCGCCTCCTCATTCAAAAACAGCCAGTTCCTCAGCCCTGCCTCCGCTGGTTTCCTTCAGCCCCTTGACTTCTCTCTGTGTGGATTTGCCTAGGTCTCCAGCTCCCCCAAGTCAAGAAGACCCCCCGGCTCCGCCTCCAGCCGCTGTTCCTGTCACTTCACCTCGGTCCGTCTCTCTGACTCTTCAGCCTTGCCTCCTCCATCCCTCGGCTCCAACTGGGACCATCAGACTTAAGGCTCCACCACCTTTGGCTCTGTTCCATTGTCCGTCCCCATGGTATCATTGAGGGCTTCTCCTCCATGGCTCCTTCCTCCCTCCCTCGACATCGCCATGGGCCTCCTTCCTGGATGCACTCTGGGTTTCCGCCGGACTCCTCATGCTCCAGCTCCACCCTGCTCATCCCGCCATCTTTGCCTCCCTGGTCTCTCCGTTTGTCATCTCCCCTGGATTCCTGCCTACCACCTGCTCTGCGTCCTCCTCGAGAGCCCTCACCCTCCTTTCTCAGATGGACTGTTACGGTGCGAGGATGCACTTTTCAGGAAGGGGGGCGTATTGTAACATGTATAGTCAGTTTTGGTTTCATTTTCATTGTGTTCCGATCCTGTTTGCCACGGTTTCCCCTGCTAGTTTGTCTCCATGGTCATTGATTAAGTTATGCAGGTGTTCCTTGTTACGTTAATCTCTGTGTATCTGTTAATCTCACGTCTCTTTGTTCCGTGTTGTTTCCGTGCAGTGGTTTATGTTTCTACTGTGATTCTGCTCTGTATTCTATGGATAAATTGTATTAAAGAATATTTTCATGAGTTCTTTGTCTTTGTGCGATATTTTTAAAGACACCTCGTGACAGGGTAGGCAATCCCAGAATTAACTGTCACAAGCAAAAAGATGGTAGCGAGGGGAAAGTAATGCCAATAATAAATGTAAAAATTTTCATTAAAAAATTTCAACAAATTTGATCAAAGGGTACTAACTAAAAACTTTGCTTTGCAACATGCTAAATTCAAACTGTATTGAAAATAAATTTTGACTCGTGTATCCTGTGTGTTTTGTGCGTAGCGCGGGGTTGCTGTCTATAAAAAGTTTGTCAATAACCTCATAATGTCTATTTTGGTTAGGGTGCTTTAGAAGACAGCTGCCTATGTATACTGTAAAAAGCAAAGCAACCCACTAGGTTTTAGAATACTGCGGTTGAGTCATGGCGATGTGGTTCATGTCCCGGTAAGTAAAAAAAGGCCTACAAATGAAATGAAAAATTAAGATAAATAAATACATACATAAATTAACTTTATTCACAGATATTTTCACAGGTTATGAATAATAATGTCTCACGTTATAAGGTTGTTTTTCTTTTTCTTTTTTGAAGAGCAGAAAATAACAGACAGTGGTGTATTATTCAGCTGGGCTGCTTGTCTTGACAGCGGATCCAGGACAGGCTGTTATTAAGCAGCAGTCCTGCATCTGTGCTGGAGCACAATAAACCTTCCTCTTCTTTAATTAACTTTTATGGCTGCCGAGGAGGACACGCTGACACCTGTCTTACAGCACACAGCAGCTTATTTCATCCCTCGACATGGGCGTATCTATGTGTGTGTGTGTGTGAACAGCTGAGATAGTAAAAGAGAAAATGAGAGAGAGAATAAGAAAGGAGGAACATGAACAGCATTTTCAAAGCTGCAACCTTAAATAGGTCCACCTTTCCTCTACTCTGGCACCAGAATTTGACAGAAGTTGGAGACTTTGCCCATTTCTTTAGGCATTCACCTTCAAAAATGCAAGCGAAAAGTCATCTAATCAGTTTTCCATTCTGTAAACCTGCCACCCACTCGCTCTGCTCGCTCCACTGAACACTCACCATTAACTCTGTTTGCTGAGTATCACATTGCGTGGTTATTCTCACTCCTGACATTGGGCCAAACATTCATTTTATCGCCGCCACCTACACAAATGAGAAAAAGTTGCATCTGTCTATGGGTAGATCGAATGAGCTAAAAATAATTCTCAAGAGCCCATTGGTGGACTGGCTCCAGCTGAGAATGTTTGTGCATCCTTGACACTTTGCTATTAGCGCTGCTCAATTAACAATAGCACTAAGCACATCTCACAAACAAAAGGAAGTCTGCTTGGATCTAGAATCAGAAGTCTGTGTAAAGATGTTTAGAAAATATATTATTTTTTCTAGCCTGAGAAAAGAAGGTTCTCACTTGGCCTTCACAAGTTGAAGAGGTCAGACAGTAAAGGAAAAGGAAATAAAATAATAGGGCTGAAACTAACGATTATTTATTGATTATTCTGGTGATTGTTTATTCGATTAATCGTATAAAACAAAACAGTGCTACTATTAACAATTATAATTGATAACGGATTAATTAATGTATTATTTATTTGCTTTATTGGATAAAAAAAAAAAAAAAAAAAAAAACATAAAATAACACAATATGTTTTAACACTGTCCAGTGTTGTCCCTAAAACAATGTGAAATTTTAAGGCAATGAAAACAAATAATAGTGAATGCTAAGTGCAATTAAACATGCAAAAAGGGGTTGAAATTTAAACTAATTGATTGCCATTTGAAAGTAGAAGTTCAAATATCTAAATTAACATTTTTAACTGGTACGAGGTAGAAGGAACACACATTAACTCATCTAAAGACATTACTCCATTACCATTCTACCTTTACTGTTTCTGCTCTCAAAAAAAGACAATCATTTGTTATATGATGTACAATTTACATTTAATGTCTAACAAGAATTTATTTATAAAAAAAAAAAAAAGATTGGTCTCTTATTATATTGTGCTCCATCTGTTTGATGTGTCTGTGATTGCCGGCGCTCGATCACTGAAGTCTGTAAAGTTTAACTGATACTCAGAAATACTTGTGATACTTATAACATTTACAGATAAGGACACAACCTCATTATCGATTATTATATCAATTATAATATAATATATATATAATAATCAATAGCTCTATAGAACATCCTATTTTTATTTTCTGTATTTTATTAAAAAAAATATTTCAATGTGCAAAAGCTATGAATGCATCTTTGTACATTGTACACACATATACATTATATATATATCTATATATATATATATATCTCCACACAGACTGTATACATACTGTATACATGTAAATGTGTGTGTAAAACTGCAAGTTAGAGTTAACCAAACTTTGGTACGCATTTGAAGCACTTTTTCGCATTCCTTTGCGTCTCCGAATCTTCGATCTCCCATGCTCACATGTGTTTGAATGGAAGTCATTTGAAGGCAAGGTCTAGTGAGATGGCCCTGTTAGCTTATGGCCAGTGTGTAAAGGCAAATGCTTGGGCTACACATTGCAAGTGTGTTCAGAAGTGCTTTCTTGAGTACCTCTGCCTCAAAGCTGTCAACCAGTTAGTATGTCCACAGCTACTTTAACTTGCTTAGACAGATTCTCTTTAACTGTTTCGCCTTGACAGCAGTTGAGCAAAAATAGAAAACCATAAAATATAGTTTGTCCGTTTTAGCTCTCCTTACAGAAATTGCAGGCACATTTAAGAATAAAACATTGGCATGTACTGTAGAAGCGTTAGCATTCATATACCTGCATGTTTCAGGCTTTTGTGTGGTAGGTCTGCCTACAGATAATCAAAATGGAAAGACCTTGAATGGATAAAGACAGATGTGAGATTAAAGAGGGGTGTTTGAGTTTTCCAGGATTAGTCTGACACACGACTGTAGCGCAGGTGCTATAGTAAAGTGAGTTGGCCACGCTTAGCAAAACCACATAGTGGCAAGAGTACGGTTAGCTATTGACTTACTCTATTGATTTTGGCAAAGGAGTTGAGTACTTAAAAATCACAACAACTTTTAATCCAATGTGATGATTGTGTGCAATAGTAATTCCCCACAGAATGCATGTGAAATCTGCGCAGAGCAGCTGTGGTGGCTTAGGATAAACTGGCAGCCATAATGACACAGGGAATCTTCACCACAAGACCATTCTCAAACACTGATTACCCCTGGCAGGAGGAAGAGAAAGCATCCTGTCGAAAACTCTCTTCACACTCTGATGGCACAAACTTCCATCTATCCAAAAAGTGGATCATTTGTGTGAAAGATTATGTGGCCCTTTGAATGGCAAATAAATCCAATTTAGCCAGCGAGGTTATTTATGCCGAACTGTGACCCTCTAACTCAGCACAGCAAGACTTCATTATTCCACTTTCACACCTCCTCGCTCCTACTGACCTTCCCCTCCCACCAATGACTTTCAGAAAGCTTCCATCAGCCTTCACAGTTTCACTCTGACATGTGGTCACGCCTCCTGCCCACGGCGAGCCCCCTTTACAGCCCTTTTCTGGACCGGACAAGTGGACCAAATCCTTGGCCGCCCCATTTATGTGTCCTGGCACACCATTATGAATAATGGACCATGTTTAACATCATTTGATGAGTATTAGGACGGAGAAAGTCCTTGGGGATGTGACCCTAAAGTATGGGACTGATGGTCATAAGTGACTTGTTATGGGCTTGGACTCCATATTAAGCTTTGCACAAATGAAAATAGTCTTTATGAGGTACATTGGTGTCGATTCTTCAGCTGACACTAAATTTCCAGTGGACAGAAATGTTAAAAAAGTCATTTACGAAAATAAAACTTAAACCGTGATATGGCTCAGTGCATTTATCAAATCTACAAAGGCTACAATTCAATGAAATAAATACACAGTTGTGCGCTGCGTGTTTTAGAGTGAAGCGCGACACTGTTTTAGACGCAAACAGCTTATGATCTGCTATTCCACTTGAGTTTGGGTTGCTTATGACTTGCATTTGGGAACGCAACATGCACCAACCATCTTCTCAAGCTTGTAATGAGAATCGCTTATAACCGCCTGCTGACAACAAAAGAGAAGTTAAGGCTTCCTTATGGGTTTTTGCCAAAAAACATTAATTAAACGATTTAACGTTAAGACAGACAAAAATATTATATTTATTATCATCATAAATATTATGATTATAATAATTTTTGTTTCTCAGTACTGCTTCTTAAATATTAGATTTTTAATTTTACAGTGAAATATTACAAAAGTAATACTTATTATTAAATAAAATATTGAACAAGAATAAGAATAATGATGGTGAGTTGTCAGTTGATTAAAAATTAACTGATTAATTGTCATTTTTTCTGTAATCACGATTAATCACATCAAACATTAACATTTTAATTATAATTACATTTTTGTATTGTATCATGTCACAATGAAATAGAAAAAACATAAAGATTGTATATTTTAAATATTTGCTTAATGCCATCTCTTTACTAAGTAGGCTACTATGAATGAAAGACATTTTGCCGATACCAGTACTGCCATTGATGGAAATGGATTTTTCTCAGTTTCTGGGGATGACATTAATAATTATAGCCATTCAACATCATCGGTAATGATTGTTTACCTGCTCTGCCAAATTATATAGATTAATCCTTATTAAAGCTACAAAAGTGATTCAGTCAAGAGCAGTGAGTGATTTTATCTTTATCTGTTGTTGTTTGATTAACATTAATGACAGACAGCAGCAGGTATATTAGGCTGCTGTTGCTTTAAGACCTGACATGGATCTGACATGCATCTGATGTTCTCTACTCTTTACGGCCATTTAAGACTTGTGAACTCGTTTAAGACTGTGCTTACAAGGATACTCACCAATATCAGGCAATTCGACATAATTGTGTGTGTTTTCTGTCCGTTCCGGCTTTCTGTGTGCCGTTTTGGGTCAGTGAACACAGAGAGCCACTTCTCAGAAATTGAGCCAACAATATATATATATTTGGGATCGCCTTTGCGTTTTAATGCGCTTGAATGTTTTAAAAGAACTTGAATGAATGATAGAACAATGAAGATGCCAGGAAAAAATGGATGCTGCATTGATTGCATTAAATTTAACGCTTTAAAATAATTGCAAAATTACCAAGTTAATTTTGACAGCCCTAAATAACAATAAGAAGAAGAAAAGTACAGTAAACATTTGATTGTTTTTTTTTTTATCTGAAAAATCGCAATCATCTTCACCAATCATGCAGCCTAAATTAAAAGTATAAACGTATTGTATCATGTATTAACATAAGCACAATACAATAATTGAAAATGTCAATGGCCAGCCAAGCAACTTCAAATGAGATGAATGGGAATGCTGACGGATAGCTGTCTCCTGGTATTAAAGAACTCAGAGGTCTATCCTGAACTCAGTGATCTATGGAGAGGAAGGAAGCCGTAATCTGCATGGCTAAATTCGGCAAGACTCCAGCCTCTCCGTTGCTAGCTGTAAACCGTTCACTGAAGCCCACTAAAGGTGGAGAAGACAGCGTAAAAAAAAATGTATGTGCGCCTTTAATACTAAAGCAGGCTACTGCCAGAGCTCATTACAACAGCCTTGTCTGATGCGCATACACACACATACACACGCAAACCTGGCAGCTCTTAGGAAATGAATTCCATTGTCACCCAGCATCAACTCACATGGGAATTGGAGGAGCGGCCGCGTCCATGTGACTATCCGTCTCATGCCTTCCTCCTCTGCCACGACCGCACCTCCATTTTGCTGCAGGGAGATTCGGAACAGTGTCTGCTTGATGAATAATAAAACAGGATTGGTTTGCTCAGAGGGAGAGGGGGGCAAAAAAAAGCAGTTTATCCAAATACACAGAGGCAAATGCTGAAGACGTTTGTATTAAGGGAACAATAGACTGTGGTAATGCCATAAATAGTCAGTGTCCGTGGACATATCTCATAAAAAATAGAAGGGAGTAAATACAAATTGAAAGAGTGCTGCTGAAGATGATGTATAGATGTAGATGTGAATGAATATATACTCTGGCTCTGGATGTGATGGGCTACAGAGCAGAAAGTATGGCCGGTGCCTACAGGCCTGTTTGTCAGAATCATCCCACAGCAAGAACCAAAAAACTTATGAAGTGTGTAACTTCTGCTCCACTGCCATTATATCATAGACTTTAGCGTATTGCTTTTAATATTATACTTTCACGAAATTTGCCACAAGATACTGTACAAGGATGAAGATCTGAAGGAGGGCATAACATAGAACCAACATTTTTAATGAAGTTGTCAAGCCTACCTTTGCGGAAAAGTTATGGCATACTCTTAAAAAGAGCACTTATTACGTAAATAATACACTTTAAAAGAACATGATTTCCATTACACGAGAGTAGATGTTAAAGGGTAAGTTCACCCAAAAATGAAAATTAAGTCATTAATTACTCACCCCCATGCTGTACCAACCCCGTAAGACCTTTAGCCCGTAAGCCAAGAGATTTCCACGATGCGCATGCGCGAGAACTTAACTGAAGTAGTTGAAGGAGATCGCAATTCTCGCGCATGCGTCGTGGAAATCTCTTGAAGTCTCGTTTCAGGCCTACAAGGAAGAAAAGGAATAGTCGAATAAAGTCGTTATTTTTGTTTTATTTCCGCACAAAAAGTATTCTCGTCGCTTGATAAACTTATAGTTGAGCCACTGTTGTGACATGGAATATTTAAACATTTTCTTCATTGACTTTCTGGGACGTCAGGATTCATTCCCTTAGGGAGCCTATATAGGAGTGATCCAGCTGTCACATCTAATCAAAAATATCTTCATTTGTGTTCCGAAGACGAACGAAGGTCTTACGGGGTTGGTACAGCATGGGGGTGAGTAATTAATGACTTAATTTTCATTTTTGGGTGAACTAACCCTTTAATACTTCATGCTGATTTGTACTCGGCTTTCGCCAAGATAAGCAACACTAAGACGTAGCTTTACAGTAAACTATGCTTCACCCATTTACGCTTCTTTCCATATGGTGGTGTGACTCCCCTTCTGTCCGGCGTTAACGACTGCAGTGTACTTGGCGCGTCAGCACACACGACGGCTGCAACTACAGTGTGGTCTCCCTAGTGGACCAGCACGACAACCGTCTGGATTGAGCCAAGTAGGGGACATCTCTACGGTCTTCAAGTGGGCACCTTCCGTCCTCAGTGTTTCGTCGACTAGCGCACGACACCTCAAGAGGGCTCGACAGTGACTCTGGCGTCCCATAGTCACCCCCCCTCCGTCCCCCACTCAACTCAGCCCAGCTAATATGCAGTTTCAGTGGCAACGGTTCCGTATGGCCTACCACCTACCGCAAAAACACAATATCTGCCCAACCACCCGTCATTCACGCAATATACACAGGAATGTAATGACTGTAAATACTATACAACCTATACAAATAAACCAACAGACTCTTCAAGTTTTCAAGAATTCTACCAAACCGTAGCGTGGCGGCCTGTACACAGCCAGCTAGAATCTTTCCGTCTCAACCACAGCCAGTTGCTGCTCCTTTCTGCAGCTTCAGATTAGTTCTTCACTGTGCGACGCACCTCTTGGCCACTGAATACGACGTCTCTGAGTAACCGGGTTGTGGAGTGTGCCAAAAAACCTCGACAACCCACTCTGGATACTTAAGTGCAAAGTGAATGTAATGTTTTCAGCCATTCATTTCATTTTAATTGACATATGAATGCCAAAAATATTATAGTTTACATTTATGCAATTGCAGTTAGCTGAACTTGAGTTCCCTTTCGTTGTCACTCCGAGTTCCGTCGGATGACGACGAATGGGGTTTCGCTTAGAAAGCCAATCGACTACGAGTACTACAAAACGAGCCAATGGCAAAGAAATGCCATGGGTCTGCGGAATTTGCATAGCGTAACTCCGCCTCACCTCGTGAGTATTTAAGGAGCACGCTCATAGCAAAAAGGCATGTTTTCGCTTCGGAGCCAAGGTGATCCCTTCGCTCCACAAGCCATTCCTGTACTGTCAGTTCTTCAAGACGAGCGAGATTCTCTGGTGTTGGTGTGACGGCGATCTCCGGCGAGAGCGCGCTTCCTGCTTATCTGTCTGTGGTTTGACAGCGAGTGTGTTTCTCCCCGGGCGCTTCAACACAATCAGAGTTTCTTTCCTCTCACAAAAGAGCTTGCACGCGGCACGTCTTTTTAAAGATGCCTCGCCCGTGCACTTCTGGTTGCGGTGGACTCGTTACCGACTCTGATGGGCACGAGCGTTGCATAGTGTGTTTGGGCATTGATCACGCTAGAGCAGCGCTCGTGGATGACTCATGTTCTCTCTGCGGGAACATGACCATCGCAACACTACGATCAAGACTCAATGATCTCGCAAGAGTGAGGGTCCCCTCATCCACACCCCGATCTACTGACTCTAGAAATAGAGCTAGTACTTCGGCTGGTGGCCAGGGTGATCTGAGGGTGACGGTTTGGAACAAAGCGCCGACTATCAGTCCGTGCCCAGCCGCACCCTCTTCAGTGTTGCAACCCGTGAGTGCTCAGGGGATTCCCGCGGCATCATCTTCGGGTGTCCCGCGGGTTTCCTTTGGCGCTCCAGAGGAGGACGCGATGTCCATCGCGGCATCACAAGGTGGGTCTGAGTCTCTTGGAAGTGAAGACTCATCACAGCTGCCACCTTCGGGTGTGAGTACAGTTGTGCCAGAGTCTGATCCAGAGATGACGGCCATGCTGTCTCGAGCCGCCGCGAGCATCGGGTTAGAGTGGAACCCTCCGCCCTGCCCCGAGCGCTCGCGGCTGGATGATTGGTATCTGGGTCGGGCTGCGGATCCCCGTCCCCGTCAGGCCCCGATACCCTTCTTCCCGGACGTGCATGATGAGATCTCGAAGTCCTGGAAGACTCCCATGTCTTCCCGCGACCGCTCGCTGATTTCATCCGCCTTTCCTCCCCTCGATGAGGCCGCTGCCCGTGGGTACACTGGGCTCCCCCCGGTTGAACGCTCTGTTGCGATGCAACTGTGTCCTCAGAGCGCTTCTTCTCGTGGTGAGCCTAAGCACCCATCCAAGGCCTGTAGGTATTCGTCTACATTAGTGGCGAAGTCCTACAGAGCTGCGGGACAGGCAGCCGCCTCTTTGCATGCCATGGCCATTCTGCAGGTCTACCAGGCCCAGATGCTCAGGGACATGCACGAGGGCAGGACAGACCCAGGGCTCTTCGATGAGCTGCGCGCCGCCACCGACCTTGCTCTCCGAGCGACGAAGGTGACCGCACGCTCCCTGGGTTTGGTGATGTCCACAGCTGTGGTCCAGGAGAGACATCTCTGGCTGAACCTTGCCGATATGAGGGAGGCCGAGCGGTCCCGGCTGCTCGACTCCCCCATATCGCAAGACGGCCTTTTCGGCGGTGCAGTCGAGGACTTCACCCAACAGTTCTCGACTGCTCAGCAACAGACTGAGGCTATTAAGCATATTCTGCCCCGACGGCCCGCTGCTGCCTCCACCCAGCCGACCGGGCAGAATACTCAGCCTGTTCGCCGCCGAGGGCGCCCTCCTGCGGCTCCCGCCCCTCCCGCCCGGCCCAAGCAGCAGCCTTCACCCGGGCCCGGTCGTGGAGGAAGCCGTAAGAAGGCGCCCCAGCCCTCTCCAGCCCCGCCCCCCGCTAAACGCCGGGCCAAGCAGCGCTCCTGAGACGGGCTGCTCAGGAATGATGGTTACTTCTCAGGAGATGGTGGCAGGACCACTCCTTCCCCCGGTGGAGGGCCGGGGGAGAATCTTTTGTTCTCCACTCCCCGCTGCTCACCCTCGGGTGGGCAGCACCCTAATGTGGTTAAAGAAAGAAGTGACACATTCATTCCTGAGCACACAGAGTTCTCGGACGACACGGTGCGCCGCCCCCGGGCCGTGCACCCCTCGTCCTCCTCTGTCCCAGAGCCGGATGACAGTGCGCGCCGTCCCCGGACTGTACCACTCTCATCCCCCTCTGACGCCAGACCCCTGGCAGAGGAGACCCCCGTGGAACGTTCGTCCTTCCCTGGTCTGCTCTGTCAGGACGCGGTCTATGGCTGCACCCCCACACCGGGCCGCTATGCCGTCCACGTCTGGGTCAGCCATACCGCCTCGCTGCCCCACCGACGGGAAGTCTGTAGTTCGCATGACCCCGCTGGTTCAGTCGTTGGGAGCCTGGCTAGAGCTTCCCAACCTGTCCCGCTGGGTCGCACGAACGATCAGGCTCGGCTACGCGATTCAGTTCGCGCGGTCTCCTCCCCGCTTCAGGGGAGTCCGCTCCACTATGGTCGGTGGCAATGCCCCTATCATGAGAGCGGAGGTTGCAACCTTGCTGGCGAAGGGTGCGATCGAGACTGTCCCTCCAGCCGAAATGAAGACCGGCTTCTACAGCCCGTATTTCATTGTCCCGAAGAAAACCGGTGGGTTACGGCCAATCCTGGACCTGCGCGTTCTGAACCGCTCCCTTCACAGGCTGCCGTTCAAGATGCTCACCGCCAAACGCGTTTTCGAATGTGTGCGGCACCAGGATTGGTTTGCAGCGATCGACCTGAAGGACGCCTACTTTCATGTCTCCATCCTTCCTCGACACAGACCGTTCCTACGGTTTGCTTTCGAGGGGCAGGCATACCAGTACGCAGTTCTCCCATTCGGGCTAGCCCTGTCTCCTCGCGTCTTTACGAAGGTCGTCGAGGCAGCCCTTGTTCCCCTCCGGGAACACGGGGTTCGCATTCTGAACTACCTCGACGACTGGCTAATCCTAGCTCACTCTCGAGATCAGCTTTGCGAACACAGGGATTTGGTGCTCCGCCATGTAGCCCGTCTGGGCCTTCGGGTCAACTGGGAAAAGAGCAAACTTTGCCCCGTGCAGAGGATCTCTTTTCTCGGTATGGAGATCGACTCGGTCGCCATGTCCGCGCAGCTTACGAGCGAGCGCGCGCAGTCACTGCTGACTTGCCTGTCACAGTTCCAGGGCAAGAGTGCGGTTCCACTGAAACTTTTTCAGAGGCTCCTGGGGCATATGGCGTCCGCAGCCGTGGCAACACCGCTCGGATTACTCCATATGAGACCGCTTCAGCTTTGGCTTCGCGACCGAGTCCCGAGGTGGGCATGGCAACACGGCACTCTCCGAGTACCAGTTACTCCGACCTGCCGTCAGACCTTCACCCCGTGGTCGGACCTCAGTTTTCTACGGGCCGGAGTGCCCCTGGAACGAGCTTCGCGGCATGTTGTTGTAACGACAGATGCCTCTACCATGGGCTGGGGTGCCATGTGCAATGGACGTGCTGCCGCGGGCTCCTGGACAGGACCCCACCGCTTATGGCACATCAATTGCCTCGAGTTGCTGGCAGTACAGCTCGCCCTGCGCCGCTTCCGAGCCGTGCTCAAGGGCCAGCACGTACTAGTCCGTTCAGACAATACCGCAACTGTAGCGTACATCAACCATCAAGGTGGTCTGCACTCCCGCCGTATGTCGCAACTCGCCCGCCACCTCCTCTTATGGAGTCAGAAGCATCTGAGGTCGCTTCGTGCCATTTATATCCCCGGAGCCCTGAACTGTGCAGCCGACGAGCTCTCACGGTTTCAGCCCCTCCCTGGAGAATGGCGACTCCATCCCCAGTCGGTCCAGCTGATTTGGGACCAGTTCGGGGACGCACAGATAGATCTGTTTGCCTCTCACGACTCGACCCATTGCGCCCAGTATTATTCCCTGACCGAGGGCACGCTCGGCACGGATGCTCTGGCGCACAGCTGGCCGCAGGGCCGCAAATATGCGTTTCCCCCAGTGAGCCTTCTCGCGCAGACCCTGCGCAAGGTCAGGGAGGACGAGGAGCAGGTCATTTTGGTCGCGCCGTACTGGCCCGCCAGGACCTGGTTCCCCGAACTTGTACTCCTCGCGACAGCACCTCCTTGGCCGATTCCTCTGAGGAAGGACCTCCTTTCTCAGGGACGGGGCACCCTATGGCACCCTCGTCCCGATCTTTGGAACCTCCACGTGTGGCTCCTGGACGGGACGAGGCAGGTTTGAGTACCCTACCACCAGCGGTGGTGGCTACCATCACTTCCGCTAGAGCGTCGTCCACGAGACACGTCTATGCGTTGAAGTGGAACCTCTTCGTCAACTGGTGCTCTTCTCACCGAGAAGACCCCCGGAGATGTCCGGTCAGTGTCCTGCTTTCCTTTCTTCAAGAGGCGTTGGAGCGAAGGCTGTCTCCCTCCACCCTCAAGGTCTATGTCGCCGCTATTGCCGCACATCATGACCCGATAGAAGGTAAGTCCGTGGGGAAGCATGACCTGATCATCAGGTTCCTGAGGGGAGCGAGGAGACTGAATCCTCCTCGCCCTCCTCTCGTACCCTCTTGGGACCTCGCAGTGGTCTTAACTGCCCTGCGCAGCGCTCCCTTTGAGCCTTTGCAGTCAGTCGAGCTTAACTTCCTGTCAATGAAGACAGCGCTCCTGACTGCATTGGCCTCCATCAAGAGGGTAGGGGACCTGCACGCATTCTCCGTTGACGAAGCGTGCTTGGAATTCGGGCCGGGTGACTCTCACGTGATCCTGAGACCCCGGCCTGGATATGTGCCCAAGGTTCCCACCACTCCCTTTCGGGACCAGGTGGTGAACCTGCAAGCGCTGCCCCCGGAGGAGGCAGACCCAGCCTTGGCACTGCTCTGTCCAGTACGTGCTCTCCGCACCTATGTAGACAGAACGCAGTGTTTCAGGACCTCAGACCAGCTCTTTGTCTGTTATGGTGGGAAGCTGAAGGGAAAGGCTCTCTCCAAACAAAGGTTGTCTCACTGGATAGTGGACGCCATTGCTTTGGCATACCAGCAGCAAGGCCGACCGTGCCCCCTTGGTGTGACCGCCCACTCCACCCGGAGTGTGGCATCCTCTTGGGCCCTAGCGCATGGCGCCTCGCTAACAGACATCTGCAGAGCTGCAGGCTGGGCGACACCCAACACATTCGCCAGATTTTACAATCTCCGATTGGAGCCAGTCTCCTCCCATGTACTGCATGGGACTTGTTAGGTGTCTTCGCTTGCTCGCCATTCCACTCCTCGGACTGGATGCGTGCGATATTTCCTCAGGTGAGCTTCCCCGAAAGCCCTGAGTTCCTCCAGCACTCCTGATGCTGGCGCCAGTGTCTTTTGCCTGCGCGTCGGCTAGGTGCCTCCCGTGTGCATGGTACCTCCTCTGAGCTACCCCCACATGTGTATTTCCACTGTAAGCCTCTTTGAGCATGTGTCTTTCCCTTGGCAAGCCACCTTGCCACCCCTGGGGTTGAAATATTCCACCTGCGGCTGGACACCCCAGTGATTCCCCATATGCATCCCTCGGGTCATATGTGTATTTTCTAAGTCCCCCCCTCTGGGTTGGCAGTAATTGCATACTTCCCTTAAAGACCTTGGGATATGCTCCCCAGTGTACCTTGGTATTCCTGTGCTAATAGGAGTCCTTCGTCCGTGCTATCTCACGACAGGGATCTCAGATTACGCAGGGCACTGGAAGACAGCTGAGAAGGTGGCGTGATTAGACTGGTATCCCCATTCGTCGTCATCCGACGGAACTCGGAGTGACAACGAAAGGGAACGTCTCGGTTACGGATGTAACCCTCGTTCCCTGAGTAGGGAACGGAGACGTTCCGTCTTCCTGCCACTTTCCGCTGTGCCGCGGGGATTGCCTGAGCTCAGTCTTGGCTCCTCAGCGAGAAAAACATGCCTTTTTGCTATGAGCGTGCTCCTTAAATACTCACGAGGTGAGGCGGAGTTACGCTATGCAAATTCCGCAGACCCATGGCATTTCTTTGCCATTGGCTCGTTTTGTAGTACTCGTAGTCGATTGGCTTTCTAAGCGAAACCCCATTCGTCGTCATCCGACGGAACGTCTCCGTTCCCTACTCAGGGAACGAGGGTTACATCCGTAACCGAGACGTTTTCTTCAACCCACATAAGTAATTATATGCAATTTCATATATATTTATATTGTCTAATATGGTTAAAGTGTACTGCTGAATGTACTGACAAGCATTTATGGTAAAATCAAATATATTTTAATGTCATTTCAATTGAAACGTATATGTCATGTATTTAAGCACATGTATTTAAACGTGCATTTTGTATGCCATGTATCTTCATATTAAAAACAAACACATCAATTGTTTGAGTGAGATTCCAATTCAAGGTAAATGAAAGGTAGAAGAGGTAAAAACAGAAAGGTAAAGTGAGGTGAGGAGAAATGGATGGAAAAGAGAAATGAGGTCATTATGTATATTGCGGGCAATTCAAACTCTACCTCACTCCATATAAGATCCCATCAGCGGTCAAATTGGGAAAGTGAAGGGGACGCATGGTGCCAAGCATCTCAACAAGAGAAGAGCAGGACGCGGCACAGAGACCTCATCAAAACACAATCACGTCCTCAGCCAGAACACAAACTCTCACAATTCGGTTGCTCACCCGACACACACGACGCACCAAATCAACACACTCAAATCTAAGCCTCATTTACCTTACCTCACTAAACAAACCAATTCTGAGAAATAATATTTGATTCGATGCTGAAATACCCACACCGCTTGCTGACAGATGTAATGATTACCTACATTACAAAGTCTGCAAGGGACCAGCACAACTTTAGCTGTAGAGTTGCTCTAAGGAAGCCCTACAGGTCCAGAAAGGAGCTCAGTTGACCAAGTGTGCTGGCAGCAGTCATGGTCAGCACTTCAACGGCATACATCCTGCCCATATCTGATCCACGTGCTGGGATCCTGCAATGGCCTCTGCTCAGCTTACTTAAAGACAGGTGTTTCAGTCTTGGAGTCAGGGCGACTTTTTGTCCTGGGATATATTGTGATTTTTTCCACTTCTTTAACTTGGACTTATGGTGCGTTCACGTGCTATGGTAATTATGGTAAATACCAAAAGCCGACGTGGAAAATGCACATGAACACCCCATCGTGTGGTATTTTCCACTGGGCAGCTCGTAGAATATTCTGATGCACGAGTTGCCGAGATGAGATAACCTTTGACCTTTTCAAAATGGCGGAGGGCAATGCGAGAGTGGTGAATGGTAAAAAAAAATATGTACAATTCATGATCTAGAAAATATACAGAATATTTAGTGTTTGAGTTTTGATAAATCATTTTCTTGCTGTAGCAGATGACTTAAGCAATCTAAAATAGTTTTAGCTAAATAACAGGTCTGGATCTCCATCTTTTTACCACATTACGACAACAAAAGCACTTGAACGCAACACACTGGTAAATACCAGTTCACAAGTGGAAAATATCATATTTTCCATAGCACGTGAACGCACCATTAGAGCAGGGCTGAACAAAATTCAGGATTAAAATTCATGTGTGTGAATTTGCATGTGACACAAACCACACAGAGAGTTGAACTGGAATGACAGCAATTCAAAGAAATTCAACATGGCATCCATCCAAGTTTCAGTTAATTTTAAATCTGTGATGTTTCTTACAACTGTCACAAACACAGGAGGAGACAGACAGGTTTAGGTGCACACAGTGTTTATTAAAAGCAGAGTGGTGGTGGAACAACGGGAACCAGATGATGGTGACTTGTAGAATGATGATGGGGATTTAG
The DNA here is from genome assembly GCA_030578255.1 of Tiaroga cobitis. Lineage (NCBI taxonomy): Eukaryota > Metazoa > Chordata > Actinopteri > Cypriniformes > Leuciscidae > Tiaroga > Tiaroga cobitis. The sequence continues at coordinate 60,648,134 of CM060597.1, read as the reverse complement.
CTGGCGATGACTGAAGTGGATTCTCTGCGCAGGAGACGAGCGAACACGAAGACAGGCGATCTGGATCAGGATCAGGATCAGGATCAGGATCAGGATCAGGATCAGGATCAGGATCAGGATCAGGATCAGGATCAGGATCAGGATCAGGATCAGGATCAGGATCAGGATCAGGATCAGGATCAGGATCAGGATCAGGATCAGGATCAGGATCAGGATCAGGATGACTGGATACAGGACGAGACGATCCCAGGTGAGTAGATTGGTAAGGAGTCTGACATAAAGCAGTGTATACTGCAACAAGACCAGACAAGGAGTGAAAGGTGACCAGGCACATAAAGGGTGTGTTGATGAGGGAGTGCAGGTGCAGCGAGTCAGTACTCTGGTGATTGAGAACGAGTGGGCGGGTTCTGGTGATTGAGTGATGATTGGGGCTGTGACGGTGTGGCTGACTGTGACAACAACATCATGAATCCTATGCTGCGTCCCAATTCGCATACTATCCATCCTAAATAGTATTCGAAAATAGAATTAGTACGTCCCAAATCGTAGTATGTTGAAATGAGTGTTCCAAAGATACCCGGATGGTCTACTATATCAGGTCAGAATCCGGAGTGCAGATCCATGCACACTCTAACGGCTGATATTGCCCTTGGACGAGGATTCGGTTAGAACTACAAACACGAGTGAAAAGTGTTAAAAAACTACATATATTGAGGACGCGCGAGTCCGGCGGTTATGTAGAGAGGTTTAGATAAAGGGGTTTGAGTGATTAATTATCAGTATCTAACCTGACGAAAATGTATTTATTCAACGTTGTCTACATTTTATTGCATCTCCAGCAGCATTGTGAACTTTTGTAAAGATATGTTTAGCCATTAACTTTTAAACGCATCATTACATTCAAATTGCAAACACATGAGGAGAGTCTCCGCATGAATTTCTCTCCAAAATGGTAAGAAATTATATTAGATTGAATGGAGGATTTTAACTGTGACGAGATGATTGACAGGGCAGTTTACAGTGACAGGACGCACACGACAGATCTGTCTGTTAAAGATGACGAAGTACTATGTTCCAAAGCTTGCCTACTCTTTTGCTATATACTTTTTCTTCCCAAAAAGAGTACATACTTTTGGGGCGTAGCATAAGTAGGCGAGTTGAGAAGCAGCACTAGTTCTGTTTTTAACCTTAATCCCATTTCTATTCAAATGCAGAAATTAAATTGGATTTTAAAAGACAATCTCAATTCTGAATGGCACACAACCCTGGGAGAAATACTATTATTTGTTACAGTTTTTCTCAATCGCTTTGGCACATTTTTCAAAACAACATTCTCTAAACTGTAAGCTCAATTGTCAGAACTCTACTGCATGTCTTCAAAATGAAGAAACTTTCTTAAACCATTAAATTCATCCTTCAAAAATTGCCCAATGCCACCAAAATAAAAAGTGTTTTTGTCATTGTGTGAGCCACACTGCTCAAAATGCTTGAGATGTTTTTTTCACAAATACTTTTTAGGAAACACTGTCTGTTTTCTACACTTTACAAGAATTTCAGTTTTGTCTAGCTGAATGCTCTCACTGAGCTTTTTGGATACAGATTTTAGCAGAAAATGGACATTTGGTCACACTTTATATTAGGTGTCCTTATCTACTATGTACTTATTGTGTTAATATTTTATTGCAAAACACTTGTGCTACTATTGAGGTGGGATACGGGGAAGGTTAGGGACAGATTTGATGGTATGGGTAGGTTTATGGGTTCAAATTACAGCTGTAATTACATGCAAGCATTTAAAAAATGTAAGTGCCTCAAACCCTTCCTCTCTGTTAGTGATGCACACGCTCTGGTTAACTGCTTCATTATGTCCCGACTAGACTACTGCAACTCACTTTTCCTTGGTCTCCCTGTGAAATCACTTCAAAGGTTACAATATATTCAAAACTCGGCAGCCAGGCTCCTCACCCATACCAGACGATCGGCACACATCACCCCCATTCTCTACCAACTCCACTGGCTACCAGTTCCGTCCCGGATCAAATACAAAGTACTACTACTCACCTTCAAAGCGCTCCATAACCTTGCTCCCCCCTACATCCGCGACCTCCTGATCCCATACACTCCATCCCGCTCACTCAGATCCTCTGACCAAAATCTCTTGGCTATCCCCCGCTCCAGACTTTCCACCCTGGGTGGCAGATCCTTCAGTGCCTTGGCCCCCAAACTCTGGAACAGCCTCCCACAATCTCTTCGTGACTGTCCTTCACTTCCCCTCTTTAAAGCTCATCTCAAGACCTTTTTGTTTAATGATCATTTTTCCACAACAAACTCATAGCTTCACACAGATTACTTGTCTTTGTTGTATTGTTTTGGTTGTTGCTGTTGTGTATACTTGCCTTATGTAAAGCAACCTTGGGTTTGAGAAAGGCGCTATATCAAATAAACTTATTATTATTATTATTAAGTGGAATGTAAAAACATGTATGTACAAAATAAGTGAATTGTATCAAATGATTCATTTAAATATTTGCATGTGAATAACAGAAATGTGTAACAAACTGAAAATTCACAGTTGCTTGTTAAATTTTTTTCATGTTCTATGATGTCTTCCCCTAAAACCACACATTCTTACATGTCTTCCTATTGCTCTTCCATGGCAAGCAACTCTGAATTTTCATTTCTAAATTTCTTCAGCTGTTGCCTATGCTTTCAAACTTGATTGGTTGATTGGTAGGATTGTGATTCCTATTTCATTACAATGGCTGACATTACAAACATTCCACGTCATGGGGTATTTATGGAATATACATGTATGTCCAAAAGATTTTGATCTGAGAAAAAAAAAATCAATGTAGAAATGTTGCATGCTTATTCGCACGTGTCTAGTGTGACCGCGTCATCAAAAGCACGGCAGCTAAAAATGGCTCCCTTAATTCAAAGGGTCATGGAGAGCGTGGAAAATGGTTGTGAAAAAAAAATAAAACAAAGACCTTTACAAATACTATAAGTAGACTTCAGGGAAAATAAGATAAAAGATATGTATGATATGAACCCTCTACGAGATGCCTCTTATCTGAAGATCAGTGATAAAATTAAGTGTCTAAGCTGATATTGGTTGCAACGCCAACCCTAAAGTTGAATTTCTACAACCATCGCATTGTCTAGCTTTGCCTTTAAGTGCTTTCCTTCCACTGATGAGAGAACTTCTATCTTTTGAAATGGCTTGACTCTTTATTGCTTTTGAAACACCTCCGGCACTTTTAGCCGATGGAGAACAAAAGGATCGCCTGCCAAGAGCTGACTTCGTCAACAGCACAATCAAACTCTCTGACTTCACAGGGCGAGAGGAGAGACGGATGAGAGGATATACTCATGCAGATAAACCAAATGATGCTGGTGTGATTCACAAACCCTTTTCTTATTCATACACACAGCCTGCAAATAAAAACATTACACGTGTCAAAATAAGCAGAAACAAACAGCACAAGGCTCGTCAGTGATTCCTGGTGTAATTTGAATTGCGATGTTTGCACTGATCCTGAGGAGGCTGTCAGAGATGCTGAAGCTCTTAGAACCTGCACAAGTCAAACAGAGAGAGTGAGGAATAAGAGACATATGCTGAAGGCACCTGAGGAATGAGTTTAGCAGTATGAATGAATAGAAAAGAGAGACAATAAACTGTCTTTATATTAAACGATTTAAAAAACAATGGGGGCCAATTCAGGGCCAGGTTTACTAACAGCTTGCTCCAGCGCAGACCCTCTTTTGGTGTTTAAAAACGGACACACAGACGAAAGGCACGCAGTGAAAAAGCGCTGAAAAGGTGTGGACAGGGTTCATTTTACGGCTGACCTTATTGCATAAGCTTAGGAGTTTCCCTTTCAGACGCAAAATTAATGGGAGGAGAGTATTTAAATTACTATGGTTGGCGCTATTCAATTTACTGGTATTTGCACCATTATTTACCGCTCAAAAAAGCATGTCTTAAACCAGACGCTAATTTGCGCTGCTCTTGGTAGATTGCGTTGATCATTATGGAAATGATCCGGCTGCGTCTGTGTTCTTTAATGTGCGAGTCGTCAGTAGATCACACGCAAAACTTTCCACTCCCATCGGCACTTTTTTGGAATTGAGCTCTCACGTCAATTTGCCCTGTTTAGTAAATCTGACCCATAATACATTAGTGTAATAATTAGAAAATACTGCAATAAAAAAAGAATGTAATAAATATTACCCCGGATCCATCCGTAAACTTCTAATAAGGAATTTTCCGGAAAAACATCCTTAAATTACACAATGATCAATGTGTATGTTGACAAACAAACAGACAAAAGCAAGAATGTGTTCTGTGAAATTAATTAAGATTTATTAAGATTTGAAATTTGGTTACATGATCTCTTTTAAAATTAATTAATAGTCCTAAGCTAAAGGCACCTGAAACCAGATTAAAAACAAAAAATAAAAAATAAAAAAACACTCAAAAGCAAGAACCTGTCCAGCATGTGTGAAAATAATTACAATTTTGGCTTATTATGCTATTAAATGATCTGTGCAGCATAATTAATAATTAATTAATTTGTTGTATTGATTGACAGCACAACTTAAAAGGGTTAAGTGTGGTGTCCACATGTGAAAGACTACTATTATTCAGAAGTCAGGGCAGAAAACCAAACCATCAGCCTGCCGTCACACAACTGTGAAGCGGTGCGATTGTTGAGGAGGACTCAGCAATAAGCCATATGTAAAGATAAACAAAAGTGAAGCTTAAACAGGGGAAGCAATTCCAAGCACATTTGCCCATGACTATCATGCTCTAGCAAGCTTGTAAAGTTTACAATGCCTCAGCAGTTTAATCTGAGTGTGATGACACTATGACACAGCTACGAAGAGTATATTGTATTTTGGAGTTTCTTGCCACTTTTATAGAAACTTTAGGGAGAATGTTTAGGGAGAACGAGAGGAGAATCAGGACAAAACACATGCAGGATTCGATTCCCAGATAAGCACCATGACTCGACACGTTTCAAACTGTCTGTAGCACATCAGGAACGTGCACATACACACAATTTTTATAAAATAGCCTTTTCATCAAAACTTGTTACATTCTCCAATGAAATCCATTGTGAAAGAGAAGTGCACTCAATTGTACTGAATGTGCACTTGTGGCGTACCTTACATATAATATAAAAGGCCAGTGAAGTGTACTGTACTCAAAAAGATGACATTTTCATGGTGTCAAATTAAAAGTTTTACTTTAAAGTACATTTTAAGTCATGTTTTAATAATCTTTTGGTGTGCTTTAAAGTACACTTGTTGACTAACACGCTAAAGCGCGTGTAAAGTATGTAATTATAAATGTAAAAGTGTGTTACATTAAACATTTATATGTTTTAAGTTTATTTATTTTTCACAGGGGATTATGCTTTGATGGTAAAAACAGGAAAACCAAGGAATATGACCCTTACAAAAAAATATGGAATGATGGTACTGCGATAATAGAAAAAGAGTAATCAAATTTTTCACATTGATTTTTTTCAAAAAATACTAATCAACATGTGCTAAGAAAAGCCCTTAAATGGAATGGTAAATGGACTGCATTTATATAGCGCTATCACAGATCCAATGGCCACCAAAGCACTTTACAATTTGCCACACAATCACCCATTCACTCACTAATTCATACACCAACGGCGGTGTCAGCCATGCAAGGCGCCATCCAGCTCGTCGGGAGCAGCTGGGGTTAGGTGTCTTGCTCATGGACACCTCGACACTTGGTCAGGTGGATCCGGGGATTGAACCACCAACCTTACGGTTTGTAGACAACCTACATGAACCACTGAGCCACTGCCGCCCCAGTGAAAAATGAAAAATGAAATTCATAACCATGATGAATATGGATGTATCAGGATATGTATCCACTACTACTACTACTTCTACTACCATACTATTGTCATGATACCTTTTTGGTGCATACTCCTTTTTGTCATGTTTCTTTTTGATGAAGAGCTCATACAGAAGTACCAGGTGTTTATTCTAAAAGAGACTTTGCGACCTCAAGAGAGAAAAAAATCTAAATAATGTAGTTGAGTTTCCATTCCTAGCCACAAAAGATCTAGTTCACAAAGTGACCGGTAGAGGACTCAACCATCGCTGTAGAGCACATTTATTTGAATTTGACAAAGAAGCCTTCACATCCTCACCTGCATATAGTACATTACATGATGTGGGAGGCACTGGAGGCTGAATTAGATGCGACACAGGCTGCTGAAAGTGAAAAAACGAAATGCACGGCCGAGCACACAAACCTGCTGCTGCTCTCCTTGAATGCAAATAGCACACTTCATGATGATTTTCACTTACTGAAGGGATGTGTGTTGTTTTTGAGTGTCTACTGAGACACTTCTGAAATATTACAGAGCGTTTGTTCCCCCTCGACCTTGAGGTTGGTGTGACCTTGTTAGTCGTTCTGGACCAAGCAAACTGCCTCTGTTGGTCCTTCGCTCCCCATGGAGCCTGAACACACACACACACACACACACACACACGTGTCTGCACACCTACATTCGTGCGCACTCATGCATTCTTATGGTCGCTGTGTTTTCTTTGACAATGTTTGCGGAGTTAGATATAGATTTAATAATTTACAAAGTTAATTTCCTGGCCGTACTCGGACCAGCGCAGTTCAAACACGAACGCGTGTGACAAGAAATCCCCCGAGCTGTGCGGTGAAATGAGTGTGTGTGAGTTCAGCTGGAGGCTTCACAGACTCTGCTGTATTGACTGTGTGGCTGCTCTGGGTAATGAGATTCCAATGTAAACGCTTGCGGATGGGATGAGACTGGAAGCTCATTAAGGGTGGGATAAAACCAACCTATTCCATCCAATATCAGTAACTATCATGTAAGAGGTAAAATAACACTACAAATTGCATGTCACAACATAACACCCAAAAGAGGAATGCCTACAGGTCCAGCTTTGACCGCTGATTCACATTGGCTACTTGGAGTGCCAGTGTTTTCAGTATTCTGGTAAGACCAATTTTTTGAAGAAAATGCTAAAAAATTAGAAGATAGTTAGGAAATTGTTATGTGAAAAGAACAGGGCTATCAATTTAACCAACTCAGTGGGGAAAAAAGTGCCTGAGGTGACACTTCTGTCGACATTTCAAGTGACGTTTCATTGCTTCTAGCACGTTTTGCAACACTTTCAATGTGAGTGGAGCAAAAAGTGTGTTCAGTTTAGTTCTAAACAGATGAGTGTGAATTTGGCAACACTTTATTAACTTGGTTGTTGTATGTACCGCGGCACTTCTGAAATAAAATATGCGGTGAGTGGTGCTAAAAGGTTTCAGCTTTATCATATTTGAAAATAATGTACCATTACCCAAACCCTAACCCTAAACCCTACCATAAACCTAGCAAGCGTGAGATAAAAAAAAATGTTTGCTGAATCAGCCCAGCTATTTTAGCTTGCTAGCTTTTATCATGTTATCGTGACTAGTGTTTCATGGGACTTGTACCTGAGCTCCGCATCATAAGTGCTGGGCCGTGTCAGAAAAGCCATACATTTTATGTGATGCAAATGCCAAATTGTATTAATTATGCGCTACGGTAAAAGTGCTTTGAAGTCATGAGAGTATTCGCAAAGACCCGCCCCCTTTAGTTACTGTTGCTATGTCCGACAACCCACGCCGCTCTCACGCCACACCATGTTCTCACGCAGTGAAAAATAAATCGCAGAGCAGAGAGGACACGATAGACCAGGTTACTTTTGATATGAAACAGTTTTAACTTTCACATTTGGTCATTTTTAAAAGAAATTTAAACAATAAATACCGTTTTGTGGCTCTTTAATGTGTCTGACAGATCGCTGTGGCGCCTCAGTTAAAGCTTCTCGAGAACCTATCGTCTTTTCCTTCTAGTTAATTTATAGCATCGAATAAACATGAATGAAGATAAGAAGGAATGTTGTTTTAACCACGGAAAGACGTCAGTGTTTTTCAAGTTCAAATCCTCCCTACTAACATTTTACTAACAAAAATGGCGGATGGCGGATTATGATTGGTTATGAACTCCCTGCGAAGGGTCAATTTCAGCTGGAGACTGCAGTGAATTGTACATGTACGAGTATGTTGTTGTTGTCTTTTATGTTTTGCAAAAAAAATTGATACGGTACATGCACGTTTCTGCAATGAGAATGGGTTTGAATCACAGTGATTTAGTGGGATCATTAAAAATATATATTTATCTTCATTTATCATGCATCACAAACCATATATACATGCAATAAGGTTTATTCTTATTCTTACATTTCTACAGTGTATTCACCATGCTACTGCTCAATTTCTTTAGTTACTAGACACTCTACACTACAGTGACCTGAATAGAAAGTAAATTAAATGTTAAGTTAGCAGCATTAATTTATTCTTTCTTACTGATAATAGACATTCATTTGGGAATACGAAATGACATAAAGTTTAACCCAGTGGTGGGCCGTCAGAATCACTGACTTGCACTTTAATATATTTTTTCCATGAATGAGTATTCAATTATTCCCAATAGTTCATTCTCTTAATTTCATAGCTTTTCTCTTGGTCGTGCTGCTTCCAGTAGTATGTTAGAGCTTTTATCCAATCATATTTCAGCCATCATTCGTTGCCATGGCCAAATAAATCTGCCTGGAGGCCTTCAGAATCGACAGTGCGGGCGCCTGTAGCTTAAAATGAATGGCAATGAAACCGTTGCTTTAACCAATCAGATAATCAGTCAGATTTAATCAGCCAATCAGATTTCGATTAGACTGCACCGGGGCCATCTAGCAGGCATGCAATAACGTCTGCATTTTCACGTTCTTTGATTGGATGCTCAGAAGAGCGCGTAGCGTACTATTACTGGTAGTCAGTATCCGCATCTGTAGCGAACTGTCTGCGTAAACTAAAATATATTCCTGTAGATTTAATAGTTTTTCAACCCACAAATGAATGTTTCTTTCCCTCCTCGACCCCCAGCAGGTTCAAACCTACCAGGTTCAACTTTAACCTATAGCTTGAAATTCTAAAGATGTTTTTAAAGATCTGAAAATCAATTTTAAAAAATACTTTGCGGTTCTTCTTCTCGTTTTTTTAATGTCTATTCGTGACTTACTTGTCTGCCACAATGCAATATCTTTTTATCTTTCCATCAACAATATGTAATTGCAATTAATCAGCATATTATATAATTAACTCAATCGAACTTTAATTTATTAATAGCCCACTTACAGAATGACTGCTCTGAGAATGAGACCTAGTGGGTAATGCACTTGTTCCGTTTGAATATAACTCTGGTCATTTTTCAGTCCCACTTTGCCCTTTTCTCCCAAGTGTTACCTGTCTACTCTTAAACAGTCCCCTGGCAATAAAAAATAAATAAAAATAGTGCAAATTCCAAAAACTGCTCTGTGACACAAAATGTCACAAAACTGTGGGGTTCGAATAAATTGAAAAATTCAGTTGGAGCCATGAGCGAAGTCTGAGTCTGAGTCTGATACATACACTGAATCTGGCTTGTGACAATTCTTGATCCCATTCCCCCTCTTTTTCCATGTCCTTTCTAACTTATTGAATCTCTATCTTTAGCCCTATTCGGACAGGATTCGTTTAGATGGAGTAATGTAATTTTACCACAGGACGTCTGTAATAATAACAGTGGCCAATTTGCACGGGATAATAAATCTCAGTAAAACTAGCAGAAGTGAGAGGGGTAACTCGATTTACGCAACGCCGTCACCTTCCTGTAATCATGTGCGTATTACATTGCTTCCTAATATCACGTGCGCAAACACATATAATCTAAATATAACCTGTATATCACAGTTAGGTCCAGTCGAACTATTTATTAATTAAATTCTGATTGGATTATGTTGGTAATTGGCACTAACCTAAAGTTTCGTGCCTATAACAAGTGCTTTCGATCTTCTTTTTGATCAGAATGGTATGCAGAAAACACTTGTTTTGCCACAGACTTGTTCCACCGATTAGAACACAACTAAATGCTTTTTCAAGCGCCTCCATACTTGATAACTTTTAAACAGGAAAGGACAGAATATTTACGTATATATTTACAGCGGGTCTATTCGCACGGGATTAGTATTAGGCTACCTGAGGTAATTATCCGGACCTTTTTACAGAAGGTAAAAGTCGGCGTAATCTTTACTGACATTGGCCCTCATTCACGAAACTGAGTAATTTGCACGTAAAAAGACCTTTACAAACGCTTCGTATACAGCAGATTCGATAGTTAAACGTGTGTACATTAATGAATTCCAAACATTCGTAAATATAGTTCGTGTTGATCATCTACACAGCTTATGTGACAAGTATAATTTTGAAGAATACTACTGAATATATAAATGCGGTAAATAGCAATATTAACTTCTCCATTGTTGTTCAGTCATTGTACAAGTAGGATGATTGGTCGGTGTAGAATTTGTCCCGCCCCTCCTCCACTGTGATTGGATGGCTGGGTAAAATTTGACAGTGACAAGCACTGCCTATTACCCAAAGGTAAACAGTAAAAGAAAAAAAAAGGAAAAAGAGGGCAAATCCACTTGTGAAATAATATTATGGTACATAGTGCATCAAAATGCAATGTCAGCAGTTTGCCTAGATTAGAACACAGAACGTTCAAATGTTTTACGTGCCACTTACACGTGGTAGGGAGCAGGTGTAAATTTCAGTCGTACCAACTAACATTTTGAAAATACGAACATTTTCGAGAATCCCAAAATTTACGTCAGAGCGGCTTTATGAACGATTTACACAAATTCGTTCTGCTCATGTTTCATGAATGAGGCCCATTGTCCATAATGATTACTGAGATGGCACATTCAGACTGGACTAAAATCACTGAGAATCTCGGGTAATAATTACTTTACCCCACCTCTCCATGTAAAACTAATCCCGTCCAAATAGGCGGGATTAGTATCCATTTTAATGCATACTAAAGTCAAAAGCTGCAAAATATGATTACAAAATATGAAAACATGTTTTAAAAAAGACAAGGCTAATAGAAATGCCTAAATATACATAGAAGCAGCAAGATGAATACATATTTTGTGAATGCACTCTTTAAAAATGTGACTGTGACACATAGACAAAGAGAGGCAAGAAAACATCACCTTCACCATGAAATGAACTATGCCAAAGATCTAAATTCAAGCCAATATATGTGGGCTTGAGAGTAACAGGGGAGTATTTAAAGTTTCAGCTCAGCAAATCTTCCACAGTGACCTTGGAGAAAGTCAGCCCATCTGAGGGGGAAAAAAAGCAATATTAGTAATAATAGAGAAATTAATAAGATGGCAGGGCAGCCTGAGGGCTGGGCAGAGGAGTCTTTTGGGTGTGAGGAGGGGTGTGAGGGGGTTGGCTAAGAAAGGGAATTGGGGGAGGAGGAGGGGTTTGGGACATTGTAAGCGCATGATTTCCTCAGCAGCGGTGAGACAGCCTGTGCCGCCACACGTCAAGGAGGAGCAAATCAAAGCGAGCGCTTTTGATGAATATAAAACAGAGAGTCCTGCTGAGAAGCACTCTTGCTCTAATCACACAGCCGCGGCCACAGTGCCAGCCCCTGCCGCAATCCCCCCAGCCCTGAGCCAAATTAAAGGATGGGGGGGTGCAAGGAGAGGAGGACGGACAACGCAGACAATAGTAACAAAGGCTTGCTGCAGAATAGTAATAAACATCCTGCTCCTCCAGAAGTCTGAAGCTTAAATGTCGAGTGGTAGAATGGAGGAATACGTGGGGCCCGGTTTGGGGGGGCAGCGACAACGTGAGAAGCTTTTTGCCCACAAACATTTGACAGAAACCCCCCTAAAGTTTATTCAATGATGGTTCATCAAAAAATGATAATTCTGTCATCATTTATTCACATTAATGTCACAACTTCCATGAATGGAAATGCAAACAGATTTCTAACAGGTTTCTCCACACAACGAGACTGCACACACACACAAAAAGCACGCACAGAAAGACTCTTCTCAGTTCTAGTACCGTACTGAGTTCTCTTTTGCATCTTTTCGTGCTTGAATGAACAAAACACAAATGAGTGTTTTTCAATGAGTTCAAAAGCAAAGTCTAAAATGAACTAAAAAGTCTTAAATGAACGTAAAGAGTTGGGAGAAAATAGGATGAGTGTTAGTTCCGCAAAACATGAACCAGGTTTTAAAGAGACAGCAGCCTAATACTGCTGCTGCAATCTGTGTCGTTAACGTTGATCAAAGAACAAAAGATATAAAGACTCTCTAACTAATGGTTAGAGAGTCAGGCTGCTAACCCGAAGGTTGCGAGTTCGATTCTCAATACCGGTAGGAAATGACAGAGGTGCCCTTGAGCAAGGCACCTAACCCCAAATACAGCTAAATGTGACATTATTATAATGTGTTCATGTAAAGAATGTTTTAAGTTTACTTAAATTAAAAGCTCATATTTTTTAAAAGCCTATTAAAATGTTAAAAATGATATCGAATGGCTATAATTACTCACTTCATTCCCGGAAATTGAGAAAAAAATCTTGATTTATCATGATTAATTATTGAAAAATGTGTGAATAATTAGTTCTTTTTTTTTTTAAATCGATTGAGAGCACAAATATGTTTTGTGATTTGTGAAATGTGGCCTCTGAACTTGAGTACCCCTGGTGTAAACAGACAAAGTAGACGTGAATATTTCGGAAAGCATTCGAGGCCCGTTTAGGGGTCTACCACAGCATTATCTCAGGATATAACGTGTCCCGGCGCTTTAAAAGACAGGGTCAAAGGCACAACAGCTCTTCACCGGTGAGTGTGTAGCTCAGCTCACGCGTCTCAGGGCAAGCATGCCTGTTAGCATCTCTTTAGCTTCACCTTTGGAAGAGTACTTCAGATTGTCGCACAACAAGTCCAAGAGCACTTCACTTCAATCTTGACTCTTCAACTCTGCATTAACCTTCGTATGGAATCCAGCGACAGAGCCCCGCTAGCATTACAAAGCTTCAAACCCAAGACCGCAGCTCTCCAAGGCGCTGGCCTCATGCAACTCCTAGGGCAGCACTTGTCTCAGAATTGGGAGGCTGCTCCCACCCAGGCCCTGAAAGTGACACATGCGTGGTTGTCACCAGTGTGTCACCTCCTGCGCACTGAAGTATGAGGCAATTTCCTGCGAGTAGCGTGTAGCTGAGGAAGCGAGAGGGAGAGGGACCGGCCGCAGCCCTGCTCCTGTGTTCTCTTTGATACTGTCAGGGAAGAGTAATGGCTTTCTGTTGCTGCTGCTACTACCAAACTAATGTTGTGTGACTTTGGCTCTCCTTTGCAATGCGTTTCCGCTACAGTGAGGGCTAGAATGATGGGTAGGAAAGAGGAGAAGAGCAAAGTAGGGAGATAGAAGGCAAGGGTAAGGATCCTGACAGCCCCTGGGGTAGATGGGAAATACCCAAAGAGTGGGCAGTAAGAGCAAGTGGTTTGACACAGATAACCTTCCCCTTCTACTTACCTTGCCCATCGGCACCACAGGAACAAAACGGCATCCTTTACAAACCGCCACAGTTTCTCTGAATATAGAAATGGTTCACTCAAAATTTAAAATTCTATAAAGTCTGTATTTATAATAAATAGAGCACCAGAGAAGTAGCCTATACAAGTTGAGAGCTATATTCCAAGCTTTCATTTGACATGTGATTGATTTGTGTGACAAAACTACTTATATTTAAACTCTAATTAGGATCAATAGTGTGACAATTTTTTGTCTAGATCTATTAATTTGTCTGCAATACATTTAAAATAAAATAAATTCCCTCAGTGACATAAATACTTCCAAAAAATACTTGTTTTTCATTTAAAAAAATTGGACAGGAAAAGAAGGAAATTTCAGGATAAATAATTAATAAAACAATATTAAAACAATGATTATTTGAAATAAAACATTAAGTAATTCGGCATAATCTTTTATTAATATATAAAAAAAAGACTATTTTAGTAAAATTGCTTATTAATATTTGAAAAAGGACCCCTGCAGACACTCATGACTTAAAATATCTGATAATTTGATTTTCTTAGGCAATGTTACAGTAGTTCAGGATGCAAAATGTCATGTGGTGTGACTTCCCAAAAACGTAATAATATATATTACAAATTAATTCATGATATTTGTAAATACACTTTTTTACATAGAAAAATATATTTTAAAAAGACTCATGGTGAAATATGTTACAACTTATTATCTGATGGTTACTCCACATGACATTTTTAGAGTCATTAAATCAAAACTTTTCTTGAAAATGGTATAAAAGTTTTTTTAAAACCACATGGAATTAAAACTGAATCCAAAAAGTACAATTCCAAGAACTTGGCACATGTTATAAATGACATTTTTCTTGATCGGGGACACTCTCATTTGTCATTGACTTGTGTGCCGCCTGACATTTCACCTCTGCCAAACAAATCCAGAAACCACTCTATTCCACAATGAACAGAAATAGACACTCTCAAGCTTTTAAAAACAGCCAAACCAATCACCTACACTGTCTCGAACCACCTTAAGACCCTTGATATTTGATTTTACTTGAGGGTCACAAAGCTCAGACGGAAACAAAAAATCTCTCGTCTCCAGACGTCACCTGATAACATGAAACAACGTGCATAATTACATCCAGAATCACTGCATCCAACCGTACCAAATCCATAACCGAATGGAAAAAAAACCTAGTTCTCCTAGAACAATTTTCATGTTAGACAAAAACAAAATGAACTTCGTCACTGTCTATCTATTCGCTCCACATCTGACCTCTTTCCCATTTCTCTGTCATGGGTTTAATTGCCATCTAATCCTATCCAGAAATTATAAGATAATTATACCGAATTAGTGCCTGATTAAAATTGCACAATATTACAATTCATTAGAGTTATCTGACTCCCAGTGTCTCTGGGCTTTCAGCCAGATGCATGAAGATGTCAGTGGACGGAAGAGGGACAGTGGTTCCATTCAGGCCCTGCTTCAGCTTAATCAGAACCGCTCCACACACACTCTCGCTGCTCCTCCAATCACTCAATAGGGTTGGGGGTTTTCATATATGTGCACTTAAAAACCAAGACAAATGAACTGCTCTGGGGCCTCATGTATAACATTTTCTGTAGATTTCATCCATTAACAAACGCCATCGCACACCTGCAGGTGATAGGTGCGTAGAAAAAGAAGACCAAATAGGTAGGTCGACAAATCTGCAAATAAGGAACTCCCGCACACTATCAGTACATGCAAGTAATATACAAAAGTTCTATTAGCAACTTGTTGCTAATAAAACTTTTTTATATTACTTGCAAGTACTGATAGTGTGCGGGAGTTCCTTATTTGTAGATTTCATCTTAAAAGTGTGCGTACCCACAAAAGGTACATTTTGCGTACGCACAAAAGTCAGTACTGCGCAAAGATCCCTTTATAAAACCCAGTCAACGGAAGATTGTGCGTACATGCGTCTCCACCTTGTCTCCTTCCCGAAATAGCCATACATGAGAGTCTGATGCCATTTTAGTTTTGATCTCCGTTTTTGGATAGGGAGTTAGGTTTGTATATTGTATTATCCTTTTCTTTTTTTTGGGGTTTGGGGGGGGGGGGGGGTTGGGGTTTAGGAAAGAGGTTTAAAAATAAGGAAGTTTTGTTTGTTATTTTGGCCCAGTCAGCCCCTGAAGTAAAAAAATGTATAATTTTTCATTGTAGTCTTTCATGTTGCACCCTTTCCCCTAGACGGTGCGTAACAAGCTGACAACGCCTAGTTTTACTATGCATAACAGCATCTGCATATCATTTTTATGCATATTCCCAGCCATAATGTACAAGACATTAGGGAAACATGAGATACAGACTATGTGCCTTCACATTACATTGCTAAAAATCATTGAGTATCCTTGCCATTTTTTTTATAAATTACATTTCAGAGAAGAGTTATTCTGAATCTTTCAGATTCAGGCCAAATAGTATTTTTAATTGCTTTAAACAAATCAAACCAAAAGAGAATCTCTCCATCAAGATTGTACTGAAAATGCAGTGAAATAATACAGATGAACACCGATCATCGCGTAATTTACCGTATAATGGGTATTCTTACATGAAGCACGCTAATCCAATGGTACATTTACTTTAATTTATGTATTATAATAAACGGATCTCTGTTTTGATCTCTGATTGGATGAACCGCATTTGAAGCGGTTCAAAAACCTTATGCACCATTAACTTCTATATTAATGTACCAGGTTGTTACAATGCTCCCTAAACAACATACAGCCAGGATAATGCACTTCATTACTTCAGTTAAGTTCTCGCGCGTGCGCGTCGTGGAAATCTCTTGAAGTCTCGTTTCAGGCCTACAAGGAAGAAAAGGAATAGTCGAATAAAGTCGTTATTTTTGTTAGTTTTTTCGCACAAAAAGTATTCTCGTCGCTTGATAAACTTATAGTTGAGCCACTGTTGCGACATGGAATATTTAAACATTTTCTTTAATGACTTTCTGGGCCGTCAAGTTTCATTCCCTTAGGGAGCCTATGGAGGAGGGATCAACCTCTCAGATTTAATCATAAATATCTTCATTTGTGTTCCGAAGACGAACGAAGGTCTTACGGGGTTGGTACAGCATGGGGGTGAGTAATTAATGACTTAATTTTCATTTTTGGGTGAACTAACCCTTTAACACGAGCGGCTCTCTTATAATGAACCCATTTAACATATCTGCACTGATGCATCAGAACTGTTTGAGGCTGTCTACACTGAAGACATCCAAGTTAACATTTTAAACTGATACATTTGTCTTTCTGAACGGAAGAGTCCATTGCAGAGTGTAGATTCGCAATTCCCTGTTCGCTTTGACATGTCAATGACCTTTGAAGGTCTAAATGCAGCAAATTGTGGCTGTCTTTTCCAATGTAACGAATCAGTCATGGGCCCACCACAGCTAAACACCCTCTGGCTCCGCCTACTGGAGTAGCCACGCCCCCAAACCATCAGTATGGTTGAGCTGGAAAGAGATTGGCAGATCTGATAGACGCACTCAATGTTTTCATGGGGCTCGGGCAACACAGTGTTTATACTTTAGGGGAGATAAACCCATGAATGGCATACTAACAGTAGTCAATGACCATTAAACTAGGCTATTTTATTTTTAGCATAAAAAAAAACTTTTAACAAGTTCAGCTATAAAGTTAAACTTGAGTCAACATGCAAGATCTTAAAAGCAAATACTGTCAATGTTTTTATGTGCAAAAATGTTGCTGTGATAGTAAAAACTAGAGTTGTTAAAAATGTCTTCGCTACGAAGAACTTCACTACCAAGTCGGTATTGAAACTTAAAAATGTGACGATACCAGTATTTCCCTCTAGCATTTTGAGCGCTGTTGAACGGATTCTTAAACACCTCTGATTGGCCATTGTGTTGACGTGCTCAACATATACAGTATGTCTGTGATTGGCAACAATGATCAACGGCGTTTGAAAGCTGCGCCTATAAGCGGATCCGTCTTTCAGTGGATATATTAAGGATCCGCTAATAGACACTGACTGAAGACTACAAATTTGCTGTATTTTTTTGTATTATTTTTCTTTATTCATTTTCATAATAATTTCATAATATATTTTGTGAAGTCAGAGTATGTTTATACATGTGTGCTGAGCAGAGATATGGGATGAGCTATATTTTGCTTAGAGGCATGTGTGCAATGTAACGTTCACTGAGCAGAGATGTTCCACTAATGAAGATACTTCCGTTGCCATGTTCGAAACCATTTGCAGCTGGCATGATGGGGTGAGGGAATAGAGAAATGGGGAACAGGGATATCTGGAATTAAGACCTCCTCACCTATAGCCTTATTCTGCTATCCCCGTTTCTCTCTGTCTGATACATGTATAAAATAATAAATAGAAATCTCTTGGCAAAAGTAACCGGTGTAGCTTCCATGATTCAACAATAATGGGGAAAAGCCTGATTTTCAAATCTAGAGACACCTTCTTTTAAACGCTCCCGTGTGTAATGTATCTATGTAAGCGCTGGGTGAAGAGCGTCAAAGATGTCATTGTTGATCATTGTAGCCAATCACAGATATATATGTTGAGTGTATATGTTGAGCGAGGCAACACAATGGCCAACCAGAAGTGTTTAAGAATACGTTTAACAGCGCTCAAAATACTAGAGGGTAATGCTGGTCATATTTTTTTAATTTCAGTACCGACTTGGTATATGGAGATATTTTCTTTTAAAAAAATTGCTTTTTAAGGACTACAACATACGGCTGGTAGGGACTATAGGACATTCCTCCCGGGTTAGTGACATCACAAACCCTAACATTTGCATGAACCCCGCCCCCGGGAACGCGATTTACAGATTATCATGACAGAATATGCTAATCAATGACTAGAAGATAACTAAGCTACAAATTCATCAACTAACAACTAACCATTCAGAAATGTTCTGTTGCATTCTACATCTTGTCACTTCTTCTTGAGTCTCTCCATCATTGTCTGACTCCGGTTTGAACATAAAAGGCTAAAAGTGTTTGAAATTTTCAGTGCGTGTCTGTGTGAGGTAAAAGGACACAAGGTGTTGAAGCTCCGCCCTCTGTGCCAGGAGCAGCAGCTCATTTGCATTTAAAGGGACAGGCACAAAAACGGTGCGTTTTTGCTCACCCTCAAAAAGTGACAATTTTAACATGCTTTATAAAAATATATGTGGGGTATTTTGAGTGAAAACTTCACATACACACTCTGGGGACATCAGAGACTTATTTTACATCTTGTGGAAAGGGCTTTATACCACCCCTTTAAAAAATGAATACTTTCATTCCGCAATGTTGCATGAAATGTATCAAAAGTGACACTAAGACTTTTACATTGTTACAAAAAATATATAGTTTAGTTCATAAATGCTGTTCATTAAAGAATACAGAAAAATATATCAAAAGCATTTTCGACTTAATGATGGGATCTTATTTGGAATGTGGGAGAGTTTGAACTGCCCGCAATATACATATGACCTCATCTTTTCATTTCCATTCATTGCGATGGCATGCAATCTTCATTTTCCCTCTGCGTGTGAAAATGCTTGCATATAATTCATGATTCATTGGTAAATTCAGTCAAAAGTTAGGGGTCAGAAATTAATTTTTCAATTCAGCAATGACACATTCATTTGATCAAATATGACAGTGAACAAAAGATAATGTTACAAAAGATATCTGTTTTAATAAATGCTGCATCAAAGAATCATGGAAAGAATATTAAGTAGCACTTTTTTCAACACTGATAATAAGAAATGCTTCTTGAGCACATATTCGAATGATTTCTGAAGGATCGTGTGAAAATTACGTTTTGCCATCCCAGATACATTTAAAAATGTATGAAAATAGAACATTTTAAACTGATAATGTTTGTATATTTGTACTGTTTTTTTAATAAATGGTGAGCATTACCAATCCCAAACTTTTGAGTGGTAGGGAAGGCACATTTCTCTACTTCTCTGGAGTATATGGGATTAAAATAGGAGAAATTCACGTCCAGCTAGGCCTGGGGAAGTCTGTACTGTGTCTTCTACCTGCTCTTGAAGCTCTTTGACTCTGGTCTCCAGCTGAAGCAGCTGTTGAAGCTGCTGGAGCTCGTGCTGTTCTTTCAGAGACATCTCCAGGCGTAGCTCAGTGATGACATCCTGCAGTTCCAGGATCAGAGCCTCTCGCTCCTCCACCTACAACACATGATCGCTGCCATGTCAATAGACTGTTGTCCATGATAGTTATGTGTTGAGCTGGATGGTTATTAGTGATGATATTAAATATTAAGAATGTCAAAACAAACACCTGGCCACTGTAAGATGTGTTTCAATGTAGTGACTGCTGCAGGGACATGTTCAGCCTAACAAGCATACATGATAAGTACGAGAGAGTCACCAACAAATGTCCAAACAATATCCATCTCTTGCTAGAGCAGGTAATCAGATGTTGTCTGTTCACAATGACAGATATCATAAAACTACTCACCACAAAAACAACTATGGTAAAGGCCAATTTTTTTTTTGTATTTATTTATTTATTTTACAGTTTACGACTGTAAAAAAGCAGGAAAATCATCGACAGACCAGATTTGAACCTCCATGAGCTTTATGTTTTGTTAACGTGCACTACATACTGTGCCATGGCTCTGACAAGACTAAGGAAAAAAGCACAAAATAATGTGATTAAGAAAGAAATTAAAAACCAATTAAATATTTTACATATCTGCTACAATAATGTACAGTACAAATTGGTCATTTGGGGCCTTTTCTCATTACTGATATAATTAAAGTTTGTAATTATTAACCCTTAATTATACACTGTCGGCCAAAAGTTTGGAATAATTAAGATTTTTTTTAATGTATTTGAAAGAAGTCTCTTGTTACTCTTATGCATTTCTTTGATCAGAAAAACAGGAAAACTATTATATTGGGAAATATGATTACACTTTAAAAGAACTGTTTTCTATTTTAATATATTGTAAAATGTCATTTACTCCTGTGCTGGCAAAGCAACATTTTCGGCATCATTACTCCTGTATTCAGTGTCATATGCGCTGCATCTGAAATCGCATACTATATTTAAATTCAAATATTAAAAAATAAGTTCTATGTAGGATGAATATACGTAGGTAGTATGAATTCAATTCGGACATGCTACATCCGCCATGTTGTTACCGTCACGTGACCTTGCATCATCAGTCCACTGTTTTTCCAATACTACGCATTTGAACATACTAATCTTTTGGCGTACTGTTTTTCCGCATACTCAATTTTGGATGCAGTAATGATCTTTCCGAAATCATTCTAATATGCTGATTGTGTGCTCGGTTGTTATCAATTGTTAATGTTGAAAACAGGTTGTGCTGCTTAATATTTATGTGGAAACATGATAATTCTTTTCAGGATAGAAAGAATGAGATTAAAAGAACACAATTTATTTGAAATAGAAATCTTTTGTATCATTATAAATGTCTTTACTGTCACTTTTGATCAACTGAATGCACCCTTGTTGAAAAAGCATATTAATTTGTTTTTTAACCCCAAACTTTTTAATAGTAGTGTATCATGGTTTCTATAAAAACATCAAGCAACGAAAACAGTTTTCAACATTGATAATAATAAGAAATCTTTCTTGAGCAGCGAATCAGCAGATTAGAATAATTTCTGTAGGGTCACGTGACACTGAAGACTGGAGCTTTAAATCAAAGGAATAAACTATTTAAAATATATTCAGATGGAAAACAGTTATTTTAAATCGTAACAATATTTCACACTAGAGTTGTAGAATTCGCTGCTGGCTCCTTTGAGATTTTCCTATGGGGTTTTTCAATTTATGAATAAAATAAAGCCTGTGGTAAACATATTACCATACTTTGACAAAACGTCAAAACGTTCTACAACGTAAACTGCACACACTCATACCGAAAACACCCATTTTGAAGCAGTTATGTTTATTTTTGAAAATGTTTGTTTCTAATTTGCAAATTTTGAAGCAGTTATGTTTATTTTTTAAAACTTTTGGTATAGTGTACATGACAGAGATGGTCCAAGGGAAGAATAGATATAAAAACCCAGTTCATCCTTCCGATTCTCAAAACTATGTCAACGAGGGACATCAACACGACAACAACTCAATATGAGAGATACTGCACCATTCTGTGACATTTTACATATCAATCGTGTGGAATTGCTTGGCAGAAAGAGTGTCTCATGGTGGTGCAGGTGAGTGACCCCCAGGGATTGTATGAATCCATTTTCTACTGCTAAATTGGCCCATGCAATTGTGGTTTACAATATGGGATACAGTGAGAGGTGCAGAAGAAGTGAGATAACACAATAGGATTTGCCTTGGAAGCAACAATCTCACTGTGAACTAATTAGTACCCTGTAAAAAAATAAATCAAAAGGTCAAAGTCTGAATGAGTGTATGCACTAAAGAGGTCGATCTCATATCACAGAGAGCATAAGTGGGCACATCAGCGAAGAAAATCCTAGATAACACACATAAAGATGTTTTAATGAACATCTGAAATGAGCATCGATAAATTAGATTGTGATACAGAAGGGTTAGGAAATCAATTTCTCCAGGCACTGTCTTCCATCAGATTGAACATCTGGGGCCGTATTCACAAAGAATTTTAAGGCTAAAAGTAGCTCCTAACTGGCGAATTTAGGAGCAACTCCTAAAAATAATGGGCGTGTCACTCCTAACTTTAGGACTCCTAATTTTTTTGACTAAGAGTAATTCACGAAGCATTTTAGCCCTAAAAGTAGCACCTAAGCCTGGGACAGCTTAAAAGAAGTCGAGAGGACTCCTAACTCACTAAGACCTATTCACAAACCGCTTTTTGTGGCATTTCGCGTTGCGATGTTTTGAAATGCGAATGCGGCGGCTAGGAGCTTCGAATCGCGAGGGAACAATTTTGCATTGTAGGCATAGGGATGCAACAACGCCACCAACAACAACCAAAACTAGGCTACTCACTGCATGTAAACTAATTGTAACGTTTCATTGTGAATCAAATTAAAATGTTCTTCTCTTTGCAAACGTAGGCAGAGGAATATAGTGACAGATTAATTCAATATTGTTGCAAAGATATTGCATCAATCCATATGTTTCGTTAGGCTGCTAGGCTATTTGTTTTTCCTTACTCTTTATTCATTTAGGCTATTAATTCAGTTATTCATCATCTTCCGTCCTTCGCACTACTTGTGTAGCGCACGCATTCTCAGACCTGTCACCTGTCACTCATCATCGTAGGGGGAGGTGTTTGGAATCATTCCCGCGTTACAATCATCAGCCAATCACGGTGGTCACTTCAGTCAAGCTCGTGCATGAGTAATGACGTCATCCATAGCAACGAAGACTCACTCTTAGTTTAGGAGTTGTCATTTTTCTTTACTAAGAGTAGGTCTGAAAGGCGTTGTGAATAACCTTTAAGAGAAAACTCCTAGCTAAAATCTTTTAGTGCGATTTAGAAGTACTCCTAGTGGTAAGATAAAATGCTTTGTGAATACGGCCCCTGATGTTGCTATTGCTAAGCGAGTGAACTCATTTGAGAACAAAAAACATAAGGGCTGTTATGCAAAACTGTTGAATGATCTAATCAAGATTTAAATGTGTTTAGACTGATGTATGAAATCCACAGCAGATTGTGATCCATGACTTATGAAGAAGTGAAGGTTACAGATATTAACTGAAACATGAGCGAAAAATGAAAATGAATCATACATTTTGAAGAATTTCACTGTAGCTTATGGCACAATGCTTCAAAATTATGATTTATCATTGTACTTACATTTATTTATTTATTTTCTGTTTTAAAGACCGTTTCAGCTGGCTTTTGTATGGACCATGTATGGCCCAAAAACACTAAGATATTATTCAAAATGTCTTTTTGTTGTGTTTCACAGATGAAAGTAAGTCATACAGCTTTGGACGGGCTGTTGAATTATTAAAAAATATAATGGGCTCAGCAAAGACCAGGCCTCGGGTGCTTTTATCACAGGAGCCCCTTATGCTATTGGGGCCACTTTTCACACAATTTTTCCCCTTTGACTGCATAATCAAGGAGAACGTCTATTTTCTTTCTCAACTGCAGGCAGCACTGTACACTGGGGTCTGGACTCCAAGGTCCATTTAATAGGGTTATTATGCACTCTTCATTATTTCTAAGCTAACGCTAAGACCATCCATCTTTGAACCACAGGTCTTAGCTGGTGCCCAGCACCTCTGCATTAGGAGATCCTTTGATCCGTCAATTCTTTGAAAAGACAAACCTGGTAGGACTCCTAAATGAACCACTCCAGACTGTAAAATACACCCAACAGCATTAAAAAATTCTAGATGATCCACTGTATTCTACCCAAAGGAGAATGGATGCAACTTAATTAACCGCAACAAGCCATAAACACACAACTTCAATAGCACATTCAGGAAAAGGATTAAAAGGAGCCAAACATCCGTATCTTGAGGAAATCAGGCCTTTCAGAATAAATAGCAGTGTTTCATCTAGTATTTATTTTTTTGTAAAAGGTCCTTTGTTGTCTCCAGACACCCAGCAAAGCCTCCTACTGACTCTATAGCTTTTGAGGTTCAGATCTCGGCATTAGCATGCTAATTGCAACTTTGTCTGCGGAGCAGAAAAGAAAAAAAGAAATGGAGGGAAAGAGAAAAAAAGAAAAGAAGAGAAGCGCTTTGTCCGGCTATGGCCATATGATTTCTTTTTAATCGGCTGTTACAAATAGCCTTTCTTTGTACAGAATTACATTACGTCCTATTTATCTCGCCTCCAACAAGGAGAGAGTATGGACAAATCACAATAAATAAAAGTTCACAACATGATACACCAACCTTTGATACATGTAAAGTGAACTATACCATGAAATTTTAAAGTGATTTTATTTATTTAACTGATTTTGTAATACAGTAAAATATGTGACCCGTGTTGCCAAAATGAGTAGCAATTAGCATATTTTCAAAAATGAGTTATTGTTATTGTCGATAGAGTCAGCAAAGTCAATTTTGAGAAAAATAGAGTTAAAGTGTTCTGAAGGTTCCAAAACAAAATCATCTAGCCTTAAAATCTTAAAAATAACACTTAAAATAAATAATAAAATCCATGGTAATAACACCAAATTTGGCACACACTAAGTCAAAACCAAATATCTATATGAAAAACATATATTCAACTTTTTTTTCCCATGATACCACAATTGTTTGATTAACATGAATGAAACAGACTGCCTATATATTCAGACCTACTGTATCACACGGATCTAAAATAATGTTACACATCAGATGTTTTTCCTTGACAGATAAACATTCACATAAGACATAACAGATAATATGCTTGCCAAGACAGATATTTTGAAATACTGTAATTCTGTGTATGTGTGTATATCGGGATCAAGTAAAAGTAAGCGCGAGTAAGATCGTTTTTCCATAGACAAAGGAAAGGTACTCCTCTCAGAAAACGTACAAATAAAGATACTTTTAGATGTTTAATTGCTATTTGGAGCATTGGGATCGCTAGACGAGGGCATTTTTGTGAAAACCTCAAAATAGCCTAAATTTGTAATTCTTCACTTGTTTTGCCTATAGCACGAAATTATCCCGTGCATGCGCATTCCGACTCCTTTTGCCAGCACGGATCACATATTATATTAATAGAGTACTACACTATATCATTGGCCTACCTGCAGGCTCTTTGTAGTGACCAAGAAACTTTGTTAATATATAAATAGAAGCAACTGATATGCACAAAAGTCCTTTTGGAAGTAGGTTTACTCGGTAGCCATCTTAATAACGTCACCCATATTTTTTTTAAAGAATTATATTTATTTGAAAGTGGAAAGACTAAAATCTACAAAACTGTTTGCTAAGTTTTTGTTTCAATAACATGTCAAATCACCATTAAAAATCATTGGCATAGCTGGCTCTTTAGCTATAATCAGGCCAAAGTGTGTATTTTTCATGCAATGTTGGTCCCAGAGTTTAGCTCCAACCCTGAAATGGCTGGCGCGTGTGCGTGTCTGTTAAGTCCACAAGACCGTAGGGCGTCTCATTTGTCATTGGTTTCAGAAGGGTGCTCGCGAGCACGCCCCTTTGTGGTGGATATGTGTCCTCAATTGCCCCTTTTCCACCAAAGCATTTTGAGAGCTGGTGCCTACTCACGAACCAGTTCTTTGTGATTCGACAGCCAAAGAACCGGTTCTCAGCCAGGAAAATTGGTTCCAAAACGGCACCAACTCTTTGCTGGACTAGAACCGTTCTTTTACCACGTCATGCTTACGTCGGGGCTGGGGGTGGGTTACTGTGAACAACAACACGACGGGAATGGGAAAGCTAAGACGTATGGCGACATACACAGTGACGTAACGACGTCGTTCGCTGGGCCCTCTAGTCAGTGGAAAAACAAACAGGTTCTGAGAAGGTTCGCAAGTTGAACCAACTTTGAACCAGCGCCAGTTTCGAACCAGTTCTTTTTTGGTGGAAACAATGTAAATGCGCACTTTTGCCGAGCCGGCACTGAAGCGGGTCAGTAGACTTCTTCCCGAAAGTCAAAGCGGCATTATGTCACAAAAGTGCGGAGTCGTAGGAAGACAGTGAGTGCTCTAACTCGTTCTACTCTTTTTTTTGATCCGGGCCGATTTTCAGCTTTGTCGTGCAGTGTACAGGGGGAAACGAGAGGCGATAAACCTCTCCCGATCGGCAATCGGATGGTAGGAAGAATTTCTGGCATGTCAGAAATTTTGGTCGCCCTTCCTGAGAGTATCACACAGTTGAAGCAGAGCTACAAACCGATTGCCCTAAACTCCCTGTTTTTTTTCCCTCACTGCATCTGTGCGAAAACAGAAGTTAAACAATTTGATGCAAGTGAAACGAAATGAAAAGAGGGAGATCTTTAAGTTCATTAGCTATCAAACTAACAGCAATTTAGCAAACTGTTGCTTACCTCCAGTTTGTGTTGCAAAACGGATAAACCATATTACCCACGATCAATAATTTACTTGTTTCACTTTTCACTTTCACTTTATTTATTCATTTATTTAATATTTATTTAATGTTACTATCACAGGAAATGTGAACCGTTGTCCATCATTTGGCAATTGGTGATACAGAAAAATTTAATGTCGCAATATTGTACATTTTCCCATTTCCCATCCGCTATGAAATTATTGCGGGGCTAATTAATTATAATATATTTTTAATGATAAAAGTAGGCCTACCCTTACAATAATAGTAATAATAATAATAATAATAATAATGATAATAATAATTGAATACATATATTGGAAATGCTAAATCCTGATGCCTTTGACTGGATACATAATATCATGGTCTATCGGCGCAAGCAGGCACAGGGGTTTATATTGACGTTATTTCACAGGAATAGTGTGAGCAGTCAAGTCGCAGCTCGACGATCAGACCGTATATTGTGAGCACATAAATCCTAAACTTTGCTTTTACATCACAAGCGATCTACTCGTAACAGTGTGAGTTGGTAACCTTTCTGAAATCACACAGTGTCTTTAGTAATCCTGAAGACATTGAATAGCTTGTTCAGGTGTGTCTGATTAGGGTTGTAGCTAAACTCTGCAGTGGCACACCAGGACATTGCCTATTCCTGCTCTAGGGTGACTGTAATTTTACTAAGATGTTTTCAGGATCAAAATATTTAGTTTGACCCCAAACTTACCATAAACTACCTTTAAAATCAGAAGTGAAATGTTTGCTAGATATCAAATGTTGATGTCTCAACCAGCCCTAAAATGAACCCTAGCCAAACCCTCTGACTGGTTGATTGGAGAGTTGTTCTAAGACCATCTACATAAAATTACTTGTCACCTCCTTGGCTAAAACATTCAGAAACTCCTCACGTGTCAGCTTAGCCCCTCTGAGTAAACCCAGAACTATAGAGGCCTTATCTGTGAGTCTGTCATCTCTTTTCACTCCTATGCTACAATCTCAGAAACGGCATACACAACATTGGGCTTTGTGTCAATGAGCCATATTTGCCTGCACTGCCTCCTCCACCTCACTCTCCGCACAAATGCCAGAGGTCACTCTTTTCATTCAGGCAGAAATCAAAATGATAATGGCAGCTTGTTAAAAATTCTATTTGGATGTGCACATAGGCTACATCAAAAGGTGCTGACATGGAGTGGTTTGGGGTGCAGAGGGTTGTTAGCGATGTGACTTACTGATAGCGCACATCAAAGCTATAGAGAGAGGGAAATATGGGGTGGGGGTGGGGCAGGACACAATGACTATGTTCTGGGGCTGTTATAGTCAGAAAATGAAAATATACCAGGCACAATTTTACCGTTAATGCCTTGACATTGAAACGCAAGCTATTTACCATCAAAAAAAAAAAAACACTCTGACTCCATCAGATCCATCTAAATCAAGCTGATGCAATGGACGCAGTTTGGGAAATTATAAATGATAGCCAGACAGAAAACATGCAGAAAAAGAAATAAAGCCAATAATAAAATAAATCCTCTAGTGGACCATTAATAAATGTGAGCAGCACAAGGCCACTTCAGGAGACAATGAGGCAGCAGGGATTTGCTAAAATTGGGACAGTGACTCCCAGGTTCCATTTTGCATCAGGTGTGGTCAAACTTTGAATACTGCATCACTAACCATTAACCACCCAGAATGCATTTCAGTGCTTTCCTGGTTTAAAACCACTAAAACTCTCAAGTCTGATTCACCATGCCATTCATCTGAAGCAAGCTCAAGAGGACAGTGGATACCAGACCCACTGTATGAACCTGGATGAAGCCAAACTAAATACCCATATTGCTCGACCTCTAACATATAAGACTTCACTGGGTATGACTTGGTTGGTTTTTCAAAAAATATTCCTATAAACCCGAGGTAGCTACCCTCCTGTAGACTTCATTTCCAACCCTACTCCAACATACCTCCCTGTTATTTTTTCAAGCAACCTCACCTTGATCAGCTGGATAAAGTGTGTTAGATTAAGAATGGAGCTGAACTCTGCAGGATGGTAGTAGCCCTCCAGGAGTAGGGCTGGCTACCTCCGCTATAAACCAAAAATCTAATTTTAGGATTAAGTTTAGAATTGAGGTTAGAGTTGGGCTAAGGCTTGACGTTGAGACTTGTGAAGCATCTCATCAATCTATCATTAGGGGTAATTAATGTATAAGCCTAGGGGGGTCCAATCCTGGTTCTGGAGGGACATTTTTTTTTGTAAAGTTCAGATCCTAATTAAACACACCTGAACAATCTAATCTTCGGGATTACTAGTAAATTTCAAGCAGTTGTGTTGGAGCAGATTGTAGTCAAACTCTACACGAAAGTAGCCCTCCAGGTGCAGGAGTCGACACCATTTGCCTAGAGTATAGTTTTTTATGCCTTGTGTAAAATCCGACATTCTAACTTTTTCTAAGTGTAATTAATTGATGGTACGGCCATTTGGTCAGATAGAATTGTCCATCCTGAAACATTCTTCTGGCTTTAGTGGTTGGGTTAAGAAGAATGTTAGGACTTTCGTTTGCTTGGACCTGTCGTTCTACTACCAACAGAAGATCCAGAAGAAACAAGTCATACTTTGCAAAATTGTCATCTAGGTCAGTGGTTTCCACCCCTGTTCATGAAGGCACATTTTGGAGGTCTCCCTAATCACGATTCATTCAACTCATCAGCTCAGGAAGATGGTTGTGAACAGCTGATTTAGGTAGAACACTGAATTGGTTGTGAAAAACCAAGTAAGTAAACTTGCAGATCTTAAAATGAGCATTAAAGTGAAGCATGTGCATCAGGTTAGACAGAGGAACTGCTGACTTATGGCTTTCACACACCCACAGGGTTTAAGAACATATTTGTCTTTTCCTCACAGCATTCTGCACTCCGCATTGTTGCATTATAATTGCATTACTCTTTCATAACTGAGATCTGATCCACTTAAGTTATCCACAGCATGATAAAGCCAGGTCAGCACTGGCCTTTCCTGATGGGCGATACAAAATACTACATGCTTCATCCAGGTCACTCATTTCATTAGCTATTCTATGAATTTTCCAATTAGGCTGAGGGCATCAAGACAGAGCTTTCAGGTCTTTTACCATAGGGGACGCGAGCAGGCCCTGTTCAGGTACTCTTACAAAGTACTGCTCCTGTGCACCTTTGTTAGAGGAAGGGCATTGTCTGGGAGGAAAAGCATGCCAAACGTTAGCTGCTGCAACCTTTGAGTATTCCATTAAGAGTAAAAGGAGAGTGCAGATAATGAGAGTCCACATCGGCTGAGCATAACACCTAGACAGAACTGGAAGGAAGAGGCCTCATATCAAAGCAACTCTCGTTTTTTGGCTTATCTATCTCTCTTTCTTCTCTTCTCTTTCTTTCTCTATCTGCTCTGATTTGGTTAGTGCTGGTTCCACGCCATAACAATCCTCTGGACAAAAAAAAAAGTCTGCCTCTGATTATTAATAAACCTTAAGGCAGGCATCATTATTTTTTCAGCTAGTCCTTTTTTGTAATGTTCAGACAACACTTTTATACGTTTCCCAGGGGCCTGAGCTCCCCATCTCTCTGTGATCTTATTAGCATCCCATCTTCTCCTGCCTGCTGACCAAACTGCATTGCTATGCATTTCTGTCTCTTTGACCTCTGTGTGGATGGAATTCATTTTGCCTTTTCATCTTCTTCTTTGGGCTGATTTGGCTTAAGCAGGCAGCTGGCCATGGTAATTTCAGATAAACCATTTTTAAAGAAATAGGGACAGTGGAAAGAGGACGAGGATAAAAGAGTTGTGATATAGTTGTGCTTCAAAGAAGACTCATCAGCCGTGTATTACCTTCTGAATGCGGATGCGCGACTGATTTACTATGTATGCAGGTTTTGAATGTGTTTTTGTCTTGACAATTTTTTAACCTTGACAATAATTATTAAGTAAGTTCACATAATACATATTTTATTTTATTAAATAAAAAAAGTAGGGAAAAAAAGGTAAGGTAAAGTGAAACAGAACAGCCCTTTGTACTGTAAAACACTTCTGGCAAATGCTAGATGTCCTTGGTTGAGTGTTGAGAGCGTCAACATCATTACCAAGACAGATAATCTAAAAGAACTAGCTTGAGACTTAATTTAATTTATTAATAATCTAGAAGTTTATCACGTTCAAACTATTATCATGACAATAGTGTGTCTGAATGGTCTACTGCAGTGCTTGCTTATGATAAACAAAACATTATCATCCCTCGGAGTGGATGCCAATATACAGTAGTTATTGTTATAGTATATTTCTTGGCGTGAACGGGCCTTTAATCAGGGAGAAAAATAATATCTTAACCGATCATGCTAATATACAAAAAAAAGTTAGAAAAGAGTTTGAACATCTGCAAGCACCCAGAACAACCTACAGTAACTATCTAGAAAGCTCTATTAACCACGCAAAAAACTCTAGCCTTGTGTCATGCACAAACACCACTAACATTTTCACTTTTTATTTTATTTTTGGAATTCTATTTGTTGCTGATAGTGTTGTGGAAATTCAATAAATTAAATAATTCACAACATTTACATGACACTGCCCTTCCCACCACATCTCAAATTATGCATTTTGTTTTAATAACAATCTGTGAAGGAAATCACATTTTAAACTATTTCCTACGATCACTTTTTGAAACGTCAAAGTAATAGTTGAGTAGATGTCTTTGGAGGGACAGAAAGCTCTCAGATTTCATCAAAAAGATCTTCATTTGTGTTCCGAAGATGAACGGAAGTCTTACGGGTTTGGAACGACATGACGGTGAGTAATTAATGACGGAATTTTCAATCTTGGCTGAACTATCCTTTTAAGAATGAAAGTCTGGTTCTGGTACAAAGATTAAACAAAATGTATTCATAAAAGGCATTTGAGGCAAAACTAAGTCCTGAAATATCTTAGATTTAATAAAGTGCCTATAGTCTAGAAATTGATGACTATTGTCAAGAAGATGACTATTTAAAGCAATCACAGACCAACAACCACTGAATCGCTGAATGTTTTAGAGACAAAACCCAAAGCAGCAGTGAGCAGATTTATTCCAATCCAGTGGACACGTATCATAAGAGCAAGAGAGAAAGTAAAGTATGTTGTGTGCTGCTCTGTAAAGGACTCTGGGCTTGATGAGGTGCAGCAGTTGAATGATATACGGAGCCGAGCTCAGGCGAGAGCTGTCCATTAGTTACAGGGTCCTGTAATGTTGGGACTGCAGTACATTATTTTCAAATGCATCAGTCAGCGTTGTGCGGTACAGATAAATTCGAATGCCTCGGATATGTACTGCATACTCTCAACACTGCTATATTACGTGATGGGTCAGAAGGGCAGCGCAGGAGAGGGGGAAAAATGTAATTTATTTTTCACTGTGGCCAGTGTTCTTCCCATTAGCTTCAAACGTGAGATAAGTTATAGCTTTTAACAAGCACCTTTAGCCACCAGAGCACGCTGCACACAATGCCGTGGCGCTGAAAATGAGATTTAGAGGTAAAGTGAGCGAGGGAGAGGTCAGTGATGACCCCATGTATGGCCCCTTTGTGTGACATGGCACAAGGACAAACATCATCGTTCTGATGAGTTCAATAAACACCAGTATTGCAAAAACTCACTATTGTAACTAGATTTGAACATGCTATGAAGAAAATGTGGTGTGTGGTTGCAACGGTGCTCTGGGGGTCATTGACAAATCTGTTAATTAAGAAAAACATAGAAAAATACAATGACCTGAATACACCTCTTCTCTTTAATTTAAGGGAAAAAATCAGTAAATCAGGAAAATAGTCCAAAATATCAGGGTTGTCCTGATATAATAAAGTCAGAATCATTAGAAGAATAGAATTCTTGAGTT
Source organism: Tiaroga cobitis (assembly GCA_030578255.1). NCBI lineage: Eukaryota > Metazoa > Chordata > Actinopteri > Cypriniformes > Leuciscidae > Tiaroga > Tiaroga cobitis. The sequence goes on along the minus strand of CM060597.1, from coordinate 60,615,735 downwards.
TTAAAAAAAAAACCATAAACTTAGATTTTTTTTCTCTTAAACAATTAGTATGTTATCAAAACTTCTTCACTTTTTTATTAATAATTGAAAATGCTAAATCAAGGTCGTGCGGAGAAAAAAACAAACAAGAAATTAATTTTTTTTTTACAGAAAAAAATATAATTTTCACGGCATTATATATATATATATATATATATATATATATATATATATATATATATATATATATATATATATATATATATATATATTATTATTATTTTTTATTTTATTTTATTTTTTTCACACAGGTGGGTCAAAAGTAACAACAATATACAAGCTAGATTTTATGTGTTACTCTTGTTTTTTTTTGTTTTGTTTTTTTACCTAAATATACCTGAGTATGACCTTGTTAACATGTAACTGCAAACATATTTTGGCCTTTATCTTTGAAAAAATTGTTAATTTACATTTTTTAATTTTAAATTTCAGTTTCATCAAATGTTTTAAAAGTAACCCAACAGTACAAACTTGAATTGTTTAGAATATTTTTTTATTGTCAATCGATTTTATAAAATGTTTTTTTTTCAACATGAAAAATACGAAAATTAAATTAAATTAGCATAATATAAATTCTCAACATAATGTAACAGTCATGTTTCCATCCAGCTGTTTTTATGCATACATTTAAAATGTGCATAAAAAAACATCTGGATAGAAACCCTGCAAATCCATAGGTGGAGGTGTTAAAGCTATAAGGTATGGCTAAAACCTAAATGTGACTAGGGTAAATGGAAACAGATTTGAGTGGGGAAAAAAAATGGTGACACAGAAATCAGCTGATTTAAATGTGACTTAATCTTTAAAAGCCCCCTCAGAAACATCTGCCATATTCTGTTGGTATAATATGACATAAACATGTTTTAATAAATGCTGCAACACACAGAAAGTCACCACAGTAGCAGAGGGACAAAAGAAACACTTGTTTTCCCAATAGCGGGACAAAAGTAACAAGTGTTACTTTCGTCCCGTCAGGAACTCCTGACATTTAAACCCGATTTACTTTTATAGTGAAAAACTCTGAACAAGCAAACTTCAGAATGTGTTACAGCACTAAATAACCTATAGATTGATCATTACTGTGTGACACATGAAACGAAAAACACAACTTGTAATTTAAAAAAATGACCGCTTCAGTAATTTACTTATCATACTCGAAAACTACTTTCCAGACCTAACCGCGGGAAACGATGATGAAATCACGTGATATTTAGCAGCTCGGTCACTGGCTGCATGCCTAAAGTGCTGTCATAACTTGAAATGCAAATGTAGTCAGGGCTCAGAGAAAATCGCTTTATTACTTTCTTCCCGTGTTACTTTCGCCCCGGTTCTCCCCTACTATACGTTTCCAAGATCTTCTTAACTTGAACACTATTACTTGACCTAGGTGGTTGCTCTCTGACCTAAATCAAATATGACCCAAGTCTATATAATATTCTGGTCCATAGATATGCCTTGGGTCTCCATTTCAATGTAAATATTGGATTTTTTAGCTTGTTTCATCATCCGGTAGGTGGAAAGCTGATTGCTCAGAAAAGGAATAGCACACGAGTCCTCAGCAAGCCACACGATTTGAGGTATCATTCATAACTATAACATAAATGGTGCAGGACAAGGTTTTCACCATGGCTAATCAGAGGTCAGAAAACAGCTTTGGGAATCACTTCATGTTTGGCAGACTTCAAAAGGAGGAGCTAGACACTAAACTGAACCGCTGTCCCCAAGGCTGACAGCTGACATCACCCGATTCTCTGCCAGAGCACATCTCGTATGTGTGTATGTATGGACTGAGGCCAAGGTTATCACAGCATAACCCAGAGGCAACAATTTGACAGTCTATAAGTAAGTCTTCAATGACTGATGAAACAGACATGGTCCGCTTTAAGTTAATGATTCATACTCAACAGAGCTCACTTCTACTCACTTCACTCCACACTGAATGCTTGAGAAAGGGGAAAAAAAAAACCTCCTCATTCAGATCTGTAAAAGATAAGCGGGTCTTTTAATCAAAGCCAGTTCTAGTCATTCTGCATCTTAGAGTCAATTATTGACGACTGACTAATTAGTTGTGCCCTTTTAAGCCTTTCTCTTAGTTTGGAGCTGTTTAAATATGCAAGATCAATAGCAGCTCTAATGCCCCACCATCGTCTCCGAACGTGGAGTCCAGCCGCATAGCAGGGCACATCTATCAAAGAAATTAAGACTTTCACTCAAATTAACATCAACTTCTCTTATTGCATAATCATTTTAGACTGCGATCTTTCTCCTATATGAAGCTATATCTCAAAATCAATTAACATTTTATGTGAAAATGTAACAGATAATTGATTCTATATTGTAACGTACATCCGAGTGTAACGGATTATCAAAATGTAAAAACAAAAAAGAAGAAAAAAATAGGAAGGTGACTTGAGTTCTATGCATTGATTGTTGACTGCATTTTGAGACAAACAGAGGCAAATGAAGCTATTGTCATTTATTAGTTATGACCAAAAATATGAGGTCAAAACATTTTTTTTTCAATATTAATTTTAATTTCATGCCGTCATGACGACTACCTTTTGTGTACAGCTTTGAGAAAACTAGTACAATGTTGCATTTTATCCTTAGTTTGATTAGCTTTCACAAAGCATTTCAAAACAGACCAACATTTGTTAATAAATAACCCCGAATATTCTCTTGAGGTATGGTCACATTAGAGAAATTGTGAAGGCAAAAATGTCCCTTGTCAATAGTGTAGCGATGTACAGTATGTAGCACAGCTCATGCAGAAGTCACTTTCAAACCAAGCAACTTTCTTTTGGTCAACGTGGCGAATCTGGGCGACTGGAACCCTGTTGCAAAATCTGCAAAGGGAAATCTTCTGTTCTCACATGAAATTCCAGATCATGTGGATTCCTATTAAGATTGCTGGATTTTGCTCTCGCACGCACACACAAAAAAAACACCTAAAAGCAAAAATAAAGCAGGATGCAGCCTAATGCTGCTTATGCTAACATTAGCACACAAGTGCCCATACATGTATACATACACTCACCTAAAGGATTATTAGGAACACCATACTAATACTGTGTTTGACCCCCTTTCGCCTTCAGAACTGCCTTAATTCTACGTGGCATTGATTCAACAAGGTGCTGAAAGCATTCTTTAGAAATTGTTGGCCCATATTGATAGGATAGCATCTTGCAGTTGATGGAGATTTGTGGGATGCACATCCAGGGCACAAAGCTCCCGTTCCACCACATCCCAAAGATGCTCTATTGGGTTGAGATCTGGTGACTGTGGGGGCCATTTTAGAACAGTGAACTCATTGTCATGTTCAAGAAACCAATTTGAAATGATTCAAGCTTTATGACATGGTGCATTATCCTGCTGGATGTAGCCATCAGAGGATGGGTACATGGTGGCCATAAAGGGATGGACATGGTCAGAAACAATGCTCAGGTAGGCCGTGGCATTTAAACGATGCCGAATTGGCACTAAGGGGCCTAAAGTGTGCCAAGAAAACATCCCCCACACCATTACACCACCACCACCAGCCTGCACAGTGGTAACAAGGCATGATGGATCCATGTTCTCATTCTGTTTACGCCAAATTCTGACTCTACCATCTGAATGTCTCAACAGAAATCGAGACTCATCAGACCAGGCCACATTTTTCCAGTCTTCAACTGTCCAATTTTGGTGAGCTCTTGCAAATTGTAGCCTCTTTTTCCTATTTGTAGTGGAGATGAGTGGTACCCGGTGGGGTCTTCTGCTGTTGTAGCCCATCCGCCTCAAGGTTGTGCGTGTTGTGGCTTCACAAATGCTTTGCTGCATACCTCGGTTGTAACGAGTGGTTATTTCAGTCAAAGTTGCTCTTCTATCAGCTTGAATCAGTCGGCCCATTCTCCTCTGACCTCTAGCATCAACAAGGCATTTTCGCCCACAGGACTGCCGCATACTGGATGTTTTTCCCTTTTCACACCATTCTTTGTAAACCCTAGACATGGTTGTGCGTGAAAATCCCAGTAACTGAGCAGATTGTGAAATACTCAGACCGGCCCGTCTGGCACCAACAACCATGCCACGCTCAAAATTGCTTAAATCACCTTTCTTTCCCATTCTGACATTCAGTTTGGAGTTCAGGAGATTGTCTTGACCAGGACCACACCCCTAAATGCATTGAAGCAACTGCCATGTGATTGGTTGATTAAATATTTGCATTAATGAGAAATTTAACAGGTGTTCCTAATAATCCTTTAGGTGAGTGTACATGTATGGTATTCATGAGGACATCACCGTGGACATGTTGGGTCTGAGCATCAGGTCAGCTCATTCTCTCACCTCATTTTGGGCCAGCTCTGTTTACCACACATGGGCAGCATAAATGAATTATGGAGAGATACTATTAATTACAGATCTGCCAAGCACTGTGAATTATTCAGTCCTTTGCTTATTTAGGCGTTTATGGCATGCTATAGTTAGCATAACTGCCTAACCAAGCATCAGATACCCTCAGGGGTATCTATGCGTTTCAGGTCCTCCTTACGCTCAGGCAGGTGCAATACGCTGAATAAAGACGCATGGGAGCACATGGGTTTTTCCATTTAGCAGATGGAGAGCAGAGGAATGGGAATGAGGTCATGCACTGCATATGCAACAACACACAGTAGCATCCAGTCAGCAGTGGCTGTTGTCATGTAAAAAATGGGTCTATTGCGATAATTAGTGAGCTACTTACAGTACCTGCATTGACAATCCTGAAACTACACTGGAAAAGAAGGTAGAAAAATTATGTTGCCTTATAAGATGCCTTTAGTTTTTTTCTCTCACTGAAAAGGCAATCCATTGTGACAAACTCTTTCAAAATGTTCGTCCCAAGACAGTGGAAGGAATCAAGAAAAATATCAATTCTAAATGTGTTGTATTCAGGGCTGAATAATAACGATGAAAAACGGTTACAAACTGGACTATTCAACCCAGGCTCCTTGATTTTTGCAAAATGATACTCCGAAAAATGACTACGTTCATATTGCTTGAGTTCGGAAATAAAATGTCCAGTGAGTGTGTTGCTAAAAGGTTAATGTTCTATCGCGTTCGGAAATAACGTACCACCTACCTACACTAAACCTAACCGAGTGTTAGTAAAAGCAAATGTGACATAAAAAGTTAAGTCTTTTATTGTGACACGTACCTGAGTGCTTCGCATCACAAGTGCAATGCTGTACCAGGTGAGCTACCAAGCAAGTTTACTTCCTCAGAAAAGTAAGTGAGACCGTTCACAGTGAGGCAGCTCAGTGAGGTTTGGAACACAGGGATTGTCACAACAGAGAAAGCTGATTCAAGTTTCATGGAAATCAATAGTTTGAAACTTACTTTAGCTTTGGTGCTTTGATCTGAGAGAGATTCCTCAGGCTGCTCCAGTACAACATCCCGACTGGATTCCATCATATCTCAGACCTCTAGTAGTGGGGAGAGGGAGACAGAGAGACGCCAGATCAGTGTTCAGGTTTAGCTAAATGAAAATGAACACGTCAGCAATAACTCACATAAAGTAGGCTAACTTCAGATCAACCCAGTCCAAGCGGAAAAACGTGCCAATGACCAATTTTGCAACACTTTTTAAGTGAAATCTCCAGTGAGAAGCGCAACAAGAGCATTCAGTTTTATCTGAAACTGATGAACATGAATCTGACAAAGTTTTGTGTTGATTGTTGTACGTATCGCGGCAGTTCGGAATGTCTGATGTGTGGCGCTGGTGAGTCTTCGAGATGATTTATCGTGACTCGTGTTTCACAGGACTGTTTCAAGTGCAATTCTGTACCAGGTGAGCTAATGAGCAAGTTTACTAGGTTAGAAAAGTACAAACATGGAGCTGGTTAATCATGTGTTATAGTAAAAGGGTTTTCAGTTCATAAGGCGTGAAAATAAGTCTTTATTATTCCATGATCTGCTCCTGTGCTCATAATTTGTGGAAATGAAAAATTTAAGTTGTAGGCGTTTTACTGCCTTTAGTGTTCATTTCAGCTGGAATCTGCAGTGAATTCATTTATGGTGTTTTAGGGTACGCTTACACGACAACGATATGGTTAAAACGGAGCAAAGTTTTTCCTTTGTAATATGCATGTGCCTGACGTCATCGTCAGATTCGCGTTTTTTTTTTTTTGTTTACACGGAGACCGTTTTCAAAAACTTGCACTCTGGAACCCGTTTTCAAAAGTTTGCGTTTTACGCACCCAAAGCGCTGTTGTGGTGTAAATGAACGGCCAAAATGCATAAAAGGTTTTCCGTTTTTAGCTGAAAACGGTGTCGTGTAAACAGCCCCTTATAGAAATGTAGGTAGAGGTCCTTGTTTCCAATCTGTCTGAAACAAATCAATCACATGCAATTAGTATCAGGCTTTACAAGAGACAACCAAGGTCTCAGTGCTCCAATAACTTTAGTCATCCAACAGCTGACTAATTGATTAGGCTAGTTTGTAGTTTATATTTTAGTAGCAAGTCTTTAATTAGCGTGTTAACAGCTAAACTGTGCGGTAATCTAGGTCAAGTCACATCCTTAAGTTTATTCTCTTTAAAGCATTGCCACTACAGCCATAGATGCCATACACATGCAAATGGATACGTCAACAAGTGCGCAACCGACTTGATTTTGAGAAAATCTAGTTGTGTACATCCCTACATGTGAAGAGCACACTGAACGTCAAACATCAAACACAAAGCAAGCTGCTCCTCTCTATCCACCCATGAATGGATGATTGTTTACTTGAAGTGTTTTGAGTCACTTATGTGATTACCATGACAGAGAGCAGTCTAGGTCCTTTCAGAGAGCACCAATCTCCATCTTTTCCAAGGGCCACCTCAATTATTCATAGTCTGGTCCTATTTGTGTCTTTGTGCTCTACGAAGCTGTTACTCAGCATGCTAAAACCTTCACACAGCTGAAGCTAGATTGCCAGTTTTATAGGAGAGCATCTTGTGAAATAAATGATAGCCATGTGACATGCAGCGAGGGGTCAAGGTGCACAGCAAATGTGAAGGAGCGCGCATGGATTGGGCTGTAATCAAGTACCACGTCTTATTCACTCTCGAGTGGTATAAAAGAACACATCTCAAGCGCCCAGCCGAATTGTAATGAATGGAAGACGTTGTGAAAGTTCAGACCCGGACATATGTGAAATTGTGTAAGACTGACCCTGAATCGTTTTCATTAAAAGTATCTTTTACATTCATGAGTTAACTCAAATTAAAGTGCAGAAAACTTAAAAGGACACTACTTTACTCGGTCACAGATACGTTAATGGGTCGAACTACAAGATGACAGAAATATAAGAACCCCTGTGACACTTAAAGGCAGATAATTACCTTTTTTATTTAAAGGGAGATTGTCAAAAAATTGCCATCATGCTCACCTACCTTCATGTTGTTCCAAACCCTGTCCAACCGTTTGTTTGTTTGTTTTGTTGTTGTTGTTGTGGTGGTGGTTTTTTCCCATACAATAAAAGTGGATGAAGACCAGGAACATCTATGGTCAGCATTTATTACTTTCATTAAAGGGAAAGAGCAGCTTTGACATTATGCTAAATATTTCTTTTTGTGTTTTAGGCAAAAGAGAGTCACATTGGTTTGGAATGACAGGGTGAGTAATTAATTACAGAAATTAAGGTAACACTTTACATGAAGGTCTCATTTATAAACATTAAGATAATAATGCATTAACTAACATGAACTATCAATGAGCAATATATTTTTAAAGCATTTATTGACCTTCGTTAATGTTATTTAATAAGCGTTCGTGTTAGTTAACTTTTGTTCCCTCATTTCCCATTTTAATAGTTTTCCACGGTTTTTCAAGTATGGAGGCGCTTGAAGCATTCAGTTGCGCTCTAGGCGGTGGGACTAATATCTGTAAAGTCCAAGTCTGTGGCAAAACTCAAGTGTTTTCCGCATATCATTCAGATCAAAAAAGAAGGTCAAAAGCACTTGTCAGAGCCACGAAACTCCTTTTAGCTTTAGGTAAGTGCCTATTACCAACATCAGAATTAAATTAATACATCATTCGACCGAACCTAACTGTGATATACAGGTTATATATAGATTATGTGTGTTTGCGCACGTGATATCAGGAAGCAACGTAATACGCACATGATGACAGGAAGGTGACGGCGTTGCGTAAATCGAGTTACCCCTCTCACTTCTGCTAGTTTTACTGAGATTTATTATCTCGTGCAAATTGACCATTACTATTACAGACGTCCTGTGGTAAAATTACATTACTCCATCTACCCTTGTAAAACTGATCCCGTCCGAATAGGGCTAAATACAGTAAGGGAGAAGACAGGATAGGACAAGAGCAAGGGGAGGAGGGATGTGATCAGAAAATGACGACAGCCAGATTGAAACTTGGGTTGCACACATAATCACCACTGTGTCAGAGCCTGTGCACTTCCTGCTGGGCCAAGACTGCAATGAAACACTAAACTAAACTGAACTAAAACATTTCCACCGTTGAAAACGAACAAAAGCTACTGATTTTGCATCTCTGCATTATATTAGGTATTTATATATTATACCTCATAAATAAACAAACTGTTAAATGTGACTATTATTGACTGTAGTCAACTAAGTTAAAGGGTTAGTTCACCCCAAAATGAAAATTCTGTCAGTAATTACTCGCCCTCATGTTGTTCCAACCCCGTAAGACCTTCGTTCGTCTTCGGAACACAAATTAAGATATTTTTGATTAAATCTGAGAGCTGGATCACTCCTCCATAGGCTTCTTAAGGGATCGAAACTGGCCGGCCCAGAAAAGTTTAAGACATAGTTAAAATAGTCCGAGTGACTACAGTGGCTCAATCTTAAGTTTATCAAGCGACGAGAATACTTTTTGTGCGCAAAAAAACCAAACAAAAATAATGACTTTATTCAACTATTCATTTCCTTCTCTGTGGGCCGCGAGATTTCATGTAGTTTTATCGATTAAATTATTATCGACAATTACTTGATCGTCGATTAATCGTTAGCATTGCTAGTTTGGGGCAAGTGGGGGTTTGTTGTTGTCTAACTAATTCCATCATCAGATTGTGTGCTCCGATTGGTTTTTGAACGGTTGTCATAGGAGAAAGTGACACTGCAGGACTGCGCCTCAAAACTTCTGACACTGCCAGAATTGTGTTGGAGGTCAAATTTTATCGCAATGGTCATTAATCGGCTGTCGGCGAAGATTTCAAACTAGCAATCAAAGACTTCAGATTTTGGCCAAAGATTAGAGGAATCTTTTAGGATTCTCAAAATTTGTTTCAGGCGACCAAATCGTGGCCAAAATCATACAGTGTGAACCTGGCATTTCTTAATACTGATAATAAACTGCACAACACACAATTAAGCGGAGTGGCGCTGACATGGCTCCTCTCATCTTACCAAACACTGTGTATATATCTTCATTAGTGTGCTCTGATCAGAGCAGTCAAGTACACAACACAGAAGCAAGGATTAGAGATGCTTTTTACACAAAGACAATCAAGGCCACACACTTGACATGCTCCGTTAAAAGATAAATGAATTTGAAAGTGTGTCAGAGTACACATTCAAATTGGCTTGCCAAAAGTGAGCCCATCTTAACATTAAACAGTCAATTGATTAAAAAAAAAAAAAACAGACAATTTTTTAGTTATTTACTTATTAGTCTTTTTATTTCGAGGATAACTATTTCCATGAAAATGTAATCTAAAAATTTCTGATTAAAAGCATTACCGTGCGGTGATTTTATAAAGCGTGTTAATCTTTCAGCTAGAAGAGGTTTGATAGAATGGTTTCATTAGTATGCAAGCAATTAATGAACTGTCTGCTTTGCAAAATTAAGACAATGGCTTCACGGCAATGTAAAAAAAAAACGAACTGTAATTACTGAACAATTATACAGCGATCCCAATATAGCGCTAATTTTCACTAGCACATAGGGACATTTTTTTTGTTGTGTATGTGAGTGTATTGTTCTCATATAGTACGGTTTAAGGATTATGTTGCACACCAGTGCATACAAATTACTTCAAAAAGATGTTAACCTGACACACTATCATGATCTATCATGAATCATGTCCCATCTTATTGTAGAAATTATGAATGTTTACACTAGCAAAATTTATAATTTATTTTCTAATTATTTTTTCTATTCAAAAACTATTGTATGCAATAAATAAATAAATAAAAATTTAAAATGGTTTTACTAAAAAAAACATTTTTGTAGAATTATTTTTATTATATTAGCTAATTCCACAAAATTCAGCATTACAGATCTTCAAGCACAGATTACTTATTCAAGCACAAATCACTTAACCATTGACAGACAACATTTTATTTCACTTCATGTAACTTAAATTCTTATTCCAATGTCTCTCCTCTTGGTTGCCATCTTAAGGGAAGAGTTTAGCATCCTCGTGAACTGCTGACTCATGTTAGAGTTAAATGAACAGGCGTTTTTATTCATTCAAATTGTATGTCTTTCTCTTCTTGACTTTAAGAAATGTCAGTGTTTATTTTTAAGGAAAAAACACAAATATCATTTGAGGTATTTAAATTCTTTAATCCCTTTTCTTAGCCAGACTACATTAAAACTTGTCTTTCTTTGGTTTAACAAATGAAGGAACAGTAAATGAAGATACATATAGCATATGCTTACAAAAGCATCATGTGAAACAGAAAACAGCTTGATAATTGTGAGGAAGTAACAGTCACAATATTTGTGTTCTGTATAAATCCCGCTTTACAGTTTAGAAATGTCCTGTATTCATTAAAATGGCATATGTGTTTTTTTTAACAAATGTTCTTTAAAGAAAAAAAAAGGAATACACATCTTCTCATAAACCATTAATTCAAGAAAAGGCTGTAAAAAGAAATCATTTTCTCCACGAATCTCATCAGTATGCAAGCGAATAATGAAACGTCTGCTCTGCATAATTAAGATGAAGGCTTAACGGCGATGTAAAGAAAAAAAAGAAAATGAATTGCTATTAGCAAAAAAAAAAAAAGAATTCTCCCAATTACATCACGCTAATATTCATGACCCAAACGAAATCATATCTTAAAGCAAAAATTTCCAGGCGAATGAAATGAATGTGGATAATGATCTCGTCGCTTTAATTAACAATGGCTCTCAGAATCTCAGAGCAGGAGACCTGCCGAGACAGAGCGCCACAGCCATCAAATCGATCTGAAACCAAGGACAAGAGTTCCAGCCCCGTACACTCAGCCTCCGAAAATCCTCTCATACCCATCCAGATGCCCACGCACTGCTCCGAACAGTTGCCAGACTGCCACACGACCTCTGGATCATCAGTCTTAGCAGTCATGTAGTGTACAATGGGCTCTGATAGCAGTTAAGCACACATTTGGCTGTAAAATTCTGTGGAAATATTACAAAACGGATTGAGAACATCCCCAGGGCAAAGAGTAATCCGGGAAAGCGATGCCAACTTCATACCCAATCCAAAGGAAGTAGTTCCAGACACAACATACGCGCAAAATCCTGAAGTTGTCCTGAAGAATCCCAACTTGACAGTAGATGAGAAAAAAACATCTGAAGTTTGTTCGCTTTGAAACGAGGCCTTGCGCTGAACAACATAGAAAAACGATTATCACCTCTCCAGTCAACTGTACCAAAAACAAAGTACAGACAATTTTTTCCTCCTACCACACACCCTCCCTCTTCTTGTACAACAGTGTGTCACGATCAAGTATGCAAAACAGGCCAGTGATTGCGAGGAGCCAAACGCAAAAGGTAATAATGAATGTAATTAGCGAGATTGCAGACAGCAGGGAATGCCCGACGACAACGACGGCGATGGTCCCCGCTCTCAGCATCGCTGTGCTGGCCGAGGCAGCATTGGCATTCCTGGGTGCCGGAGGAGCCCGTGCTCTCACATACTTACGTACTCATGCATTTACATTTCCTCATGAAGCTTCTCTCTACGTCCCTCTCTCCCTCCCTCTCTCTAGCTAAGCTGCAGTACGCAGCCAACATCACGAATGACTCCGCAGACACTCCTGTGGGGAAAGAAGCAAAGCTGGCAGCTCCTCAGAGGGGCACACGCCCAACCAAGTGGGCAGGACGGCACCCAATAGTGTGGGGGGACGGCGGGGAACTTCCAACTTCCCCCTAAATGAGGCTTGTTGACATTTGCATTTCCCTTTCTTTTTGTGTCGTGCTAACACGCTCAATTGTTTTAGAATAGTGCCTTCTGCTACCGCCCTTTTGAAAAGCAATTTATTGTGCCAGTTTCCCCATATCTGCCATCCCCACGTCCCCTCCCCTGTCTCCTAGCCACCAGCTGCCAAGTTTTCTCACTCTTTGACGGTACATAGCCTGTGAGAATGCACTTTGTGCTTGTTTTCCATGCTTGTCATCTTTGCCAGTTTGGGAAGTAGAACAGAGAGAACGAAAGATAAAAAAAAATAATATATATATATATATTTTCTCTGTAACTTATGGGAACACTCCGAGGCACTCATAAATTATATGCTTCATTTGCATATTCCTGGCATAAGACATTATGCAAATAACAGGCGATTTGCATAATGGATTCCTTTTGTTGCCTCAGAAGCCTTGTGCTCCTTTTTATTTAATAATGAAAAAAAGCTTAAAGATGAGAAAGTGGGAAGAATGTTGCATCGATCTTTGCCTGAGTCGAGTCGTGTGTGTCAGTGTCCCAAAGCACATGCTGCTTCCCAGAAAAATCCAGGGAAATACTTGCCATGAAATGCTGACAGAAAAAGCCAATTTAAAACTTGATCTTCTAGAGTTAGGCTACATTTTCTAATTAAATAGTGTGGTTGAGTATTATGTGCAAAAATAAGACAAGATAATGCGCTAACATGCACATGCCCATCTTAATGAGTAAGTGAAATTATGCATGCGAGTATAATGCCATAGACAAATTAATTACAGAGGGGAGACTGAGTTGAGGGGGAAATCACATGATTAAATAATTCAAAACAGCCTTGTGTTTTTAGCATCGTCAGCTCCAAATAGAACAACACAAAAAAAGATAAGCGAAGATGTAAGTTGTGCGATATTTCATAATTACGCTTCTGATAATTGATTAATCAAATACGACGACACTGTTAATTCAGTGGTAATTTGCAGACACGTTTCTAGTGGTGCTCACATAAGACGGAGGATAATTAAGTGCAGATGACAAGTTCAGAACGGCGATTAAAATAAATGGCACACTCGTCTAGTGTTGTCACTGATCAGATGGTTATGGAAAATAGCTTGAATTTGATCAAAAATTAAGACCCAACAAAAACTCAAATCTTTCCTGTCTCCCTGGAAACTTGAGTGGATGAGGAAAAGAGAGTATATACGCATGATTGAGTGGGGAAAAAAAGGTGGGAGGTGGTTACGAGGAGGACTTTGATTATTTATAACAAAATGCCATGCAACATTCTCCGCAGGGATCAGATGGCAAACGTCAACTGCGATCAGCTATAGTCCAATAAGGAGCATCCTTTCCAGCAAACAGAGGAGCAGGGAAACTGCTCACCTCAGATGCTGGGCTGCAGGGCTTTGAGCACCTCCAAGGAGTGAAGGGCAAAGTAGACAAGCGGGTGATGCCAGGGTAATGGTGCAGTGGGGCGGGCAGCGGGGTAGCCAGCCTACGACAGATGTTGCGAGCAATTCATCAGCTCTTAGAATCAATTAACCCGTATGTTAATTAATGTCAGGCTTATGGAACAAAGTTGGGGGGGGGGGGGGGTGCTGGCAGAGCTGAAAGCGATGGAGGGGAGGGTGCGAAAAGACAAGATGAGGATAGGGGATGGGCGAGTGCGAGAAAAAAGCTGCGAATGCGGATTGTGGCAGGGAAAAGCTGGCACGGTGCCATCCACTCAGTGGCAGCACCAAGGCAGGCTGGCGTTCGCTGTGGGGGGGAGGCGGGTAGACACAAGAAAAATACATGAAGACCCATGCCATTTGGTACATTTTGGCAAGAGAGAACGGTCATTTTTAAGCTGCGTGTTTACAACTAATATTTAAAGTAGGATTGCTGGTGGGGGTTCTTGAGTACAAGGCTAAACCTTAACTCAAAGCGAACAGGAAAAGGAGGGGAATACCATCTGCTGCTCGTGATTACGGAACATCGGTGATGTTCAGAGCGGAATTTAAGAATGTGAAGAAGTCGATAATGCCTGCCTGGCATCGGAGTGGGAAAGACGACACAAGCGGCGTAAACTTGCATGCCATCGTAATGGACACCAATGGCAGTCGAGTAAAACCGCACTAACCCACGGGAAAGGTAAAGTGTATCCACACTTTTATGGACAAAATGGCAATGGTGGCGCTGTCCACTGAAAGGCATTGGAGGCGGGGCAAGAGGAAGCGCCTCCCTCTCTCTTCCTCGCTTTCTTCTCTCCTACTGCGCATTTCCCTGTGCCAAGCAGGCAGGCTGCCAGCCAGCCAGCATATGCCATGCCAACTTCCTTGCTGGCAACCATACTGCAGACACCGGGGTGGATACATGTGGCACATTTCAACATTTACAGAACCGCGGAGATGTGTTTCCTGGAGATGCCAAGGTGATTTTGTTAAACACGATGCCAGGATCTTTGCAGTGGCATATGTTGCGGAATGAGGGACAAGGTGAACATGTACGTACCCGATGCGGCTCGGTTGGCAAAGATAACTGGAATCAAGAACAAACAAAGACAACGGTGGTGCTTTTGTTGACTAATTAAACAGAAAAGTTTGCGCAGCTAATTAGCGTGACGGATTCAATAAGGCAACAAGGCGGCTGTAAATGAAAACAAATTGGCGCAAGAAAAACAAGACTAAAATAAAACTAAAGCAGCAAGCTGTTATACAAAAAGGGGAGGTGTTTGTGTTTTTTGTGCCAACCCCACACCCCCCTTTAGTCTTTAATTTTGCTCTATATAAACCACCACTTCTCGTCAACCGCCTGCCAACCAATGCAAGGAAGAATGTCTACTACGGGCAATGCGGCGTCAGATGCTGCCAATCTGCCAATCGCCTTTCAACACGAGAGGACCTGGGGGACAGTGCCAATGGCAGAACAGCAGCTGTTTAGAAAAGCTAAACACAAAAAAGGGGCAAGAAAGAGAATCAGCAAACATGAGGATGCATACTAATGAGCCAGCACATAAAATTATAATCAACTAACCAGATGGGGTTTAATTAATGCATTTTCTCTTAATGATGCACTAATCTTTTTAATTCGTTCAACGAAGAAAAAAAAAATTTCCCCCGCTTTGTGGACTTTTTCAGGTGTGGCTCGATATCGACATTTTGATATTTTTAAAAAGCAAAATAAGAAGAGGAAATACAAGAAGTATGAAACTCCACTTCAGCAGCAAGCAAGGCTATGCCAGAGAGGGAAGGAGGAGGCAGGCATTTGCGATTTATCTACATTCACAGCAATCACCAGGGAGATAAATGGCTAAGACTGTGGATTCTTTACGCCATCAACCAGTATGGGAGACAAGGGACAAGGGGGGTGCCACCCACAACAGCCAAGCAGGAACCTGATGGAGGGGGCACAGAATCACACTATCAGACTCTTTGGGGAGGCGGTAACCTCCAGACCAGCCCGCCAGTAACTCGGCCAAATGGGGCAGGGGGGCTGTGGGAACGTTTTCAGCAGCCCCCACTTTTTTTTGCATGCCCCCTATTTGCCACCCAATCAAGAAATGGGCAAACTCCTCCTGTTCGTTTTGTTTATGTTGTATATAATCGACCACAGAAGTAGTAGACCTTTCTGAGAGCTGGTACCTGCAGGGTTTGGAGGAGGAACGTCGCCCTGGTTCCGCAAAGATGATGGGCATCGGGCACACAGCCAACTACGGGCGGCGGTGCAACCAGCGAGAACGGATGATTTGCCTAAGTTCGTTTTCACTGATTAAAATGCACGGCGAAAATTAAATCGGCAATTAGCGTGGGGGAAGGAGGCTCATCAGCGTGCGCTAATTACGAGTGGATACTCCAAACTTTTACTTCCAGTTCTCATGCCTCTCGATTTTTGTTGGACAAAGGGGCACGGTTGTGGAATATGAATAATTGAAGAAGTCATCCAAAGGGAGGGATTATAAGATCTTTGTGCTTTCCTACACTGCCTTGGCACAACCACCAAGATGACAGAACCAAGGCTGCCACCAGGAAGGATAGGCTGGGCAATGGTGGCATCTTTTGGGGCATCGTCAGCGCGATCGATTAAGTATTTATCGCACATGCGATTAGTGCTTTAATTCATAATTCTTGTTGTGTGTGTATTTTTTTTTAATTGTCGCCGCGGAACACGTGTGGATATAATCGTTTGGAGCTAATGAGGTTTGGATGATCTGTCTTTTATTTTAATTCCACAGGGGAAGTTAATTGCGTCTCGTCCTCATTATACAAATGGATTACAAAAAAAAGGAGGAAAAAAACTGGCTGGCAGAAACAAGGAGGGAGAGGGGGGAGAGGGAGAGGCAGAAGGAAAAGAAAGGGAGAATATTTTCCTCCTTTGTGAGCCAACATACACATAATACCACATGCAAACAAGCAGAGAAAAGCAACTGCAATGCTTGGCTATGCTAGTCTCTCCCAAGTCCTCCCCAGGAAAACCCAGCATGTCTCTCCTCTCTCCCTGCTCACTGCAGCCAAATCCTTCAAATGCCAAGGACCTCTGCTTTCCCTGGATGTGGATATTACAAAACATGGGCGATACAAACGCTGCATGGGATTAAATTTCTGCCGATTGGATATTACCGTCATTATTAAAATGGTTAGTTTTCTGCTGTTATTAGTGTTGAGCTTTGTTATAGAGGTGGCGTTTGCGGGCGAAGCGAAATGGAGAGGAGACAACAAGAGAGCCTATGGCAGGGCACCTGCTAATGTCCTCAGCGCTTAATCATCGTACAGCAGAATGGTTTTATGCATATTTCATTTGCATATCATTAAATCGCTAAGGCACACTGGCAACTGGCAGCGGAGAACAGGGAGTGGGGAAATGAGGAGCACAAAGTGTTAAAAAAAGCGACTCATTATGCGATGGCAATCTTCAAAGCTGTGTGCCTGCTTTCCGGCATCCTGCCAATTCATTTTAATTCAACGTTAATTAAAAAAAAAAGAGAGGAGGAGGGGCTCGCTCAGCCTGTCATATGCGGATTAATTGAGCGTCTTCCAAGCAACAAGAGTACTGTTTACGTGCTGGGTGAATGCGGATACGTCTGTTTGTAATCACCGGAATTATATATTTGTTTGTTTGTTTTTTTTTACGAAAGAAGGCCAAAACATGCCCCTTTTACACAGAGGAGAAATACTTGTACTTAAAATGTATAATGTTATCTTGTACATTGCTATTTAAAGGCACACTTTTTAATATCATGTTTGTTTATTAAGGAGCTCTGGGGCATTTTGTTGCTATTGTGAAACATCAAATATGTTGGATACAGAAGTGGGAATGTGAGAAGTTGGCACCGGGCACCAACGAGATCAGGAGGCGGGGGACTGGCAACTCGGGGTTGGGATGAAAGCGTGGGAATTGCTGGGGGCATTCTGTCACAAGATGTCGTCTTGTATGAAACAAATCCAACACTTGCTCACATCTGCCCCCTCTGCCAACCACCCATCAAGCAATCTATGCGCATAATTAATATGCTTGCCGAGACTATGATTGCCTGTATTAAATCACTGGGCAAAATTGATCCTTTTGTTTCTCGTTAAATGTGCTCGCTGTCATTATGTCTGGCACAATGTCCTGTGGAAAGAATAGATGAAACAGCTGCTTTACACATGCACATTTACACAAACACGTAAATGGAAACAAACGTATACACACTTAATTAAGAGGAAGAGACTGTCAATGCAAGAAAACAAAAGCATGATTCGGCATGGTTTATGAACCTTTGTAGGCACTTTTTCAACAACAACAAAAAATCTATAATATAAGTCATATAAAGAGTAAATGCATTTATACTTTTGTTTACAAATTCAGAGCCAAACAGAAGCCATAACTATATACTGTAAGCATTTTTTAAATAAATTGTAAAAAAATATATATAAAATGTATTTTCATGTGGCACAGGATAAAAAATAAATATTTACATCCATATTTAGATTACATTACATGTTCTTCACTAAACTAGCTAATGTAATAGCAAACGGCAAAAAAGCGCCCGTCCTGCCCACGTCTCACCTGCTAAGTGCCCTTGGGTGGTTCTTAGCATATGCAAATGCCGAGAGGATGCAGAATGGCGCAATTAGCCATGTTTATGAAAGCTTTAATGAAAGCTGTTGGGCAAAGGGGCAGCAGCCTGGCAGAAAGAGTCCGCTCGTAGCGGGTATCTGCCTGGCGCTTTTGAGCCATGATACATGCAGATGTCGCTGTAGTTCTTCCAAAAGCTTGCACGAACGAAAAAAGGGGGGGGGGGGGGGTGGGGGTGGTAACGAGGGCCTCGTTTGGAATCACACACACAATTCTACCATATGTTTTTAGAGTGTGTCGGAATGGGGGAAAGGCATGGCCGTGGGGGCAAGTGAAGTTAAGATGGGGTGAGGGGGAAGTTAAACTGGAGATCTTTGCATGGAACAATGTGGACGAAAATAACATTATTCATGCAACGCCTAAGTAAAGTACAACTGACACAGTGTCTGTGTTCTGCTCTGCATGTCACATGGAGCAGACATTATGCAAAGTGTCCTCATTAATATGCATAAGCAGCCTCTTTATTCTGCAGACCTGCACTAAAGCAATATTGTTTGGAGCTGCAGCTATGCTCGTTACAGTAGGCGAACGTAATCTTTCTCAGAGCAAACAGACTCCCATTTTTTCCCTCTCCGACCACTTTCAAAATATTTAATTATCTGCTGCTCTGATTAAAAAAGAAAAACACAAGAAATTCAAGTGCAAGCAGGCAGAGTGTTTATGCTCCAGACGTCTCCCATTCAAAGTGCCACTACAGCTAGCAAAAGCAGAGTGGCACACCAACCATCTCAAGCAGTATCATATCCGTTTTAGATGTAGATCCTGACAAATAACATCAAATTGGTTCTTGGGACAGTGTAATAAATTAGGCAATTAAACAGTGCAGAGTGGGAAACAAATGGCATTTTGCAAAGTCCAGTGCTCAATTTGTGATCATCTCATTGGGTCGTGCCCATCAGTAACATAGGCTATGGTCAGGTTCCCATCTTTTTGAGACTGAACCGACACTGAAGGGTCATACTAACTAACTCAAGTGCTTCCGAAATGGCAGCGTGAGCCAGAGGCAGGATTGCTGGGAGCAGGTAACTGGGTTTTTTCCCACCAACCAATGGCAAAACCCAGTTACCTGCTCCCAACAATCCTGCCTCTGGCTCACCCTGCCCTTTCGGAAGCTCTTGACCTTGTCAGGCACAGTAGTGCTATGTTCTCCTTATCTACAGAGCTGACAGATCTCTCAGCAAGAGACCGTTTATCATTCCCTGTGAGGTTAAAACAGAAATATATATAAAACTCTGGACATTTATGATTTTAAACGGGTTTGGAAGGGGTTTAGCAACACCAACTTAAGCAACATGTTGTATCAGTCAAGCAAGAACACAAAAGTCCTCTGAAATCAGCACTGCCATTGTGTTGGCTTTTACATTGTACTTTTAATTAATAGTTTTTTTTTTATTCATTAATTTTTAAATGGTTCTAGAACAAGTGCAGTTTGAATGCTCAAGGTTGTGCTGTTATTCATCAAGACATACGTTTTTTACCACATACACACATTGCTATCACAAACAGGAAAGCTGAGACAATATATGGTGGAGGAGACAGACCACCTGTAGAAATATGAATGAGAAAAATCATAACACTCAATATGACAGTATTGGTTCTTTCAGTTAAACGAGCCAATTGCCTTTTTCATTGAGGTATTCTAGAATGTAATTCATTATGAATTCACGCATTCATTAATTGGACCAGCCTGGAAAAAATACATTTTTAGTGTGGTTTGAGTTAAAGAAATAAGTATGATACCTCTCTAGTCAAATGCCTTTGCTGATTTAAAAGATATTACCGAAACTTAAAGGGATAGTTCACCCAAAAATGAAAATGATGTCATCATTTACTCAACCTCAAGTGGTTCCAAACCTATATGGATTTCTTTCTTCTGCTGTACACAAAAGAAGATATTTTGAAGAATGTTGGAAACCAAACAATGACTCCCATAGTATGGAGAAAAAAGTGAATGGGACCCAGTTTGGGCGAGTCCACCAACAGTTTGGTTGGTGGACTGTTAGTTTCCAACATTCTTCAAAATATCTTCTTTTGTGTTCAAAAGAAGAAAGAAATTCATGGAGGTTTGGAACAACCTGAAGGTGAGTAAATGATGACATCTTTTTCATTTTTAGGTGAACTATCCATTTCATTTTGACACAGTTTTGGAGATTTCTCTCTGCCACCACTCAAGTAGGAGCTGAACTTGTAACTGCCTGTGATTGTTATAATAGGAAAAGGGACATTGGTTGCAGTGTCTATTGTATTGCATAGAGCACTGCAAGCTTAATACTGTACGTGTTATTTTAGGCTATGTGGACTTGAAAGCATGATATTTTGAAAGATTAAATTAGTATTCTCGGTTTAACACTTAATACATGTTCGATTATAAATACGTTCAACTAATAAATGATATAGTAATATAAATAAATAATATAATACAGTTTTGCCTTATACACTATCATTTTAAGCATATAACTGTCAACACATTCTTGACCACATTTAACCCAGAACATTAATTTAAGGGTTACTGAAGATATTAAAAGCAGTTGAGGTTGTCTGGTCACATGAAATAAGTAGGCAGGCACAGGCGTCCATGTCTTTGGCTGGATATATTGTTACATTCAGAGGCCCTTCTGCTAAATCCAGGCCCAAATCCACTTAAATCCTGCTGTCCACAAATACAGCCAATCAATGGTGTTGTGTCGCCAACCTTAGCGCGCTGACACTATTAAGAGAGCACACACAGCCTGTGTTAATGTTAAAATGCCATAATGCACAGCATCATCAGGCAGGCTAAAAATACCGGCACCTATTTGTATTAGGGAGGAGTGGCTTTTCTCCTAAAGTGGAAAAAAAAACTAGAGTAAAGCATGTGCAGTTTGATCAATGCTTTCCTCTTGCCACATAACTGTGGCTGTATTTTTCTTAAGTGACCTTAAAACACTGCCCTTTTCAACGTCCTCTCCCCTTTTGTTCGACACAGTTAATGAGGGAGCTGAGTGGGGAGGTTTGAGCCAGACCAAGCAGGGACACTGTAAGCCAACCTACAAGCTTCCTGGATGCTGATGCTTTCACCTCCTGGCCTCTCACATTTCCAGACAGAGGCTGCAGGGATGCCACTTCCAGCCGCAGAAATCCGCAGTCCTTCTGCAGTACCAGCAGAGCAGTAACATCTCTTTAACTGCTTCCCAGGCACTAGCCTGCGCAAGTGCGCATTAATTGGGTCCTGATTATTTTATCAGATTAGAGGTCGCAGAGGTCACCTGCACTAACTGTACAGATTGAACTCATGGGAAGGTTAACTGTCAATCATTCCATGCAATATGATAATAGGCCTTATATGATAAGACCGAGGGATGTTATTGGCAGTCGTAGAACTGGTTTATAGAGGATTGATGGGAACTATGCCAACATGGGTAGACTTTATAAGGAAACATGCTAACAACAGTGCATCCTTATAAGTGACTGATTTGGAAAGCTCTAAATACGCAGTCACTGCAATATAGAACTCACATTGGTTCTAATACGTTAGAATGCTAAGATGACAATACACAACAAATGCATAGCACAAACAAATACTGGCTAAAATATTGCATTTCAGTATGACAGAACTATTCTTAATGATAAATTCGGTTTTAAATAAAAAATAAGGGTAACACTTTATAATAACTTTCATTAATTAAATGGTTAATGGATCATTAGTTCATATATTTTCAAATAGCAAAAAATATGAGATAACGTGCTTTTTAATATTTAATGTTTTTATTTATTAATAAAAATGTTTTTATTAATTTATTTATTAGTGAACTATTTATTAATGAAAAATTACATAGACTCAGATATCATTATTTAATGTTAATAGATGCTTACAAATGTCACTGAACTTTCGATTCATGTGATCATGCACTTGCTAAGCTATAAATGATTTTAACAGTGTTATACATTAATTAAAAGCTTATGTGTTACATCTGAATGCTAACAAATGTCATTAAACTTCAGGTCATATATTAATGCACTTTCTTACATTTACAAATGTTGTGAAAAAAAATGTATTAGTCATTTTAAGCACATACTATTCATGTTAACACATTACTAACTTGTAACATCATTATATTTCTAGCTATGTGAATATATATGAAGTATTGATAAATCCTAAATGAGAACTCAAAGCTTAATGAAATTAGGTGATCACATGCAACATGATTTTAAACAAGCATGTAGACTTTTATGGAGGTCGGACCATAGGTGGCGCTATAACTGTTAAAATGCAGACTTTTATGACGATCGGACGATAGGTGGCGCTATAACTGAAAAACCATGTATTTCCTTAGTAAATTGACTGTATTGGCTGTAAATGGTCGTTTCCATCTATGATCTAAGTGGTTACATGCTTGCTAAATAAAACATAATACCCTTTTACGCATGTGCTTAAATGCCTTAAAGCACTTGAATCCCATTAATTGCTGCTTGCAGCTATATTTATTATATAATGTTTGGTAATGATTTATTAATTTAAGTTATTATAAAGTGAGTATATTCACCGTGTAGTTCACCTTTTGCCTCTCTCTGCCATTTTGGGGGGGTTCTTTTCACTGAGCCAGTTGTAATGGATTCTTCTGATATTGCGTCGTCTGTCATAGGCCTTACAGTTTAGCCAAAATGAGGCATCATAAAAGGCAGCATAATGTTACAGCATAACTTTTGGAACAGGCTTTTTGAAATGAGCACCTATATGATGCCCTAAAATGCTATCTAGAAAGGCAGCTTATTAGGTTTAGGAACCCAGCAGTGGAATTTAAATATGACGGCTATTAGAATGCTAAAAACCCAAGTCAGGAAAATACGTCATCTGTGCTGCATTATCTATAAAATTGCAGCTCCCACATGAGCAGGCTGTTCATTGTGTAGCCTGAATATGGAGTGCATTTGACATTCATGTTGGTATGCGAGAACTGTCTTGATGAATTAGTTCAATTGACATTGCTAAGCAGGTGCTGTTAGGAGCTTTTTGGCTGAGGCTTGGCAGAGTTGTCACAGGTGCATTAAGACTGAAAACACGCAATCTTAGCTTGGCGCAATGGCCAGGAGCACTAGACAAGATCCAAAATCCAATAACAGAGCAACATGTTGTGATTTGTGATTTGAAAGATGGTGTGCCACTGTCCTCAACTAGTTTAACCACCAAGACTCAACATTTACAACAGTATTGGCCTGATTCTGAAAAAGCTGTATAGCAAAGACTTAACTTAATTTACAAAAACATTTTTTTAACTTAAACACAAAATAACATTTTATAAACCTTTTTGTTTGTACTATTGAATGTTTGCCGACTACTTGCAGCCTTTTGTGATCATCATCGAGTCTTGTTGAAGAACGCAATTTATAATCTTATTTCAAACAAATGTTAAACATATCTATATTTAATCTTGAACCGTGTAAGTGTGTGTGCAAAAACATCAAGCTGTGACTCTCATCAAGAAGAGGGGAGGGCAGAAGTTTGTGTGTAATGTGAATGTGTGGGCGCAGTGTGCATGTCAGAGTGTATGTCTTCGCATCTGCAGGTTTGCATGTCGTCCCGCAGGGCCTGAACAGAGCAGCTGGCAGGGGAGTCATTACATACGCACCTCTGACAGCTCATGCTCTCATTACAGCAGGAGGATGCCTCTCTCTCTCTCTCTCTCTCTCTCTCTCTCTCTCTCTCTCTCTCTCTCTCTCTCTCTCTCTCTCTCTCTATATATATATATATATATATATATATATATATATATATATATGCTGGCAGACATCTTCCTTTTCCCCAAACACAGCTCAAAACCCTTCTTTTCCATGGGACATGTGGCATGATTGGGTAGCCTGGCTTGGTTCACAGTAGACTGTAGTCACCATAAGCTGTGAGTAAATCAAAGGACTCAACCTGCTTCACTTTGCTGAAGAGAAGGCTAAGGACAGGACTTATCAGAATATAATCTGGTCCAGGGTGCGATCTTGAACACAAACTCCTGCTGCCTCTGAGCTCTACATTACATGGTGTTGTGTTTGCCTGTAGCTCTATTCCAAAACCTAGGGAGCTGCCTGTTTAAAAAAAAAGGCAACATTAAGATGTTTCCGCAATATAAAGCAGCATTGCTTGTTAATCTAGACAATCCCAAAATGCATTGTGACTTCACGATTGTGGTGTCAAGAACATTTTTAAATTACATATTTTTTCATTAAATATTGAAAAAAAAACTAAAATATAAAATACATGTATGTTTATTGGGAAAAAAACAGTTTGACGTTAGCATGTTGCTAAGCTAACATGATACTGTAATAACCATAGTATTAAATTATATCAGAATAACAATGGACTATCTCACTTAATTGTATTTGTTTGACTTTTGCAGCTGCAGTCCGTAACTTTTTGTGTGTTCAAAATTTACAAAACAATATAATGAGCAAGTACATCATGAATCCATTTTCCAAACCTTGTTTTTGTCTTATCCTGAATCACCACGGTACACCTATAATAAGTGTTTATATTCAGACAATTTTAGACTGGTTCGGGTCGTCCCACTGCGGAGTACCCCAGTACCTGCGTGACTTGTCATAGACATAAACAGAGAAAAGTAGCTCCGGCTACAATGCAAGACGCATCTGTTTATTAACCGCTAGAGCGCCAAAAGTTACGGACTGCAGTTTTAAGATTAGTGTATCAAGTTGTTAGCTTAGCAACATGCTAACATCAAACCAAAGTCCCTTTTAAGGAATGTCTATTCACTCTGCAACCATATTTGCAACGCCTCCGGGAAGCTCTTTCGGGCATCCAAGACCAAGTCTTATCTATTTGAATGAGGAAGTCCTATAAAGTGTGGAAAAAATCCAACATAAACCATAGAATTCTTTGTTGGACCAGGCTGGTTTATGCTGGTTAGAGCTAGTATAGTTCTGGTCTAGCTGGCGCACCAGCATAGTCATGCTGTTCCAAGCAAAACTGATCAGGTGACAAACATAAATTATGCTAATGACTGCTTATCATACTTTTAAATATTAAAGCAAAATCAGCAACAAAATCTGGCATGAATTGTCCCATAAATGTTGTTTCCTATGCTCAAATAGAATTTTTAAAAAGTGTATATTTCAGCTGAAATAGCAATCCACATGTGCAGTCCTCAGCACACGTCTCAGGACACTGACGGACTCACTGCATCTGGTGTTAGAAGCTCTGGTTGCCATTGAAACAATGACTTATTGGTTATTTTATTTAGAAGGCGGGACATATTCCACCATACTGAGAATCTCCCATTCATAGTAATATGAGTACTTGGTATAAGTCTTTGGCCAAACTCTGTTAAAGTTTTTGCTAGTTCAATTGTGAGTTGTCTCTTGTGCTTTTTTGCATTCAGTGCTATTTGTGTGTTGTTTACACAGATTTTTGCTTAGAAGGCAACTGCACAATTAGGCAGTTGATAGGAAGGCAGCTCGCTTGGTTTTGGAATATAGCTTGTATAATCACAGTTTCATGTTACAGACACAACATGAGAATAAGCAGGCTAATCTTTCATACAGCTAAAACTGCCAAAATATGCGCAACCAGGAATTGCTTTGCCTAATCTCTATCGCATTTGACTTATGCGTTTTCAGACTGACACCTGCGTGTGTGCCAGGCTCCTACAAACACAGCCAGTGCATGAGGGGTGATGGGTAATCGCCGGACTGATCTAATAAAGCCGAAGTGTCCTGCTGAATCACTCAGTCCTAGCCCAGCGCCTGTCACCCCTCCAAATTACGTGTTCTGTCAGGAGATCGGCATCCAAGTCTCGGACCCCACCAAATTAGATCGGGCTGCACGCCTGACAAGAGAAAGGCCAAGAAGCCTCTTTCCAAACACATGAGTGGAGGTTCTGGTATATGACCTCTGACTGGTGCAAAAATGTTTCTGCTATGTCCACATGTTCACTTAAAGGGCAATGACAGACTTAATTGGATCAGAGCAAATGCATCTTGCAGCTTTTTTGGCAACTTCGGGGATTCCTGTCAGAGGTACCTCTCAAATGTGGTAGCCAATTTCAACATGGGAACCCCAAGACGTACGGGCCGCCATCTGTAGCTGCTTAAATACAAAACGCAGGAGACCCACTTAAGCCCAGCTCGAATCACGAGTAAAACCTCAACGTAAATAAAACTAACATGTACTCTGCAGAGCTGTCCCCTTTCCAAGCCAAATCTTTATAAAGCTGACATAGTTCACAATTGAGAGTCATTCACTAAAGCAGAGGGGAGGGGGGGACATTAGATCCACACAGCTGTGGCCTTGGATGTAGAAGCCATTTCTAACGTGTGAAAAGACTCAGAAAACATCTGCATGCTATGATGAAGTGTATGAACAGCGGGTTGTTTTTTTTTTTTAGAGCAGCTGTACCTGTTTATGTGAGAGCTGAGAGTGTGAGTGTTTGTTGACTGCGGGTGTCAAACCTACAGAGGGCTTTACGCTTTGCTTCTCAGGAGGAGACGGTTGTAAGAGTGTTAATACATCACCTGACGCTGAGGACTATGTCAGTACATGCATTTTTATTAGTATTGATATGTACTAGTGCTTCGCTAGACCCGTCTCTTACCTTGGGTGAAGATTTTGTAGTGGATAGGCTATGTAATATAAGCAGATAATTCTGCCTTGAATCCAGTCTCTCCTAAAGTTCCTTTGGGAGGCATAAAAGTAGGGTTGAAAAAAAAGAAAGTATTTTAAGGCTTTCAAGATTATGGACATATGGACATTGCTGAGCGCTAAAGGGAGTTGAGCAAACTTTTCCTTCTGCACTTTGGCCAAAAGAATTAACAGTGTTTTCAAAGTGATCGCCGAGCATTACTGCTATCACAGCGAGAACAAAAAGAGGAAATGTGTCTTTTATAGCGTACACTGCTTTTATGCCTTGCACTCTCTGCAATTTTATGGTTTGGCTTTTGTGTCCCTGTTCTGAGGAAATGGTTCATTAAATAGGAATGCCCATTTTTTTCTTTTATTTTTTTTTAATGTGGTGCACAGGGATATTAACCAATCTGTAGCAAGAGTGAAAAGCCAGACTTCCTCCTGGCTGAAGCTCGGTGGTCATGCTGGCTTCATTAGGATTCCAGCAGAGTGAGCAAGCAGGAGTTAGAGCTGGAATATCAGGACAAGGAAGAAGGCAGAGCACATAAGGGAGAAGTGGGAAGACTAGATCTTCAAATTCCTGCTAGTTTTGCATAGATTCTTGCTGATCCAAGTTGGTCATTAAACTCATTTGCTGGTCTGGATGGTTGATCAGCTAGACTACCAGATTGTGGAGCTGAGGTTGACTAGCAAACCACCTTGGACCAAACGTTTTGTTCTTTCTTTGATTAAAAATAGCAGAAACTGGAATACTAATCTTTAACTTCCAGTGTTCTACAATGGTTTTGATTATAAAGGGTCCATAAATCATAAGCGGATGGTATAAGTGCCACAGATTCACTCTGGGATAGCACAGCACTTGATTTGTTAATAGTGTACATAATGGCGGCCATTTTCACAAGCCACATTAAATCATAGAGTGCTGGCCCCTTTGTGAGCATTAAAGCTAAAGATTGGCTCAGTGATACAGAACTCCACTTTTTTTTTTCTTTTCTCCAATACTTGACTAAATTGGATTTTCTACAGTGTTTTCTAATTTGAAACATCCATCATTTATTATTAAAGAAAGGAAGGAAGGAACGTAAAAAGGAAGGAAAGAAGAATATATCCTTTCTTCATTTATTTCTTTATGTCCATGCACTCTTACAAAAAATGTACCTTTAGCTGTACAACAGAGTGGGGCAGTACCCTTAAAAGGTAACTTTGTACATTATCTACCCCTTAAAGGTGCATATTAGTACCTTACAGTAGGAATATGTACCCTTTAGTTACTACAATGAACCTTTAAAAAGGGGTAAAAAGGGGTATAAAGGTACAGAGATGTCCCTTTGAGGATACTGCCCTAGTGACAAGCTGTTGTAAAAGGTTTTTTTTTTGTGTAAGATAGAAATAAAGTCTAAAGAAAAAAACTAAACTAAGGGGAGGAGGAAAGTAATGGAATAAGAATGGAAGGAATGAAGAAAAAAAGAAAAAAAGGAACTAAAGTAAGAAGGGAGGAAGGAAAGGAAGGAATTGATGAGGAAAGGGAAGTGACAAAAGCAAAGAAGGAATAAAATATAGCCTTTTCTTCTTCCCCTTACTCCCCTCAGTCGACTCTATGCGATCCCACCCATGTAATAGGAAATGAACAAGAAACAGAAATGCATGTAGCTAGGCGTTTAAGTGGGAATGCAAGTGTGTGGCGTCAACAAATAGGCTTCACACTGGAAGTCGGTGCCTCCCAAAAAGTCCAGGGTATATCAGTCAAGTCAAAGGAGAGTCGCCACGTGTCCTTTAATAATCCTGTAGCGTATTATCAGGACGCCACAGCTAAGTGTTGCAATTAGGCTGCCCTTTATCATGCAAATCAATTTGACAGCACAACAATCATTCTGTTCCGCCGGCTCTCGGTCTTCGGCACGCTTTCTCTGCTCCCTGGCTCACTCTGGCATTTGCGGTGGTTGGCCACATTTGCATTATTTATCATATCAGTGTGAATATGGGGCCGCTGTGCGGCAGAGCAGACGCTGATTAGTGTGGCATTACATATGTTAAGCACAAGGAGACGGATTCCCTTTACTAACGCTCCACTGCACCGCTTTCAGCCCCTGAAAATAAAACAGGGCTCTTATTAATATCCCAGAGGCTCTGACACCAAACATAGCAGGGAGGGTAGAGAGGAGGACGCAGCGAGGTGCCGGGACACTCGCTGCTCGGCGTATGCAAATAGAGGCACTCGGCCAAACACACACACACCAAACAGGCATTAGCATGAAGTGGCTTGGCGGCACGAGGCCATTTGTCATGCACGTGTGTGTGAGTGAGAGCGTGTATATGTGGACAATGAGGCTCTCCAACTCCGTGTGGACGCTTATCACAGGCTTTTTCTGAAGACAGGTGGCGCTGTAGCCTCGCCACTTTTATTCACATTGAACAATACAACAACGTCTGGCTTTGTCTCCCTCTGCTTAGATCTTGAATGTTTCCCCTGCCCTGTGTTGCTACATTATGACGCATTTGTTACGTTGCTGGTCGGTTATTGGAAAATATAGGAGGAGTCAGTGTGGATGTGATGGATGGATGTGGCTTAATTATCGTTAAAAAGTCATTTGCAAGACAAATAGGGACTAGCTTTGCCCATTACAGTTGCTAAAGCAGATTCTGGGTTGCTTCTCTGTAAACAAGCGAGTTTATGTTGGATCTAGGGCTGGGCAAAAAAAAAAAAATCGATTTTTCGATTAATCGTTTTTTTCAAATGTGGTCGATTCAAAATCGATTCTCAAAGGCCACAAATCGATTTTTCCCCATATGTATCACCCAAAAGCCAGTATTAGTTTTCCTACACTGTTTATCCTTGCAGCCTCCATGTTACAGCAAATGCTGTGAGATTTTATGTTAGTTTTATCTTAAACATAAAATAACCTGATCCTAATTGATCAAGGCATGCGACTGTTCTGACTTGTCAATTTTCAGCATAAAATTTTCATCTTGCATCAAAATCCTGTCTACTCATTGTATGCATTTTAAGTTGGGTTTTAATGTACCCAAGTGTACCTAAAATAAAAAGAGTTTAATATACAGGTTTGTGGCTCTTAATTTCTTTTTATTAATTAACCACTTGTAAACTTATGTTCACTGTTCTTTCTTTATAAATATAGGATTTGTATTAAATCTGTATTCATTGAGTCGAATCGGGAATCGAAATCGAATTTAGAACTGAAATCGAATCGAATTTAGAACTTGCGAATTGAAATCGAATCGAATTGGAACATCTGAATCGATACACAGCCCTATTTGGATCTTGACTTAAGACTGGCACCGGGTTACAAGAATGCTCCAGGTTTAAATATGAATTATGGTCTATTGAGTGACATGCTTACAATTGACCTATGGCTAAGCCACGCCCCCAAACGCGATGAGCCAATCAATGCGCATAGCTAACCCAATACACTCGGACATTCTCTGCTTCCACGTCCATTGAAATGCATTGCAGTTAGTCAGTTTTCATCCGTTGTTATATGTTTTTTCTTGTCATTTTAAGTTTAAAATGGTCAAACGGTGTGCATGGGGTACATGCAATTTCGACACTCGGTATCCCGAGAGGCTGGGCGACGGTGTGTAATTTTTACCCTTTCTCAAGCCACATCTCAACCGAGATAAGTGT
Source organism: Tiaroga cobitis (assembly GCA_030578255.1). Taxonomy (NCBI): domain Eukaryota; kingdom Metazoa; phylum Chordata; class Actinopteri; order Cypriniformes; family Leuciscidae; genus Tiaroga; species Tiaroga cobitis. Next base: position 60,585,213 of record CM060597.1, on the reverse strand, counting down.
CTGCTCTGGATTAAGTTATGCGGTAACGTTAGACCACAACACCAACTAAACGTGGATAAATTAAACAAGAATTAAACAAGGATGTCTAATGTAACGTTAGCTTGTAGCTGTGTTGTACATCATGTCACTTAGCTTCATTAACGTATCTGTAAATAACCGAGATAACAAATGTTAGGAATGTTGTGCTGAAAGATTCATGTAAATACTGCAGTGCATGAACAATGCTGATCCTCTATCTTGTTGTCTGAGATGGTGATGGCAACGAGATGCGGTTTATCACGTTTACACTGTGACCTGTAACGTTACATTTTTGCCTGGAGCTGAAGCTTTTCATCGACCTTCTCAACAATAAAATTATTAATAAAACCAAAAATCATCAATTGCCTCCTGTGAAATGTCTCCTACTGTGACAGCTGCCATAGCGCCTGTCACCGAATGTTGACTGTTTGACCGAGTGAGTGGAGGGGGCGTGGCTTAGCCATAGGTCAATTGTGATAGGAAGCCATTTTAACTATGGAAGCTTGTTTCCACCATGGAGTTTTTCAGAATTGTGAAATATAAACTTGCAAATACGAGTTACAAAGTCCAATTCTGAGGGAAAAAAGACTGACATTTTTTTTCTCAGAAATGGAGTTTATTTCTGACTTTATAATACCTTGCAATAGAAATCTGCCAACCTTGTATCAAGTTGAGGTTACCAGGTTTGTTAGCTTAACATGGTTATTGGGTTGTCTAGTGTAGTCTGATTCACTCGCATGAGCCGGATCTTTTAATAAATGCTTTGAAAGGATTAATGAACTAACAAGCTAATCGCTCTGAGTCAGCCCTTACTGAATGAACTAAATCCATCAGAATGATTACAGAATCAACATCTGACAACATCCAACTGCAAGTCTTCATTATTTCAGTGATGTACGTCAAGAATCGAGATTTATTTATACTATTTGTGTTGTTTCTGTGGTAAATAACTTACCACAGATGCTGTTGGGAAAAAACTTGTACTGAATGCCAAACATTCCTTTAACACACCAACAAATAGCTTATTAATTTTTAATAGTATTATTAAAATTACCATATAAAATAAGACATTCAAAACTGAAACAGCTGCTCAGCTAAAAACGTAGAGTAACAGTACACATGTTCGTGACATAAAAGCTGTATGATCATGGTAACAATGGTCTGAACCCAGTTTGATGTCTTTATATCACCCCATGTTACACCTCTATCCACTAATCTCTGCTGTCTTTTACAATAAATACAAAATAACAAGAAGCTCATAAAAACGTGCAGTAGTTGTGTGAAAATTGTAGATATGAACATGTTTAAAATGTTTAACAAAGTCTTTCAGATAGAAAGAAAACAAGCTTGCAGAATTATAACTATACGTGATCTTTTTACTTGAGGTGGTCAAGTAAATGAAATCTGACAGAGGTAATATCAGAGGAGAAACGAAGATTAAAAAGAGAGAGGGAGGAAAAGAAGCGGGGCTGAATCGCTGCAGGATACAGGGCTCTGCTTCTTTAAACTGAAATCTCAATCTCACGAAGTTTGTTCCTTAAAAGGAAATCAGAGGGTTTCACTGAGACATTGCCTTTAAAATCATGAATAAACATAAGAATGCCTTGCCACGCATACATCATACATCACAGGCCAACGCTACCTAATGGAAGAGGACTCATCACCCTCCAACACATGAAAAGCCAGCAAAATTACCAAGCCCACCACATAACCAGCCACTCACTTCTAAAATGGACCGCTGAGGGAGGGGAAGGGGTTGAAGGAGTATTCCTTCACTAAAATGGCTCCCTGAGATAGCCATCTCTCTATGCCATTCGCCGCCAACGTGGAGAGAAATAAAAGAATAGTGATGATGACATTTCTGAAAATAATTTGAGCACAATGTGGCTTCCTCTAGTTCCCCACCATCCTTCTCCTTGACCGCCCTCGCTATGATCTGCTTCCTGTGTACGGCTGTTTTCCTGCTCATGTTGATTCCGCTGCATATTAGGAAGCGCTTGTTATTCCAGACTGGCCATTTAATATGAGCGAGCACTTTATTCTGAGCTCGGAGGGGAACGAAATTGCGTTTAATCATAATGTGTCTGTTGCGAGTATAGGTAACCGTGGCGGTGGCTGAAATGTTGTCTCTGAATAAAGACAAATAAAAACGGACGCACAATGGCGCAAAATAAAATGGACAAGTGATGGATGTTCGGCTTCAGGGGCTTTAAGGAAGAACGACGCAAAGAAAGACAACATTCCAAATTTAAAATACTTTGAATTGAATTGAAAAACCAATATGCAGCCAGGAAAATATTCCACCCAAATTGAACAAAGAAAATAAAATAAAAACGAACATGGTTATTTTTAGCTCATTTAAATGTTAAACACTAATGTTACTGTAAAACAAAATTGTGAGTGGTTCCTGCTAGTGCAAACCCAACACCATGATGCTAGTGTGATGTGGGTGGTACTTGGTAGTTGTATGTGTGCTCCAGGTGGTTAATCGGTGGTTGCTAAATTGCCAAAATCAAAATGATACCGAAAATTTGGCAACTGGATTTATTCTGGATATATCTCCAATGTCCATTGGACCCGTACAGCAGCTTGTTTCGTGGTCGCAGTTTCAAAACTTTTCTCATTCATCTCCATCTCCTTGTTGACTTGTCTCTCATTGGCTATTGCAAAAGTACGGACATAATCATAATCATCCCGATTTAAATGTGTCTGTGAGCAGATTGGGAGGTTTAAGATCTGATCTAACGCCTCACATTACCAGATAATTCGGGCCGAACCTCGTAACTGACCACGGTCTGAGACAAGATTTTTCCTCAGATTGTCCGGACGGGTAAATCAGGGATTAATTGGCCTAAAACTCCTGTAGTCTGAGCCCGGCTTAAGTGTGTGCAATAGCGATGTTTGCCTCAGTCAGCAGCACCACTAATGAAGAAACGGTACCACATAATAATATCTTAACATCATATCAATATTTCATTATGGGTTTGCAGAACACTAACAAAATATGAGTGATCCATACATAATTTAGAAGCATTTGGCATAAGAAAAAGAGCGCAATTAAAAACCCAACCATGAGCAACATTTCCTCTTCCTCAAAGCATACGTGTCTCTGTAAAAGGCCTTAGGCTGGTTTATGTAGAAATATATACACTGTGAATCTCCGGGAATCTATTAACAGATGCTAATTGATGTATGCAGAGGTATGAGTAAATGTGTATGTGTGTATATGTGTGTGCTGTGTGAGAGAGAGTACAAAGATGTATCCTACACCGAGCTAGGCATGAGAACAGGCATGTGAAGCAGAGTGCAGTAATTTCTTTGATCATTTTTAATGGCAGTACTTTCATGTGGGTGTGTTGTGCTCTCTCTCACATACACACACACACAATCGTACACACTGACTGAACCCTGCAGGTGTCATTTTACACCCCCAGCTCTGGGATTAATATGCGGCAGGCAATAAAAAGCAGTGCCATTGCATTGCACTGCGCACATCTCTACAAACCAGCATCAATACCTTTTCAAAAGGATGTATCAGTTCACCGCCAACTGAGGGGGGAGACTGGGAGACAGACAGACAGGAAAGAATGAGAACTGAATACTACACAAAAAAGCAGGAACTTAAAAGTTAGTGTGATATAAATAAAAAGAGTATTCGAGGCAATCACAAGACTGAAGTGGCAAGTTTGTTGGAATATTGATGGAATTTTGATTTTGATGGAATAATATTCCAAAAAGCCTGAGTATAGTATTATGTTTTTTTTTGTCTGTAACAATGTTGTAGTTAAGGCTGGGTATCGAGTTCGATACTTTATAGGCACCAACTGAATTCCCTCGATATCATCAAGTATCAAAAAATGTCTTGTCGTTCAGTACCAAATTTTGATACCTAAGGGGTTAATCCCGTCAACGTCAGTGAGCCAATAAGCATGCAGCATGATTGGCTGTGGCGAGGCATCAAGGAAAAACACTAGTGTACGGCCGTTACGCCCAGAGATGTGGCTCACGTGTGAGACTGAGACTGTACGCGTAGGCCTGTCACGATAACAAATTTTTCTGGACGATAAATTGTCCAAGAAATTATTGCGATAAACGATAATATTGTCGTTCCGAGACCATTTACATCTAAATTAATGATAATGGCATGATAATGGCATAATAATGCAGGTACACCTTTTCGAAGATCAATAAACTTGTATGTCTAAAGACTATTTAACACTGAAAATGGAAAACATTTTAAATATCCACAATAAATTAACAAAACAACCAAAAACAATAAAAGCAATCAATGGACTCTCAGTCTCTGTTAGCAAATAATGCACTTGAATAAATACCAAAAACAATAAATAAAATGGATGAAAACAAAACCCGACCCTACCCTATAATAAATTATTTGTTAAAAAGCATTAACACACAAACCACTGTTAATTTAACATAAAAGCAAGCAGCTACTGTGTGCATGGTTTGGCATGACTGAATGCGCTCAAAGTGCGCTCCCTTAATAATTTCTAAAAAGCTGACAGTTCATCGCGATCTCACACATCTCTGTTATTACATTGAAGCTGACTGCACAATGAATCTTTCATAATATCCACAGTTTGTTGGTTATAATTAGAGGATTTGCCAGCATACAGAATTTAGCTCTGAACAAAAAGTCAGTTTAGAGCGGTGAGGGGAGTCTATCTTGAATGCTTGTGATTGGCCATTGCGTTCAAGAAATCAACACATATGTCTGTGATTGGCTACAGCGCTCAACGCTGCAGACATGTTATGAATAGAAACTCTGGCCTGTAAATCGTTTTTATTTTGTTTTAGTTGTTCTTGTTGCTTTTCTGCAACAGATGAATAAAAATATATTAGTTTTTATATGTTTTATTCATAGATATTTCTAGTTTGCGGGAGTCCCGCGAATCGTTTTATTCTCCCGTAACTCGCACACACAGAGTGAGTGCATTACCGCCCGCGCTCGCACTCGGCCATCAAGTCTAGTGTCGCGCCGCACTCTATTGCGAGTGCACGTCTCTCAAGGGCCCGGCCCGAGGATAGTGTCGGGAAATATCGGCCCGCGGAACGGGTCGGGTCAAGTTCGGGCTGAGAATCTAAGCTCTAGTTCAAGCTAAGGAACCGAGAGTTGTCATCCAGTCTCTTTGGTAGAGAGAGAGAGAGACGAGGAAAACAAACAAGCATGCAAATGGAGTTATCGTGGCCGGGAAAATTATCGAGCTCATTTTTTTTTATCGTGCGATTAATTGATTTATTGACTATCGCGACAGGCCTATGTACACGTCCAAACCCCCAAGGATGGAAAAGATCAAAAGTGTGGCTACATTTTACAAGGCTCAATGCAATACTTGCGACAAGATAATTGCTGCCAAGACCGACAATACGACAAATCGGATGAAGCACGACAGTGCACGGAATAAACTTAAGAGCAGAAAGTTGCCTCATTTTCGACTGCAAGAAGAACTGAAGCTCGTCACAAATGAACCGAAACTCTGATATAGGATACTTGCCTCACAGACAAGAAAAATAGACATATAGAAAGCTTGAAATGTCTACTTTTAAATTAACCAATTCGAATCGAAAACAAATACTCACTGATTATGAAATCCAAATGAAAGGTGCATTTCTCTCTATAGGCGTGTGCAAACGTTCACTAAACAGCGGAGATGACGAGTCAGCAATGTCAACTTCATCTTTGCAGCCAACACTGACTCAGAAAAAAATAGCTTATTAATAAACAATTAAAATGTCTCCTTGCTATTTTTTCCATACACATTTATAATCATTAAAATAATTCCAGTGCTTTGTGGCAAGCTTTATGTGTGAGATTGAGCGCAAGGCATATATTCTGCCCCCCAGTGGCCTATATGAACGAGTCATTGAGTCTGTAAAAAGTCAACAAACTGGGTAATATGTGGGTAAACATTAGGTAATATGTAATATGTAAAACTGGGTAAACATTAGGTAATATGTAATGTTTATGTAACTTATAAACGGATTTCATAAAATTGGTACCGAAAAAAAGCATTGTTCTGGGACAGGTATTGAAGTCAATGTATCGGTATCGATATCGAAAATTTTTGAACCATACCCAGCCCTAGTTGTAGCGTTATTTGATTACGTTAAAAAAAAGTTACAATTATTTTTCTAGTCATGTAATAAATCTCATTGCAGCCAGGTGAATGTTAACTAAACTTAATCTTGAATTTGTACAGGAACATTCACCTAAACATAAAAGTTCTGTTTACTCATCATCATGTTTTTTGAAATCCAAATGGCTTCCTTTCTTCTGTTGAACACAATAGGAGCAAA